>CP092877.1:8541851-8661627 GCA_030710605.1 Cordylochernes scorpioides
AAATCAAAGATGTTCCTTTGTTTCGCACGCGTTTCCTAAATATTTGACGTATTATTACCAAAGTAGGCCACAAATATAGAGTTAGAACTGAAAGGATTCGCTGTCATAGTTTTGGAAGGTTTTTAACCATTAATGTGTTGAAACCATATTGGCCTTCACTCTGTGGAACTACCTGGTCCAAGCTGGGTTGTTTGTTCAGCAAATTATAACGTAGAGTTATTCAAAAATTCTGATATTTAATACTCACGCTATCTCATATGTTTGTTATAGATAAATGTAATTTATTAAAATTCTCTATTAATATTCCTCTTTATAATTAAGAATATCCATTCACACACAACACAATTTTTGCAATATATATTTATTTAATAAAAATAATTTTGAAATATTTTATTAAAATGCACAAACTTAAATGTGATTTAAAGTAATTCTTTATTAGTAAATATGTAAATAAAATATGTTTCATTAATATATATGTAAGTATCAAAATTCTGTAATGTATTTTCTTACTAGATTGTTGTGAAGAAAACATCGCTCACAAAGTTTATCAATCGAATAATAAAGCTTGCTAAAATATAACCCTTGTGCCTCTAATCTGAAATCGCGGCAATTGATGGATGCTGGGTAGATTATGTAAATCAATAAAACTACGCTACAATGCCCCCATCTCCAAAATGACAGCGTCCCTGTTGTCGAACGGAAGGTTCATCCTCGGGTCGGTCCTGTTATTTGTCTGGGTCACGGTGAACAATTTCCTTGGGATTACGACGGCGGTTAGAAGTTTATAGGCTCTCGACCTCGTATGTTACATATGAAATGCGTCTAGTTACCTTATAAGGGCAAAAATATAGTTTTTTTTAATAGATCGAGATTGCACTTTTGGATGGAGATTCATTCTTCTTGCTAGACAAAACATTCTCTTTTCAGATACAAATGAATTTCCCTTATTAGTTGGCGATATCATCTCTGCGACGGCGATTTCATCCCTGTAGACGGCAATTTCATCCCTGTAGACGGCAATTTCATCCCTGTAGACGGCGATCTCATCCCTGTAGACGGCGATCTCATCCCTGTAGACGGCAATTTCATCCCTGTAGACGGCAATTTCATCCCTGTAGACGGCGATCTCATCCCTGTAGACGGCGATCTCATCCCTGTAGACGGCGATCTCATCCCTGTAGACGGCAATTTCATCCCTGTAGACGGCGATCTCATCCCTGTAGACGGCGATCTCATCCCTGTAGACGGCAATATCATCCCTGTAGACGGCAATTTCATCCCTGTAGACGGCGATCTCATCCCTGTAGACGGCAATTTCATCCCTGTAGACGGCGATCTCATCCCTGTAGACGGCAATTTCATCCCTGTAGACGGCAATTTCATCCCTGTAGACGGCGATCTCATCCCTGTAGACGGCAATTTCATCCCTGTAGACGGCGATCTCATCCCTGTAGACGGCAATTTCATCCCTGTAGACGGCGATCTCATCCCTGTAGACGGCAATTTCATCCCTGTAGACGGCGATCTCATCCCTGTAGACGGCAATTTCATCCCTGTAGACGGCGATCTCATCCCTGTAGACGGCGATCTCATCCCTGTAGACGGCAATTTCATCCCTGTAGACGGCAATTTCATCCCTGTAGACGGCGATCTCATCCCTGTAGACGGCAATTTCATCCCTGTAGACGGCAATTTCATCCCTGTAGACGGCGATCGCATCCCTGTAGACGGCAATTTTATCCCTGTAGACGGCGATCTCATCCCTGTAGACGGCAATTTCATCCCTGTAGACGGCGATCTCATCCCTGTAGACTGCGATTTCATCCCTGTAGACGGCAATTTCATCCCTGTAGACGGCGATCTCATCCCTGTAGACGGCAATTTCATCCCTGTAGACGGCGATCTCATCCCTGTAGACGGCGATCTCATCCCTGTAGACGGCGATCTCATCCCTGTAGACGGCAATATCATCCCTGTAGACGGCGATCTCATCCCTGTAGACGGCAATTTCATCCCTGTAGACGGCGATCTCATCCCTGTAGACGACGATCTCATCCCTGTAGACGGCGATCTCATCCCCGTAGACGGCGATCTCATCTCCGTAGACGGCAATTTCATCCCTGTAGACGGCGATCTCATCCCTGTAGACGACGATCTCATCCCTGTAGACGGCGATCTCATCCCTGTAGACGGCGATCTCATCCCTGTAGACGGCAATTTCATCCCTGTAGACGGCGATCTCATCCCTGTAGACGGCGATTTCATCTCTGTAGACGGCGATCTCATCCCCGTAGACGGCAATCTCATCCCTGTAGACGGCGATTTCATCTCTGTAGACGGCGATCTCATCCCTGTAGACGGCGATATCATCCCCGTAGACGGCGATTTCATCCCTGTAGACGGCGATCTCATCCCCGTAGACGGCAATCTCATCCCTGTAGACGGCGATCTCATCTCCGTAGACGGCGATCTCATACCCGTAGACGGCGATCTCATCCCCGTAGACGACCATCTCATCCCTGTAGACGGCAATAAGTCGACGAGGACACTCGCCAGAGTGCTGCACGTTGATGAGGCTACCATCCGACATGTGGTTCATGAGGACCTCCGTTACAAATCATATGTGATGCGGAAAGCACAGTTCATGTCCGAAAGTACCAAGTTGAACCGCTAGACCAGAGCCAAGCGCCTTCTAAGCAAGCTAAAAATCCCAAAAGAGCCAGGAATGATCTAGCTTTTCTCAGACGAGAAGAACTTTGTTCAGGACCAGAAGATGAACCGCAAAAATGATAGGTGGCTGTGTAAAATCCCCGATGAGGTACCAATAGACATGCATACCAAATATCCATTATAATTGATGGTTCTTGGTGTTGTTAGTAGTGAGGTTATCAATTATCAATTATTTTATTTCTAAAGCGCTATATCCCGCAAGGGATACTTGCGCCTAACAAGGAGAAAAGTTTATTTACATAAGTTATTTACATTATTCAACGCATGAAAATATTAGAGATCCAGATTTTGTAGAAAGTTTAGCATGTATTTACAAAATGAATTGAACTTTAAATATGATTCTTTATCGGAAATCAAATCGTTAAGTTAAGTAGTGAGGTTGATGTGTTTCCTTCACACATTTTTACTCCAGGTGCCAGAGTCAATGCCGTTTCTTACACCGAGGTTTTAGCCACAGTTGTCAAGCTTTTGATCTTCATTCTAGAAAGTAGGAGGCCGTTAAATTTTCAAAAAGACATAGCACCATCTCATACAGCCAGAAAAACCCAAGAATGGATGGCCGAAAATCTTCATGATCATGTCACACCTAACGTTTGGCTCCCCCAGCCACCAGATGTCAATCCGCTGGACTATTACGTGTGGGAGGTAGTTGAGAAGGACTCCAATAGCCATTCCCACAACACTGTTATAGCTCTCAGAGCTGCTTTAGTAGACCTATCCTATTACTGCCTGCAGTCGGTTGACAGCGTATAGAAGCTGTTTTTGCCGCTGATGGCGGGTACATTGAAGGATGTCTTTTATGTATATGTTCATCTATATATAACTTCAATATGTGATAAATGACCTTTTTCCTTTGTCTATTCATTTTTTCCTATGAACATCATTTTTTTCTGAAATAGATGTCACACTCTATATATAATATGAAGATCGAAATATCCCATATTTTTGCAATTATTTTGGAAATAATAAAGTTAAAGAAAGGTTAAAGACGCCAGAAAAATGCGTCACAACCTGGATTCATATCAAGTTACATAGCAGGACTTCAAAAGTAGGACCTTTTGTCCCGGAAAGGAATACTCCCGCTATAAGAAGAGCCCAGGGCTTGTTTAAGACAGTTGGGTTTAGGTATCAAACGAGAGACCGTTTCACTGGACAATCTCATTTCTCTAGTCATGTCAGCATCTTTATCTAGGGCCGTAGCCACCTTGTCACTTCTAACCTCTCGAGTGTTTATTCTCTCTATTTTTATACCACAGAGGTTCGACAGAAAAATACCAGATCGGAAAATAAATTTCCAATAATGGAAGCAAAAAAATTCCGATACTAGACTAAATAGTAACCTGAGACGTCAGCGGTCCAACTCCCAGAATATTCCGATTCTACCCCTGATTACTGCCTCCCTCTCTCGGACGCCGCGGTCTACAAGTCAAAGCAACCATGAAAGAACTACATCAAACAGTGATGCCACCATGTAACTGGAGCGACCTGTAAGCTATCACCTGTCCTTTGTGAGCCACTTTTGAAGAAGGTAGAGTACCAGCACAGACCGGCGATGTAAATAGCCTTCACAGGTATCTTTCGACCACCTCTCAAGGCCTTACACTCCTGCTCTGTTACAAGTCTAACTTTATCGCCGTAAATATCCACACTCTATCTGACAACAAGAACCTTTGCCCCCTGCACAACTGCACATTCTCAAAACTGACCAAGGTTCCTGACCATCGCCACATCGACTAGTGGGATCTCTCCGATAACACTACGATGAAACCATTTGTACTGTAAGTACACATTTCTATTGAAAACTTTAATTCAACTTCATAATTCGTTTGTCTGTCTACACACATTTTATAATAAATTTTAATACTTACAGAGCACCTAAAAGCCTGAAATTTGCTACACTTGTTCAAACCTGATGACCATACAATTCGACAAAATATTAGACCTCTGGGTCGTCAGGGTGGTCTATTTTATTAATGGACTATTTTTCTATATTTCGTTTCAAATTTTGTGGTAGATTTTTATACTTTTGACTACGTAGAAGTATGGTATTTGATAGAATAATTCATTACTAATATTACTTCAATGCTAATATTAAATCACGCAAACAAATATATTGACAAAATCACCAAAATTAAACAAATTTCTATATATTGTGATAAAGAGAGAGGGTTTACATTCGTTAACGGAAGGCAAAACTGCCGTGCGGGATAAAGAATTCCAGTAGGGATGAACGTGAAGAGGTACGTACTGCTCCTTGTTTTATAATAAAAAACGATTTAATATTTTTTTTTATCTTATATATAACACTTCTTATCTATATTAATAAACTAGCCGAATGACCCGGGCAACGCCCGTGTTTTACCCGATTGAATGTTTTGATTCAAATACTATTTGTTACAATTATAATTTGGCGCCTTAAATAAATGCATATGTTAGTTAATAACTATAACTATAGCCTATGTGCTTTATCTGTCTATGTACTGTTGGCTTCCGTAGGCGTCTCTTACTGGGAAAAAGAAAGAGGATTCCATTTGGTTATTAACTAATATATGCATTTATTTAAGGAGCGACCCGCTCCAACACAATAGCTACAAAAACGAATATGCGAGTGGGGGGGCAAAGGTGGCGTGATCGTAGCCGACCAATAGGAGGGCGCCATTCCAAAAAAAAAAAGCAAACCGTGACAGAGTTGATTGATTAGGAGATTAGGAGATGAAGAATGACGCTCGTTACTGTATATAGAATTCCAATTATATCTTATTAAATATATATAACATTAGCTCATTTATTTTATTTTCTAAATTACAATGTTGTTAATAGATGATTTAATAAATTAGAACTAATTTTCAATCGTAATCCCATTCAACTTGATAATTTTAAAATATTTATTTTTATCCTTTCTTTCAAAAAATATTTTTATCTCAAAGTTCTAATTTGTGCGAATCAAAAATGGAACAATAGAAAACGATTTATTTTTCCCAAGTCTCAACAGAAATGATGCTGTGGGGGGGAAATATTTTATTTCTTGATAAAAAGACACGTAAAACCTTTATTAGACCTTCAAAAAGAAAGAAATACTTTTTCTCCAGGCCAGCAGTCGCATCAATATACAATATGCAGAAAGCAAATAGCGCAGCGGATATTTCTCGAGTAGTCTGAGGGAATTTACGAAAGAAGAAGATAAGAAGCCGAAACATGGAAACTGAATTTTTTACCTTTAAAGTGGCTTGAGATAAAAGAGGCTCTGGCTGCCTAATGAGACACTATACGTCTACCTAGAATGGCCTGAATATTTTAACTTCCCCAGCTCTTCTTCCTCAGCTCTAATTGTTTGGTTGGATCTCTCTTTACGTAAATTTTATTCCATTGGCTTCTGTATCTTTATAGCTAACTTTTAGATTTTGTGTATATACCTCTACATATTTATTTATATTTTTACTTATAAATATCAGGTATAATATATATATATTAACACGTTTAGATCAGTACAACTCCTCGCTAGGCTTTCTCTTTTAAATTTTCGTATACTTGCTACGTTCTCTATTCAAATATTAAATAGTTTTTTTTGATTATCCCAAGTACACGTGGTACAGGCCATGATAATCATGGTGGGTAGTTAGCGACTGTTTTTACTGTAAGCGCACCACATGTCTACACATGTGAAAAGCAGATATTTAATACTGATAGATAAATAAGATATTAAATAGTGAATATTTTAAATTCATCTAATGAACATATTTTCTTATATTATGTCCTCCATTTTTACACTAGCTTGTCATTAAAATAGACTTTTAAAAAAATCACAAAAATGAATTTAATAAAAAATTCTAAAAATAAAAAACTTAACCATCTTTCTTCAAGTGAGAATATAAGGGGGAAAAAATCTCTCTCTCCCTTTAGCACATTTTAATTATTGGAAAATGATTATCATGGTTATATTTTTTTCTCTTTTCTACAAACCTATCTCTTCGCTTATTCCTTTTTCTAACCAGCCTATGACGCGTAACGGCCGAAGCTTTGCTGGAGTTGACGGAATAATAATAATAATATGACTATATTTGAATAGCTAAAATTGCATCAATTCTATATAGCCTAGAGAGTGTCTTTACAAGAATGTTTATGTAAGAACTGTGAAAAAAAGCCCATATTTACCTACAAAGACACACTGTCGCTGAACTTGTCCTAGCTCAATAATAGAGCGCTCCAGTCCTCAAGCTATATCGGTTGTCGTGCAGATCAAATCTGGAACAATTTGATCCCTACGACCTGGTGTGGTTGTATACCAAGGTATATAATAATAAAAAAGAAGACTAAGCACCCGAGGCAATAAAGAGTCCATAGAGCCCCGCTATGTCGTTAGTAGCCAAGTCCATCACGTCTCATTAGTAGTCCGGCAAGGAACACGCAGCGCCTACAGATCGCCACAAATTGGACATCTACCTAATACCCAGCTCTTCTCACTTCCACAGGAATATCGAAGTCAACGTATCATGGGTAGAAATTTGCACTATGTGCTGTTATATAATTTAACAATAGTTTTACTGGGGTGATAAAAGTAAATTTCATTGTACTAATGCATATTTAAAGGGAAAGATGCCTCTCTTGGTATCTGAATAATATCCTCCTACAACTTGATAGTGTACTTCTCTTTATATTATAAGGAAATTAGGAAATATTTTCAAAGTGCTAAGGCCATATAGCAGTCTTTTCAGTTAATCAACGGAGTAACAAGAGTCATCACTTCCAATAGTTTATTTCCAGTAGTGATCGAAAATAAATTCAATTCACAGTTTTAAAAAATAGCAAAAAATTATAGAAATACATATGGGTATTAGGTACTATATCTGAGACTATAATTACCTGGACTATATAAAGTATGAGAAGAATACCTTCTATTTTAACGATTTTGCAAAATTTATGCCATGTTTGTCTTTCCCCAGGACCATAAGAATGAAGCTACAAGAGCTATAAGCTTCATTCTATGGTTCTGTAGAAGGACAAAAACATGTCAGAACGATTACAAAGTTGTGAATCAACAAAACAAATTATTTCCCTATTACATTCGGTTCAGTGTTGAATAAATATCGTTTTTTCACAACACAAGGTATATAAGCACCGTCTTTGTACAAGATATTGAATAATTTTTGAGCGATTTTTTCTTTTATGAAGCAACAGTTTTCCCTTACTGTGTGTGCGATTTAAATTATTTATAAACTTTATTTGTAAGTTTTTACGGTAAAGCAGTGTCTGAGGCAAATATGTAAATGTATTTCTATCTCCCTCTAAGCTTATGCCAATTTAATCCAGCAGATCGCTTTTTTAGAGCTCTAACACGGTTTTGAACGATTCTGCTTCTATATGCGACAATGAAGGACGGAATCCTAATTATGGCTATTTAGCAAAATATATGGACGTGAGATTTCAAAACAGTAGAATAAAATATAGATATTTGCATCGAGCAATGTTCTTTCGCAAACAATAAATACAATTTTAAAATTGGGTATATATATATTGCGTATGATATTGTTTTTTACAGCACAATACAACAATGTTGGCAAGTTTCTCTAGAGTGGAATGTCGAGGTGACGAATCCACTCCAGGGCCTCCTCTGTGCACCGGTGGATATCCCAAGTGTTCCCTGGAAGAATCTTCGAGGACAGTCCCTTAGGATATGGTGCATTGTTTGTATTTGTCCACAGTCGCAGTTCTGGTCTGGACTCATGTTCCACTTATTTAGTAGGTAGTTGCATCTACCAGTAGAGGTCCTGATTCTATTGAGGGTTGACCAGGTCCTCCTAGGTAGGTTGTAGCCGGGAGGTTTGGTGTTAGGGGTCCTCCACCAGGTCTTTGTTGGCGATGGCAAGATTGCTCCATCGGTTTCTCCACTCTTCTTTAAGATCTACATTTTCATCGGCCACCCATGCAGGATTCCTTGATATTAGTCGAGTTGGGGGAGGAATTTCGAGAACAGTGTTGATTGGAAGCTTAGTGTTAGCTTTAATTTTACTGAGAAGGTTGGAGGTAGATTTCTTTCTTCTGAGGTCAGGAGGTGCTATGTTAGAGAGATATGGGAGCCAGTCTATAGGGGTAGGTCTCATGTTTCCCGTTATTAATCTCATAGTTTGGTTAAGTTGAGCATCTATGCTGTCTGTATGGGAGCTTCTTTCCCACACAGGGGCGCAGTACTCCGCAACTGAGTATACTAAGGCGAGGGCAGTCGTGCGTAGAGTGTCAGCACCACAGCCCCCACGTGGTGCCTGCCAACCTAGTCATGATATTATTCCTTGTTTTTAATTTATCTCTCGTTTTTTCAAGGTGTTGGCGAAAAGTGAGAGATCTATCAAGGGTTACTCCCAGATATTTGGGGCATGGATCATGGCTGAGTGGTTTGTTGCAGAATGTGAGTTTCAAGGGTCTATTGGCTTTATGGTTATTCAGATGGAATACTGATGAGACTGTCTTGGAAGGGTTGGGAATCAGGTGCCATTTTGAGAAGAAATTCTCCAATTTCTTTAGGTCTTCATTGAGTATCTGTTCCAGAGTTGAGAAAGATTGTTCTTGGTGAAGAAGAGCTATATCATCAGCATACAGAAATTTTTGAGAATTAGTAGCTGGGATATCAGCAGTGTAGACATTAAATAGTAAGGGAGCAAGAACTGACCCCTGTGGCAGTCCGTTATTTAGGGTGCGAGGTCTGCTTTTTTTGTTGTTGAGGTGTACTGTTATTTTCCTGTTGGTGAGAAAATTATTTATTAGTTTGATGATATTTTTACAGTTGATTATTTTGGATAGTTTGTATAATAATCCCTCTCTCCAAACTGTATCGTATGCGGCGGTTAGGTCCACAAAAACTGCTCCAGTTTTTAATTTTTTCTGGAATCCATCTTCAATTGTGGTTGTTAGTGCCAGGGTTTGCTCTGCACAGTTTCTCCCTGGTCTAAAGCCTGCTTGTTCTATGGGTAAGTACTCTTCTATGATAGGTGATATTCTGTTGAGAATGATTCTTTCCAAGATTTTATAAGGAATGCAGAGGAGTGATATTGGCCGGTAATTGTTAGGGTCATCTGAGGTCTTTCCTGGTTTCAATATTGCCAGGACCTTGGCTTGTTTCCACACTGATGGAATGGAACCTGTTGATAGGATGTTGGTGAACAGTTTTGCCATCCATTTTATGGCCTTTTGGCCTAGGTGTTTCATAAATTCTGGCATGATACCATCTGGTCCCGGGGCGCGATTGTTGTGTGTTACTTTAATCGCATCTTCTACTTCATTAAGATCTATATTGGTTGATAACTGTGGGTGAGTTGAAGATTTACTCAAATTGGTCCCAATGACTTTTTTAAGCCTGCTTTTTTCTGAGGGGTTCGGATGTATCCTGGATTTACTTGAGATACAAGTTGCTATTTTATTTGGGTTGGTTAGTTGGTTGTGTTTATGAGGGGGGTCAGCACCACCAAGTTTTCTCAAGAGGGACCAGCTTTTCCTACTTGATTTGCTGAAATCCATTTGTTCAAGCATGGTGTGCCATCTGTGTTTTCTTGAATCGTCTAAGGATCTGATGAGGTTTTCAGCTGTTTCTGTATTTCCTGAGAGGTTATATTCCTGATAAAGTCTTTCAGATTCTGGTGACCAGCATGGTATATAGATTTTTCTATGTCCCCGGGGGATAAATTTTTTGGCACATGATATTATTAGATTTGAGGCTCTAGAGTAATTTTTAGGGGTTGGAGGGATTAGGTTGATATTATCCTCAATATACTTGGTGAAGGCTTCCCAATTAGCCTTTCCAAGATTCCACCGTGGGATTGGAGCGCTATCAATTTGTGGGATCTGTATGCCCATTTCGTATATTGATGGGCAATGTTGGCTTTTGGGAAATTTGGTTAGAATTTTATGAGCAATTTGGATGGGATTGTCACATTGGTCTTTTGTTACAAAGCACAGGTCAGGAGAGTATGTTTTACCCCAGCGTGCAGATTGAAAGGTGCCTTGCTTTTTTGCATCGAATATTAATTGCATTTCATTTATTTCCATCCAGTCGTTTAGGCTTTCTCCTTCATTATCAGTTGAGGAATAACCCCACAGGGTATGGTGGGAGTTGAAATCTCCCAAAACAATGGCTGGATGTTGAGGAGAAGGTAGTGATGTTGGGATCCATAACTGTGAAGGAGGCTTGTACACATTGTATATAGACAAATCATTGATTTGTATTCCTATAGAGTGAGATGTTTCTGGAGCACTTTTGTTTCTTCTCTTAGCTTGTAGGTGATGTAAATTGCCAGACCAAATTTTGGGTGAGGTTTTGAACAGATGATGACATATCCAGGTATGCGGATGGCAGATTTGGAGTTTTCAGGTGTGTGGGTTTCCTGGAGTGCAATGACATCCGCTTTGTGCTCTCTCATCATTTTCTCGATGATTTCGCCCTTGGCTCTGGTAAAGCCTTCAACATTCAGTTGGAGAATCTTTAGATCTTTCTGGGTTGGAGACTGTAGCTTTTTTTCCTTATCTTGCCCTCTTCCTAAACAAGATAGGCGTCCCTTGTTTGACCGGGCGACGGACGAGCCGGCATGAGTACTATTTTTTGTCCGATTCATTAGTGCTGTAAAGACCAGGATATCCTAAAGGATATTTGGTCATCAGTTGGTGATATCTGTCGATCAAAAGATCTAGCCCGAGGGCGCATGCCGGCCATCACCTTCCTCGGAAGAAGCCGCTCCTAATATGGAGGACAGACGCTTCATCAGCCGTTCCTAACATGGATGCAGACGCTGGAGTAGTTGTTGTTGGCTACAGCCTTTGGTTGATTACATGGCGGGCTGGACTCGCCATTTGACTCAGAGTCGTCATTGGGCTTAAATTGGGTATAAATAATTATAAGGAAATATCTCGCCATTTATAGAGAAGAAATAAAACTATCAAGTGCTTTTTTAAATAAAATAAACTTCTACTGTAAAACAACACTTGAAGTTACACCGCATGAGTTTCTTTTCAATGAAAAATCAATATTTATTTCAAGGTGAAATACTGACTATTTCTAACCTTTTTGGATGAGGTATGAAAGGGTGAATTATGAAGAGTAATGATGAACGGAAAAATAAAAGTGTCCAGGGATGGGAATCGAACCCACAATGTTCCGCTTACCGGGCAGATGGCATGTCCACTAGGCTACCCTGGACGTATTTTTTCCGTTCGTAAATAATACATAAAGTAACTTATAATACAATATAATTCATTGCGGCCTGTGATTGTAAAACGACACTTGATGATTATACTGTCTTCTACTGTTTTTGCTGAGATGAAAAATAGTTAGGGGGGGATGGGTCTTGGCTCATCTGCGGTGAACTCTTCAAGCGTGTTTGCGAAAGAGCATGGCTCGATGCAAATATCTTTTCTAAGATAGCATAACTAAGATTCCATGCTACAACGTCGCATTTATAAGCAGGATCGTTGAATGCGGTATTAGAGCTATAAAAACCCTTCTGGTTTTCATCGCTAGAAGTACATTAGAAGGTTTTATTATTATATTGTCTCTTAAAATTAACATATTATTACAATAAAAAGACTAAAAATCCTTAGTTTCCTTGAGTATCTCAACCAAGAATCCGTTTCTAGTGCCGGATATATAAGCCCAATAAAATATTAGATTAAATCAACAAATGCTCACCACTTATGAGACATTCCTCTTAATATTTTTTTTCAACGTAGTTAGAATGGTAGGAATCTAGTTCAGTTATAAAATAAAAATTCCAAATATAGTTTGATTTTTATGAATAAATATATCTAATTCTGCATATTCTAGATGAAGAAAATGGAAAAAAATCCGCTTATATTAATTTTAGAGAAATAAAGAGAATTATGAAAATGTTCACATACATATCTGGGAGAGACAAATGACAAATAACATAGTTTATTGACATCCCGTCGAAATATAGGCAAAGTGCACAGTCCGCACTATTTAAGTAGAGATAAAAATTTACAATGATGATGATTATAATAATAATAATAATAAAATATATATATGGTAATTTAAGCCAACAACCCCATATTGTATATAACTTATAACAAGATTTTATGTTGTATAATAGAAACACATCTGTAAATGATTATACGCATTATTGACATGTGTCATTACATCATCATATGTATTGTACTTTGTACAAACTGAGGATAAATAAATAAAACTCTGTAATAGATTAAGAGTTGAGCTAAAGAGAATAGAAGTCAAAAACGTCTAAATTCGAGATAGATGGAAGTCACAAAACAACAAGGTCTAAAAATGGAAACTGCCACGGCGCCAGTTTAGTTTTTCACCAGACGATCCACACCCTTCGTATCTGGTGAAATGCAACACTCCCTTTCTCGGAAAATATATAAAAGGCCCGTCTTTAGCTAAATATACAGTCACTTCTACAGTCAGTTCATCATCTGCGTGAGCCCTCGTCGGTTGTACACCAGGTCCACCTCATCCACCATGTAGACCAGTAAGAACTCTTCTATCTCCATATTTTGCTCCTAGCTCAACTTTTATCTGTTCACGGAACTTTCTTAGTGCAAATGTGTCTTCTTTTTTTGTGTGGACATCCCCAAGCTTTCCACTCTGCCTCGACCACGACTGCCTGTACTCTGTGAGAACTGCTAAAGGTCTTACAAAGTGCAGAGAGGTACTGGAAAACTCCCCATCCTGACTGTTCCTCTCGGTCAACACAGTATAGCGAGAGTCACAGGGACTCACACCATAGATTAAGTCGACTGGATACTTCACCACAGTTTTAGTCGACAAGATTCTACAAGAGGCACCAGACCTCACCACATATATATACTTTTTACCTGAGAGAAAGAGATAAAAATAATCACCAATCCATAACCTTGGCGTGAGGTATTTAAGGGGAAAATGGGAAATAATAAAAATTTAAAATTGTTTGTGCAATAAATTTCGAAAAATAATATATCAATTTATAAATACTTTTGATAAAACCAAATCGTGATACAATAATTTGAATTTTACATGATAGAATTTTTTAAATAATATTTTATAAATTGGGTTTGTGATATTTTCAGACCACAGTAGTTGAGAAAAGGACAAAACAAGTAAGGTAAATGACCATCAGTAGAGAAAGCAACAATATCATGACCACGTATCAGCCTTAGATAAAGCAACAATGACACGACCCCGTATCAGCCTTTGAGAAAGCAACAATGACATGACCACCTATCAGCCTTAGAGAAAGCAACAATAGCATGACCACGTATCAGCCTTAGATAAAGCAACAATGACATGACCACGTATCAGCCTTAGAGAAAGCAACAATGACATGACCACGTATCAGCCTTAGATAAAGCAACTATATCATGACCACGTATCAGCCTTAGAGAAAGCAACAATGACATGACCACGTATCAGCCTTAGAGAAAGCAACAATGACATGACCACGTATCAGCCTTAGAGAAAGCAACAATGACATGACCACGTATCAGCCTTAGAGAAAACCCCAATGAAATGACCACCTATCAGCCTTAGAGAAAACCCCAATGACATGACCACCTATCAGCCTTAGAGAAAGCACAATGACATGACCACGTATCAGCCTTAGATAAAGCAACACTGACATGACCACGTATCAGCCTTAAAGAAAGCAACAATGACATGACTACGTATCAGTCTTAGAGAAAGCAACAATGACATGACCACGTATCAGCCTTAGAGAAAGCAACAATGACATGACCACGTATCAGCCTTAGAGAAAACCCCAATGACATGACCACCTATCAGCCTATAGAAAGAAACAATGACATGACCACCTATCAGCCTATAGAAAGAAACAATGACATGACCACCTATCAGCCTATAGAAAGAAACAATGACATGACCACCTATCAGCCTTAGAGAAATCATCAATCACATGACCACCTATCAGCCTTAGAGAAAGAAACAATGACATGACCACGTATCAGCCTTAGAGAAAGCAACAATGACATGACCACCTATCAGCCTTAGAGAAATCACCAATGACATGACCACCTATCAGCCTTAGAGAAAGAAACAATGACATGACCACGTATCAGCCTTAGAGAAAGGAACAATGACATGACCACGTATCAGCCTTAGAGAAATCACCAATGACATGACCACCTATCAGTCTTAGAGAAAGGAACAAAGACATGACCAAGTATCAACCTTAGAGAAATCACCAATTACATGACCACCTATCAGCCTATAGAAAGAAACAATGTCATGACCACCTATCAGCCTTAGAGAAAGAAACAATCACATGACCACGTATCAACCTTAGAGAAAGAAACAATGACATGACCACGTATCAGCCTTAGAGAAAGCAACAATGACATGACCACGTATCAGCCTTAGAGAAAACCCCAATGACATGACCACCTATCAGCCTTAGAGAAAACCCCAATGACATGACCACCTATCAGCCTTAGAGAAAGCAACAATGACATGACCACGTATCAGCCTTAGATAAAGCAACAATGACATGACCACGTATCAGTCTTAGAGAAAGCAACAATGACATGACCACGTATCAACCTTAGAGAAAACCCCAATGACATGACCACCTATCAGCCTATAGAAAGAAACAATGACATGACCACCTATCAGCCTATAGAAAGAAACAATGACATGACCACCTATCAGCCTATAGAAAGAAACAATGACATGACCACCTATCAGCCTATAGAAAGAAACAATGACATGACCACCTATCAGCCTATAGAAAGAAACAATGACATGACCACCTATCAGCCTTAGAGAAATCATCAATCACATGACCACCTATCAGCCTTAGAGAAAGAAACAATGACATGACCACGTATCGGCCTTAGAGAAAGCAACAATGACATGACCACCTATCAGCCTTAGAGAAATCACCAATGACATGACCACCTATCAGCCTTAGAGAAAGAAACAATGACATGACCACGTATCAGCCTTAGAGAAAGGAACAATGACATGACCATGTATCAGCCTTAGAGAAATCACCAATGACATGACCACCTATCAGTCTTAGAGAAAGAAACAAAGACATGACCACGTATCAGCCTTAGAGAAATTACCAATTACATGACCACCTATCAGCCTATAGAAAGAAACAATATCATGACCACCTATCAGCCTTAGAGAAAGAAACAATGACATGACCACGTATCAACCTTAGAGAAAGAAACAATAACATGACCACGTATCAGCCTTAGAGAAAGCAACAATGACATGACCACGTATCAGTCTTTGAGAAAGCAACAATGACATGACCACGTATTAGCCTTAGAGAAAGAAACAATGACATGACCACGTATCAACCTTAGAGAAAGCAACAATGACATGACCACCTAACAGCCTTAGAGAAAGCAACAATGACATGACCACGTATTAGCCTTAGAGAAAGAAACAATGACATGACCACCTATCAGCCTTAGAGAAAGTAACAACACCACCGACCATCAGTAGAGAAAACAATAATGACATGATTACCGATCAACAGTATAGATGACAACAATAAAATGACCATCGACAAGCAGTAGAGATAACAACAATAACATGGCCACTTTCCTATAGAAGACGAAACAATAATAACATGACCATTGACAAGCAGTAGAGAAAACAATAATGACATGATTACCGGCCAACAGTATAGATAACAACAATGAAATGGCCACCGACCAAAAGTATAGATAATAACAACAACATGATAACCGACCAACAGTATAGATGACATTAATAAAATGGCCACCAACCAACAGTATAGATAACAACAATAAAACATGGTCACCGAACAGCAGTATAGATGACAACAATAACATGGCCACCGACCAGCAGTAGAGATAGAAAAATAACATGGCCCCGATAAGCATAGGAGAAAACAACAATGACATGACCACCCACCAATAGTAGAGAAAACAACAATGACATAGCCAACGACAAGCAGTAGAGATCACAGCAATGGCATAACCACTGACCAACAGTAGAGAAAACACAATAATATGTCTAAAGACCAACTTTATTGAAAACAACAATGATTAACCACATACCAACAGTAGAGAAAACAACAATGACATGATCTGTCTAAAGACAAACTTTAGAGAAAACAACAATGACCTACCACATACCAACAGTAGAGAAAACACAATGATATGTCTAAAGACCAACTTTATTGAAAAAAAAAACAATGATTGACCACATACCAACAGTAGAGAAAGAAGGTGAGGAAGGGCAGCGAGGTGGCTAGACTCAGGCCACTCCACTCAGGCACCAGCACCACTAGCAAGGACAACAGCATCATCCCTGTGGCCCGGGCCAACATGCCGAGGTACCACACCCGCTGCCGCTGTGGGAGAGGCACCAGACTCTGACCTGCATACACATCACCTTCTATACATCATTTATATAACCTCTTTAAATATATTAAATTTCTAGTATCAAAGGGCTGTGATTATTGCATTTTCATATGTGTATTATAAGAGATTATCTCTGCCTTCAACACACACACAAGATACAAGGTATACGGTCAGTGAAGCAGTGCAGAAAACAACATTATAGAAGAAAGTCACAAGATATGGGCAAGCCAGTAAGAAAGAAAATATACAGCCCCCCCCCCCCCCCCCCAGTGGGGGAGAACGGACAGTCTGGTGACATCGACATTTACGGTAGAAGACGCGATGAGTTGCCTCCGGGCGTGTGGATGACCCTGCAAGACGATGCCAGGAGAGCCTGACATCGGAGCGGCCTACAAGGCAGTGTAGCCTAGGCTGAACGTGTACAGTGAAGAGCGGAATGTTTCACAAGAGTGACATCCACGGCGCCAAGAATTCTTCTGACGGGGAAGTAGAAGGCAAGTCCCACTTTATTGTACTCCTTATGTTCAGTGCGCCGTGTAATAAAGCGCTAGCTTTTGCTTCATTCCTTACGAACTGGCGTGTGATATCTTTATGTCATCTTGATCAGTTAAAAACACGAACAACGTCTAGGTACGACGTAACAATATTTTCCAACCCTCTATGATGGCAATCTTTGAACACAGAGTGTGAGGTGTCAACACACAGCAAAATCTATTCGGCGTTCTTCAATAATCGCTTAAATCAACATTTTGATATCATATCCAGGGCTATTAGGTCGCGTACATGACCTACATGTTGAAGAACTACCATACTCAGATCACTTACCTTTAACAGTAAACATGAATACATGTTGGAGAAGGAAACAAGTGATGAACCTTTCTTCAATATCAAAGAAAACATACATAAGGATACATGAAAGAGGAACGCTAGTTGCAGAGAATTTAGGGAGGGCTTATGGATTCTGAAATAACTCGATTGAGAATATACTCGTAATTAATAACATGGTCAAGCAGATCAAAAATGGAATGTTAAAAACTGGTATGCAAATTAAGACAAAAACGGATAAACCAATGTCGAACCCTTGGTTTGAAAATAGCGAAAAAGACCATGAAAGAAACTCTGGCAAAATATACCAAATCGAAAAACGATTCAGACCGTTTAGAATATGTTAAAACCAGGAATAAATATACGTCGATTATCAATATTAAAAAGAAAAAATACTTTTGTAAAATACAAGAAAAATTAAATAATACATACGACTCAACTAAATTTTGGAAAACAAAAGCTTCCATAAAAAAAAAGAAACTTTACGCAGGGCAATATAACAATATTGGACTGGCAGAAATTTTACGAAAAACTCCTGGATGCGGTGATAATACCAGATTATAAACCACATACTATGACCTTTCTAAATACAGATAACGAGCTAACTGAACACATAACTCTGAACGAAATAAAAAGAGAAATTTCTTGGATAAGATGTGGCAAGGCGACTGGCTTTGATGACATAATGAATGAAGCAACAAAGACCCTCCCAAAAGGATATTTTATATTTCCTTGAAGAACATATTCAATAGAACCCCGTGAACATCTGAATTCCCCACAACATGGCTAAAATCAGTCATCCAACTAATTTTTAAGAATGGAGATCGAGACGATCTCTTTAACTATCGAGGCATCGCACTCTTAAGTAACATAGCAAAACTATTCACATCAATCCTCAAATCTCGTCTAGGCAGCTGGATTGAAAGGATATATTTTGTTCCAGAGAATCAAGTGGGATTCAGAGGCGGTAACTCTTGTTAAGATCACATATTCACTCTTTTAGCCTTGATTTCAAATCACCCTGAGCCGAAAGAGAACGAAATGCTGCATTTTTTTGTGGATATGAAAAAAGATATCGATACAGTGGCCCACTCATTACTATGGAGAAAACTATTTGATTCAGGTATTAATCACTGTTTCGTTGATTTAATTAAAAGTTATTATACAAATATGACGGCGGTGGTGTGATAGATCAACTCGTTCAACGAGTCAATAAAGGTACGCTCAGGAGTTTTTACAAGAGAAACCAATGTCACCTTACTTATTTATACTTTTTATAAATGACTTAAATGCAATTTTCAATAATTCAGATTCACCTGGAATATACCTTACAAATTGTGGAAATATTCATCTTTTACTATATGCAAACAACATTGTCCTAATTGGTGAATCTAAAATAACCTTCACATAAAAATCAATATAGATGGAAATTTTGCCGGGAGGAAATTGATCTAAAGAGACAATAAAAATCAATATGCTAAAAAGTTATTCGAAAGAAAATTTTTAACCTTGAATGAAAATAAGTCAAATTTTATGGTTTTCAGAACAGCGGTCGATTAGCACAAAATGCCAAATGGTTTTGGGGCGAGCGGCAGCTGTCTGTTACTACGAAATATCAATACTTAGGATACCCGCTTACAACTGCAAATTCACTAAACAAAGTATCTGCATATTACAAGGGCAAAGCCCTGGCAGCAATTGGTGCTGTATGGGAGGTCTTGACAAAATCCAAGGTGAACTCTTTAAATTCGGTCATGAAATTACTTGAATCTCGACAATCTTGCTTTACATGCTATACGCGGCACCCTTTTGGGCTCTTGACAAAATAAGAGTAGTTTTGACCAAGTTCAGAATATCTTTCTAAGACGCTACCTGAATTTAACAAAATACACTCCGGGATTTATGTTAAGAATAGAGTGTGGACGAGTATCATTGGAAGTTGTCATCATCGAACAGATTTTGAGATTTTGGGTGACGATCATGAAAATGGAAGAGAGCAGGTTGCCTCGCGTATGTTTAGCACACCTTTGGACATTGCACAGCCATCAAAGAGCAGGCTGAAAATGTGTTGTTAATCTGTCAACTATTTCAGACTCAAAGGGCTTCTCATTCTTAAAGGGTTGAACGGACTATACTGTTATACAGGCTGAAATACCCGGTATTTATCAAATAGCAACTGAACAAAGAATTCAAAACGACAAAGCGCAAATCATAAATACCTCTCATTACAGTCACTTTAAAGACTTAAAAAATTCAATGACATCCGAACTATATCTCCTCACAGATACTCCTCTGGTAATTGAAATACTTTTTGCGCAACTGAGATTCCTATGGATGTTCTTTCCAGAAAACCGTTCAAAGCGCTGGAAGATTGATTGTCCTTTAACTTGTGATCTAGGTAATAGCAGAATACAAGATGAAATCATGCATACAATATTTGGTTGCTTTTGCTTGGAGAATCAGAGAAAAGAACTCTTAGGCGACTTTTTCTTGTCCCAATCCGATAGTCAACAAACATATAATTGGATGAATACAATTATGTTTGATCAAGGTCTTCTCTTTGGTTTATATAAATTCTACAAGACCTCAGTCACCGTTCGGAAGAGATTAATAGAATCACCGAATATCGTGGTCCAATTGGATGAGGAAAGTGAAGACTAAAATGCGGTTGATTCAACAAGGCCTTTTCAGTGATACGCTAACCTATGCACAGTGGATTCTGTGGTTAATGGACATGCGTCGGACCTGGAGGCTGTTGGGCTCTGCGCTACCTGGAGTATAGGAGCTCCATCTATGCTACTCTCCTGTAGTGAATCTGTATAAGACCGGTGGTCTTGATAAAGCTGTATATGTGTATGATATCAAACAACACTGTGCTTAGCTTCATCGTGACACTGACTAAGCATCGTAATAATCCATAAAATGGATTTTCAAATGGATATACTTTATTATAATGATTTCAACCTTTTTATTTTTTGGAATATCTCAATCCCTTCATCCCTCCATCACTCAGGCTAAAAGACCCAGTCAGCAACCCATTCTCGGGAGTCCTCATCAAGAAAACCCACAAACAGTTACTTCGGGCAAGAATCAATGGGTGCCTCTCCAACATCAGGTTCCTCAGCAAGAGCATCAAGGGATTACTATACCTAACCGCCCAAAATATTCCAGAAGCAGAACTCATTGAGTTAATAACACGTACCACAGCAGACATTGAGATACAAGAGCAAACTATCCGTAATAGACATGATAAGAAATTATCGTTCTGGGCCTACAAATACTCATTTCCACTCAGTCCCAAAAATGAAAAAAAGGAAGCAGCCGCTAATTTTGTCAATCTGTCCAGCAGATCTTTGACTCCATCCGAAAACAAACTCTTGGCCAAAGGACTCAAGTACCGAATTCCTAGCAAACCTGATATACCTAAGATCATCAGCAGCATTGAAGCCACCATCAAAAGCTACAACCATCAAGATAAGTGCTCCATCAGGAATGCAGTGTCTCAAGCATTGCAAAAACTTTTCACCTTACCCTCAAACACCCACCTCGATCTCAAAACACTTAATAGGTTAAAGAACGCGAAATCCATAGTTATCAGTAGATCAGACAAAGGATCCAATACCGTAGTCATGGATAAAGATACTTACCACTCAAAAATGCTATCATTATTACAGGATGCCTCAACCTTCTCTCCTATATCGAATCAAGACAGTGTCACAGCAGTTAGGGATTTCAAGATTTCCCTTAATAAGTTGAAAAAATCCAAGCATATCTCCATAGAAGATTTCAGATCCTTCACCTCCAACCTTTGTGGCAATGCCTACATCTACGGCCTCCCCAAGATCCATAAACCTTCCATACCTCTCCGTCCTATCATATCCTACCACCTCTCGCCAGCATATCCTCTAGCTAAGTTCCTTTCTAATTATCTCTCCCCCCTCATGAATGCACACAGAGAAAATTATTTCATTGCCAGCACCCCCTCATTCATCAATGAAATAACCACACTACATCCCACACCTGATTATATAATGTGCTCCTTCGATGTAACATCCATGTACCTTAGCCTCCCACACACCTTAATAACAGACAGTATACACCAGTTCCTTACCTCCATTAATGTAGATCTCCAAATAGTCACCACAATAACACAACTTTCAGAAATATGCCTTAAAATGAACATTTTTACCTATAATCGTGAACACTTCAAACAGACCAAGGGTTCCCCTATGGGAAGTCCCCTCTCCTCCATAGCAGCAGAAATAGTGATGACCAAAATTGATGCGTGGATTAACCAAATACATGCATCAAGCATCTCCATATGGCGGCGTTACATAGATGACTTTTTTTTGCATTTGCAAAATCAGCCAAGAGGGCACCATCCTAACAGACCTCAACAATTATCACCCTGATATCTCATTCACTTTGAAACAAGAACACGAGAATGTCACCCCCTTCCTAGACATACTGATTATACATACTCCAAATTCCTTCCATACCACAGTCTATTACAAGAAAAACTCCCCCCCCCCCAACTATACCCACTTCAATTCATACTGCCCCATAGTCCATAAAATTAACCTAGTTAAAACTTTAACAAAACGAATACATACCCATTGTTCCCTACCCATATTTAAAACCATAGAAAAAGAATTAGTAATTTCCCATCTTACTGCCTCAGCTTTCCCCCTTACCTTTATTAATAGACACACTTACGTACCCAGCCCTTACAAACCCCCAACAGCTCATAGATCCACTTGTATTTTACCTTATTCACCCTGCACAGTCAACATATCCAGACTTCTTAAAACCCATGTCATCCAGACCTTTTTCAGCAACACCAATAACATATCCACACACCTCAGACATCCCATAACCAAAGCAGACACTCCTCCCAGCCCCCTTCAAAGTACAGGAGCAGTCTACTCTGTCTCATGTGAGCAGTGCTCTGCCACATATGTGGGTGAGACAGGTAGAACTGTGGCCATCAGAATGACAGAGCATTCCCGTTATATAACCAACAAAGACCCCAAACCCCTCATCCACCAACATATAGCATCTACAGGACACACATTCGATATTAACCATCCAGTAATCCACTATAGACATATCCACAACCAACACCAACGATTGGTGTTGGAATCCATAGTCTCACACAAACACAATAGCATTAATAGAAAGATCGAAATTCCCGACATCTATGGTGTTTTCTTGGCTGAAACATCTGTAACATCTCAGTTTTTCATAAAATATTAAATATACAATAGTTCCCGTCATTAAGCTAATAATTGAAATAATAGTTAGATATTTGTATTTCTTTGGTTTAGCTTACTATACTAATTTTACAGCAAAATTCTTGTAAATATGTTAAACACTAGCATATATCAATATTCGCTCCTACCTACCATTTGTATCTTTGCGCGTATTCATAATTGCCTGTTGAAGGGCGTTCGTCCCGAAAGCTTGCATTTCGCTTAATTAAAATAAACTTATCTTACCTCACGTGTTGTCCATCTTTACAAATATATTTTATGATTATATATATTCTGATGGAGATAATGAATTAAGTTCTGTTCCCCCATTGGTTACACTCACAATCAAAAGAATATATGCATTAAACTGATATGGCCTAAGTTGGTAAATAATGCACTCGCATTCTTTTACTGTTGAAAATAATAATGTATATACTCGTAAAATAAAAAAGAATTGAATTTTTTATTTGACTCTGTCTTCTTGAGCTATATAAGTTTAATTTGTTCTTCATATAACGACCCCTTCCCAACAAATCATAAATCACTTAGGAATAAAATAAACATTTCGAAATAAATTGTCGTGAGATTATAGGATTTAGTTTTCTATCTAGTTTGTTCCATAATGACCTTTTAGATAAAGTTTTAAAGAGAGTTTTTATAGTTATTTCTTTCAAAGTTCCTTCAGGTAATTATATGCCAAAGTTGATTTTCTTTTTAAACGTTCATATTGGTTTATATATCATATCAGATCAATTACTAGTACACATAAAATTCACTCTGCCGGCCATTATTTGGAAATCACAAAAAGGATTACATTCAATTGAATGACTCACTATTCTATCCCTTTGATCCTTTTTTTAAAAACCGCACTTTTATTTAACTTGCTTCCATATCTGTCTGTACACAAACAAACTTGCAATCAATTTTTAATAAACTTACAGAACATCTAGAAATCAGAAATTTTATTACACTTGTTCAAATCTTGTGATTTTGCAAGTTGACAAAATTTCAAGCCTCTGGGTGTTTGGCAATAAACTAATTGTAACTTCCTTATTTTGCATTCAAATTTTATTATATCAATTTTATTATACTTCCAGACAAAGTAGAAGTCTGGTGCTTTAGAGACCAATCCTACTAACAATGAAAGTGTACAGAATTTCAGACCCCTAGGTACACGTGGAGGTCGAGAATAGACAACGAGAGAAGATAATTACAGTCGACTCTCGATAATTTGAAACTTGTTAATTTGAATATCTCGATAATTTAGATTTTTCCCGGTCCCTTGAAAAATACTCGATAAGTTGAATAAAATCAATATTAATTGGTCCTCTCGGTAATTTGAAGTTGAAGGAATTGTATCTTGCCACAAATGAACATTTGTGAATAACTGTACGAATGTTTAAAATTATAAATCACGAATTTTGATCAAACTCTTGTTTGAGAAAGGGAAAGATCCGAGAAAGCTTCCAATACATTTATTACTTTAAAAACACAGACACACAAACACGGTAAGTCACATATTTAATCTTGTATCAACATAGTATGTATATCCTGAAACTGCCAAAACTTAAAACTTTTGTTTACTTGATTTTTTCTCTCCCTCCCTCTTGGTTGTTCAAACTCCTGTTATTTTTAACTCTTGATAAATTGAAAATTTTCTCTGTCCCTTGAGTTTCAAATTATCGAAAGTCGACTGTAGTTTCTTTCAAACGAAGAAAAATAGGCGCAGCCGTTTCGCTGGGGCAATGAGCGGCTGGGGTTCCATTAAAAATAGGTCAGGATGTTCGACACTTGACTAATTTCTATATTACAGTTCTATTTTAGTTATAAATTTTAATATACTTACAGACCACATAGAAGTCTGAAATTGTGTACACTCGCTCAATTTAGCTACCAATGCAAATCAACAAAATTCGACACTTTTGGGTTGTCGGAAATGGACTAATTTCTAATTTCTTATCAAATTTTGTGATAATTTCTAATATACTTCCAGGCCACGTATAAGTTTAAAATTTCATACACTAACTCAATCATTCATACTCAAGTCTACAAAATATTATACTTTTATGTGGCCTGAAGTTCTGGAACAGACTATATAATAAAATTTAATTATATATTGTGTGTGTAACAAGGTATTTATTATTTTATTAGCAGAGGATTATTTTTTATGTTTATATTTTGCTATACTCTGTACACTTCCCTCTTAGCTTATCATTCATAGTTTGTTCTTGCCTGAAATAAATTGTCTCCTCCTAAAGTTTTTGTCTTCCCTAATTTTCCACGTGGCAATATGAGTAAGAGAAATACGAGTATATGGCGCAGCTGTTTGTGGTTTAATGAGCCACTGGCCTTCCATGAAGAAAAACCAGTAGTACGAGCTAGATTTATAAATGATTGTGAGAATATTGCTAGAAATAAAATAATCATGCAAAATAATTAGAACAAAGTTTTTTACCTAATCTAAAAACTTAAAAAATATATAAACAGGTTGATTAATATGTAAATATAAATATTTGTAAATTTAGAATTTATAACTAAATATTGAATGAATAATTGATTGATTTAAATATTTACAAAAATATTTTTAGAATTTACTAAAAAGAATAAAATATATATTCCACTTCCACCATTACACAATTGGATTTATACGAGTCAAAATAAAAGCAGCTGAGTATGATCATCAATGGATTTCTAACTTAATAACTTGATATGATTTAATATGGGAAAACTATAATAAAGTTTTTATATTTCACCAAATATTTTTATCTCTTCACTCAATTTACTATGATCATCCCCTGCCTCTTTAATTTAGACTCATATAATCCAATTTTGTTCAATGGCTGAAAAAAAAAGCGGTAATATATATTTTTTCTTTTTAGTGAATTTTAATAAAATCTATTTACAACTATTTGTTTTCAATTATTCATTTGAATGGTCAGGTGGGCAGCACGCACCTTATCCCAATTTCTTTCCTTGAACATAAGAAGCCTCTATGTCTATTTGTTTGAGTTTCAGACAGTACCACTCTAACAAGGGCCAACAACCCGAAAACGCATTGCTGGTTGAAATTTTCTAATTTATCATGAGAAGAAGGATTTTTCTATGACATTTCCATGCAGAGTCAAATAAAATGCTATATGTAGTTCAATAGATGGCGCAGACGATATTAGTAACGCAAGATCGGAAATGTGAGCATTTTCTTCATGAAAATATTAAGTATATATAATGTATATTTAACCCCCCACCTCGCTGAGATGTACATTATCTAACTTCTGCTGTGATGTGGGATGTATTTTAAACTAGACGTGGACAGCCCAGTCAAAATGCGCTTTTTAATGTTTCTGTCACAAAAATAATTTACGTTGTATTTGACCACAGATCGGCGTTGGCTCGGTAATCTGTTTGTTGTTTACCTAGATAACATGTGTTAATCATGGGCTAACTATGTGATAGTCTATTACTCAACGAAGTGTGTCAAATGGTCCCCTTTCTCTTTACAAGGCATCTCTAGAGACCAGGCCATCTTCAAGGACAAGTGATCCTAGACAGACAGAAGAGACCGCCGTACCAGCCTATGTTCCTATCTACAATGGCAACAACGCTTCATCTGTCCATCATTCTGAAGCAAATAATGACACTGATTAATTATGAAAATATTTATTAAGTCAGAACTTTTTAATAAGGCCTAGTACCAGCTGTCGCTCAGGTCCGTACACTTGGGAAAAAAAGGAACAACTCGAAGAAAATCTAGTTTCCCAATCAGTTTATTTCTCACTCGACTCCCCAACAATAAAAACTTTTTTCGATATTCATTTAGATTTTATTATTTTCAATTTAAATATTCACATAATAATTGAATGAAATTTGAAATTTTTAGATAACCTAATTCAATACCTTCTATATTCAAATCAATTTTATCATTCCTATAAAAATTGATTTGAGTAGATAAACTATATACGGTTCTGTGATTTGTTTTTTAATTCAGCGATTGAGAGGGCTATATGATGTTGCTATTAAAATATATATCACAAAGTGGTGTATTATTTTGGGTTTTAAAGCGCTTTTATTCTGTGATTGTCAGTGTATTTATTGAAAACTAGCCGAATGACCCGGGCAACGCCCGGGTTTTACCCGATTAAATATTTTTAATCAAATACTATTCGTTGAAATTTTTAATTGGCGCCGTGGATCTCACTATTGTGAAACGTCTCGCTCTAAACTTTACATGTACATTAGGTCAGCTGATATTACCTCCCATCTTCACCGCTAGAGGCGCTGTTCGCGAGCGAAAAGGCAAATTCGCAACGCAAATTTGCGAATAACTCGACGAATATTCGAGTAGAGACCTGAAAATTTTACTATATGTTTTTACAGATTATACTCTATATACTCTTAAAATTTCAGTCGAATTAGTTACGTATTATGGACGTGTATAGACGACAAACATACATACATACATACATTCACTGACCTTTATATATATGGGAATAAATAGATTCAACAGAACGCCTTACTAAAGGCTGCTAACAAAACAGTGGTCTTCAAAGGAGTGCAATAATTAATGATCCAGATATCTTCCTTTTTTATTTTATTAATTAACCAGGCGTGATATCTTCTTGATGATATTTTATAAGTTTTTATGAAATAAGAAAGCAAGAAATAGAAAATTAAAAACAAACATTTAATACTTGAGTTTTTCTAGTATATCGAGAAAAAGAAAAATTTGAAAAAAAAATATTACAGCAAGATATTTATTAACAGGTTACTAATTTTGATATTTATATTTTGCTACTCTGTAAACTTTCCTCATTGACTCTCTAGTATTTTATAAGTTTTATGTTGTTTCGCATTAAATGAATTTCAGCGTCTTCCTGAAGTTTGTCTTATCAACGTGTCATTTTGGGGGAGATATTGGGTAGATTAGGGAAAACAAACTGAAATTCCCCGAGGAAACACTGAGGCCATCGGTGCTATGGTGTACATTTTCCCTTATTGTATCCCTATCTCTCTCTTTATCTAAAAGTTAGTGTATGTATGTCTGTCGGCTATACACATCCACAATACGTAACTACTCTGGCTGAAAATATAACAGTATATAGAGTTGAATCTGGAAAAACGAATAGGCAAAATTTCAGGCTTCTATCTCGAATATACTTTGAGTTATTGACAAATTATGAATAAATTTTCCCTATTTCACTCGCAAACAGCGCCTCACTGCGGTAACTTCGAGAAGTAAACGACCACATGGGGCGACGGGGATTGGTGGAGCGGGGCGTTTCACAAGAGTGACTTTGAGTGACGTAATGACGGCGTAGAGGCAAGAAATCACTTGCTATCACCATTCTAAGTATATATCAAATTCAACATATATATTAATATAAAAATAATACAAATTTCAAATATCGTTGTTAAAATTTACATTTTTATTTTTATATTTTTAAAACACACACAGTTTGGAGCGGGACGTTTCACAAGAGAGATATCCACGGCACCAATTTATAATTGTAACGAATAGTATTTGAATGAAAACATTTAAAAAGTATATACGCACTCGGGTAAAACCCGGGCGTAGCCCGGGTCATTCAGCTAGTTTATTATACAACGGCAAAGTCTTTCTTCACGCCACAAGAAAAAGAACGCAAAACTACTCGGATCAAAGTTTCAAAATTCTGAGAGATTCCTTGGCAGAAACACGTAAGATCCATGACATTTACAACAAGATTTGCAGCTGTGAATCACAGCTCCCATAGGAAAGGATCGCGCTATGTAGAGAAAATTATTTATTATTTTATCAAATAATTATCAATTTTATATTCACACTAGCCGAATGACCCGGGCAACGCCCGTGTTTTACCCGATTGAATGTTTTGATTCAAATACTATTTGTTACAATTATAAATTGGCGCCTTATATAAATGCATATGTTAGTTAATAACTATAGCCTATGTGCTTTATCTGTCTATGTACTGTTGGCTTCCGTAGGCGTCTCTTACTTGGAAAAAGAAAGAGAGGATTCCATTTGGTTATTAACTAATATATGCATTTATTTAAGGAGCGACCCGCTCCAACACAATGGTTACAAAAACGAAAAAGAGAGTGGGGGGCAAAGGTGTCGTGATCGTAGACCAATAGGAGGGCGCCATTCCAAAAAAAAAAAAGCAAACGGTGACAGAGATGACTGATGAAGAATGACGCTCGTAACTGTATATAGAATTTTGCGCTACCTTGTGAACTTCCCTCATTTCCTCTCTTGTATTTTATAAGTTTTAATAAATTTAAATACATTTCCGTGTCATTCTCAAGTTTGTTTTCCCTAATTTTCCATGTGATAATATAATAGTTAGCCTATTCCCTTTTTTCCTGAAATAAAAAAAAACAAAGACGTACGCGTTTGGGTTATTGGCTCTCGTTGTGAATTTTTTTATTTGCGTAATGATAGAATAGTGGAAAATCTAAAATTCATTTACGACTTTCTAAAATAATTTGAAACTTTGAACATTCCTTTTAGTGTTCGCCATTTATGACATCATTTTTGACCTGAAGACTTGAGACTTTGGAAAGTGGTCGCTGACTGGGCGTGGTAGCTACCAGCGTTTTGCCATCGACACACCTTTGTGGACGACACTTTATAACCGTCTCTTCATAGGCGAAGTATCTTGAAGTATCTTTTGATAATGGGATCTCTCTGGGGAATTCAGAAAAGGTAGTATTCTAAGGGTTTCTATATTATATCAAACTTTCTCTTCTTGAACGTAAGTAATAGGAAACAATATTTCCTCCAATGTTGGCCTTTCTTAAAATAAGAGTAAATTTTTCTTAAGCAACCAACAATGGACATTTCAATTCTATTGAATTTTTATCCCAAAATATATAAGTAAATTAATATAAATATGCTATCGCTAATTTAGTTTAATCAAAATTAGTTATAATTTTAATATGATAAAAAAAAAATTGGAGAGTCTTTAAATATTGAAAGAATCTCGTTGTTTATAAAATCTAAAAAATATTAAAGACAAAAATCAATAGAGAATTAATAATTTGAAGATATTCTGATATAATAAAACTGGCTAAATTATGGATATTATATGAAATTGGCTACAATCAATTATAATGATTAAACGATGAAGAAATAAACTGAAGAAATAAACAAAACAACTTATTGATCTATTTGAAATATGAATGGAGAGATGCAATTGTATAAAATCATCATTCTCTTTATGAAAAAATTGATCGAACAAAAAATAATACGAAAATATAGAAAAAAATCAAGAACTGATTCCAAACCGAACCTCACCAAACTTGACTCCCAAGTTACAAGTTATGAAAGAGATGAATAAACTATCAGAAGAAAAATAGGTAACTTCTCTCATTGTATAATCAATGAATTACAAATTATACAAATCGAATATATAAAAATATGATTCCACTGATCATCTATGCCATACATTCATTATGTTGGAGTTGTTAGTCTAATATCTATTCAATCATAGAGAATCAATTTTCAAAATTAATCGTTCTAAAGTTTAAATAACAATAAATATTGGAAAGGCCCGTCCTTTACGTGATGAAACTTCACGGCTGTTTCGGTAAATTTTCTAAACTGCTTCAACTATCAATGTTCATATGTAGGCTCATTGTCTTAAATATTTGCCTTTTTTTCTTAATTTTTAATAAATTCCTTCTCTATGATTGAGAAAATATAACACAATATATTTAAGTACAGATGGCGCTATATGGTCTATGTACTATATGCTCTTTTAATGAAAACTTTTCTGAGGCATTTAGCTCAGAATAAGGCTATAATTAGAAAGAAAATAAGCATTGGTGTTAGTTTTTATTCAATTTATCTTCAAAAATATATATATATTTGCTATTAATTGCCGAAAAAAAGGTGGCTTATATAAAAATTACACAAATATTAATAAAAAGATCACATATTATAAACGCGATATGTTTTTTGCAGAATAGAAAGCTTCTGATCTAAAGATAATCTATATGATAAAAACTAAAAGTTAGATTCTACTAAAATATATAATATTATACAAGTTACTTATATACAAATAATATAATTTGCAAACTAATGATTAGGTTTGCCTAAATCAACTTTTAATATTATATACAGATTCATCTAAAAGTCTTGCAAAATTTTAAAAATTAATAATTCCAAGAATTTTTGCACTAGCGCAATGCGGTAAACACAATAATGCTCAAGATGCAATGGTGAATTTTATGTAAAATAACCATATTTTGAATTGCTAGATGTCGCTCTACCAGTATCAGATAATCAGTGGCCAAAAATAGTTTGATATACTTATAAATTATAATTGTTCGACACGTAATTTTCTCTTTGGAAATAACCCCAATAATATCTGATGATGAGTTATCTGATGATAAAGCATCATTTTTCTCCAAAAGTAAAAATAATTAAGTGACAAATTTGAAAGGCGATCCGAGATATTTAAAATAGGTAAATGCAAATAAGAACATATAGCAAATATAATTGATATTTCAGATATGATTTGTTGGAATCCTCAGCGATTTAAATTTGAAGGTAATACATTTCCTTTTTTGAATAAAAATGATCAGCATATGTAGTTCACTGAACATGAAAAAATAGACAAGTCTGCGACTGACTTCATTTTAATTTTGATTCCTACTTGAGAAAACGACGTATAGTTCATACTTTAGAAAAAAAAAACTTTGAAAACAAAAAAGGTATATTCTGGCCGCTCAGAAACATTTTAGATGGCGCTCTGCCATGTGGTCGGGATAGGCCTTTTTTCTTTTTAATATCAACACCTGATATTTCACTTTTTCTAATATTTTCACAATAACTATATTCTATTATGCACCTTATCCCAGTACAATATCATATTTTTACTATTTTTTTCACATTGTGTTGCGGTTTCACGCAATTCTGGCCTTAACAACCCGTTTCATGATTTTTCAGGATGCCTGAATGACCAGTTTTTTGGTCGTTGAGGTACAGCTTGCACCACGCTGATGAGGGCCAACAGACCAAAACGCGTCCGTGGTTAGCTTTTCTTGATTAATCAAGAATGGGTATTTGGCCAATTCTGGAATAATTAAAAATCAACGAGAATAGTTGATATTTATTCCGATAGATAGCGCAAGCGATCAGCAACTTTCAGTTGAACGATAAGAAGATGCCTTTTCTATAAATAACTTTATTCTAGTTAAAAATAAGTAAATTTGTTTGACATATAAATCTCTCTCCATTTATATTTAATTCAACACACACCTATTCAACAAACATATTTTCTCATTAATTTATTTTTCGAATATATATAGATTCACACCAAATATATTATTTGATTCAACCTAGTTCAATCACAGTGTCAAGATAAAATTTATTATAATTCATTTTAAAACATTTTTGACTATTTGAAAATAATTTTTATTCGGCAAAAGGCCGTCTTTACCACGCTAGTGGTAGAATTCCACGAGCGTTTCGTACCTTCATAGATGTTCGAAGTTGTGAAGATCCTATGAGCTCGTCCTCTCTAAAGCGAATGATTGAATATTTTGAGAAGATTGAATCTCGAGGGAAGCAAAACCTCGGAATTGAAAACCATAAACATACAAGTCAGAGACTGTTACGGTTTCGTAGCAAGTTGAAGCTATTGAAACGTTATCCAGGCATCTCCATATCGAAAAACGGGTATTTCGTATGGAACAGTTTAAAGATCACTAATAATTTATTTTATAAAATGCATGTATAAAATTAAAAGATTTCAAGAGTTGAAAATTAGCGATTTTGAGAAGCTCCAAGAATTGATTTCAAATCGCGTAGAAACAGATGGCTTAATTTGTAACAACGCCAGAGAGGATCGAGACGTGCATTGTATTTCAAATCATTTCTAAATGGGTAGGGTTAACCTTCTGGTTAGTGAGTGTCATCATCAGGCAATGTTAAAATGCATTCTGGTCTAAGATATATATATCGGTTCTACCAATCTACTAACTTCAAACATGATTTTAGCAGATTTGTCTGATTTTATAACTCCTCTCGTTAGGATGTTGTGAAATGAACGCCACCTCGTACTGATGAGATCCATAGATCAAATACATGGCTCGCCAATTAGCTTTTGTCAGATATTACTAATCTGTTGTTGTGGCATATTCAGTCATTCAATCTTAGAAGCTTTGCGGCTATATGATCGAGATAGGTATTACTTTAAAGGGATAGATGCCCACCTTTTTTTCCTAGTAGCTATACTGTTATATATGTAGAAATTAAAGTGTGGATACATTTATATTAACCTAGAAGTCTCTCTCAGGCTACTCATCACCGTGTAATTGAAGTTAAAATTCTGAGAGTTTCAACAATAAAAAATTCAATCAAACATTACAGGAAAGTATTTTGCTACGATAGAAACCTATTCAAGAAGTAGATGATATAATGCCTATGATAAAAACAAGAAAAAAAGGTTTATAAATATACATCTCCTATGTAGACTGTGAATGTAAGTTTTGAGATTTACAATTACCAAGATATAATTGTAATTATAATATGAAAATGGTTTATCACCTTTCTGTTACCTTTTACATGTGAGTATTTAAACTAAATATGCATACCTTATTACACCTTGTATATTGTAGTGGCATGGCTGACTTATTACTTCTATATAATCTTTAAAGTCTAGTTGATATCTGGATATCAATGATGTCTTGGTGATTCATGAAAATCGTTAATAACCTCAGCTACTCCAAGGAGTACTATAGGCAGGGTGTAAAAGAAAGTCAGGCGGTAATATTAAAAATAAATTAGGTATTTCTTGACCGCTCACATGCGTTTTAGATGGCAGAGCGCCAAATACTAGAACAAAAATAAACTAAACGTTGATTTAACCCGTTCGCTGATATTTGCCAACTCATTTTCATGATAAATCAAGAAATGAGTATTTATGGCCAAACCTGGGTGAATACGATGTACATGTGAAAAAATAATTTTGGAAAAATGGAAAAAAGTCAGGTGCTGATATTAAAAACAAAATAGGCATTTTTCCTAACCGCTCACATGAGAATTTTTTAGACGGCAGAGCGCTATATAGTCGAACAAAAATCATCTAAACGTTAATTCAGGCTTGTTTCAATATTACGATGCACTATAAATATGCTTATATATTTATAATTATATGTAATTCTGCTGTCATAAAAGCTTATGTCCATAGTTCATCTAAAATACCCAGTCAAGCATCAGTATCATTATAAAAGGAAGTTCCAAAAATGCAATATAACAGCGGTATGGTAGATTAAACTGGCGAAACCGCTGGGAGGGTTCACCACTGATGAGCCAGTCCCTCCCTTTAATTTTTCCATTGCAGTAAGGACAGTAGAAATTGTTTTATTTTAAAAAGAATATTACGCGTGTAAAATAGTTTCGTAATTTTTGTTTCAATATATTTGGCCAACCAATTTTCCTGATAAATCAAGAAAAGCCAAACATTTAAGCGTTTAGGGTATTGGTTCTCGTCAGCTTGTTTCAAACTGCACCACAACGACCAAAAAGCTGGTTCTAGAGAATTCCTAAGGGAAGTGCCAAAATCTATGTTTCTCACTCTATTTCAAATATCACTTCTTTGGGGTTGTAAAATGTTATCTTTGTCTATTACACTGTTTTACACAAAACCTTTAAAATCTGTCTTTCTTAAATAAAATATCATTCAAGATAGAACTTTTGCTTAGATTGACGTTGTAGTAATATCATTTTTTCAGTGAAAAATATCTCTAATTAGGGATGCATAGTAGAGAGGGTGTTCACACTTATAGGGGAAACAAGTTTTGTTATAAAATATTAAAAATTAACACCATATTTGAAATTTTTCAAATGTTCTATTTGAAAGCCTTTTTGTTTATTTACAGAACGGTACCTGATTTTCCACGATAGCAGACACTTTCTGTTCATGGTCATACTCAAAAGATCCCATTCTTCCTTTACCACTTTCCAGAGACCTTCAATTGTCCTAGGGTGTCTCTTTCCAAGTGCTTTTTTAAGGCATCCAAAAATGCAAAAATCCATCGGGGCTAAATCAGGAGATTTTACAGGGGTTCTGTTCTTTGGAATAGTGTTGATTCCTGTTCTTTGCCTTAGATCTTCCAAATAAGCTTGGGGTGAAGATGAGGTATGACTTGTGGCGTTATCTTGGTGACACCAGACTTTGTTGCTCCGTTTTCCATAGATAAAGGGAATATCCTTTAAAAATATAGGTTCTAAAATGTTGTTTTGATAGTACTCCGAGTTTATTTTGGCATTTCCTTCAACTTTTCTTATTTTTAATTTTCCTTCATATGATATACCGCATGTCACCATAAATCCTTTGGGGTAACTTTCGGCACATTCCTTCAACCAAATTGGCCTAGATTTTTCCACCCTTTTTTGATAGTATATAGCTCTTTTTCTGTCGCAATCGGTTAAATATACCCATGCTTCGTCGTATGTAACAATAAATTTCCATCTATCAGCAGCCAAGAAATTTTCATAAAAATATCTGCTGATAGTGTGTCGCTGACGAATATGACTCTGAAACAATTTGTGAACCGCATGTTTTTTTGTAGCTTTTAGGCCTAAACTTTATTTATTGTTGATATTATTGATGTTCCTATTAATTTGGCTATATCTCTTTGTGGCATAGGATTTTCTTTTGTAATATATTTTTTCACTTTTTTGACAGTTGCAGGAGTTCTCACAGATATAGGGTGATAATCTTTTGTCCATTTCTCCGTAGATGCTTTGAATAAAAACTTGATATTTTTGTCGTGAATAATATTATAAATTCCTTTTTTAGAAATGTTGATATAATCTTGTTTGAATATTTTAATTATGTCCAAATAGGTAAGATTAGCTCTGGAAAGTCCTAAAATATAACCTCTTATGAAATTATTGTATTTGAAGGGCATTTTTTTAATTTATTTTTTAAAAAAATGTATTGCGTGTTAGAATTAGCTTAAGCCTTTTCGAATTCCACGTTGTTGATTTTTTAAAATAAAGTAATAGCTCCTTTTTTACCCCGGGCGCTCGTTTCCTATAAGTGTGAACACCCTCTGTATATTCTTTATGCTATTTCAACGATTGAGCTGAAACGCGTCGTGCGCTTGAAGGGATCGAATCTATGTGCATATTATACATCTAGACACCTAATTACTGTTGTTGACAAAATTAGTCAAGATATAAGGATAGCATTTATTATACTCATCACCAAACATAAAGAGCTGAACAATATTGGTAGATAATATAACACATGAAGTAACTGCTTTCTCTAATTCAATAAATTAATCCATTGTATGAATATTAATGTGAAAACATCAGGCTTCAAAGGATATGTTTATATTAAGAAATCAATCCCCGGAAGTCTTATGTTTTCACTTTAACTCTTGTTATTTTTCACAATCCTTGGGCAATATGGTGCCTTTCATTTTCAAACACCGCCTACAGACGATATATGAGGTTGTTCCAAAAGTTCGTAAACACCTGCAACAAATTCCAAATATATATCCATATAATATTGTCAAGAAGCTCAGCGGCTCCAACCACGAGAGGCCCCATGGGACGTCTGTCAATCATCCCTGGACACCGGGTGTGAGGGGTTCGGGGAATCTGGCCGGCGGGGGGAGCTGACGTCCCTCATTAGGATTAACTTTGACTTGGGGTAAGTTGTACTCTTTCCCTCTCCCTATAAATACCCCTTATAATAAATTAATTATCCCCAAACTTGCCCTTGCTTTATTTATCTCCGCGACAATATATATATTTGAATTAATATTTTTGCAAGTATTTACGAACTTTTTCCGGACAACTTTGTATGACAGATTTGACAGCATTAAACAACATTTCTGTTGAAATTCATGAAACATGCCGTTTGTTAGAAGTCTTCAACCTGGAAAATGTGATAGGCTGGCAGCGATAAACCCACGACTCAATGTATGCCTATAGAAGAAAATCGAATGGCGACAGGTCTGGTGATCTTGGTCGCAACTGGTGTATAAAATAGTGACTTATCATAAGATCTTCACCGAACGTATCCTTTTGCATTTGTTTGACACAGCGAGTGATATGAAGAGGTCCGCCATCTTGCATGAATTTTATTTTGCCAAGTGTTTGTCTTTCCTGCCGTATCGGATTAATATTTTCTTTCAAAAGTTGTAAATAACGTTCAAGAGTTACCGAAATGTTTTTATAAGTTGTACCATTGATTTTTCTACTCAAAAATGGTCTAATAATAAAAGGTGTACCTCCCACACACCACACACACACCAAGCTGTAACTTTGGTGCTTATGAAGTGGCGTTTCTGTGAAATATCTGAAGTTTTCTGTTGCCCAAATTCAGCTGGTTTGAGTGTTAACTACTCCGTTCAGATAAATGTGAGCTTCATCTGTCCACAGAACATTCGACAGCTGGTTTTAATAAAGATATTCTGGAAAACCCATGCAACGAATTCTTGACGCTTCTCAAAATCTCTGAATTATAGCCGGAGATTTCGTTGAATTATTTTAGATTATTTTGAAGAACAATTCTTAGTGCTCTCCAAACTGTTCCGTACCAAATCCACCTTTTTGATACACTTGTTGAGTACTTACTTTTCTATATGTGAATAACGTTTCAATAGCTTCAACTTGCTGCGCAACCGTAACAGTCGCTGACTTGCATGACGGTGGTCGTCTACCTTGAGATTTACCTTTTAGAGAAATCCAGTCTTCTCAAATATTTTTATCACTTGTTTTAGAGAGTAATAGTTCATTGTTCTTTTACCGCTTCGAATATCTTTGAAGGTACGAAACGCGGGTAAGTTTTAACTAGCAGATTTTGAATTGCAATAAAAGTACTATAAAAGAGATTAATATTTTTCAAATTTATTCGTTACTGATTGAATTGAGTTGAATCAGATGATACTCTGGTTAAAATACAGGTTGATCCAAAAGTCTTGCACAAATTTAAAAATTATTAACTACGCGAATATTTGCGCTAGAGCAATGCGGCAAACATCATTTTGTTCAGGATGCAATGGGACTTTTAGGGAAAATAATGAAAAATTCGAAATTGATTTTAGTTAAAATTTTATTCGCTGGATGGCGCTCTACCAGAATCAGAGATTCAGCGGCCAAATTGTTTGATGAATTGAAAAATATAACTGATCGACAGGTTTTTTTTTTTTCTTTTTGAATACCAGAAAAGAACCCCAATAATATCGAAAGATAAATTAATAAAACACCATTTTGCCAAAATTAGAAGAATTGGATGACGATTTTTAAATGCAATCATATATATGTAAAATAGGTAAATGCAAATTGAAACATGTAGCAAAAAAAAAAAAAAGATATTTTAGATGCTGTTTGCTGGAATCCTCTCGACGATTTAAAATTTGAAGATAATTAATTTCTAATTTTCAATTCAACTCTCTCTCTCTCTTTCAGTATCATTATATTTATTTTAATTCATTTGAAAAATATTGATCAACTCCGATAATTCATTTTACTCTGGAAAGCCGTCACTACAGGATAAAGCACTTTTGGTGAAAATATTTTTATTGCAATTCAAAATCTGCAACTGAAGCTTTACGAGCGTTTCGTACCTTTAAAGGTATTCGAAGCGGTAAAGAACCCATGAGGTGCTACTATCTAAGGCGAATGATAAATTTTTTTGAGAAGACTGGATCTCTGGGAGTAAAACCTCGGAGTGGAAGAACATCGACATGCAAGTCAGTGGCTTTTACGGTTTCGCTGAATGTAGAAGCTATTGAAACGTTATCCACGTATGGAGGAGTAAGACAAGTTTCTCAACAAACAGGGATTTTGTATGGAACATCTTGGAGAGCACAAATAATTTTTCTTAAAAAATACCTGCACAAAATTCAAAGATTTCACGAGCTAAAAGTAGGCGATTTTGAGAAGCGTCAAGAATTCGCTGCATGGGTTTTCCGGCAAATTGATATTGATGAAAACTGGCTGTTGAATGTTCTCTACATAGATGGAGCTCACTTTCTCTTAACGGAGAAGTTAACACTCGAAACAGCCGCATTTGGGCAACAGAAAACCCTAGGAATTTTACAGTAATGCCACTTCATCAGCCCAAAGTTACAGTTTGGTATGGGTTCACTTCTTTTATTATTGGGCCATTTTTCTTTGATAAAATCAATGAAAGAACCTGTAAAACCGTTTCTGTAACTGGTGAACGTTATGATCAAGTTTTGATAGAATAGGTTATTCCCATATTGCAGGACAGACAGGCACTAAGCGAAATAACATTCATTCAAGATAGAGGACCTCCTCATATCTCCCGCGGTGCCAAACAATTGCTGAAGGATACGTTCGGTGGAAATCGTGTGATAAGTCGCCACTTTATACACCAGTGGCCTCCAAGATCACCAGACTTGACGCCTTGCGATTTTTGGTTATGGGAGTACATTAACTCGTGTGTTTATCGATGCCGGCCTACCACATTGGCCATGTTGAAGGCTTCTATCAGGCGGCACGTTTCATCAATTTCAACAGATATGTTATTTGATGCTGTGCAATATGTTATCTATCGTCTGGAGGCGGAGCAAGGATTGTAACCTAATACAAGAAAGAAGGCAATTACTTCATGTGTTATATAAGCTGTGCCATGTATTATAATATTTACCAACATTTTGCAGCTCTTCGTGTTGGGTTATGGGGATAATAAATGCTGTCCTCACATCTTGACTCTTTTTTTTGTGAACAGTAATTTTTTTGTTTGTAATTTGCTCACATCTTATATTATGTCGTGCAGACCAAAGTGTTATAACTTCTCGAATAACACTGGTACACACAATTTTACCCCTTATGTTTAGTTTATCGTTTTTCGCTCATTAGAAGAAATAGCATAAGGAATATTCTCTGTAACCCCCCCCCCCCCCCAACTTTAGAAATTTTACGCAAAAAAATAACACAAAGAGAATTATCCCTATCTTTATAATTTAACAAATTCAACAATCAATCCAGGGCCAGGTTTCTACAACTATTTTTTTATTTATCTTTGATGAGAAATAAAAAATAGTTAAAGAAACCTGGCCCTGGATTTCTTGTTGATTCTTTTTAATTTATCACATTGCTTTAGCGCAAATATTCGCGGAGAGTTATTATTTTTGAAGTTTTGCAAGACTTTCGGTAACCCTGTATAATGAATATAAAAAAAAGTTATAAATGAATAACTAACATAGTGTTTTTAACCGTATCTATTTTTTTCACATTCTATTTCAAATTCAGGATATATTCACATAATATATAAAATAAATAATAATATTTTAAATAGGCAATTTAGGAAGTAAACATTGAAGGGATCGATAATTTGAAGCAATATTTCAGCAAATCTTTTTGTAGAAAATCAATTAGAAAAATTGATCGGAATGGTAATGATAGAGTTTATAGTGAAAAATTCGCTGGGTTTAACGAGGCAATAAAAAAGGTAACAAATTATTTCGCTTAGGTATGAAATTAAACTAGATGTGGATGTTTTATTGCTTTGTAGATTCATCTATATTGTTGGTTCCTTCTGTTTTTTATTCCAATAATTTTGCATCAAATAAAGAATATGCACATTATAACATGAAGAAGATAGAGGATAGAAATTATATAACCTTGATTTATTATTTAAAGATTGGTCAAATAACCTTTTCGAATTAAAAATACAAGAAAAGCCAAGTAATTACATATTTAGGGTTGTTGGCCTTCATCCGACGAATAGTTTATATATATTTACATAGTTTATATATATTACATCAAACGAATATATATTTTAATATCGTATTTAATAATATTTTCTCTATATATAATTAATTATATTTTTCATTTATTTAATTAGGTATGTATTAACTTTGAAAAGAGCAAACGAAAACGAATAAAAAGAGGCGATGTGTTATAATTCACATAATTGCCATTTAAAAATCAAGGATAAAAAATCTAGACTTCTATGTTAGAACATCCAGCATCAATAAGCATGGAAGACATTCAACTTGGAGCACAGGATTCCAATAAAATTTTTCTCGTGAATTAATAACGGAAAATAAAGGAAGTTGCTAGAATGCCCCCAGGTAAATAACCCAGAAAATTCCCTTATACTATAATATCTATGCTTCATTTGACAACACAGTTTCAACCTGACCGATTTCATTGAGTCTTTCGAAAGGAAGTTAGGAAGATAAATGTACACTTGAGTTCAAAATTAAGTGAAAAACACGAAATGTGTTTATCTTAACAATGGCCTTAGAAAAATATTTGTTTTAGTTAAAATATAATAGTTGGTACACAAATATTCATAATTCTATGTCAGAAATAATATAGCAATATCAACCAACGATTTTTTTAACTCCCTATGTTTCAATGACCTGCAGTCACTCTCCTTAGGGAGAACATTGTTGATGTGACTATATATTTCCTGAATCAACTTCCATCCATCAAATGATCTTCCGTACTATATTTCTATGGATAATCAAATTAGTCCAAAAACGATTTTTCGAAAATGTGAAATATTTGACCTATTTTAAATATATATATATACACTAAAATAAGGCAGTGTATTTCCAGAAATGTAGGGGTCCATAAAGTACGATCACATAAGACAGCTATACAACGAACTTTCGTGCTGATTAACAGGATTCGGAGGAGGCCTTGAGGCAATAAATCCTCCTACTCCAAAAAGATTTTAGTCGAGAGTTTGAGAGGGGACTGACGAGCTCCAGGCATGTTTTAGTGAATTCAGGACAGAGAACTTGCTTGCCAATCCATCATATAATTATAATTAGATTATTATCATTCTCGAGGAAATGCGGGTCCGCCTCAGAGTGTCGAAGGATACATGATCCACGCATGCTGACGTCACTCTGGCTGCACCGATATTCCTATAAATTACCTCATTTCCTTTTTCTTACCATCTTTTCCACGGTCGGTTCACCGTGGACGCACCCAGTTATGTGTCAGCTGCGATTTGACGTATGGGCCAACCTGTCCTTTTGAATCCGATCACCATGCCCTTCGTAAAAGCATCTGTCTGCTAGAACTGCCTCCTTTGACGAAGGCATTACATGTGTATTTTGAAACAAGAACAAAATTTCTTCGATGATTTTCCTTCAAGAAATAACTGAACGAATACTGTCCTTTCTGCAAGTTCCTTCCTTTATATTTTACTCCACGTGCGCACGAGAGCTGCGCAGTTCGAATAATTTGCATAACTCGGTGAGGCGCGTCTAGACTGAAAATTTCATAATTTTCTGGCTACTCTTTCTTGGAGTTCCAATTTCGATGTCGCGCAGCTTATTAAGGGTGTTCACTCTCTAATAAAATTAGCTTGATGAAAAAAAAATTGCTGTATAAAATCTTTAACTATTTATCCACCTAGCTTGTGGGATTTAAAAGACGAATGGGTTTATAAATATAGAGAGGAGAGGCAAGCACACAAACTTAGGAAGAAATTTTAAAAAATAATAATAAAATATATTTTATCGAGAATATTAGATTTATAATTTATTTTACAAATGAAAACACCAACACGCGAATGTTTCTTTTCACAAATAAATCAAACTTCTACTGTCCTTACTGCTGTAGGGACAGTAAAAGTTTGATTTATTTGTGAAAAGAAACATTCACGTTTTGGTGTTTTAATTTGTATTATATAGATGGCGCGCTATTGCTATGTATAATTTCCTTTTGCAACCTTTACATATATATCATTCTCTCAAATTTTAAAAGTCCCTAAAATGAAGGTTCTTTAAAAGACTCAGAGTATATCCGGAATGTCATAAAAAAAGGCAAAGGGCTGAGGATGTTAAATAATTTTTAACTGATTTGAAAACCTTGGTGTACACAAACGAAGAATCACAATCAAGATCACTTAGTAGCTTTAAGTTAGTGAATTGAATAAACGACGAGATAACTATTAGTAATATTCCAATCAATAATACCTCTCATATCAACATTAATTTTATTTATATATATTATGTAGTATATCACAAAGTCTATATTACTGGTGTATTTATATATGTAGAGAGGAAATTACAATGTATTGGGAATGAATGTCCTAGTTTAATTACAAATGAAAAAATCCAGATTATGTTAATTGTAACCCTATATCATTGGGTGGTGAAATTATGTGGGAAAAGATAAGTGAAAACAGTTGACTTTCGAAGTATTTAGAAAGAGAAGTCTCCGAGAGTGAAGTACCTTGAAATGGCATCTTGATCATCTTAATGCACATTTCCTAGATGAACGGATTCAGCATTTCTTTAGTGGTTTGGCAAACACCCCAGTATGATATATATCACTACCTTTATTCCTGATTTGATTGGACTTCTCTAATGGATTTTTCATAAGGTAAATTTGTGCTTTAAAAGAAAACGATTTGAAACAAATAAGGAAGAGCGTTTTTCTAATATTACAGAAATTTTTAAAAAGCTTTTGGAAAATGAAATTTCTGAATCCTCGTAAACAAGTTTCCCTCTTCCTTCGGAAGGATCCAACTTTTAAATTAAAACTTTCATTTTTGTAGAATCAGATTAAAGTTGGTGATCAGATTTCGAAAACCATTTGACCAAAATAAAATGTATTTTTTCAAATCAGTAATAAATTTTAATGATATTTTTCGAAAATGTTCATTAAACTAGATTTTTGTATTATATATCTTTTAAAATAAAACTACAACCTTTCGCAATAAGTTTCTTTTATTATGTTTGAAGCATAGAATCCCTAAAAAGACTGATCCCTATATGACCATTAGTGCCATATAATCTTCTATAGTAATAAAAGAAATTTATTGCGAAAGGTTGTAGTTTTATTTTAAAATTTGTAGCGCAATTTTTTCGTTTACTTCATTATATATCTTTTCCTACTTTGAAAAATTCGAGCATATGAAAGCATATCGGTTCACAAACAAGAGATAGAAGTTGTATATAATATTAGCACAAAGCTAGATACAATTTATGGTTTACAACAGGAGTGTAGTCGACGTACCTAGGGAGATGGTGAGGCTGGAACATCCCGAGGCCCCCACGGCAGCCAAGGCTTGCAGGACCACGAACAAGGCCAACGTTGGAGCAAACGAGCTAGCGGCCCCTGCTACGGTCTGTAGGCCCAGGAGAGCGAAGTACCCTGGCCGCATCCCCGTCCTGCACACCACTTTGCTGTGGCGGTCCTATAGCGAAGTGGAGGATAAATGGGGTGGGTAGCTCTTATTGCTAGACTTAATCTGGCTGCTTTCTTGGCATACAAATAACCTAAGTCTATCCAACCTGAAGATAAACCCAAAAATAAGTGAAATGATGAAGCAAATGAAAGAATCCACCACTCACATAAATCCAGGGAGGTAAAATTAGGAAAATATTCATTTCAAAAATTCATTATCATGGAACTGAGAGTGGATTATAGTATATGCCATCTGAACGGAATACATATTGACTAAACATTAATTTATTTTTATTCCAGAATATTGACCTGAGAGGTTTGGCCTTTGAGGTTAAGTATGTGCCACGTTGACGAAGGTAAAAAGCCCCAAACGTGTGTACGTAGAAGGCTGTAATAAAAATAAATCAAGTTTAGTGCATATACATCAATAGATGGAGCAACCTATCAGATATTTCAATTGTACAATCAGAAGGTTCTTTTAAAAATATTTTCTGCATTCCAAATATGAAGATATATTCTGACCACTTCCAGGTTCTATACACCACAAAATGTCTAAAACTAAAAATATACTTTAAGGAGAAACTATCACATACACCATTTGTTTTATATTTTTCATTCGTTTGTCAAATAATTTTATTTGTTATACCAGGCATTTAAACGAGCCAATTACTCATTTCTAAAGGTATATATAAATATATATATAAGGGATATATTATATATAATGGATATATATAAGGGAGGGGGGAGAAGTCCGACTACACCAGTCCCCCCTGGACCCTTGAAATATTCGACTAAATTATGGTCCTAGGCCTCTAACGTTGCAACGGCATCCAATTTCCAACCAAGGTAGAGGACATTGCGACGGTTGTGATAGAGATGCATGGAGACATCTGTGGCTCTTCATTGGACACGACAACAGCAATAAAGGGATATATTTTAGTGTCAAAAATCAGATCAAACTGTTCATATCCAATTTACCTAGAGACCAAATTCAACAGCACAAGAGAAAAACGTGCTTCATATTATAAAAGGTTTTGATAAAAAATATGAAATATTTGATGAAATATTTTAATTAATATTTTTTTTCATAATATAAAGATAAACTGCTTACATGTTTATAAAATGCTTTCAGAACAAAAGAAAACTTGGCTTCTTTGGTAGATTGTTTGCAAAGAGCTTCTTTTAAAGAATTATAAACGTTTCTTTTTTTGTTACCTATACCTCAACTGAATAATAATGTAGATATATATAACCTATCTTTTATGGTTTCCACAAGTCCATATCTCAGAAGAAGGCCAAGTGACACTCACTCCTCACTTTCTTAATGCTACTCTTTTTGTGTTGTTTTTCTTGCTTCCCTCTTTCTTGTTTTTTTTTTTCTTTCTCTTCTGTATATATCGTTATTTCCTTTGTCTCACTGCTTTGTTCTTATGCATACCTCTGGTGAATCCTGTATAGGGTCAGTGACCCTAAATAAAGGCTTTTTGTTGTTGTTGTTGTTTGTATATATAACCTATCAATAAGTAACATTCGAATATAGTCTACTATATATGCTTATATAAATTCAACTATTCCCCGAGATAAAGTCTGGTATAAGTACAGCCTGTGAGATGCGGCCTACAATCAATAGTTTACTACTTCTCGGATCACATTATGCTCATTTGAAAACAAGATAAGTTAGAAAGAAGTATGACGGCTCTTAAGAACAGTAGCTCAGGGTTAAGTAACCTAGCCATGCATTTAGCTAGCAATATGAAATCCTTCGAACAATAACAAGTACATCTTTCACAGCTACAGAAGTAATCATTTTTATCCCATCAAAGTAATGTGCAAATTTGTATATAACAAAGACACCTATGTGAAATTCAATAATGCAAATTCATTTTAGATTTTATTATTTTGTTTGAAAAAACCAATTTATTAGTTTTAATTTTGTTTTTAGTCTTGTTATTGAATTGTATATGCGTTTCTAAAATGTATTTAGGCGCAAGTATCCCAAGCTGGGATATCGTGACCGATATGTCAACTAAAAAAAATACACATTAATAATTGTTGTATCTGTCAGAAAAAAAGAAGTATTCGCGCTAAAAAATGTCTTTATTTAAATAGAGATGGCGCTCTCTTGCCCTACAATTAATTTATGACTAAAAGGTTATTACACCTATCCCCCGATTTACACGGTACTTGTTTTACACGTTTTCGCTTTTACACGATTTTCCAAATAAGTTTTTTTTTTTGTTTTTATCGCACTATACTAAATGCTACTGTGATTGAACACATGCGCTGTGTACACATCTCACGAGGAATCCCGAGCTTATGTGCTGACTACATATTTTAACCTGTCAATGCATTTTATTTTTATTTCTGTGTACACCTATCCCCCGATTTACACGTTTTTCTCAGGAACGTATCTACCGTGTAAACCGGAGGATAGGTGTATTTGTGAAATACTAGTTGAAAATCAATACTCGGAGCAATATTTGAATATATTTATAATGGCCTTAACTATTTCGACTTACCTTCACCAAGAATTCCTCTCGAGTGCCGGCCGATATATAACTCAAACATCCTAATCTGCTATATTAGAACGGCATATGGTAGATTAGACTGACGAAACCTCTCAGAGGGTTCACCACTGTTGAAGCAGGCCCTCCTAATATTTTCCTCATTGCAGTATCAGGACAAAAATAAATTGTTTTAATAAAAATAAACATAGGTGCGTTACATAATTTTTCATAATAACCAGAGATATATAAATATTAAGAAATTACTTTTGAGGAATGATATTATATATTTGTTTTTTTTTTTGTCACTACGGACACCCAGATTAAGAATTTTGTGTGTGTTTTTAAAATATATAAATATATATTACAGATAAAAAGGGAATTTCCTAACGTCGAATCTGATGCTGCGGCAGCAGTTATGATAATCTCTCTGTCCTCCCATTCTGTTGTGTCCCTTGGTCGACGGCTGCCTTCTTGACGTTGTATTCTTCTGTTGTTGACTCATTCTTGCCAACAACATCGGCTAATTGCCGCAGCTCTTCGACACAGATGTCACGCGATCAGTAGATTTGAACAACCAGCGTATTTCAATCTAATGGCACGACTTCTTTAAAATTCTGACATATGTTCGTACTAAGCACGAATCTTTCGACGAGGCATTTATAGAGTAGAAATTGGCTTACTGAAAAAATATTGAGCGGAAATTTTAAAAATAATCTCGTGGCGCCGAATATTGAGTCTAGAATGCACGTTCTGGATTCGCAGTTCAGATGCACTGGAGCTTTTGCTTTGCATATATCGGCAACCAAATTCCAATTATTTGTATGTTTGGTCGAAACGTCTTTGTATACGTATTTTCATATAAGTCGAACAACTCCTTCTTGGTGCTTCAATTTTTTTTAGTGTTATAGAGTGTATATTAGAATTAAAAAAGAAAATAGAGAAGAGCTAATAATACAAAATTATTGAAATTTTTTTGACGTCTTGGTAACAGCATTGTTGCCATCAGACAAAGCTCTAAATGAAAAAATATGAGTTTTAAAAATAATTGTTGGTACTGTTATCGCAGTTGTGCAAAAGAGATAACTAATAAGAAGAAAATTAATTAATTTACTATTTTTAGAATTAAAAGTTGGAGAAAAGTTTAAATAAAATTAGAACCATATATCTCTGTAAATGTCATTAATTTTCCTCTTTTCTTCCATTCTATTAAATGTATCACATTTCTTTTAAATAAAAAAAAAAGCTTCTTTAAATTGTCTCTTAGAATATTTTTCTCATAAAATCCATTATCTTCACCTCTTTCAGATTTATATTAATATGCCCAATGTTTTTTCTATGTTATACAAGGGCAGAAATTTCAATTTTATCACATTTCAAAACATTTTCACGATTTTCCATTCTTTCTTTTAAAGTTCTGGCTGAGTGTCCTACATAACCGTGGTCACATAATCTTCACATTTCACTTTATAAATTGAACCTGCTCGTTTAAAAATGGGTGTTCTTGTATTTGTTAATATATTGAGAAATAGGATTACATGGATTCAATGCAATCCTTGTTATTTCATTCTTCTTAAATATATTGGTCAATTTTCTTACGACTTTTTAATTTATTAATGGTAATTTTATGTATTTGGCTTTCTTGTTATTGCACTTTAGATTTTGAATCAAAATATAATTCAATTTTTTTTTGGCTCATGCGTGTGTGTCTTCTATTATTTTATCAATCAGTATGATGGGTATATATTCATTTTGATTAGTACTAGAGGTGCTAATAATATTATTATGTGTATGTTAATTTCCTGTGCATGAATATAACGTACAATATAATGTGACACTATTACCAACTATATATATATTTAAAAAAAAAACGATATAGAAATAGTTTGTGACTATAGTTCACAATATCATTTTGACCAATAAGTAAAATTAGTCAAAGCTCTTATATATAGATATTTCACACTCATTAGCCAAACAGTCAAAAATAAAAATATGAAAATAATGCTTTGATTCAAAATCTTAAGTACAAAACCAAGCAGTCAAATACCGGTACATCACATTATCATTTGTAAACTAAAGGTTTGCAATAAAATTTACCAAGATAACAAAAAAGTCTGAAAAATAAAAATTGCATGGAAACCGTGTAAACATATTTTTCAATATATCAACAAACACAATAACACCCAATTACCAAAATGGAGCAAATTTAATTTATAAAATATAATGTGTAAATTTGTTACCAATGTTAAGTATGACAAACAGCCAGACGTTAAAAGAAAGAATGGAAAACCATTATTTTGTGTGCTCTGAAATGAGATAAATTTGAAATATCTGCACTTACAGAACATAGAAAAAAATCTGGAACAATAATTTCATTCTAAAAGAAACAAAGATATTATATTAGGAGAAGATTATTTAAAGATTTAAATTATTTTAAATAATCAAAATAATTTAAAGAAACCTTTTCAATTCAAATTAAATGTAATACAATTAACAGAATAAAATAAAGAGGAAATATTAATGAAATTTGCACACAAACAGATATGCTTTCAATTATATTTAAACCTTTTTCCAACTTACAATTCAAAAAATAGTATTTTAAGGATCTTAGAAATTATTTTTCTTTTTAATTAATTGTCTTGTTTGAACAACTGATAATAGTTCCAAATATTTAGATCATGCTCTGATATTTTTAATGCCAATTTCATGCTTTTTCTGATTATGGTAACAATGCTTTTACCGAATAATTTGGATTTGATCTTATTACCTTTTGATCCGCGTCAACTCTTTTTCTCACATCTATAGATTATAGAACTACGAAGCCAATTGCTAAACTTGAGATAAAAATACTTCTGATAATTTCAAATTAAATAATTAAAAGTGGCAGTCTCTCTCTGAAGAGACAGTATTTCTTAGAAAATTATTGTTTTATAATCAATTAATACGATAGTAAAATCTCGCTTTAACAAGCTGGAAATGAGAAAAACCTCTCTTATATAACAAACCTAAAAAAAAAACTTGAATATCAGTGATAACATACAAGGGGGTCTAAAAAAGACACCAAACTTTTTAAAAATAAAAATATATATAATGGGTGAATCATTATATCCATCAATTATCTTTAAAATAGGACTCTCCAATATCTTTCAAGTGGTCAAAAAGCTTCTTTAAAGCGGTTTCATAGTCTATTTTCCTGAGTTTTTTATTTCAGCCGTCGTATTTTTAATAACCTCTTCAGATGGCGAAAAGCGTCTTCCTTTTAATACAAGTTTGAGGTTGGGAAAATAAAAGAAATCACAGGGAAGAGTTCTGGGGAATAAAGAGAATGTGATAAACAGTCTCAAAGTTTTAGATAAATAATCCATAACCAAGGAGGCTTTAAGAGCAGGGGGTTTGTCATGAAGTAACTTCCATTGTTTTGACTGAAAGAGCAGGTTCCTTTTCCTCCGTATTGAATCTCTAGGCGCAGGAGTATTTTTTGGCATGTGTTTTTATTGATAGAAGTTCTTTCTGTAATAAACCTATGATGTACAACTCCTTGATAATATCATAATAAAAATAAAATAAACAATAAGCATCACTTTTCACTTTGATAGGTCAATATACGATCTTTTTTTTTCCCGAGAATGATTGTTTCTTTGTTTGTGGATGATACATATTGTAGATTGTGACCCATCACTTCCTCTCCACCCAATAAAAATTAATTATCTCAAATTATTTCAATTTTTTTTTATTTTTCATTTTAGAGATCTATAAATGAAAATTAGCATAACCAAGCCACTCTTTCATATACGAAAATGTTAAATCTATATTAACGATTTAATCCAAATAAATGACAATACATCCAGATGGCACAAGAAGCTACAGGGCATGCAAAAACTTTCCTGATGTGGAACTAACTAACACCTACCCATATATTCTCATGCTCAGTAATGGACGCAGCCTTGCAGAAAATTGACATATAACCTAGGACAGCAACTTTACATACCCAAGATAAAAGACATTGCAACTCCTGTGATAGAGATGCCTGGAGACATCTGAGGCTCTTCATTGGAGACGACAACAACAGCAACAATCCAAATAAATGTGTTTTAGTATGAGAGGTAGTACCTGTGAGAAAGGAGGACGAAGCCGGCCTGGCCCAGGACACCGGCAGTGTAGAAGCAGAAGAGACTGAAGTAAGATAGCCAGGGTCTCTCACACTCAGGATCCCACTGCAAAATCCCAGTTTGACAATGGCACAAATACATACCTATACAAGATGGGTATAGACATTATCATCAATTGAAGTCGTAAAATAAAAGCAAGAATAAGCATTCTAATGATGAATATGTCTTCAGAAATATTCTATATTCTTTTATCCAGATTATACAACGTTCTTTACAGAAACTTTATTTACTGCAAAATAATATTTTTTTCTCAGTGTGATACGGATATACGAATATATACGAATCATACCACATCAACGAATTTTCACACCTCTTTTCTCATATACCCCTCCTCCCCCACCACTTTATTTATATGAATTTTATGAACTCTGTTGCTTGATAGATGTAAATATTCAATCCTAAGTTTCAATTTGTTCATCTGTTTCTTCTGTAGTAGGCACAAATACTTCAATATCGCACCTTTTCAGATAATAAATAAAAAATCCAGATCTTGCTAAAATAATTATTAAGCAAGTTGTTTCTTTTACTAGTGTGTTCCAGCGTGTTATTTATTCAAGGACAAGAATATTCCTTATATATTTTATAACTAGCGAGTTGAATTTCTAAATTTTATTTTATATAAAATTTCTCTTTCCTCTAATAAAAAACTTAAAATCTCCTCATTAAAAGTTGTATCTATTAATCCTGTCTTATATAAAATATTATTTGATTTGTAAGAAAATATATAAAACATTGCCTGTAAAGTAAACAGGTAAAGCAAGTTGTTTTAAGTAAACAATTTAGCCAAATATCAGAAGCAAGCAGAGATCCAACTTCCAAACCTGGATTTGTTTAATATGTATCAAATCTGCACCGAGGAAATGCAGTTAGTGCCTGGTAAATGTGGCTGTAACCTGCTGTAACTGATAGATACTGTAAATGAACATCATAGACTCTTATCAGGACTTTTCGAAGACTTTCTTCTGCCCTTTCGAGGGAGAAATTTGCATAGTGTTCAGAGATTATATAATATGAAAAAATAAACGTGTTATCCTTTCAATTTGTGCATAAAAAGTAGAGAAGGAATTTATATAATCGAGTACATGTTAAAATATATAAAAAAAAATAAATTCCCAAACATGTAAGTCTAGTTTGCAATAATACGATATGCAACTTTCTGTTTTTCATTTTATTATTTGATATGTGACTTTATACGTTAGGTTTTCATAGAAATGCTTGTAATTTGTTGTGATATCACTTATTTAAAATATATGCGTTAGTTGTCCAGATTTTTAAAAGAATCTTCTAGAACCGTATTTCTACATTATTTTGACCCCTCTATATAACAGATGCTCTTCTTCCTAGTCAGTTGTGCAATATTCATATGATATATGTAAACCAATGTTGGTTGCATAACAAAGCCACAGCACCTTCTTTGGTAAGCTGAGGAGTGCCCATTCAGACAGACCATCGTCACTTCAGGGCGGGCTTTGATTTCATAAGATCCACAAGGGGAATCAAATGAAATCTTAACAATACTCCAAAGATGTGTTTACCTGGTAAAGTGGCTAGGCCATAACTATTGCCAAAATATCGATCAATTTTTGGGGAAAATTTGATTTATATATAAATAAATAAATGTCGCCTCTCGCGTCAAAAACTTCCTTCCGGAAAATTTTCCATCTAAATTCTGGCCATATATTTAACTTAGACACTCTGCCAGCTAAACACCTCTGAAGATTTCTTTTGATCTCTTGTGAATCTCCTAGATAAAGTCCGCTCTAGGCGGACGAGGGCCATTAGCCCTAAACCATGGACCCTAGGTGGACGCTTTACAGTTTGCCAGAGATGGTGGTGTGGTTTTGTCGCCGACCCGAGTTTGCTAGTTTGCGGCGACGGTGATTAGATAGCATCTAGATTTGGCGTCTATTTTGACGAGAAAGGTGACCTTTTCTTTGTACAATCCCTGAGTTCTATACGATAAATAAGAAATAGAGGCAGAGGAGTGTGCTTTTATTTATCGTATATATATATAAATGTTATATAAAGATATTATTTAAAATGGTATATAAAGGTATTATTTAAAATGTTAAATTAAGGAATTGTTTTATTTAAAAATATATTTCATAGATCAAATACTCTGTTTAAATCGACCGCCAGAGGTCACGCTTTCCCTATAAATACTAATTGTTTGTTGTTCCCCGTTGGTCGGCCCAAAATTTTGTAATTATGTAAATACGCTTTTCATTTTTTTATTCTTACGCCTTAAGCCAGGCAGTACTTGTACAAAATTATGTTTTTCATCTGTATTCATTCCTCAGCACAATAAATCAATATCTGATCAAAACCATTTTTATTATTATTATATCAAGATTTTAGCCACGACTGCACCACCATTACCATAATCCTCAACATGATCCAAAACAACAGAAATCTTCTCTTTTTAAAATTTATAATATAATATATATATATCCAAATTTTACTGTCTTTGCTTATATTTAAACTAAACGAGTTACACCTTGTTCTGTGTTTTTCATATTTACATAATATCTATTAGTAATGTAAATAAATAACTTCCTTCAAAATGGCAACAGTGGCCCGCCAAAAATTCGCACAATGCCTAAAGGATTTGATAGGAAATATAGCGCAATCCATTGTCATCCAAATAATACCGATAATGAAGCGCATTTTGGACTTCATCGAACATTTTTATTCCAAACCAAAAATAAATGCAATATTGCGAGAAGCTTCTCAAGCAGTAGATCACGTGTTGGATGGACGAACATCTTCGTAGTGAGAAGTCAAACCGGCTCGTTACATAAATATTGTCGCGTATATGAGCCTGAAAAACATCTACAACCTCCGCCAATAGATGGCGCTTTCGCCTATTTCCTGTCTAGAACTAGTGTGGGAATCGCCGACTGCTGTGTTCCTGTTTCCTGGGACAAATGATTGTAAATATCCGTTGATATCGGCGCTGGGATGTAAAATAGTGTAAATATCCGTTGATTAATATTCGGGTTATTATATAATGTGGTTTGAAGACGAGAATAAAAGAAGGAGTGTTATCAGATTTGTTGCCGGTTGCTGCTGCTGCTGCTGCTGTTGTGTCTCTCTCTCTCTCTCTCCAACATCACAGCGGCTACTTTTCTGATAAGTCTCTCGTGTCCACCCACCAGTGGTAAGGCCGAAAGATACCGCCGGAGTAAAGGAGATCCACCTGAGTGGTTGTTATCCGAGGGTCTTTGGGTGGTCTGCAGGGTAGAGCTGCAAAGGTAGAGCAACGGATCCTGGGTAGGTGAACCACGAAGGAGGAAGCGGCGTCGTCGCGAAGAACCGGAGGGGTCAAGCGTGACAATGGTGTCAAAAGTGGGATTCTTCCTCGTGGAGGTCACCATGAGGCTTTTTGAAATTTTCGGTTGTTGACAAAAGCCCATTGATATGAGAGGCCAAAAGATGGCCTCGGAGCAGAGCTCGCTGGCCAAGATCGTCCGGATGAAGCATACCTATCAGGAGAGGGACGAAGCCAGCGCCGTAGAGAGGAAGAATGGCTTCTGATAGAAAAAGAAAGCGAGGAAAAAAGGCTTTTTTTAGAAAAAAAGTGAGGAAAGAAGGCATTTCAGAGGCATAGAGATGCAAGAATTACTGTCTGAAATGAAGGCTCATTTACAGAGGGAGACAAGTACGGCCAAAACAACCTGGGGGGGACTTCCCTCGAGAGGTCCAGAAGATAGTTGAAGGCAGTGTCTCCCAAGAGAAGTGAAGCCAAGAGAGCAAAAAGCCTGATTATGGCACCTCAAGAACCGACCCTGAATATGCTTCAGGCAGAGCCTCGAAAGAAGCGGTTCAGGCGAATGAGGCGGTCCCAGTGAAAGAAGCGGTGCTGGCAACAGAAGCGTTCCCGGCTAGAGAAGCCGTGCCGGCGAGAGAAGCGATACCGGCGAGCAAGGCCGCGAGAGGAGTGGTTCCGGTGAAAGGAGTGCTTCCGGCGAAAGAAGCGGTACCGTCGAACAATGCCATGAGAGGAGTGGTCCCGGCAAAAGAAGTGGCTCGGCGTGTGAAGCGGCTCCGGCGAGGGAAGATGTTCCAGCGAGATGGCGGCTCCGGCGAGAGAAACGTGCCATGAAGGCGACAGGACCGGATCGGGACGATCCGCCTTAAAGGGGAGGCAGTGTCGCGCATATGAGCCTGAAAAACACCTACAACCTCCGCCAATAGATGGCGCTTTCGCCTATTTCCGGTCTGGAGCTAGTGTGGGAATCGCCGACTGCTGTGGTCCTGTTTCCTGGGGCAAATGATTGTAAATATCCGTTGATATCGGCGCTGGGATGTGAAATAGTGTAAATACCCGTTGGTTAATATTCGAGTTATTATGTAATGTGGTTTGAAGACGAGAATAAAAGAAGGAGTGTTATCAGACTTATTGCCGGTTGCTGTTGTGTCTCTCTCTCGGTTCGGCGGTACATATACTAAAATTGGAACGATACAGAGAAGATTAGCATGGCCCCTGCGCAAGGATGACACGCAAAATCGTGAAGCGTTCTCTCTCTCTCGGCCGTGCGGCCACGCGGTGCGCGAGCTCCGCGTTCTTCGGGCATGGAGGGCGAGAGAATGGAAGTTAGCAATATGTTTTCAGTATTGGCGGATAGCCAATATGACGGGGAACAGAATGGTGCTATTCCTTTCGGTGTTACAACAACGAATGCCGAAATATCGGCGGAAAACAATTCAGTGAAGAATGTTTCAATTTCTGAAACTAACGAGAAGTATGCAAAATCGCCCGTGACAAGCGGCGGATATGCAAATTCGCCTCAATCAAGCCGGAATTGGGCCGACATCGTCGGACACGATGAAAATTTTGAACAACCCAAAAAGAGAAAGCGTCTGCTTCCTTCGGAAAGTGCGAGTCAGTCTCTGCCTGGTCCATCTCGACAGACGAAAACCACCCGGGACAGCACTACGCCGCGCCAGCCATCGTGCCCTAGGAACACCATCGAGCAAATAAAGGTCTCGAGGCAAATGCTGGCTCAGTGTCGGAGCAAAGCAGCTGCCGGAACCTATGACCAGATGACCTATCTGGAGTTCTCCCCGGAGTTCACCCAAGTAGACTACATCAAGGCTCTGGAAAATAAACTGGGGAAAGGCTGCGTTGTACAGATAGGAAAAAGCTTCCGGACAGATCCTAGTTGGCTTCGAGCGGCCTGATATGGCGGAGACGATCATAGAGGATGGTCTGATGATTAAGGGAGCCCTCCTTAAAGCCCTTCCCTACCAAAAGAAGGCAGAAAAAATCACCATCAGCGGTCTCCCATTTGTAATCGAGGACGCCGATATCATCAGGACTCTGAGGCCTTACTGTCAGGTAGTCTCCATCGCCCCTACCGTGAATTCTTCCGGCGGCTACACCTGGCTGGACCTCAAAAAAACTGCGTTCATTCTCATGAACAATGGAAAAAAAAATCACAGATCTTCCTAAAAAGATCATTGTGACTGCCAAGGGCGGCTCTGCACTGGCCTACTTGGAGTACGGCTTCCGTTGCTCCAAGTGCTACAGAATGGGACACAAAAGAATGAACTGTCCCCGGATCATCCGGGAGACAAGCACCACCCAACCCTTGAGCCAGACGAGCAGTGTGAAAACCACGGCGCCTGCTCCTAACACCACAGCAGCTGCTTCGCCACCTGCAACATTCTCCCACCCTGCGCCAGTGGCTGCCCCGGCACAGACATCCTCCGCGCCACCTGCTCAAGAGGATATAGCTCTCGAGACTGAGCCCACCACCAGGACCCCGGAAACCTCCACCCAGACAGACCTCAACATCAACAGAGTCGAGAACTCTAGCCATCACAAGATCAAGGATAGATCTAGATCCTTGTCTCCCAAGACCGGGTCTACGACTCAACTACAGCTTGACACCCTCCTCGAGCGCCTCCCAGGATCATTCTTTGAAGAGGTTACACTCTTAGGCTTGAAGGAAGAGGAAGTGAAACAGGCCATCGTCTCCCTTCCTCATCTAAGGCTGCTCCTGGGAAAGCTCAGCGTAGAACAAAGTCTGGGGCTGCACACCTTCAATGAAAAGTTGATAAAGGGACTTGGAAGCTCCAAGTCAGCCCTTTACAAGCGGCTATCTGACATCAGAACAAAGACAAGAAGCGCGCAAGAGCTTCCGCCTTGCGTGCCTTAATGTGCGTGGCATTGCCGCTCGACACAGGAGCATTGAATTGTGCTGTTTCCTTAAACAGCACGCAGTTGACATCGCTTTCATTCAAGAAACCAATGTCACCACCCTGGACAGCGTTGAGGACCTCTGCTTGGGATACAGAGCAGCAGTTGTTCCAGCTTCTGGCGCCAGAGGATCCGGCCTCGCCTGCATCTTCTCTTCCGGCGTCCAGGTCATCGGACAACAGGTCCTGTCCCCTGGCAAGATCGCCGCCTTTGACGTTACCATCCGGGGATCAAAGGCGACATTTGTCAACTGCCACCTCTCTCATGCTCCTGATGAGCGGCTACAGCAGCTACAGGTCATCGCAGCTGCTGCTGTCAATGAAGACGCGTGGGTCCTTGAGGACCTCAATATCTCCGAGGAGTCTGCGAGCGACATTGCGTCCGGTTCCGTCGAAGCCCTTGGGGAGCTCCTGGACCGGGCCAACCTCGTAGACGCCGCAGCTATCTTCGACGCCACGCACCTACCAACAAGGATCTCCAGTTGCGGAAGCCGGGTGGATGCGAGCAGATTGGATCGAGTGCTTATACCATCAAGCTTCTCCAACCGCGTCACCCGATACTGGAGCCTATACTACAAGAACTCCGACCACCGTGCGGTCCTCCTCCAAACCGGCGAGGCCTCAGAACCTCGACCACCGTGCATTGCTAGCATGCTCCGATCGAGGCTAGTCGTTGGGACAGTAGAAACGCTTCTTGACGAGGCCTTGGGAAACATCGAGGACATGCGGAATGCGGAAATCTGGAGGAGGTGGGGGCATATTAAGGCGCATCTGGCCTCCGCCATCAAGTCACTCCACGACCTGCGCAATAACGACGATGACTACATCTCGAGGGCGAGAAAATATGTTCAAGCCAAGCTCGAAGATGTCTCCATCTACTCGGACTATCCCTCCCTGCCGGAACTCGGGCGCGCCCTTCGTCTTCGTCGCAGGGGAACGTCGTCGAATACTTTCTACGACAGCGCAGGTCGAATGATTACGGGACCAGCGGTGAGAGAACTGGCTTTCGTCAACCTGAAAGAGCGCTTTTCCAATCCTTCGTGCTTACCGGAGGACATCGATGGCTTCCTGCGGGGTTTTACTCTAAGGGTCACCATTGAGGAAAGCGATCCTCTCCACCGCTATGGGATCGGCGAGGAAGAGATCGTTGCTGCCATCGGTCGTCTGCCAACTGGGAAAGCGGCCGGGTGGGATGACTTGCCCTGCGAGCTCTTCAGGGGTTTTGAGGATTACTTCGCGAGTGCACTCCGTCGGGTCTTCGAGGCGTCCCAGCTCTGCGGGGCTCTGCCCACTTCCATGCGGCGCAGCGAAATGTCCCTGATAGAAAAACCGCACGGTGGTCCGGACTTCGACCCCTCTCCTTGTCAACGACGGACTACAGAGTCCTCAGCGGGGTCCTCTACTGGCGACTGCGACCCCATCTCCGGGACATCGTACCTGAATGCCAGAGCTACGCCGTTCCAGGTAGAACACCAGCCTGGAACATAGCCCGCGTAGCTGATGAAGTTGCCACTGCCTGCAGAGATGAAGCCCCACTGGCAGTCGTCGCCATCGACTTGGAGTCAGCGTTTGACACGCTGGACAGAGGCTTCCTGGTGTCCACTCTTCTCTCCGTCGGTCTGCCGCCAGTCTTCGTGGGGTGGGTTCTTCTGCTCTACGCTGGGGCCGAGGCTGCGGCGAGGATTGAGGGGATTGGGAGAACTCCTCTGTTCCACATGCTCAACGGAGTGAGGCAGGGTTGCGCTGCCAGCGCAGCGTTCTTTACCATCTCCACCGGGCCCCTCCTGCTACGCCTGGAACAGCTACTTGGCCGGGATAATGTCCTGGCGTACGCCGACGACATCGTCCTGCTTATCCGCGAGGATGGGCAGCTGGAGGTCGTCAGGAAGATCTTCGAGGACTTCAGGCGTGCGTCAGAAATAAGAGTCAACTTCGGTAAGAGCCAGGGTCTCTGGTGCGGGAGATGGAGGAACCGCACTGACTCCCCGTCGGCAATCTCCTGGAACAGGGAGAAAATCAATATTCTAGGGACCTTAGTGACTCCTGGAATGGGAACTTCGGCTCAAGATCAACACCTGCAAGAGTTGCTGGAGCGAGCCATTGCTAGGTGGTCCCCCTTTGTCCGCGGTCTCTCACTTGCTGGTCGAGCAAAAGCGGCCAATAGCCTGGTGCTCTCGGCCATCTACTATCATCTCCAGGCCTACCTTCCCAGCGAGACCACCATCGGAAGACTGCAGGCAAGATTGGCTCGATTCGTGTGGGGGCACGATCGAACCTCATGGCTTCCCAGTAGCATCCTGGCGCGGCCGATCTCTGTGGGAGGCATGGGACTTCTCGACGTGGTCACTCAGCTCCGGCTGTCGTGCCTTAAGGGTGTCCAGGCAGCACTGCGTGGAGGCCGTAACGCTCACTCTTGGCTCGCTGAGAGCGGGATGTGGCTGACTCCTGCGTCCACTCCTGGCATCTGGCTTCCCCCGCGGCGTCGTCGGAGTCTTCACCTCTTCGAGTCTGCCGCGGAGATCCTAGATCTAAACCACCGGATCTTACAACCTGCACTTCTCTGGGCTCTTCGGGTCGTGGGCGACTGCCGTTTCCTGCGGCCTCCTGAGCTCCTGGCTCCTACAAGATGGCTGGGCTGGCGCATCGGAGAACTGACCGGGCCTGCTCCAAACATCACCATCGCTACGCGTGGCGCCCTCACGGACGTCGCTGCTCTGGGGAGCTTCTGCACACGCCTGATAACCCAGAATGCCCGGGGACGTTATCGCGTCGACAGCCTGGCGGACGCAATCGTGGTGCGCGGGACGACCACCGCCTTCCAGCGCCTAACCACCCGCACAGCCCGCCGCTTGCTTGAGCGTCCGCGCTTGGCTGCGCTGCCCATTACCCAGCTGTTCGGACGGTGGTTCCCCCACGTCAGCATCCCCATCTCCATCAACTGGTCTTCCCTCCGGCGTTGCGCCTTCTCGGGGCACAATGCTGACGTTGCCGTGCGGCTGGCCCTGCACGCCCTTCCCCATCCAGCACATCCGGCTTCAGCCCGGGAGTTCTGCATCGCCTGTGGGTCCGGAGACCTGTCACTGGCCCACCGCTACTGGTCCTGCAGTCGGATCAGGCCTGTCATCCTGGAGGCCTTCACCATCCTCCAACGGCCTCCTGACCTGCAAAGCTGGATCTTCGGGCATGACCTGGAGGACGACGCCCTGGCCATCATGGCGTCCGCCAAGACCCGCATCTACAAGTACTTCCTGGGCCTGGAGATGCGGGGAGTCCAAGAAGACCCCCTCCTTGTCTGGAGGAGAACCTTGTCAAGGTGGTGGAGCCTCCCTAGCTCCTAAAATCATTGTAAATTCACATTATTTATTCATTACTTTTATCATAATCATTTTGTAAAAATTGACTAGACGTCAATAAAAGTGTTTCAATTGTCTCTCTCTCTCTCTCTGTCTCCAACATCACAGCGGCTACTCTTCTGGTAAGTCTCTCGTGTTCCCCTCGTGTTAAGGGCACAAACTAAAATTGATAAAATACAAGAAAAACAATAAAGAAGGTTTACGCAGAGAGTAATAAAATATATGAATATAAAAATTAATAATATTATTAATAAAATAATGAATACTTTGCTACAATATATATATACGTTCATACATATACTGAATGTTACTTGTTTGTTGTACAAGACTGTAATACAAGAGATTTATTATTTTTATACTCTAGAATACTACAGCAGCTCCAAACCTTTCCCTCCTTGTAAAAAACACCTCAAATTTGAATAGATTGATTTACTTCGTTTTCTATGAATGAATAGAATGCGCGCTAAATTATACCAAGGCGGGGATAGTTGAGAGTAGGGTTTTAAAATAATCTTTGTGTTTATTTTATTCTGGTATTTAAATTGTCCACAATGAATTAAAAGTCGAGGAAATAATGTTACAGAGTATTTTTTAAAAGCGAATACAATGGCCCTGAAACGGCGCTTATCAGCTTGTATTCTAAATTGGTGTAATCGAATTTACAACATTATCTTCAGCTTATTAATCTAAATTTGCTCATAATTTTGAATTATGTTGACCATGAAGTGATGTCTACACAGCTATTAATCTTACAAATAGTTCGAAAATAATTTTAAAATTCGACATAATGATGAAAAATAACTTCAACTTTAAAAAAGATAAGGGCTAGCTCCCTATCTGGAAAGAATTAAGAGCAGACGAGCGTAGAGTAAATACGTTTGGAAAATAAATGTCTGACAGAGAAAGAGTCAAAAAAGGCTTCCATCAAGATTGGCGTGAAAAAGTGGGCAGTTAGGTAATAAGAAGTTTATACCCTTCAATATCAGCAGGGGTCGTTTGATTTATTCTCTCCGGGGTGAAGGCAGAAGGTTTTCATCACTTTTAATTTTAAACATTTATGGAGCCTAATGGAAGAGTCTTCCTAAATAAATCTTCGTCCTTAATATCTCAAGGAATTTATTTAAGTAGGACTTGCGATGGAGGAAATTTATCTTTCACTGACGCCCCTGATGAAAGACCTAAATGAAAATGTTCGTTATTTATTTTTCTTCTTTAAACTTTCGACAAACAGCTTTCTAGAAATTAACTTTTTAAGCCTTGTTTTCTTAATAGAAGGGGATGGGTTGCCAAATAAATTACTTTTCCAGTTTTTTTCACGTATATTTTTAGGAGTTTAAAGCTATTAATTTTGAGGTTTCTTTTTTTGTATCCAAAATATGTGATCTTCATGTGATAATGATATAATAAATGTAGGTTTTTATAAACGACTTAAGATATATATATAGTGTGTGTGTGAAGAATAAACCTCTCTCTCTATATATATTTTAAATAAATAATTTATATTTAAGCAATATATATATTTTTGTGAAACTTAAAACTTAGATATTATATTTGAAAACTATGCAAACTGATTCAATATTTCATTTATTTTAAACTTAAAAACTGAACATATAAAATTATAAAGAAAAGACAAAATCGCCGAGGGAAGAGTTAAAGGGAAACTCAGCGAATTGTGTTTTATTTATAATTTTACCGAAAGGATTATGATTTATTAAAATATATTTGAAATAAATTTATCTATAATTGTTTTATATATTTTTCATTAAGTTCATGTACCAAAAGAGGCACCTCTCCCTTCAAATGTGCATCAGAACAATGACATTATTGTATCACCCTAGTTAAAAAAAAAGACTGAAATATTTTTGTACTAGGGTAATGTAATAGTGCCCTCGTTCTGATGTATATTTAAAGGGAGAGGTGCCTCTTTTGGTACAGATATATGTCATAATATTACCCTTCCAGGAATAATAAAGTAAATCTACAGTCGACCAGAGAGAGAGACGTAGAGAGGAGGATGTAAAGGCCGGTCACTTGATATATCAGTCACATTCCAAGGGGCCCATTTTCGTAGAACCTCAGGACTATTTTTGGACAGTCGGGGGGTGGTGGCGACACAAACGGTCGTTCAGCGGTGATATAACCTCGCGCTCTCCCTCTCTCTCGCTGGTTGCCTGGAATTCCCTTCCAAACTTGTGGTTTCCTTATTTCTCTCTCCCCACATTATTATCATATTGCCACATATATTTATAGGAAATTAAATCATTTAAGCACGAATGTTTCCTTTATACACAAAATAAAGTTCTAATCTCCTTAATGCGATGAAAAAATAATGGGAGGGATTGGCTCATCAGTGGTTAGCCCTCCCTGCGGTTTCTCCAATTTGATCTACCAGACCGCTTCATATAGCTCTAATATTGTATTGGACGACTCTGCTTATATATGCTACACTGAAGGGTGGAATCTCAGAAATAATATTCAAGCAAACTATGGACATAAGATTTTAGAACATTAGAATTACACATGAATATTTCCATCATCGAGCAATGCTCTTCCGCAAACAATAATGAAAATGCCAGTTAAGAATATATTAGAATCAAGAAAAATGTGATATATATATATATATATATATATATATAAATGAATGTTCGTATGTTTGTTTGTTTGTATGTAGGTTTGTTTGTATGTCCGGTATACAAATTCGCAGTAGTTCACTAATTAAAACTAAAATTTCCATACATAGGTAAAAAAATACGGGTAAGACGATAGGCTATTTTAAAAATATATAAATCAATTATTAAAACTATATATTCAAATTATTCTACTTAACTCACGAACAGCGCCCTCTATCAAAGATTAGATTAAATTATGCTGATGCAAACAAATAGATAATGCTAATAAAAAACAATTATATAAAAAAATATTATCTAAATATATATCACTCTGGTAGATATGCACACGGATCAATCCCGGGGCGAAGCCCAGGTCACATGTCTAGTACTTTTATAAAAATATCTAAAAACCTGACGCCATAGGTTTCTTTGTTATAAAAACACTGCGAGCTATCGAACTCTCGCTCTTTAAAGGGCGAAGTTACAACTAAGAGTGAGCACGGAGGCGAGGCATCTTTTATTTTCATGATTACATTAAAACAATTCCTCTGTTTAATATATTAAAACATTGCTTTTTCGTGATTACCTCTGCGCGAAGAACAGTTTCTGATCAAAGAATATGACATACCAGTTTTGACGAATTGACACCAATAAATCCATGTACCATGGTTTCGGACTGTGGCCCTCATTACTACATGGCCCTCATTAGGGGGATCGGTGGAAGAATGGTTTAAACCGTTGGTTTTCGACCGCTACGACCCTGGTTCGATTCCCGCATTGGGAACTTTTTTCTATTTTAAATAAAAATGCTCCAATGGCCCCCGATTCTTGCAAAAGTCCAACCCCACCAGCGGGTACAAGTAACTAAACAGGGCTCTGGCACATTTGTAAGTGCAAAGTCGAACTGCTTTTCATCTGTGTAGACATGTGGTGTACTTACAGTAAAAGCAGTCGCTAACTACCCACCATGATTATTATGGTTTGTACCATGTGTGCTAGGGAAAGGCAAAAAAAAACTATAAAAGAGAGAGAGATAGAGCTAGGATAAATTATCCAATTATCCAATTATCCTTCATTAGTACAGGGACGGCCTATCTCTCATAACGTCCTACGAGATGAGTAAATTATGGATCACATCTTCCAAAAAGCTGGCTACCTAGTCTAACTAAAGGCTTTTAATCACTCGATAGGGTAGTTTAGAAATTGAAGTAGTGCCTCAGCAACGCTAGAGAAATTAATGAAATTCGCTTTTACAAACCTATGAGCCGCGAAAATAAGAGCGATACCTTCAATTAGTTATCATGGATAGGTTCTAAAGATTATATAATTTCGATTTCGGCCGAAAAACTTTCACAAATAGAAGTTGCAGACTAGCAAGTGCTCCAGAAGCTTAAAATTATTTCGAGCTAGATTCTAAACATCTTGAAAACTTTGAGGAATAATAACATCGACTGAAGAGAAAAAAAAATCGTTTCTCTGTCTTTAAAAGATATCTTAAATCTGTTCACCAGAAAGGTGGAACAAACCAAGCAATTAAACTAATAACAGGAATTAATTTAGAAGTTATGAAATCTAAGCTAACTCTTGAATGAATTGGGAACTTTGGCAACGTAGGAGGTCTTATTATAATAATAAAACTTTATGGCTAGAAAATATATTTCGTGCCATGTAGTTAAATCTCTGAATTAGCCTGCGATTATGGCAAAAAAAAAAACTTAGATTAACCCGGAAGAAGAAAACTTTATAGTATGAAAGATCCGAAATATAAAGCCGCCGACCTCTTTAAAAAGATGAAGTCGCTAAAATCGCAAGTCGACCAGTTTACAGTGGGAATTCGGAGAAAGCCTCAAGAGACCTCCATCTAAAAGCAGATATAATCCCGAAGGAAAACTCAGTAGATGGGGCTTACTGCTGGTCCAGGAATGAATTCTTGATTTTCACACCCATTTGTGAAGGACAGAAAACCGAGAATAAACTTTCTGGTGAATTAGTGGAGCTAAGGTAAATTTAATACCAGGGCAACCGCACGATCAAATTCAAAGAGTAATTTCACACTTTATGCTGAAAGATGTACAGAAATAGAATAAATCGGAAATCAGGATTTTATCACACTCACACTTCGAAACCACACACGAAAGAAATTAAAATTTCCCATTTGTAAAAGCTAGGACATATATAATGGGAAATATTTCATTTTAAAATGAATCTAATAATATAAATCGGAAATATAAATTTAAAAGAAATGGCAAGAAACTTAGATTTCTATAATACAGTATATTGCCGATCAATTCAAGTTGTAGACTCCATCAAACTTTTTATAAAAGTTTATTGTCCTGACCTTTCGGTGATCCACTGTCATCTTTTTCAAAAGCTGGTGAGATTATTAGTGAGGTATTACCATTTGTCATTCTATTCCAAATTAAGGAAATGTATAGCGATGTCTAGCAATTCAAGATATGAAATAAAATATATAGAAAAAATTGAAATGCATATACAGGGTACATAGTTAAAACTGATAAAAGTATGCAAAAATATATATATATGTACAAATAGCCTTAAAAATAAGAATATAATTTGAAAATAAAATATTGTAGCGCATATGAGCCTGAAAAACACCTACAACCTCCGCCAATAGATGGCGATTTCGCCTATTTTCGGTCTGGAACTAGTGTGGGAATCGCCGACTGCTGTGGTCCTGTTTCCTGGGACAAATGATTGTAAATATCCGTTGATATTGGCCCTGAGATGTGAAATAGTGTAAATACCCGTTGTTTAATATTCGAGTTATTATGTAAAGTGGATTAAATAAGACGATAAAGGGAGAAGTGTTAGCAGACATGTTGCTGTTATGACTATCTCGCAACATCACTGTAGTCACTCTTCTGGTAAGTCTCTCGTGTCCTCCCACCAGTGGTGCAGAGTAGAGCAACGGAGCCTGGGTAGGTGATCCACGACGGAGGAAACGGCGTCGTCGCGAAGGGGTTACGCGCAACAATATTTAAAAAAATAAATAGAGAAAAATTTCTTAACCTCCTTTTCACCTTTTCGTATGGATCATCACTTTGTTCTCGGTTGAATGTTTATACTATGTTTGGACATCGCTTTTCTTGTTTAGAAATTTAACGTATTTTCTCGGATTCCCATCCCTCATTGCAGTAATTGTTCTCCCTATCAATTGGCTATATGATTCTGATCCAATATATGTAAGCCTGAATAGAAGCCTATATAGAAACATACCTTTACTCTCAGCTCTCTAAATTCCTTAGACAGATATGGTAGCAAATAATCAAGCCTTCGATCGAATGGGTACAGAACGCCAGCTGATAAAGTTCATAAAACAATGAAAACTAACGTCTGCTGGACATGTGATGCGCGGTTCAGCAGGAGAGACATTGCTGACAGTGTTGGAGGGAAAGCTCCGGGGGAAGAGATCGAGGGAAAGGAGACGACAGGGATACACAGATGATTTAAAAAAATGGACTGGACGACACACCAACGAGGAGATGAATAGGATGGCGGAGGAAGTATGGAGAGTGTGATGTGACCATGGTTAGGTGACCCACCCTCAGCAGAGGAAGGCATTGAAGAAAGGAATATGTAAGCCTATCCTCGGTGGATTGCTTATGCCCTTCTGTCCTTGTTTGTGTTACTCCAGGGCACGTTTCGTTTCTCCTATGTACATTTTGTTTAGTTCTGGTAGTCTATTTTGTACCTAAAGTTTTGTAAACAATTGAACCCTTTCTTGTTAAAATTATCTGCATCTTTGTGTTGATTATTTCGAAGAAAGGTACGAAAATATTATTTTTCACTTGTGCCTGCGTATTTTATGGTTGTTTATTTGCTTTTTATTTTCTTCCTTTAACTAATTTTTCTATTTTGTGTGTGATTATAGGAAATTTATTGTCCATTATATAGTTCTCTTTTAACCCTTATGAACTCCTAATTGTTGTACTTTTCATCTTTGCATATGGATTTGGCTCTGCCTACTATTGCATTGACTAGATATTTCTTATGTAGTGTAGGAACGTAACTTTTGTAATTGGATTTTATGCCCTTGGGTCACCTGAATGTCAAAGAACAATAAATATTTTTTTTATAGGTTGATGGAGTCAACAACTTGATTTGATCATAATCCAACCTTCAATTATGGTATTCTCTATATTAATAAATTATATTAAAGATGCCAGTACCTATAATATTTCACAATCTATTTTAAAATACTTCAAAGTAAAAAATCGAAAGTTATAAACTATCGAGACAAAGCATAATAACCAGAAACATAAGTACCATAGGACAACTAGCGAATACAAAACCAAGGCAACTGGACACATTCCAATAAATTAAAATGTGCCCGACAAAAAATTCAAGTTCATGCTAAGCATAAAATGATGTAAACTTCAAAATCCTAATGGGCAAGTTATTATTGGGCTAGCTTTAAAAAAGATGAAGATCAAGATATGTGAATGACAGCCTTAATGTCTGCAAGCTTCTAGATCGGAATCCTATTTTATATTACTAAGATTTCCCGATCTCTTGGTACGATTCGCTCCCTCGGTCGCGGAGTAGCTCCCCCCTGCAGGCACCCTGACGACGTCCCGAGTTCCACCGCTCAAGTGGACACTCCCTTCCTCTGGCAGTATCTCTCGGCCTTACCACTGGTGGGGGGACACGAGAGACTTACCAGAAGAGTTGTAGCAGCAGCGGCCCGACGAAGATGGCAATGGCTAGAGGAATGACAGGAGGCGGCACGGAGAACCAGAAGCACTTTTTTTATTGTCATATATCACTAAACATTACATATAACTTGAATAATAAACAACGGGTATTTACATTACGCCACCTCCTGGGGCCAATATAAAAAGGTATTTACAGTCAGGAGAGGTGGCCTCCGCAGGAAACGGGATCACAGCAGTCGGCGACTTCCGCATCAGTTGCGGATGCAAAACAGGCGAACGCGCCATCTACTGGCGGAGGTTACAAGTGCTCTTCTCGTAACAATATCCTACCCAGGAAAGCGATATCCTCAGAGAGACAAATCTTCTCAAGCTTTACTCTTCACTCGATTTTGTATGGGTAAAACACAAAAAAAAAAAAAACATTTACGATTAATATTCTGACATTATGAATTTAACTTTATATCCTTTGGACTTCGAATTGCCCAGACTACAATCCTACATTGGTAATTGGAGTTGAGTTTGGACTAGAAAAAATGTGTTCTCATACATATATAATTGCCTCAATTTTCGTAAAATAACGTTGGAAACATCTACTACCACTACTCGGAAGACTGAACAAATAATATTTTAAGTCCAAATCTGATTTTGACGTTAAAAGGTAGATTTACATCTTGGGATATAGATAAAACCTACTCCACAAACCGAATTGTGAAAGTAATAATAAATATAAGCTGATTGAAATCACTATAGCCTTAGAATTCTATATACAGTTACGAGCGTCATGCGTTCTTAATTCTTCATCTCTGTCACCGTTTGCTTTTTTTTTGGAATGGCGCTCTCCTATTGGTTGGCTACGATCACGCCACCTTTGCCCCTCCCCCCCACTCGCTTTTTGGTTTTTGTAACTATTGTGTTGGAGCGGGTCGCACCTTAAATAAATGCATATATTAGTTAATAACTAAATGGAATCCTCTCTTTCTTTTTCCCAGTAAGAGACGCCTACGGAAGCCAACAGTACATAGACAGATAAAGCACATAGGCTATAGTTATTAACTAATATATGCATTTATATAAGGCGCCAATTTATAATTGTAACAAATAGTATTTAAATAAAAACATTCAATCGGGTAAAACACGGGCGTTGCCCGGGTCATTCGGCTAGTATTTCTATAATGATAAACCTTTAGCGACACTATTTAGAAATTTATTCAGAAAAAGAAGTAATGCCAATTTTAAATGATTATTAGAAACGAACAAAAATGATGAAGCAGTTCACGTCCAATTTAATGGGAAAAGGATTTGACGGAATTCATAATAGGTGTGAAATATAACTAGAAGTAACAATTAGCTGAAACAATTCTTCAAACAGAAAATCGATTCTAAAAATAAATTATTGCAGCAGATCGATATATTGGATGAGTGAAGTGTGGGAAATATGCAAATAAGAAACGGAACGAGTCCACGGAACAGAATGTCGTTAGTGAGGGCTATCAAAGTCACATTAGACCTGCGAGAGAGAGTCGAACTACCGTCTACAGCCGTATTCCCTCGGGTACAACCAAATTACCCTTCTACAGACTAAAGTGAAACCCGCTATCAAGCCTGGTTCAGAAGACATTATGAAAAAAAGGTATTCGATTTACATAGCAAGAAGATTGCTCTGATTAAAAAGTAGTTACATTTAATCATTAATCCACCCAAACATCAATATTATATTTGAAGTAATGCTCACCTATTTTCAAATATTTATTTTCTATTCTCTCTCTATATATAAATCAATATTAAAAATGGCATACCCTGACCAGGAGAAAATGTGTTTACAGAAGGCAGAGCGCCATCTGGTGGAACAGAAATCAACTAAACATTGATTTAGCCTGTTCCCACGTCAGCGTGGAGTAGGTTGAACCACTGCGACCAAAAAAAGAGTTTTTGGTCCCAGTGGCTTCTTGAAAAACCATAAAAACGAGCGCCAAAAAGCGCGAAACGCGTTCGTGGATGGCTTTTCTTGATTTATCAAGAAATTGGGTTGGCCAAATATCAGGGAACAGGTTAAATCAATGATTAGTTGATTTCTGTTCCACCAGATGGCGCTCTGCCTTCTGTAAAGCACATGTGCTCCTGGTCAGGATATGCCATTTTTAATATTGATATCAACACCTGATATTTTTATCTTTTATTTTTTTATTTCGTTTTTTTTTTCATATATATATATATATATATATGCAAAAATAATATAAAAATAAAATAATAAAAAGGTCAGGTGTTGGTATTAAAATCAAAAAAGGCATATTCAGACCACGAGCACAATAACTTTTTAGATGGCAAAGTGCCATCTAGTGGAACAGAAATCAACTAAAAGTTGATTTAGCCTGTTCCTTTATTTTTCGCCAACCCATTTTCTTGATGAATCAAAAAGGCCAACCACGAACGCGCTTCGGGCTGTTGGCTCACGTCAGCGTGGTGCAGGCTGTACCTCTACGACAAAAATGTTTTGGTCCCAGAGGCTTCTTGAGAAATCAAGAAATGGGTATGTAAATGGGTATCTGCCATCTAAAATGCTCATGTGCTCGTGATCAGGATATGCCTCTCTTTTCTGATTTTAATATATAAACTTATGATTTAAGAAAAAGGCATCTCCTTATCATGCAACTGAAAGTTGCTGATGGCTTGAGCCATCTATCGGAATAAATATCAACTATTCTCGTTGATTTTTAATTATTCCGGAATAATTAAAAATCAACGAGAATAGTTGATATTTATTCCGATAGATGGCGCAAGCCATCAGCAACTTTCAGTTGCACGATAAGGATATGCCTTTTTCTTAATTTATGCATCTTATCCCAGTACAATGTCACATTTGTACTATTTTTCACATATACTTATGAATTACCAAATTAAACGTTTTATTCAGCAATAAACTCTGGATTTAAATTAACTGTCTCTTTTATAAAGTCCTTCAAACTCGGCCTTGATAGCGTTTTTTTCCTTTATACACAAATAGAGCGAAGAGGCACTTCGCTCATGGTTTCCTGGTCCATATATTATATTGACTCTATGTAAAAAAAGAAAATCTCACCTTTGAGGAATCGCAACACCAAAATAAGAGTCTAAAATATTACAACTTAAGCCATATTCTCAAACTCTTTTTAAATTTAAAATCACAACTAAAATAGCTATGTAGAGCTCATAACAACTTCTACACAACTGTTTGAAAAATACATTTGTTTATACTAGACATAAATATATAATAAACGAAACCATAATGATCAAATTCAATACTTATCCGCAAATAGACGACGTCTATAAACTACAATTAAAATGTTGGCAACTTTTCTGAGACATCTTCCTTAACTCTACTTCAACTGGCGTAGAAGGTTGGAGTCGTCGGAAAGTACGGCACTAGGTATGGTGCTTCTCTGAGAAAAATGATCAAGAAGATCGAAATTTCCCAGCACAAAAAATACACCTGCAGCTTTTGCGGCAAGAATGCCCTGAAGAGGAAGTGTGTTGGAATCTGGCACTGCCGCGCCTGCACCAAGACTGTTTCTGGTGGAGCCTATGTCCCAATCACCAACGCCGCCCACTCCGTCAGGAGCGCCATCAGGAGGCTGAGGGAAATGCAGGAACAGTAATCCTGTACTACAACTCACGCTGGATGATATGGATGTTCCAATACTTCAACTGGCGTACAGCCCTCGCAGAGGACCAATATAATGTTATACCAAAAGTTCGTGTTTTTCTTAAAACGTTGTTTTCTTATTACTTGGCGAATAATAATATTACAGCGAATACATAATAATACAATTATTTTTATACCTAATACAAAGACATTATACATAACGGCGAATAATATTATGGCAATTTTTTTACAAGTGTTTACGAACTTTTGGGACATCTTGTAGTTCAATACTGACAATCTATCAACGATAACTTCAACATAAACAACTCACCGTAATTCATAAGATTACGCAAGAATAAGTATGCTTGAAAAATTTGTATTGAAAATGTATATTGTTCTCCTATTTATAAAATAAAATTTAAAAAACTTGCGCTGATTGCTATTTTCAGAATAGTCGCGAACATTCAACAAATCTTTCAGAAGTCGAAGGTTGATATCGAGTGTGCTAGTGAGGCTACCTTTCTATAACGATAAGGTGGTTTTTGTAGCCTATATGTGTACACTCTGAGAAGGATTTGTCCCATTCCCTTAGAAAAACAATTTTCTTTAATCCATTGATGCTCTCACCTGACTCCAGTTTACAATTTCCTTTCGTCTTAGCTTGGAAGATGATTTATTTAGTCTTGTTTTATAGCTAGCGAGAGCATTGACAATAGTTTATGGAGATCTTGTAGCGGTTTAACTGCTAGAATTCTCTTTAAAATATATGAGACCAAGGTAGAAAATATAATATATCTTAAGGATTAGTTTACCTCAAGCGCTGAGTGAAGTTCATTATTGGATAAATGAAATGTGAATGTCGCGCCTTCAGAATTTTGTGACTTTAGTGTGGCCTCTTTGAGTATGCGCAAAAAAAATAATATTCTTTCACCCAACCCCACGTGAACGAAATAAAGTGCTAGATAAACCCCATGGGCGAGAGAGGGACCGAGTATATAAACACCCTTTTTTGTGTGTGTATGAAACAGCTTTAAAATATTTCCTAGAATTTTCACAAATTTTGTTTTCCTCTTAAACACCTTCAAGTAGCCTCTTTGAAACGGAAAAATTATTTTTAAAGGTTTATTCAAATAAGAGCTCATAAATGTGAATGTATTTTCTAGATCCATTTCAAAGAAAACCGCTTAGAACACACACACATGTGTAATTTATTATTTTCACATATATTTTATAATTACAGGTACACAGCATAATCTTTTATTTCTTATGAAGTCAATATTGTCGCGTAGAGTTTACATAGCACAAATGGTGTACTGGGGAAAATATTTTTTTTTTACCTTCATGAAAATTAAATTATAAATGATCTATTAAATGTTTTAAAAATATCTTGCAAACAAAGTTTAGCTTTAATTTGAGAAAATATTTCCTATTTAGATTATTCTGAATAGTAAAGGCTTGCTTCAGGGTTTGTCTTATATTTAATTTTCACCTAGGCCTCTTCTGAAATAAGCCTTAAGTCGATGACAAAATGCCCTCGATTCCTTCTGGCGTTCAGACAGTAATTGGCACTGGGGCATTTTATTCGAGATTGTGACATTCTTTAGAAATATCAATTTTTCTCCTCACATCGTTTATTAAAAGCATTATAAGGTATTCTGTTGAAAACAAATTGACAATATTGTTTCTGAGACGGTTGCTTTTCTTAATCTTTCATTAACGTACAGGTTTCCTAAAATAACAGAGTTAACATTGTCACACAATTTTAATAAACAAAAACAATTTAACAAATAAAAAAATATTCGATTGAAATAAAAAAAATATACGGATGATAACTAAAAATGTATTAAGCCAGTTTCAAAGTGGCGTCACATGGCGACGATGAACAAGTCCAAACGTGACTTGAAAATTTCGGCTATGGACCGCAAATGGGCCTCCGGCGACAATAGGTCTCATTCTCGGCGCAGCGATTGCTTCCGCGACTTCACACTTTTGTGGCGTGTAACACAATGGACCACACGCTCTAATCCATCGGGTTGAGATCGGGTGAGTAAGGGAGGCCATTCCGCCGAAGTGATGAAGTTTGAAAAATGGGCCCTGCACCAGTCCTAAGTCGATTTCGCCCTGTGAGCTGGCGGCGAGTCCTGGAACGTTTCTATAGGTGGGAGGAGAGCGACGTCTGGCTCGGAGGGAACGCTCGAAGTGGAACAAGGAAGGAAAGTTAGAGCGGGCAGTGACATCCTCATTTCTCCGCCTCACGAATTGACTTGCTCTCTCGATGCATCCACCGCTGGACTCGGCGTCAGCAGGCACGAGTGACCGTATCTCCACGACCAGATTTGCCTTGATTCTGTTACATTCTTTCCATAACATCGGAGGTGAAGGATTTGTTTAGGCTTCCAAGATTTAATCGGTGAACGTTTCTATTTAATCGACGAATAGGCCTGTCTGTAGCAGCTTGTAAATGCAAGGAAGTCTTGTAGGAGCTGGATCTTTTACTTGGATCAAAACGGCGGCTTCTGATTGTGGCGATGCTGGTGTGCTACAGCGCAACATTGAAGAATGTGGCAACGTTACTTAGGTCGGCTTAGTGGAGTAAATTCGCGAGGTCTTCCACCGAACCTGCCTGAACCTTAGAAGACTCCTCGGTAATTTTTCAAGTCCCCTAGGATCCACGAACCTTTTTTACACGCCATAGCTGCAATGGTCTGAAGATGGCGACATCGCTCTTCAGGAGCATGAGATACAAGGACGTTGACGCACGTAAGGCAGAGTTCCTGACGGTGAAGTAGACGAGAGCAACCTTGCCCGGCAATAGGATCCGAAGCTGATGAACAATGACCCAGGCTGCAATCAGACGATGGACGCTGCAAGTATAACGCCGGCATTGTAACCATGACAAAGATCTCCTACATTATCCAAGGACATTATGTACGTTTTCTGAAAGAATCAGATGTCGATTCCATTCTCCTCAAGAAAACATAAAAGCTGAAATATTATTCTTTTTAAAGCGGCAATGTCGGGCGCATTCAAAATCGCAAAACAGAGCTCATTTGGAGTTCCAAGCAGAAGTTCTGGGACGCAAAGGTTACTTTATACAGGGTGCTTATTATCCTCCGTGTATGAGCCATAAGAATGCAGGCCAAAAATCCAATGGCTTTCTTCTGCTCGTTGTTGCATTTGTTCAGAAGCATGTACATTCTTGGATCACATGACCTGGTCAGTACCAGGGAAGGAACGTTATTTTATTCTTTAAAATTAGTAACAATTAAATTTCCTGGCAAAATGTTTCTTTTCAATAATATTTGAGTTGATATTATTGAAAAGAAACATATTGCCAATCAATTTAATTGTTACAAATATCATCGACAGATGGAAATATTGAATTTGTAAATGTAATTAATAATATTTATTTGTTATGAAACCATATTTTCGGAAGAGCTTTGCTCGATGCTATTCCTTGAAATTATATGTATGTACCTCTACAGACCTATAAGCCTATGTCCATAGGTTTACTAAATACCCTTAAACTGCCTTTCATAGAAAATGCAGGGTATATACCAAACCAATTCAATACAAAAACGATAAAAGTCGGTGGACGAGTGGGTAACACCCTCGATTCCCGACAGTCATGAACCGGGATTGAAACTCGCGTTTAATTTCGTTTAACATGTGAATAACCTTCACATATTATTCACTGTTTCAATTATCATGAACGAGTTTGCTCTTGTTGAGCGGTACCTATTAATGTGAATTTGAACCATTCAAAACAATAGTAGAGCGGTCAGGAGATTGATTTGGAGAAGCCGCTGAGAGTATTCACCTCTGATGAGCCAAGTCCTCTTATTCATTAATAACACTGTCCAATAACATTTTTGACCAAGAGAACCTGATGGTGTTTCTAGTGTAACTTTTCATGCTGAACTCAATGACTATAAATATTGCAGTAAGGTCTGTAGAGATAATATTTGATGATATTATTGAAAAGAAGCATATTTCCAGTAAATTTATTTGCTACACATTTTATCGATAGATAGCAACTGAATTTATAAATATTAATCTTTAACGTGAAAGAAATGACCAGTGTGTTGAACATCTAGGCCCAAAATGATCATGATAATCAGTAGAGCAAACAAAAAAAGGTAAAATTTTACCTGGCATTGTGGGCCATGTTGGTATATCTTTCAAAGAGCTCGCTTTTTCAATACGCTTTGATCGATAATGTCTTTTGTTCAACTTTTAAAAGAGGGTTATTGTTGCTTTCCAATAATTGAAAAGTTCCTTTCATATCATTTAAATTTTTTGCGAATCATTTAGCAGTATAAAATTTATATGTAATCCAAGTTTTTAAAGTCGTTCATACTAATTAGGTAAGTGTATCATTCACATGTGATAAAGCTCACTTTGAAAGCCAAGCTTTGAAATCATTTAAGCGAATTGAAGCTATTTGGAATTAATTTATGGAACCGCGGTTTTAATAACCTTCAATAAAATATTTCGAGAATATACTAACTTTATATTAGGTTTGTTGAAAATATTATTGAATCAATGTTTGTGAAATCAAATAGATATTGCAGCCTACATAAATGATACATTATTACTAGATATGATATCGTAGGAAATGTTTTCTATCTAAAAAATGTTGTTTGCTTCAAATAACTGAATATAAATGAAATCGCAAGCATATATATTTTATTTAATTATAATATGTGCGAGAGAATATATTTGAGATAATATACTCGCCGAAAGGGAACCTACGTGCGTAAGGTCGTAAAAAGAGCTAATTTATGGCAGGCCATTCGTCCGACCCATTTGTTTTAAACGCGTCAGATTTTTGCGACTGCTTCACAACTTTATATATAACCGTATATATATAATAACTTCCTTAATATTATAAGAAAATACACAATATTTTCGTATTTGTTGGAAAAATGTATATACATTAATTCATGACGTGTATATGCATGCATTTATTAACCGAGATTTCCGCCTCGAACCGTCGCGTCCGCACCGGTATAGAGGCAGAGAAATCGCCCGATGAAGTCTGGTGGCAGCCTTAGCGAGACCATCAGGGACACTAAGAAGTCGCGGTCAAAGGTATTGAAGGCAGGCTCGAGGCGATGAAAGTGACGGCCAGTGGCGAGCCGCTCCTGGCAGCAGCATCGACCTCGTCAAACATACGCGCAATATTCCAAGGAGAGGGTCTGCCGGGAACGGCGTAGGTCCGGCACTGAGGGTACCAAGACGGACGAGGATGTTTCTCAGGACGTTGTAGTCCGTCGTGTGAAGCGAGATAGGGCTGTAGCCACAGGGACTTGACCAGGAAGATGGTGCTGCGCCGCATCGATGGAAGCAAAGCCCCGATTAGTTGAGAGACCTCGTAGACACGCTTGAAAACGTCAACGAAGAAGTCATCGTATGGCAATTTTAACTCTCAGAGCGGATGGCGGCGACGATCTCTGCCGCAGGAATTTCGGAACAGAACAGAGGGCCGTCCACTTAGAGGAAAATAGTGTGGGGGATCTTCATTCCTCGGATGAATTCTGCGGTAGCTTTGTGGTTGAACGACAGGCTAGCGAAGCGGCGCTGAATTATGGAGTAGAACATGTGTCGCAATTCCGTGCCCTCGATGATGCTGCCTTCTTCGTCGGAGAAGTTCGTCATTGCAGGCCAGCGCACTTGACAAGCGCGCACCCGAGGTCGGGCAGTGATTGGATAGTCTTATTACGTCGACGCAGCTTCGAATCTGGTCAGTGGAAACCGCCGGGCGCACGCGAGGTGGTGGTGGTTGGCAACGCGAGGGACGTTAAGGAATCTCACTTCAGCGAAGGAATTCATCCTTGATGGAAAACCAACAGCTTCAGAGGTTATGATGATCGTTACCAGATGTTCCACAAGGTGACCCGAGCAAAGCATGGCGGCCAAGCAGGGATGACGAGGTGAAGGGGGCACACTCACCTGGAGAAGAATTGCTCAATGATCCGAGAGCCTATAGTGGATAGTATTGTACTGAGTGACACGATCCGCGAATCTCGAATAGAGAGGGATCCTGTCCAGGCGAGAGGCGTCAACCCGGCTTCCGTAACTGACCATTATGGTTGGGATGTGACGGGCTTCGAAGAGCGTGGTTAGGTCGACGAGGCCTGTATGGTCCAGCAGCTCAGAGAGGGCCTCTACTGGCCTGATCTGTGCCGTTCGTTTACTCCTCGCTGATGTCGGCCAACACTCACGTGTACTCCCAGCGCGAGCGATGATCTGCGGCTTCTGGTGCCGCTCTTGAGGAATATGAGAGAGATGCCCACCAGGGGGGCAGAGTTGCAGACTAGTGGTGCTTCAGCCCAGTTAGAACCGACAGCTTTAATCGCAGGAAGCCAAAGTTGAAAGGCCACTGTCAGCCGCTGCTGCCGAATTGGCATGGTACTCTTCAGAAATGTGCAAAATTTAAGATAAGTTATTGGAGGAAAGGTTTTGTGTGTGTATCGAATAAATTTTGTTTTACTTCAAATAACTTAAAGATATAAATAGAAATCGAAAGCAGAATATGAACAAGATTATGCTCATTGATTCCAATGAAATGTATTAGTATAGACTTGATATTGTATGGTTAATTTCATTAAATGATATTCATTGTTCTGGAGAATTTATTTATTACATTTTAAGTAGATTATAAAATATAGAAAATGAAATTTATAGATATGCAGAAAAAAATATTGTAAATATATATACTATATTTATTTATTTGAATAATAATAACCTTCATTTTAATTTATATTTTTAAACATATTGAGGGAATGAATAAAAATATAATTTCAAAAATCAATGTTTCATCGTAAAAAAAGAAGGGTGAATATATATATATATATATATATATATTTAAATTCACACACAAATTGAATAATTAAAACTCTACCCTAAAAATATTTCGACTTAATAATCTGAATGGAAAATAAAATATTGTGAATAATTTACGCTACTTTACACATCAACCAGACCAATTATGGGCTGACAGAACATGTCAAATGATTGCTCTGAGGGCGACATTAATTCCGCGAAGTAGCAGCGTCTGGTGCCGAGGCTATCAAATCACCATATTCCCTTGATCCTATTATATTTTATTTTGGTTTGTTTTTAATCCGGTCGTATTTCACGACCCCCACCTCTTTCCTGTTGCTAGGATACCTGATGTTCCGCATATTTACTGGATTAGCAACACACCGCGACTTAAACCTTTGGTGACGCATGCGCTGTTTATCTCTTTTTCGGTGAGGCATGCCAACAAAGTTGGAATTATGGAGTTAACTAATGTGTTCTAGGATATCATAATAATTCATATTGTAGATATCTTAGATTTTTGTCGTTCATTCACATCATATCAGAGGGCATAGATCAGATTGCAAGAGTATCTCACACGTGTTGAATGGGCATTACCACTATACCATATATGACTGCTTTCCTATTTTACTTAATAATGGCCTCACTCCAAAACCTTGCTACTCTAGTCACTTTATGGTACCAGAACCTACCCTACGATATTGGGGTACAATTCCTATACCACATATATCCTTATATCTATAAAAATGAAATGCGAAATCGATGTTTGTTATCGCTTCACGCAAAATCTACTGACTCAATCATTATGGAATTTCGCATGTAGGTAGCTGAAGATTCCGTTTAACATATAGGCTATTCAAAAAACTAAAAAAGTAAATGTGCTTTTTTTAAAAATAAAAAACCAAAAAGCGTTAGTTCCAGTCTTTTACCGCTTGGGCGCAGCACTGGTCGCGACGATAAATGAATTTGATTGGTTAATAATTAACACGTGGTTTGTTTACACAATGAATGTTAGTTTGTTCACACGATGAATGTTTTTAAAAGGTAAGATTATCCAATCGCCGTGAAACTTTAGGAAGTTATTTACTATACTACTGGGAAGATTTCTGGTTTGAATTTGATTTGAAATAAATATTCTTTGCAATTTTATTTGAAAATATTCTACTTTAACTCGCAAGCAGCGCCTCTAGCGGCGTCTGATGAAATTATATTTATAAATTGTAACAATGCTTAAAATGTTTTCCAAGTATAATAAATTTAATTTGAGAATTTAGTAATATAATATTCCAATGACGTAAAAAATACTTGGCATTTCAATATTAATATATATTTAAAGAAAAAATTGTAACGATTTTGTGTTAAATGTTAAAATGTAATGTTAAAATATATTTTTATATTGTTAATTTAATTTGTTGTTGTTTTATAAAAATGATGATGCAACTTTAATTGTTGTTGTGAAAATATCTTTATTTACGGAGCTTCTAGCCATAATAAATGATTTTTGAGCCCCTAATTGTTGTTGTTTATTATCGTTTGTTTATATAAAAAAATTACATTGTATGTGATGATGATAACAAAAATGAAATTTTAAATTAATATATATAATTCATTGAGAAAAAAGAAATGATTAATTATCAAATTCACAAAAGTGACAATATCTTATTTAAAATATAATAAATGTTTTCAAAATATTATGTGTTTAAAAAATATATTTAAACGCATATAACCATATTCATATTTATACTAGCCGAATGACCCGGGCAACGCCCGTGTTTTACCCGATTGAATGTTTTTATTCAAATACTATTTGTTACAATTATAAATTGGAGCCGTGGATGTCACTCTTGTGAAACGTCCCGCTTCAAACTTTACATGTACATTAGGTCAGCTGGTATTACCCCTCATTTTCACCGCTAGAGGCGCGAGCGAATTGACCTTTTGTAAATATACATAATTATAAAGATAGAAGCTTCTATAGAAGATAATGATCATAATGATGATGCGCGCGCATCCGTGACAGCGATGAGGAATTGAGGAAAGACGGTCGTGACTATATATGTTGATAATAAAATAATAATAATAATATAATAATAATAATTATTATTATTATTATCATTAGATAATGATAATGATCATAGTGATGATGCGCGCGCATCCGTGACAGCGATGAGGAAAGACGGTCGTGACTATATATGTTGATACGTTTATAAATCAATATATAGGTGGATTGGATGTTTTCTAGAATCGTTTTAACAAATGTTCGTTAGGCAAACTTTTACTCGGATAAAAACTGTGCGAAGCCGGGTACATTCGCTAAATACAGTTATTTACAAATCTTCGTTTGTGGCAGGATACTATTCCTTCAACTTCAAATTACCGAGTGGACCAATTAATACTGATTTTTTTCAACTTATCGAGTATTTTTCAAAGGACCGGGAAAAAATTATCGAGAAGGTAGACAAGTATAGATTCAGTAGGGATTGGATGTTTGCTAGAATCGTTTTAACAAATGTTTGTTAAGCAAACTTTTACTTGGGGCGAAGTCGGGAACATATATATATATATATATATATGTTTGTCGGCTATGCACGCCCTCAATATGTAACTAATCTCGCTGAAATTTGAACAGGACAGAGAGTTAAATCTGTAAGAAATTTTTTGTCGCACTTTAACAAATAAAAATTATATTTAACCAAGTACTGAGCAACAATATTTTTTTAGTCAGAAATGATTATGAAAATATTGCCGTATCATGCTTGATTGCATTAAAAATTATTTTGGGGAATATTCACTAAATAAGACCACAGGTAAAGCCAGATAATGATTAATAGTAGGCAGGAACAAAATTCTACCAGCGAAACATTCACTCGAGCAGAAGACACACGAAGCCAGGTCATCTCTATATATAAAATATCGTTTCTCGGCCTTTTGGCTATGATCACGTAGTATATCTCGAGATATTTTTATTTATGTATATCTTTTAAAAAATCTATTCAGTAGAGAGTGGATATGTTTGCTCGAAAAATAAATTTCATATATTATATAAATATATGACATAATGAATTATATTATCATAATATTCTGTGTGTTCCCGAATATTATTATCAATAATATTCGTTAGGCAAACTTTCACTCAGATAAAACCCGGGCGAAGCCGGGTACACATCCGCTAGTATGTATATAAAGACACAGGGCGCTTATTTCGTAAAAATAAACTTCAAAACTAGATGGAATCTATTGATCGTCGCCGCAAAATAGCGGCCTCGGGTCGGTGACAATGCCACAACACCAACTTTGGCAAACTGAAAAGGGTCCACCTAGAGACCATGGTTTCGGGCTAATGTCCCTCGACCGCCAGAGGCGAAATTTATTCCATGATTCTGGATCCACAAGGGACCCAATGGAATATTTACAACTGACAAAGAAGTTTGAGTCAAAAGGCGATCCATTAATTAAGATTATATACAAGAGGGAGAGAGGGAGTAATCTCTCGAAATATTTTGAGAAAAAAATTGTTTTTTTTTTCTTTACAGATCTAGGTACGCTCTTTTATATAATCTTGACAAAGAAGTGTTTAGCTGGCAATGTAGCTGAACCAAATCTATGGCTAAAATATAGATGGAAAATTTTCCGGGAGGAAATTGATCTATAAAGGCACAGGGCGCCTATCCCGTCAAAATAAACGTCACTTTGGCAGATGTCCATTGTGAATCTCATGGAATAAAGTCCGCCCTGAGCTGACGAGGGCCATTAGCCCGAAACTATGTTCTCCAGATGGACGTTTCTCAGTTTGCTAAAGCTGGTGTTATTGTTTTGTCACCGACCCAACCGCCGCTAGTTTTCGGTGACGGTCAATAGATGGCGTCTAGTTTTGACGTTTATTTTGACTCAGACGCCCTGTGCTTTTATAGATCAATTTTCTCCCGGAAAAAAACTTCATCTATATATGTATGTTTACACGTATTCCAAAAATCCACTGTATATCACAGAAATCAACGGAACAGCCTACTTCATTAAATAAATATATTAAATACTAATCTATTTCTCGTCTATAGAAATATTCAACTGAATATCACTCTAATTCTCTTCAACCAGCCATAAATAGATGACTCACAGTATTTCTGGCCTCTCAGAACTTCCTGAACTTCCAGAACTTGATAATAGCATAGGATATCTACTCTCTATAGATGACAATGAATTCCAATTTGAAACAAAATATTCATTGACTATTCTGCCACTCCATGATATTGTTATAATTCGGCAACAGCATCAAATCTGGAAGCACTGTATTTTTACCATTTAGGTATTTCTGAAATCAAGGTCTTGGAAGCAAATATTAAAAACACTTTAAATGAAACTTTCCTTTTAGAAGTATCTTTACTTTCTATATCTTCTATATATATATATATATATAATATAAAAAAAATGCTTGTCGACTTCACTGTGATAAAGTGCTTTGTCCTGAGAATCCTCGGGAGTGGATGGGGTTTTGTATGTTTGGGCAGTCGTTATCGATGGCGGTGGATGAAAAATCGGCACACTATATCGATTAATGAATCACAAAACACCTCGGAATATTAATCATTGGCGGCTCGGGAGAGGAGATGGAAGGATTTTCGCGATTAAATTGGATTGAGATGACTCACATCTTGGACCTCGAGGCACTACTTTTAGAAGATGCACACACACGTCTTGACACACACGTTACACCGACCGAACTGCGGTTGCCCCACCCCCCGGCTTGGGTCATGTGGGACCCTGCTTGACCTTTGATTGGTCCCTGTCTCTGTCGGCCATGATGGTGAATTTGGTCGGGAAGGAGCTTTGCCTAACATCCCAATCTCTCAGGACATTCAACTCTGGAATATGAGGGCCTCTTTGTTCTAAGTGACCTAGATACACGACTTGGATCTGTCGTTCTTTTCTCTTCTACTTCTTCCATCTCCACGTCCTTTGACTGCCATCTTTATTTGAATCCATACAGAATACATTATATCCAACATGGTACATAATTATTTATTAGACAATATTCTTTATAATATTACAGATGCGCCCCCTATGAATAAGAATTTTAAAAGGGATCTGTATTAAATTCTGAAAAAAGAAAAATAATTTTTTGGGAAAGAAAAAAAAATAATTTTTTTTTTAAAATAGTGAGTGGTTAGATACAATTGGGGAGAAAGTAAATGATGGAAATAAGTAATAAAAAGAAATTTGAGTAGATAGGGGTGCTTGCTAAACTAGGAAAAAATATGATAATTTTTTGGAGGAAAAAAAAAATCTTGCCTGCATAGGTGTTCAATCTTGCTGTGTGGAAACCCACAGCAAGGGAAACTCTATGAGGTGCAATCCAAACAAAACATATAAGACATTAACAGAAATAAAAAGAAAACTATAGACAATAAAATTTGGTGATGGAGGGAAAAAAAAAAAAAGAAAAAAGAAATCTGATTAGCCTTTGGGGCGGTGAAAAAATATAAACAAAACATAAAAAAAGAAATCAAAGCTCCTGTATGATAACTGAAGGCTGATACATGAGAAGTATTGCGTCAGGTCAGTTGTTCATTCAGTTAGGACAAAACAAGGTTTAAACAATAAAAGGAAAAAATAAACTTGAGGTGATTAAGAAATTGAAAGGGTGATAGACATGGATGGTGGGAATAAAAAAAATAAAAATAAAAAAAAATAAAAGTGCTGGTTGTGTACAAGTCCTTTAAAATTGGTTAACAAAAATATACACAAAAGAAGAATATTTTTTTACATAACAATGTCCAATCTTTGTTTATTATAGGGTCGTAGGTCATAAGGTTGCCAAAACTATATAGGTGCGTGAATGTATGCGAGTGTGTGTGAGTGTATGTTCCAGAAAGTAACTTTAAGTGTGGTGACACGCGAAAAGTGACGGCGGTTTTGTTTACATTCCGCAGGGAGGATGTGACGTCGGTCACGTGATCGGAAAGGACGTGACGTCGGCGCGGCGGAAGGTTTCTGTAAAGTGGACGCCAGCTGACAGCGGGGTGATCGACGAGTGTTTGTAAAGGTGGGGAGATTGCTATTCGACTTGGCGCGCTCTAAAGAGGGTTTGGAAAATCTCTCCTATGATTTCACCTATTAGAGCGACCAAGGCATGACTGTGGACAAGGATGGTCCATAACTCCGGGAGAATTATTCCTATGGTTCGATGGATTAGTTCCACTACGGCGATGGTTATTTCGAATAGGGCTTCCTGTAGTTGGAAGAGACGGTTGGGCTGCAGTGTATAGACACTGACATACAGTAGGGTGGCCATGGGTAATAGTACAGTGGGTAGGATGAAAAGGTTGATGAGGTATAGGAGGTGGAACAAGGGGAAGGTTTTCACGTTACGAAAAAACCTTGCCTGTAAGGGAATTGGTTTGGGATCAGCCCTAACTGTAGGGATTGGGGTTTTAACTTTGGTTATATGGGTTGGACGGGATATTGCAGGTTGGGGAATATCGCGTTGGGCGATAATGTTACATTGTGGGTCAACAGGGGTGGTAGTGGTACAATTGCCTATTGTAGGAGCAAAGCGCTCAACTGTAAAGAGGTCTGGGGTGAGGTGCTCGAACAGTGGTGGTAGCGTCCTAGATTGGGGTTTAGCAGGGTGTGGTATCAGAGTGGGAGGTGCGATATAACGAATATTTTCGTTATAGTACTGTAATTTATTTACATGGACTGTGTCGGTATTCCGATTTAGAGGTTGGTTGGGTCGGTTTATTCTCACCACGTTGGGAGAGATGATCTCTAAGATCTCGTAGGGACCCGTGAAATACGGAGCCAGTTTGCCTGTATTGGGGTGATGGTAAACTTTTACCAACACGAGATCTCCGGGTTCAAAATGGGGTGTCTTATGTTGTTGGTCGTAGGCATGTTTGTCCTTGAGGTGCTTGGCCTGGGTACGTTCATGGGCTATCCGTCGGGCTGTGGTTAAAACGGGGTAGGGGTTTACATGCTCAGTGAGCTCGGGAGGTAGAACGCCGAACATCAGGTAGCCAGGTGGGAACCCGGTAACTGAGTGGGGCGTGTTGTTATACACCACAGTAACGCGCTTCGCCAGCTTAGTCCATGCGGCTTTGGGGTTTTCCAAATGGAGTAACCTTAGTTTGCCTGTTAAGGTAGCGTTCAGGCGCTCGCATAGACCATTAGCTTGGGGGTTGTTACTGGTGGTGAGCAGGGGATGGATGTTCCTGTTAATCAGGAACTTCCTGAACTTTGGTGAGGTGAACGCAGGCGCTCTATCCGTGAGTAGGCGTTTCGGAGAGCCGTCCTGCAACACTCGCTTTATCACCTGTTGATAGGTGGTGATGCTGGTAGATTTTGAGGGGAAGGTCCACGTGTAGCGCGAAAAGTGATCCACCACAACGTGGAGGTAAGCTTTGGCGTTACCATATTTGGCAAGTCCAGCTATGGTGTCGAGGGCGACCAGATCAAAAGGCTGAGTGGCCACAGGAAGTTGTCCTAGTTCCCCAAACGTGGGACCTCGAGGGGGTTTTGTTGACTGACAGATGGCGCAGGCTTTGGTGGTTTTGGAGATGTCTTCTGACATCCCCTTCCAGTAGTACTGGGGAGAGATGAGCCTGGTCATCTGGGATATGCCCGGGTGGTTGTACCGACTGTGCACCTTTGTTAGTAGGTCGGGAACGAGGGCGTCAGGGACGACAATTTTGGTTACACCTCTACGCTTTAGGGTTTGCAGTCCGTTTCGATCAATGGTCAGTTTAGATTCTCCCGAAGGAGTGAGTTGGTGGTTCTTAATGAGGGTGGCGTCTAAGAATCCACAAAACGGGTTACGGGATAGGAGGTCCGCTTCATGTTGTAGTGCTCCTTTTATGTAGCGGACTTCGTATTCGTAACACGATAACCTCAAACTCCATCGGAATAATCTGCCTGACGGGTTTTTGATCGTCTTCAGCCACTGCAGTGCGTGATGGTCAGAAAATATGGTGAATTTTCTGCCCATTAGATACACACGGAACTTCTCCACGCTCTCGACAATGGCGAGGCATTCTAGTTCGGAGATGGTGTAGTTCCGCTCGTGTACACGCAGAGCGCGGCTGAAATATTGGACTGGGTAGGCCTTCCCAGCGGAGTGGACTTGTTTGAGGACGCCTGCAATGCCAAGTGTTGATGCATCGCAATATACCTGGCATGGTAGTTCATCCTTGTAGAGGTGCAATACGGGGTGTTGTGTGAGGCTTTCCTTCAGGCTGGTGAACGCCTTTTGGCATTTGTCATCCCAGTCCCACGTCACATCCTTCTTGAGAAGGTTGTTGAGTGGGGTCCGCAAACGGGCATAGTCCGGGATGAACTTATTATAGACGTTCACGGCGCCTAAGAAGGATTGCAGCGTTTTGCGATTGTTCGGGGGTGGGATAGCGTGGATTACGTCGGTATTGCGGATAAGTGGGGTGGTGGTACCAGCGGTGATTGTGTACCCTAGAAATTCGATGGTCTGCCTAAAAAACTCGCATTTGGTGAGGTTGAGTTGCAAGTTCTCCGCGTCGCAGAACGCGAAAAACTTGCGCAGGTGTTCTTGGTGTTCCTCCAGTGTCTCCGAATATATGACAAAGTCGTCAAAATAGTGCGCCACACAATCAAGTCCGTGCCCCTGCAGGACCTGATTGATTGCCCTTTCATAGATCTGTGGACTGGTCTTAAGTCCGAAAGGCAATCGGGTGGGCTGATACAACCCGTCTATCGTGGCGAAGGCCAACAGTGGTCGAGAATCAGGGTGTATCGGCACTTGCCAATATGCGGAGGAGACGTCGGCAGTCGAGAAATACTTGGCCCGCGCGAGACGGTCCAGTATATCTTCGATCCTCGGGAGTGGATGGACATCGGAGCTTATGACCTCGTTCACCTTCCTATAGTCGATACAAAACCTTTTGGTCTTGTCTCGCTTGGTCACTAGGGTGACCGGGCTAGAGAAAGGGGAGTAGGACGGCTCAATGATGTCATTATCCAACATCTGTCGGATCTGACTGCGTATTTCCCGTTGGTCGCATATCGGTACCCTATATGGGCGGATGGTGACGACTTTGTCGGAGTTGGTGGCGATTCTTACTGGGGGAACCTTTAGGCATGGGACCGCGAATTTGTTCCGGGAGAACACGTGTTGGTATTGGCGCAATAGCGCCGGGAATTGAGGTGGATACGGTGGCTGCGGTTGGTTGTCTATGGGGATCCCTGGGAGGTGTTCTGGTGATGATGGGTGGTGTGTGTGGTACATGGAATGGTGTGTGGAATGGGGATGTTTGGGTGTATGGTGAAGGTGGTCCGTTTGGACCTTGGTGGGGTGTGAGAGGTTGGCATTGGGTGGTTGTTCTGGTACCTTGACCCTATAATAAGAGCAGTTGGCTCTAAAAAAGTTCTTTGATTGGACATGGTGCGGTGGTTGGGTGAGTCCCTGGGTTGTGGACGTGTTGTCCGAAAAATGCGCATATTGGGTATTGTTGGCGGAAGGCGGAAAAATAGTGTGGGCCTTGCATAGGTCCGCCTGGCATTCCCAATATGTGCACCTTTCGGGCAACACAGCAAAGTGGTAGGTCAGGGGCGACAAAGGTGCGTCGAGTTGGTACATAGTGCCATGTGCAAAATCGATTTTTAATTTGAATTTACGGAGGGTATTAATACCAAGTATTCCAAATGGTAGAGGGGCGTCCACCACGTGGAATACTTCGTTTTGGGTTATGGCATGAATGGATAGGGGGAAGGTAATCTGGCCTATTGTTGGCACGTGGCCATCTATTGTCTGTAAATTTATTATTTTTTTAGTTATTAAATTTAGATCAGGGAAATTATTCTTTAAATTTTTATATATGGCACATGACACTAGGTTAACGGACGCACCCGTGTCTATCAGGAATGGTAGGGACAGTCCATGGGAGATTGGCAGTCTAATTGTCAGATTGACGAAAGGCCTGGTCAGTAGGCCTACCTGCTGGCTGCTGGTCTGGGGCTCCCTTGGTTATCCCAGTGGCTTGTGCGCGTGACGCTGGGTGATGGGGCTGGGCTCGCGGCCGTTGTTCCGCTAGTTGCGCGGAGCGCGCTGCTCGTGCGTCTCCGGAGGCACGGGGCAACTGCGGGGCTTGTCTGAGACGACACTCAGAGTGCCAGTGTAGTCCACCACAAAAACGGCAGTCTGTTGGCGGGGTCGACCTGGTTGGCACTGTTCTTGGACTAGGTCGCACCGGTGCGTAGGGGCCCAGTAGGGGTGGTGCGTGCTCGTCTGGGTGCCTTGGAGATGGTGCGCCGCTGCCGCGGATCCGCTGCACCAGCCGGAACCATGCACCTAGGTTCTCTGGCGGCACAATGCGGACGAGGCGCTGGTCGGAGGGTGGCAGCCCCTCGGTGAGCGTCTCCAAGATGACCTCTTGTGGGAGGCCCAGTTGTAGACCCAGCGCGGTCTTATTCCGATAGTATTCTTCCAGGTTGGGCTGTCCGGCCAGCTTCATGGAGAAGTATTGGGCATACGTGGCCTCATTGGTCTCCGGATAGAGATCCAGGAAGGTCTGTCTCACCTGGATGTAATGTTGGGTCTCCATCCGAAGCCTCCTGAAGTGTTCTAGCGGTTTGTTGTTCAGGTAACGGGTAGGCGGAGCACTTTTTCCGTGTTGGTGAGACCATCCCAGTCTGTTTTCTGGTCATATGTCCGAAAGAACTGGGCGGCTGGGTAGGTCCCGTCGAAGCTCTGGACTTCTATCTCCGTCCGATGGGTCACGCGGTCGCTGGTGGTCTGAAGGCAGATAAACACGCCGCGAGGCGTGCCAAGACGGCCGGCAACTCTGCCGACGGAGGGGGTGGTTCTATTTTGGGAGTACTTACGGCGGGGTTGTTTTCTCCCTCTGCGGTGTCTTCCTCCGCGTTTTGCGTTTCGTTTTTCTCGTCCATCCTGTCGACTCTCTATAATATAAAAAAAAATGCTTGTCGACTTCACTGTGATAAAGTGCTTTGTCCTGAGAATCCTCGGGATTGGATGGGGTTTTGTATGTTTGGGCAGTCGTTATCGATGGCGGTGGATGAAAAATCGGCACACTATATCGATTAATGAATCACAAAACACCTCGGAATATTAATCATTGGCGGCTCGGGAGAGGAGATGGAAGGATTTTCGCGATTAAATTGGATTGAGATGACTCACATCTTGGACCTCGAGGCACTACTTTTAGAAGATGCACACACACGTCTTGACACACACGTTACACCGACCGAACTGCGGTTGCCCCACCCCCCGGCTTGGGTCATGTGGGACCCTGCTTGACCTTTGATTGGTCCCTGTCTCTGTCGGCCATGATGGTGAATTTGGTCGGGAAGGAGCTTTGCCTAACATCCCAATCTCTCAGGACATTCAACTCTGGAATATGAGGGCCTCTTTGTTCTAAGTGACCTAGATACACGACTTGGATCTGTCGTTCTTTTCTCTTCTACTTCTTCCATCTCCACGTCCTTTGACTGCCATCTTTATTTGAATCCATACAGAATACATTATATCCAACATGGTACATAATTATTTATTAGACAATATTCTTTATAATATTACATATATATATATATATATAAATGAATGTTTGTATGTATGTCCGGTATACAAATTCGCAGTAGTTCACTAATTCAACCCAAAATTTCCATACATAGGTAAAAGAAATACGGGGAAGACGGGAAAAATTCCAAAAAGCAGAGACCACGGGTGAAACCAGTTCATTATTTTGTACGCAGGAACAAAATTCTAACAGAAAAACATTCATTCGAGCAGAAAACAAAAGCCAGATCATATTTTCTATAAAAATATCGCTTCTCAGACACAAAGTTTGGAGCGGGACGTTTCACAAGAGTGACATCCACGGCGCCAATTTATAATTGTAACGAATAGTATTTGAAAATCAAAATAATATAATTTTCAAATATCGTTGTGAAAATTCACATATTTATTTTAATATTTTAAAAACACACAAAGTTTGGTGCGGGACGTTTCACAAAAGTGACATCCACTGTGTCAATTTATAATTGTAACGAATAGTATTTGAATAAAAACATTTAATCGAGTAAAACCCGGGCGTTGCCCGGGTCATTCGGCTAGTATTTCATAAATTGACAGAATAGGTTAATTGTATTATTCGAAAATAAACTAACCACAGAAAATCAACAGATGATATTTCCCAGTAATTTTATTTATTTATTTTAGACTCGGCGTGGCCTCAGAAAAAATCCCTAGTAGTATAGGATTCGGAGGGTTGGCAGTATGCTTTTAGCTGTACTCAAAGAACCACAAAGGTGGCTCGGAGGACTTTCTAGAAATCGGTGGGAATATCTGGACAATATGTACGGGGAAACGCTTTAACACGTCAGCCTATGTATATAGAGATAGACAAGGGTAATGGTAACATGATAGCCAAATTATCATACCACCTCTTAACACACAAACTATATAACAAAAATTCAAACAGAAACATTTGTTTTCAAATAAATTAGATTTTAAATCAATTACTTTGTTAATTACAATTACTAATGGCATTTCAAGTGATGATAAATAATTTATTTCGTAATCGAACGTTGTGGCCCACTGTACGTATTACATCCCAAACACGAGGCGACGCCAGTCATCTCTGTCTTGAGCTCGTTGTACCATCTCGGCGACTGTTAAGCCAGTGAGTTCCTTTAATAGGTCCACGAAGCGTGTCGGCGGGCGTCCAGGTATTTCAAGTAATGCATATATATAATACTTGAAATCTAGATATACAAACGATAAGTGTATTAAAGATGAAAGTGTGGCGACCACACTTTGCTTCAGCGAGCGCGAACTGGGACAAAGCTTCACTACACATACGGGCATAGTGTGGCGACCACACTTTGCTTCAGCGAGCGCGAACTGGGACAAAGCTCCACTACAAATACGGGCAGTAGTGTGGCGACCACACTTTGCTTCAGCGAGCGCGAACTGGGACAAAGCTTCACCACACATACGGGAAGTAGTGTGACAGCCTCGGCAACCGCGAGCTGAGAGAAGAACTCACTACGCATGCGCGGGCGGCATCCGGGACTCTGGTCACGCGCGTCGTTCTAAAACAAGGCTTGCTTCCAACGGCCGTTACTTCTTTTCTCTTTATATATTTCTGGCTTTAAATAAATTAATTTTGTGATGTTCTATATTAGAAGAACGAGATTCACGAGACATGAGAAGATCTATGACAATAGAAACTCTAACTTTATTACTCTCTTGACCTATATATATACATCGCGCTTCTCGCGGACATGAAAATATATCAACCTTTCATAAGAAACAAAATGTAAAAATATATAAAACAAAACAAGACTATGTACAAGAGCGCCATCTGTTATCAAATTATAAAACTATTTTAGAGGCGTAATATTCTTTTTAAAATAAAACAATTTCTACTGTCCTTACTGCGATGGAAAAATTAAAGGGAGGGCCTGGCTCATCAGTGCGAAAACTGCTGGGAGGGTTCACCACTGATGAGCCAGGCCCTCCCTTTAATTTTTCCATCGCAGTAAGGACAGTAGAAATTGTTTTATTTTAAAAAGAATATTACGCCTCTAAAATAGTTTTATAATTTGAAAACAAGACTATGCAAATATCTCGAGGTATGCGACAGACTCCCCCTCCATGACCTCTCATCACTCCTGTGATGGGACTCCGGGTGGTCTATGATGAAATTGTCCTCCGGCCACTTGGTGGTGGTTATATCCTGCTTCCAGTTGATGGGGGTCGAGGTTATATCAGTGATTTCTGGCCCTACCCTCACACCACCTTTGACAAGGCATCTCATCTTGTAAGATTTGGTCAATGTCTCGTTCTCTAGATTCGGGTTGGAATTGAAGTCAAAATGGATTGAAAATCCCATTGAACCTTAAGAGCTCTTGACACGAATGTCTTTAAGATATGCCAGAACAGGCTCGTCATAGGGTTGGATGTAATACACTTCCAGGCAATTTACGAGTAATTCCATCTTCGGTCTAGTTGGTCTGCCTATTTTGACATACCACTTCTGAGTTCGAAGTAGCTGCAGGTAACGATAGATCCTCGTGGCCTCTAAAGTAAAGGATAAGACATCCTCCCCAATCATGGCAATGTCACGTAGTCCTTTCTTTGTCCAATTCGCTTTCACAACTTCCTCGTATATATATATCTACAGGAGATCCTGGTAGAAAGAAGATTGTTTTACCTCTACGCAAATATCCACTTTCTATCTCTGAAATTTCCATCATTCCAATGTCGTATTTATTAAGCATGTTTTTTTGCATCTGGCTGAATTCTTTAGCATAAATCCAAACTTTTTGGCAGCGTGTTAATTTCTTTAATACCTTTAAAATTAACAAACGACATCTTGCGTGATTGCTTTTATCGAAATCACCTATTCCATGGCAGATAATAGCATCACATATTCCTAATTTCATATTTCTTTTTTCACCGCTTGTTTGAAACGAATAGATTCCTTTTTTGAGAGTTTCCAATAGAGTATCGTAACAAGGTAGCTCTCTCAAAGCTCTTTTCAATAACTTCATGTCTTTGGTGATGGTGTTTCTGTTATTCCAGGTGGTGGAGAGGCTCAACTCCTTTGGAGGTGCTTCTTCGCCGGTACCAGGCTTTGGTTCTTTTTCGCCAGTACCAGACTCCTTAGTAGGTTCTTTTTCGCCAGTACCAGACTCCTTAGTAGGTTCTATTTCGCCAGTACCAGACTCCTTAGTAGGCCCTTGTTCCCCAGTACCAGACTCCTTAGTAGGTTCTTTTTCTCCAGTACCAGACTCCCTAGTAGGCCCTTGTTTCCCAGTACCAGACTCCTTAGTAGGTTCCTTTTCTCCAGTACCAGACTCCCTAGTAGGCCCTTGTTCCCCAGTACCAGACTCCTTAGTAGGTTCTTTTTCTCCAGTACCAGACTCCTCAGTAGGCCCTTGTTCCCCAGTAACAGACTCCTTTCCACTATCAGCAATAACATCTACCTCTTTCGTAGGAGGCTCTGCACTTTCAGTTTCTATAACTGACTTTTTATCAACTTGAGCTTTTTCACTTTTTTCAACTTCAACAGACTTTTTTTCAACTTCAGCCTTTTAACTTTCATCTGCTTCAACGGATTTTTTCTCAACTTCGGCTTTTTCACTTTCTTCCGTTTCTACAACTGAATTTTTTTCAACTTGAGCCTTTTGACTTTGCCCAACTTCTACAACAGATTTTTTTTCAACTTCGGCTTTTTCAAGACTTACTCCAGACTTTTCAAGACTTACTTCAGACTTTTCAGTATTTTTTACAGACTCAATACTTTCTAGAGACTCAATACTTTCTAGAGACTCAAAGCTTTCTAGAGACTCAATACTTTCTAGAGACTCAAGGCGTTCTAGAGACTCAAGGCTTTCCAGAGACTCAAGGCTTTCTTCTTCTTCCTCCTCTTCCTCTTCTTCTTCTTCTTCGCTGAAATATTCTTCTTCATCTACCTTTTCATTCTTATTTTCAAAAAGAATGTTCATCATCAACCGTTGCTGGTCCCTCATCAAGCGCTGCTGGTCCGCCATCGCCCTGATGAGGCTTTCAATGGTCGAATTTGAGGATGCTGTCGGCTGCGCCATATTGTGATGTTCTATATTAGAAGAACGAGATTCACGAGACATGAGAAGATCTATGACAATAGAAACTCTAACTTTATTACTCTCTTGACCTATATATATACATCGCGCTTCTCGCAGACATGAAAATATATCAACCTTTCATAAGAAACAAAATGTAAAAATATATAAAACAAAACAAGACTATGCAAATATCTCGAGGTATGCGACAAATTTATTTTATAAAAAATAATTATAGTTTTATCAGAAGCCTTTCGTTTCACAATAATTATCTTTCCGGCAAGATATTTATTAATTAAATATCGAATTCAAAGTCCTAATAGTGTGTGAATCTTTGACAAAGAAGTGAATGCCAAGCGATAGGATATTCAAATCCGGGATCAGACACCAGAAATATTCGAAGCGAGGCTTTAACAAGCTCAGAAAAACTAACAAGCTTCAAACTTGAGATACAAATTTCACCAAGAATTGTTATATTCCAGAGATAGAAAAATATTTATTGATAATGACATAGAAACAAATATTGTATTTATTCCTTCTCCAATTGTTTTATCGTTTAGCAAATATTCACTCAGTATATTCTGGCTACATAGAAGCGGATGATGTAGAGGAGGATCTTATAATATATGTAGGTACTATTAATAAAATGAATATTTTAAATAATTATTAGAAATATCAAATATATCAGCATTTTTATTCTTAGAAATACTTGTATAAATCACTTAAACATTATATACTTGACTAAAAATAACCTTTTCGTAAACATATAATAATCTAATAAATATAAACAAAAATGATAATTCAATATAATACATTGCGGCCTGTGATTGTAAAACAACACTTGATGTTACACCGCATGAGTTTCTTTTCAATGAAACATCAAAATTTATTTCAAGGTGAAATATTGACTATTTCTAACCTTTTTGGATGAGGTATTCGTACGATATTCGTACATCAGGAGCTATTTAACACGCTGAATAGTTTATTTTCCTATATCCAGATGGCGTGATAATATATGGCTTACATTTAGATATCAAATAAATGCCTCGAGCAATGCTCTTCCGGGAAAATATCACAGGCAATCCTGAATAACATGCATTTACTTGTAATTATTTGTAGGTAGCTCTGCACAGGAAACGATTTGTAATGTTAATTGAAATATAGAAGGCAATTCTGAATCATTAAAATAGTTTGAGGTTGTTCAGCATATTTTCCATTATCTAGAACAATCAAATCTATACATTGTTGTGGAATGACAAGTGGTGACTACAGAACTTTTATTTCCATTTTATCTTGTTACCTTTGATATTTGTTATTAGACGAAAAACATGGTGAAGGAAGACGAGTTTCTTTTATTGATGCATAGGTGCAAGCTTTACCCGAAAGCTTGCACCTATGCATCAATAAAAGAAACTCGTCTTCCTTCACCATGTTTTTCGTCTAATTTCAATCCAGGAAGAATTCTTTGTCTATATTTGATATTTGTATTTAAGGAATTATTGTGGATTATCGAATTTATTGCTCGCGAAGCCAGTATGCAAGAATATGAGCCTTGTGTGAAAGAATTCGGAAATCGGAGCGCAAAAGTCTTCAGTGTCGATCTTAAAGTTAATATTCACTATATATATGTCATAATTTGTACATAACTGGATGTAATCCCACCACAATATGTATGCAATGTATGTTTTAAAAGATTTTAATAAAAACAAGGCTAAGAAATCTGGGAGAAAGATTTAGAGAAAGGCCATCAAAGAGGAAGCAATCATTAGCAGGTTTTATTATCCATGAACTCATAAAACTGGGTTCAAGAACCTAGTATTTCCTGGATCAGGTCAGAACAGTCCAGAACAAAAGGATAGCAAAGGCCCAATCAGAGAATAGGAGAATTAGCTAGGAATCAATAGAAAGCTTACACGTCTCAAACACCAGCCAATCAAAACCCTGAATAGTTTTCGTGTTAAATCGCGTACTGGGTTTAGTCAGTTGGGACCTGGACAGCATCGAGTTAACACCTGGACCGACCAAGGAACCGGTTAGAAGCCAGCCACCACCCTCTCAAACGATCAGATAAGTCTAATCCTCAATCATGTGAACAGCCATAGTTAATAGCCAACTCAGCCAAAAAAATAGCTTCAACCCCTTTCTCCCTAGATCGCTAGCCTTTTCCAATCCAAATCCTGTGTTTTCGTTATTTTCCCCTGTGAGAACACCTTAACACTTCAGCAACGACTGCGCCCATCAATTCAATCAATCACCAATCAATTCAACCCATCAATCCCAAAAGGTAATCGTCCCGACGTTACAGTGAGTCGACAGAATTCTACAGTGTAATACATCAAATATTACAGTGGTAACTTCCAACGTTACATATATTAAATTTAAAAGGCATATTTTGTGAGGATCAAAAATAAAATAAAACATTTTATTTATTATAAAATACCAATATTTCGCTAGGCTGTGAGCCTCTTCTTCAGGGTCTTTCCTTATTTTCATTGATGTCCAACCTTCTAAAAAGAGTCTTGAGAGTGTTTACCTTGAATATATAAATATATATATGTTATATAAAAAAGATTTTTTCACTTTTCTCTCTACCCATATTATTCTTTTCACAGGGGAGAAATGTTATATAAAGGTATTATTTAAAATGTTATATAAAGGTATTATTCAAAATGTTATATTAAGATATTAATTAAAATGTTATATTAAGATTTTGTTTTATTTAAAAATATATTTCATAGATAAAAATATTCGGTTAAATCGGCCGCCAGAGGTCATGCTTCCCATATAAAATCTCATTGTTGTTCTTCCCCGGTTGGTCGGCTCAAACATGTTTGTAATTATGTAAATAATATTTTGTTTTATTTATTCTTACTCCTTAAGCCAGGCAGTACTTTTACAGAATTATGTTTATCCTATAGCTCAATTAAAGCAATCTCTTATCAAAACTATTTTTATTATTATTCTTTCAATATTTATGCCACGACTGCTCAACAAATATCTCCATTCTTTATATAATATATATATATAATTTATATAAAAAAGAAGAATATATCATAAAATATAATTGAACAATGTTAAACACTTTGAAACCCATATTTTCAAATTAAGAACATTGTTACTTGAAGAGAGAGAGATGCAAAGTGTTTAAAATAAATATTAAATAATTAAAATATTAGAAAATTAATTATAACATTATAATCTACATGCATTTTTTCAGCACCTATGCAAGATTTCATCCGTGAAAACCAATTATCGAAGCATTTACACCAGTCATCTTCGGGAATGGAATTTTCGGCATTGATGAAGGCTTGCAGTGCATTATTATCAGTGTCAAATTTTATCCCTTAACTTTTGTAAATAAAAAAAGTTCACAAGGTTCAAGGTCTGGTGAATATGGTGGATGAGTGAATAATTGGACACCAGAGTTGACTAAAAAGTCTAATGTTTAGGCTGAGGTGTGCAGTCTTGCATTGTCATGGTGAAGAAGGACTCTTCTAAGTTGAGCCCTTTCTGCTTTGCTTGATCTGCTTAAATACTACTGGAAGGCATTTTGTTGTATACCAGTCACTCTATTAACTGTCTTTCGATCTTTTAACTTCACAGTATCAATGAAGCCACTTTTTCTAAAATTAAAACGAGTGACTATTTGTTTTCCAACACTTCGAGCTCGGCGAACCTACTTAGAGAAGGTGATTTTGAAGAGTACCAAAGAGTAGATTGCCGTTTTGGTTCTGGAACAAAATTGTAAATTCATGTTTCGTCACCTGTAATAATATTGAAAACAGCCTTTGATTTGCCTTCATCAAATTTTTTCAACATGAAATTATACCATTTAACGCGACCAAGTTTTTAGTCTTCATTCTCTGAATGAAAAATAACCAGCTCAATGTTTTCTTGGGTCACTGCTGTTGGTGGTAGATCTGAACGAGGTTCATCTTCAAGGTAGGTTTTTCCAAATTTAAATTCATTAAACCAATTAAAACTGTTATAATAGAAGGAGATTTATCTCCTAAAGCTTTCATCAATTTTTCATGGAAATCTTTAGAAATTAAATTACTTTTATAATCATAAAAGATCATGGCGCGTAAACTTTCTCTAGTCAATTCCATTGGGTCCGATGCAATGTTTAAAAAACGTAAACGAGGTCGCGCCTCTACGAGTCTTTTTTTTTTTTTTTCTATTTTATGAAAATGTTTATGTTAGGTAAAAATGCATGTAGATATTATTAGTATAATTTTATTTTAATATTTTAATTATTTAATATTTATTGCAAACACATTTGGAGTGACCCTTGTATAAGGGTATCAAGCTTGTAGAGCTTCAGATGTTTAATGGTGTCTGTTGGGAATGAGTAGAGCTTATCAATGGATGAGTCAATTCAGTCAATGATGTGGTTGGGTTTGCAGGTTTTAGAATTGCATTCAGTACATAATGGAAGAACCTTGCAACCATTCTGGAAATCTTTGTTCCCTATAGAGAACATAATTGAGGTTTGTCCCTCCTTCTCTGTACCATTCATGTGCGGCCGTAGATTTCTATTCTTGCTGTCATTGTCCTTTATACTACGGAGAAGGTCTTTTTAGACTAGTTGTGTGGTGGATTGTCTGGCCTCATTTGGAAGAAATGTCGGTAGAAGAGTTCTTAAAGTCGAAAGTTTGCTATTTTGAATAAATTATAGATAAACCTTTTGCGGAGTAGTTAATTAAGTATATTTAAAATTGAAATATTTCGAGGGTGGGAGAGAAAAATATTTGACGGATTTTATCTTCATATATAACAATATCACTACCACATAGTTCAGTTTAAAGTTAGCTACTCTCGGTGTAAATTTTGATATGAAAGAGATAGCTGTTTTTTTCGATGATTTGGAAGTCAAGAAATTTGAGTATTTCTGGCCGAGTTTCTGCTTTGTGGAATTTGGCTGGGAAATGAATTATATAGGTGAGTTATTGCGAGTTATGTGTGGAGGGTAGAAATATTTGTGCTTAGTATTGACTAGGATATCTAAAAGATGAGAATTATAAGCAATGTTGAGAGGAGTGGGACGTTTGAATCTTTGATTTTGGTCCCAATTGCGAGTAAATTTTCCTGTAAATTTTATTCTGTTAAATAATTAATCTTTTTAAACATATATTATTCTAAACAGAAACAGTTAGAAGGTTGCATTCGAGTTCAGCAATATGAATTGGGCAAGATCCTCGAAACCCGTTGACTAATTTGTCTATGCCGGCTTTGATTCTGCCTATTTTGACAGATTTATTTCAATTCCATTTATGCATTATAAAATAACTCTTAATCATACGATACTTCGATCAATTTATCTGGATCTTAAACATAATTTCGTCATTATCAAAGTCACCGATCAAATTCCTTACACTCCCTCAATGAAAAATAATGATTACCATTTCTCGTTTACAAATATAATTTTAGCACACTTTAATGAGGATTTAAAAGCATTTGCAAATATTTTATTTACACATCTCTCTCATTCCTATTCTTTTCTATACTTTCTCTAGCCTAGGTTATTCAAAGGTAAGGACGTTTACAACAAGATTAAACATTCTTTCTTACACCTTATTGTTCTATAGTGCCTACTAATGGGCTGATTCCAGTTCCAAAGGCAATATCGCAGGCAGCACAAATGAGTACAAATTGTGCATAATATAGTGAGTGTGTAATCTGCTGGAGTACCAAGAAGAGAGGAGCTCCTAGGGAATACCAGAGCCTATGTAATTGCATCTAGGTGAAAACAGGCCGGTAATGGAGGCAGCCAGTAAATTGGACCAATAAATGAGAACCTAATGACTTCAATTTCAGCATAGCTAACATTTCCCTGATTAGATTTCCATTTAGCGTTTGTTTCCGCCCGAACTTAATAGAAATTTCTAAAGGGTAAAAAGGTAAATAGCTGGAGGTGGTTATTTTTCATTTGGGCTAATGGCCTTCTAACTTCGACATCAAACAATTTAAAGGAAAGGTGTTCGACACTTAGCTTTTACTATAATGTGAGGTGAGTATAAAGCAATAGTAACAAGTAAGCACTATATATTGAAACAGATTTTTAGAATATTTAGACGCTCAATCTTTAGGCGTCATCTATTTTTACACATCCCTTTCTGCAATGAGAGAAAATGTTCTGTCTAAAAGTGCTCTAATACATATACCACGCAAAATTCGTTTTCCCCATAACTCTAAAATGCATTCTCTAACCGGGTGTAATGAAGGCGACTGCTTTGGTTACACAATAAACTGAATACTTTACCTATGAGTGAATAGTACTCAGTAAGGTGTCGAGTGATAAATTTGACGAAACCCTAGATAGAGTTCAACACTGATGAGACAAACCCTATATTAACTATAGTTTTCTCTCATATCAGTAAGTTCTGTAGGAGTCATTGTCTTCTGTTAGAGGTAAGTTGACTTCAAACTAGTTCACACTTTGTTAATCGCTTAATCAAAATATTCGTTAATTAAAATGTCTTTTATGGATAATTATAATATGTTGTTTCACGAGAGAGAGGTCTTGTTTCAAAATAAATTTGATCTTAAAATTCAGAGGTATATTTCTCTGCTCTTCTATAATTTGGTCCTTCGAAAAATATATATTACTGAAAATTTCATTTAAATTCCGGGAAATCTTGAATGTAGATATATCACCATTTTATTTTTTAAATCAATATTAAAAATATTGTATAGTACTCAAACTATAGATATGTTTCCTCTATCTTTTTATTAAAGAATTTATATATATATACGTATATCGAAATTGGAAACTATTATAGACGGGTATGATTCTTTTTAAAAATAAACAATTTCTACTGCCCTTACTGCAATGGATGACGCGCTAATGCATCATAATATATATATATATATATATATATGCGTATATGTATATACCAGGCTGTATCAAAAGTTCGTTCCCAGAGCGGAAGCCCAATATAAAATAAAAAATAAAGTTATTTGAATATATACCAATATAAATAGAGTTTAAATGAATAAAGGTTAATTCCCACGGTCACAATGAGTGTGCCCGCGTTATTGAAATAACGTAATAGAATTTAGAATAACATTTCATTATTCTAGTAGGGAGCTAAAGAGAATGTGATCAAAAATAACGATCCGAGTAATATTGCGCTTCTTTTGAAAAAAAATGGGCTAAATGCAAATATGTCGGCAAAGGAAATATGTGAAGGGGAAGGGAAAGGAATAGTGAATATAATAACCGCTTCAAAATAGTTCAAGATATTTAGAGAAAGAGATATCAGCCTTGAAGTCAAACCTCGAATGGAACGCCTACATGTGACGGATATTTTGACCATACGATTACTCTGTAAACGATTGTTAGAAAATCCTCAAGATCTTCGGTTTTAGAAGCGAATTGTAACTGGTGTTGAAAAGTTGATCTAAATTCGTAACTCCGACACAAGAAGGCAATGGTCACCCTCTGATCAAGAGGCTATACCTGTAGTTAAACAGGATCGTTTTGGCCATAAAGTGATGTTGTCTGTATGGTTGAACATCGATGGTATTGTACACTACGAACTTATTCCTGATGGTCGTAATTAATGCCAATCTCTACTCAGAATAACTCAGTATGTGAAGTTTTGAAGTCTCGATACTCTGATTTGATCAACCGAAAGAGATTACTCCTGCAACACGACACCGCTCTTCAGCTCATCGAGCTATGTTAACAACGAATAGAATGAAGGATTCTGAGGGTATTGAAGTTCTACTTCACCCTGTTTATAGCCCGGATATTGTGCCATCTGATTATGCATTATTTCCGGTTTCGGAATTATGTTTTAGGGTTCCCCAGATCGGAATGTACATATGTTGATGAAAAATATAATTAATTTTTTTATATTTAAATAATTTTAATATTATATATTAATAAAGAAAAAAATAAATAGAATATCAAGAGAGAAAATAAAATGAATCTGTAACAAAAATGGCTTCATGTAATATATATCATTGAGTGACAAGATCAGAAAATATTCAGAAACTTAGATTTCTGCACCGCAGGCAGCCAGATCTTAATGGTATTTTATAATATATTTTTACTGAAGGGATATCTGATTATTTTTACCACAAGAATATTAAGAGTACTTGGATATGTATTTATATAAGAAATTATGTTTGTATAAGGTAGATTATAAATGTCTAAACCATTTTCTTTTCTGTTTTAGGTATATATAAATACCTACAGGTTTTTAAGCATTCATAATTTTAATATAGAATTGATTATAGACGAATAATGAACTAAATTTCCTTATCCAAATTCAGAGAACTTGGAATTTACAATTAATTCGATAATTCACCCAATATCCTCGGGTTTGAATGATGGCGATAATAATATATATAAAAACTAAATATGATTAATTTTAAGTTTATATAAAAAAGGCGTATCTGGATATGTTAAAGAAATAAATGCTTTTTTTATATAAAATTTTATATGGGAGACATTGCTATATGTTATCTGGGAGACAATGCTAAGCCACACGAGTCTTTCATGATGTCTCAATTTGACCAACCATTCCATTCCAGGGGTCCCCATATATATGTGACTATTTTATATATTTAATATATTCCCTGAACTTGTGAGAATAATTACCAAAGGAAAAATTTGAAGACATTAATGATATTCAACAAAAGGAGAAAACGGAACTATAAAAGATTTCAGAAAAGGAATTTTATTATTTTCATTGTGATCTTCTGAAAAGATAGATTAGATGTATTATTACTGAAGAGGATCATATATTTTGGCGTGTTGAGTGTGGAAAGCAATAGAAATAATTATTTTTATAAATTTTTGTGAGTGTATATATTTCTTATAAATCTAAAATTCTATGTCAAGAGAGATATTTTAGCAACACTTTGTATATAAAAAGGTTAAATATAATTGCTAATCAAAATGTTTCATAAAATATTTATTTGAATATTTTAAAAATTTTGATAGCCTCTCATATTATAATATTAATAGGACATTGTAATTTTATATCTAAAATTCTTATACATTTTAAATACATTTTATCATGAACAAATAAGGCTAATTTATTTCACCTCTATATTTAAAAAGAAATATTTGATCTATTTTTAAAACTTATTGAATATTTAAAAAAAATTGCAATTACATAAATATGTTATTTCTATAATACTGCGAAATCGAGAGAGAGATTATATATGAACTATCAATGACAAATCCTGTATGGGACTTTGATTCCAGTAAAACGCTTGTTGCTGCTGTTGTATATAGTCACAGTGTAGAAAATACTATACTATACCTACTACATATAGGTTTCTCTCTGTATTCTTAGTTCTCTTCTCTTCAATTACTCTGTAAACTGGCGAATCCTTTATAGGACGAGAGGTCCTCAAAAAAGGCTTTTGTTGTTGTTGTTATATATGAACTATCAAAAACCACCAAGAAACAAAAATATCATAACACAAGTTTTTATATTTGAATCATTTACAATTAAACTCTAACGAAAGTTTGTACAGCACGCGCCAAATTTTGCGCTGATTCTTTTGGGAAGTTGCTGATAGTTCAGTGAACCGTCTATTTGCTTCTAGGAGGCAAAGAGTAGGCATAAATAAACACAAAGCTGGATATCATTCATTGAAACTTCTCACCATCAAATATGTAGAAATCTTTTTATCTAATTTAACAGAGGTCGAAAAACGATATTTGATAAAGATCACCCAGGACGACGAGCAGGTGTGGTTACAGAAGAAATAATGTAAAAATTCTCGACATTATTTTTTCAGAAGGACGAACGAAAATGTGGGAAGTATCAGAGACCATTGGTGTGCAAAGAGGAACAATATTTTAATGAAAGAATATTAAAATAGTATCGGCCCGCTGATGCCGCTATTGTGCAACAAGCTGATGCACTTTCAAATTCAAAGCAATGTTATAGGAGAACAAACTAAATAATATCCACAAAGCATTGATATTTCGAGTTTCGGCATAGATGAGGCATGATTTCATTAGAATATCTCGAAAACTAAATTTCCAGGACCTTGTACAAAATATCAATTGATGAACAGTCCCATTATAAATACGGCAATAATTGTAAGAAATAGCAGCTTAAAAATTCAATTAAGTACAGAATTCACTAACTCATTTGCTACAACTATAACCATACAAACAAAAAGTAAGAAAATATATCTTTCCAACATTTATATACATCCGAATTCAATGAAAAGTGAGCACGAGGAATTTATGAAGAAGTTAATTAATACAAATTTACATATACCGGTGATAATTTGCGGCGATTTCAATGCCAGAGCTCCGTTATGGTATGATATCAGGAAAAATTATAATGGACATAGACTGATCCCTATCATAGATGAAATAAACTTAATTATCCATAATAATAAAACTTTCACGTGTCGTGATGCAAGTGTGATTGATCTCACACTAACAAATAAACAGGCAATTGCGGCGATCAGAAATTGGAAGACGCAGCAGATATCGCAAATTTCAGATCATGTAGCTATATCTTTTGAAATATATACAAACGAACAATTTAGTTCAGAAAAATATTATTCCACTTGGAAATTTTATGAGAAAAATGCGAACTGGTTAAGTTTTAGTCAGAGAATTAACATTACTGAACGAGAAAAAATTGAAAACTTACTAGACATAGTGGATACACCAGAAATGATTGATCAAACGGTAAAAGAACTTACGAACATACTGATTGAGGCAGCACATAATTCACTTAAAGTAAATAATAATATGACAACCAAAAATAATATTAGTAATAAGTGGTGGAATACGAATTTACAGCTTCTAAAGGATCACTGTCATTATCTTAGGAACTGTTACTATAGAAACAAAAATTGCCCTAATCATATTAAACAATACTATAAAAGCATACGAAATAAGTATTTACGGGAAATAGAAAAAGCTAGGAAAGCATCCTGGAGAATTTTTCTGGAGGAAAACAAATCGAACAACCCTTATGGAAACTTATATAAGGTGTATAAAAACATCAAAAGTGGATCTAATCGGAAGAGAAATATGCAAATTTTGGAGGGTAATACTGATATGGAATGTTTGCAGAAGGGTGAGGAATTATTGAATAATTTATTTCCAGATGATAAATGTGAAGAAGATACAAACATCCATAAAAGTATAAGAAATTATAATTTAAAACTACTCAATAAAGAAAAACCGATGGTTATGATTACTGAAGTCAACGACTTGATTGACAAATTAAATCCAAAGAAATCTCCCGGAATAGACAACATCTCTAACAACATGATAAGGCACACTAAACAATTTATAGCTCCTATATTGGTGAAACTATTTCAAAAATGTTTAGACCTACAATACTATCCTGCTGAATGGAAAAGAGCAGAGGCAATAATTATTCCGAAACCTGGAAAAACTGATTTTAATAACTTTAAAAATTATAGACCTTTATGTCTTAATTCCAACATTTCTAAAATATTTGAAAAAATAATTAATAACAGAATAATAAAATATTATGAAGATTTTAATTTACTAAGTGATCGACAACATGGCTTTAGAAGATCGAAGTCTACTATTACTGCACTAACTGAAATAATAAAAATTGCGTTAGAACATAAAACAAGAGAATATGCAGCAATAATTGCAGTGGATATTAGCGCAGCGTTTGATAATGCATGGTGGCCGGCCTTGATGAAAAGACTGGATGAAGATGGTGTGCAGGCTTCAATGATAAAACTTCTACAATCATACTTTGATAATAGAAGAATAAGATTTAGATATTCCTCAACTGAAATTAATAAGAAATTAAGTAAAGGATGTCCACAGGGAGGACCACTGTCTCCCACATTATGGAATATTCTTGTTAATGAGATACTGAATAATAATCTGGATGATAATTGTTAAACAATAGGATATGCAGATGATATTACGTTAATATGTTGGAATAAAACTCCTGAACAACTAATAAATACAATAGATAATGTATTAAGAAAAATCAATAAGTGGTGTGAAAGTCGTAAATCAAAATTGTCAGATGAAAAAAAAAATTATATTTATATAAATGCAATAACGATATAATAGTCTCAGGTAGCAAGTTAATTAAACCGGTTGAAGAACTTAAGATCCTAGGAGTGACTATTAAAAATCACCGAGTCAGAAGCAAACTGGACTTTACGCCTCACGTTAATGAAATGATCATAAAAGTAACTAGAGCTAGTGGATACCTATTTGGCCTGACAAAGAAAGCATGGGGTCTAGATTTTAGACGAAGACTGATATTGTATAAGACATTATATCGAAGTACAATTACTTATGGTTATCCAATATGGTATCCATTCATAAACAAAAAGTCTAAGGACAAACTAAATTCTCTTCAATATAATATATTAAAACATTGTATACAGGCCTACAGTACAACATCATCGGATTGTACACATATACTTGCACAAGTCCCCAAAATTACTGATTATATTGAATCTAACATGTTGAAAACCGAAATAAATTACAACCGATTTGACTCTTCCAGTAGGAATATAATTTCTAATTATATAAGGGGAAAATTGCAGAAATACTATGAGAAGACTAATATCATTTTCAAGTCCTTCTTCACTGATTCCCAAATACCCAAATATGTCAAGCCAAATTTTTACAATGTCCAATTTTTTACTGGACACGGTAACTTTAGATCATATTTGTACAAAGTCAGAAAGACGGATTCGCCTAAATGCTCATGTGGTGCAGAAGAAGAAAATCCTGTACATATTCTAACGGACTGTCGACTTGTAGAGGACTTGAGAGTCAAAAATCAAATAAATATAAACTGTCTAAATCAAATAGTTAATAATAGTTATATGTATATAAATTTTAATAGATTTTGTAGAATGTTTTTTAGTAATAGATAGCCTGGGCTGTAATAACTGATATATAGATATATGCTGTAAATAGCTCTAAATTTCTGTTCTTATCTGTGATGTTCACTAATATTCATTATAGGGTAATTAAATCGTTAACTAACTGACAAATATGTTAATAATTTCTATTATAATAACTAAAATCATATTAATAATTACTGTAAATAAGCTCCCAAACTTGTGTATGCATGCAAATATCGAAGACGGATATCGCGTGCTTTGTAAATGATAATAAATAATAAATAAATAAATCGATCAGTTACTTTCGTGGAATTTGCTTCAAATTATGAAAATGGTCTCATTTGTAATAAAATTGACACGCCGATATTTTAGGATACGAAGGACGTCATTCTCATTTTTTAAATAAAAAGTGAATCCATCACTGGACAATACTACAGTGACTTATTATATCGCTTTGTCAAGAAATTGAAGGAAACACGGCTCCTTTTGGCGGAGAAAAAGTCTCTCTCTCTCTCTTTTCATCATGAAATGCACCAGAACATTTATCTCGAGTTGCTTCAGCAAAACTCCATGAATTGCATTCACACATCCCGTATTCGCTCTCCCTGACACCTTGGGATTTCTACTCATTCTTAAACATAAAAAAGTGGCTATCGGGAAAGATTATGGCTTAAATGAAGAAATTAACGCCTTAACAAAAGCATATTCTAGAAAATGAGAATTTCTATTTTTGGAGGATTGAAAAAAAATGCAGGAACGTCGAATAGAAGTTGAATACCCTGGAAGGCAGTTATCCTGAGAGATGAATAATTTGACTTTGAGAATTATATTCCGAGCACGGTACTTATTTAACAGCCTTCGGAATAATGGCAAGTATTTCCTATAAACAGATATTACTTCCGTACTTAACCATACTTGCCTAAAATATTTTCCTAAAATATCTCGATGTTTCTTGTCCAGTTTTTTTATTAAAAAGATCTCTACTGTATTTTGCAAGGTTCATCGCAACAAAAATGATTCAAAGAGGTTTGGCTGAGTTTTTACCAAACCAGCCACTCGCTTATTATACCAGCCTCGCTCTGGAATTTTAATTAAATGTGACATAAAGGTATTTAGCTCGACCTTTCACTCAACAATCTTTCACCATATCTATGTGAATAAGTTTTCTTCAACACTAAATGCTGAAATTGAACCTACAACTCCCAATAGTGTGTCAAAACACATTTGCCTTATTCTCTACGTACGAATTTATATTCAGACACTGCCTCAATATTTACATACAGAAATATATTACAAATAAATAAACGCGGAAATGAATTTTGTATCTGATTCGACAATTAATTATAGCGGAGAAAACCTACTCCTCTCCCCCACAAATCTATTATTTTAACAATTTGTATAAATATTTATTATTCACCTTCCTTTTCATTTTTAATATCTAATTATTTTGCGTGTTTCCCATTTGGCACAAAAACATGAAAGAGATTAAACCATGACATTATTAAAAAGGTGAAATTTTAAATTACTTTTCCCTTTTTCAATTCAAAATACAATCTGTTTGACGGGCGCTTTAATTAATCATTTAGTTGTTGACTCGGGAAACCTAGAGTCTGTGGGACGGTAAAGTTGGAGAATTCTAGATGGTCTTTGTCTGGCATCCACGGGGATTTATTTCAGTTTTATCTCCGAGCCAGAGATATAAATTAAGATACTTTCAAGAACGATACGTTCCTTCATTAAATATAATTAGCTTAAAGATAAAGATTGCCTGTGGCCAGAATTCATATTTATTTAAAATAAACACTTCGGCCAGTTAAAGTTTTATTTTCTCAACGATTCAACAAATATATTTAGTATATATATAATAAAACCACGCGTCCGTGGTTAGATTTTCTTGATTAATCAAGAATGGGTGTTTGGGCCAATTCTGAATAATTAAAAATCAACGAGAATAGTTGATATTTATTCCGATAGATGGCGCAAGCCATTAGCAACTTTCAGTTGCACGATAAGGAGATGCCTTTTTCTTATATTTAGTAATTGTCAGGAGAAATAAAAATAAAGCATTTTGCAAGGCGTTAAAAATTATTCTGAACTTTTCGAGAATAATATTTAACGTCTTGCAAAATGCTTTATTTCTATTTCTCCTGACAAATACAAAATATATTTGTTGAAACGTTGAGAAAATAAAACTTTAACCGGCCGAAGTGTCTATTTTAAAGAGATATAATTAGGTTAGCCCTCAACTCTTCTACGGGCCCTTGGTCACTAAAATAAACCGTTCAGACTCTAATATATGTCGTACAGAATCCTTAATATATAATCTAGTATTTAAACATAACATAGTACATATTTTGTATTTTTAAAATGATATCATCAAATAACATTATGTGTGTGATCCTGATATTTTATGAATATTTTAATGTTACACACACTTAATGGGTATATAACTAATGTTTATAATATTTATATTATTATAAAAGACAGTTCTCTTAATTGAGGTTCTTGTTCTACCTCTTGTTGTTCAGGTTGAATGTAATGTGTATTGATAAACAAATAGATTGATTTTAATGCAGTTCCAATAGTAGCGGTGCTCCCCTTTTGGAACACAAAAAATATCTTGCAGAAATAAATGATGTATTCTATGACCTGAAATTCGACTCTAACATTTCACCAGTTAAAACATCTTTTTGGCATATTCGACCGATCACATAACTCTTTACGTGGGATGTTATGGTATCGAAGCCGCGCCTGCACTGAGGAGGGTAGTAGCCCGAAACCATGGTATACTTGTTGGTCTTTATCTGAATCTGCACACCTGGCGTTGTAACGCATTGTTTTATCATTGCCTGTGCGCTCTCCACAGAGATGAGAAATGAAATTCTTTATATCGATTCATTTTTATAGGACGAGGTTCTCTTTGATACCTATATGCGTATGAAATGCTCGTGTGAGCGCGGTGAGGATATGCTTCTTTAGTTCTTAATATATATATATATGTGATATCTTGGGACTTCTCGAACCAGTGTTACCTGATGTTAGATGAGACTCGATGTCACCTTTACCGTGCAGTCGTAGGGAAGGCGACACAGCTTGACCAAAGGTGAAATAAGCAAACAGAGATTCCACAGAGGAAGCGGCTGTCATCAGAAAGAAAATCAAAAAGCAGGATTCAGGCAGGGAAGGATTACCTGGCGATCGATGTGACGTGTACCAAGGCTCTCGCTGACGGAAGTAAACGTACTAACTACTTAGGTTTGGGAGCCTCCTTTTATAGCTTCCACGGGCCCAGGCAGGTCACTGCCCTTACTGCGGTAATCAAGGAGGTAGAGTTACATCAGCCAAGAGTACCATGACCTCGTAAAAATTGGACTGGGTTTCTAAAGCCTTGTTTCCTATTCGTACTAGGCCTGATTAGTTTCAGACTAGGTTTCTCCTGTAATTCTCTATTCCTTTCATCTTTACAGTTGCTATACTTTATTACAGTCTTAAGCGGTACAGATTGATGTTATTAAATGTTTCATACTTACACTAAATAGCAAGTTATGTACATTCACGTGGTATTACATATTTGGATATATTACAATAATCCCATGGTCTTAAATTATAACAATATATATATGGTTTGAGATCCTGTCGACTCTCGCTGTGCTGTGGTAACCGAGAGGGTCTCACCTGTAGTAACCGAGAGGGACAGGCAGGGCGTGGAGAGTTTTCCAGTACCTCTCTGCACCTTGGTGAACCTTTAAGAGTTCTCACAGAGTACATACAAGCAGTCGTAGTCGAGGCAGAATGAAAGACTCAGTAATTTCCAACAAAAAAAAAAAAAAAAAAAAAACGAAGGGACACAGTTGTACTAAGAAAGTTCCGTGAACAGATAAAGAGTCGAGCTAATAATTATTTTCAAAAGAATCATACGCGTCTATAATAGTTTAAATTTTCATAGCATTATATATAAATAAATTAATTGTTTCATCATGGCATCAACTCCTATGAAAGAAAAACGCATAAATTTGGTGATCTTGTTTGCTCATCTAGCGTATCCACACATTACAGTTATGTCCCAAATAAACGCGAGCGCCATAGTTCACGTTCACCAAGAAATCCTCCAAATCGTTCCAGTAGAACGTTGTGTTAGATTGAAGCCGATTTCTTCTATGTAACATTATCGCAGCAGGAAGCTATTCACATTTGATGTTAAAAAATAAAATTTTAACTGAATACGTTTTATAAATCAATTCTCCTTGTTTTAACCTTTGGGGTGCACATTTATTCAAATAAATAAATAAAGGATGAAGAAGTTTCATAAATATATTTGAATGAAATAAAAATTCTTATTATAAAGAATTAAAAATGTTGAAGCATAATTTTTAATTACCTTATAAAAATATAACTTATATAATGGGCGATATATAGAACCTGCATATTCACCAGCCAAAACCCTGAAACGTTTTTGATGGAATTGTTATATATATCACTATTTATATAAAAGTCAGTGTATGTATGTTTGTCAGCTATACACGTCCACAATACGTAACTAATCTGGCTGAAATTTTAACAGTATATAGGGTTGAATCTGGAAAAAAAATAGGCAAATTTTCATTCTTCTATCTCGAATATCCTTAAAGTTATTAACAAATTTTCCCCTATTTCACTCGCAACCAGCGCCACACTGCCGTAACTTCGAGAAGTAAAGTTAAGGGAGGATGGACCACGTGGGGCGACGGAGGATTGGTGGAGCGGGACGTTTCACAAGAGTGACGACCTTGATTGACGTAATGACGGCGATGGGGCAAGAAATCACTTGCTATCATTTTAGGCATAATCAAATATAAAATATATTCACATAAAAAAATCAATATAATATAAGTTTCAAATAGCGTTGTGGAAATTTAAATTTTTATTTTTATATTTTAAAAACACACAAAGTTTGGAGCGGGACGTTTCACAAGAGTGACATCCACGGCGCCAATTTATAATTGTAACGAATAATATTTGAATAAAACATTTAATCGGGTAAAACCCGGGCGTTGCCTGGGTCATTCTGCTAGAAATTAAATAAAAAAGGGCGTATTTGGGATGGAGGATGTGTAAAATAAAATAATAATAATTTAAAAACAAAACTTTCAAGGTATCATTGCTCCGTCTTCTATATCAATTTATTGCACACAAACTCTAAAATGTTTTGCAAGCTCTTGTAAGGTAACATAAAAACATTTTTATCACCGGTCAAAATCGAAAAAAAGGAGTTTTTTGAAAAGAAGTAAAAATGAGATTAAAGTAAGGAACATATATTGAAATAGAGAACACATATATAATTTATATGGATTAATAGTAATAACAGAAATAGAATATTGATCACAAAAAGAGAAGGAAATTAATTTATTTTTAATTTCACAGATCAAGGTATAAGCCCATTATAATATAATTCTATTAAATGGATCGCCGTTTAATTTACGACCCTCACGCCTTTATCCATGTGTTACCTTTCTGATTTTCTTCTCTTTCTCTATTTTTTTTTTAAACAGGTTACGTGATTTCAATTTAATGTTCTATATCAACGCCGAGTTATTCCGATAGAAGTCGGTCTTTCATCATCAACACGTATTTGCATATGGAAAAAATGCTTATAGATAGATAGTGAGTTCAAATTTTCAAGTTTTAAAATTTTCGAATGATAGGAGGATTATTTATATTTAGGGGTTCCACCACCATCTTTTCTACAGAGCGCACTATAAACATTTCTTAAACTTTGTATATTTTATATTAATTAATTTTAAAGTAATAAATTGGAATATGCACAATTTTCTTGATCTGGCTTCATATTTTGTTTAGTTAATTGGAAAACTTTAAAATAAACAGTTTTTTTAAAATCGTTATCAAACAACAAATTTGTTTTATATGTTTGAGTTGGAAATAAAAACAGTAAAACAAAACATTTGTATCGAATTGTTTGAATTCAATTATTATTAAACAGATTAAAGCTTGATTAAACAATGTTTTGATTACGGAATAATAATTATATTAGAAAATTGAAAAAGAAAATCTATTGGTAAAAACACGTATCTCGTGTTTTATATAACTTACGTACGAGCTTGAATCACTCTATGTATATATTCACGTCATGACTCAAGTCGTTGTTCTAGGTTTAGTTTACTATAGATATACCAAGAGGCAAATATTTATTGTTCTTCTGTATTAACGCGAAGAATTCCATTTTCAAGCTTTTCTGGTTCAGTAATACCTTTATTCCCACCTAGGCGGAGTGCCCACACCGGTATTGAAGTGCCATAACTAACGGTCTGGTACCTGTCCAACCGTTGATTCTTCATATTGAAGTGAATGAAAAGGTCGCGAAAAATGTTGTTACGACGCTTTCCAACCGTCGTTGTTTGCGGATAAGGCGTCGGAATAACATGGGAGGTTCTATGTATGAGTACTAGTAGATACAGCTTAGCGAGACGCACTCTTTTGCAGTAGCTTCTAGTAGATTTGAGGATTAGATACACTTGCCTCCAATGTCCGCAACCAGAAGAATTTCTTCGCCAACAGCCGACTCTCGCTCAACATTAGAAATAGAAATAAATCAAATAAATTTCTAAAATGGCAAACAAACACATACAAACGCATGTAAACACACAAATAAATACTAGGGCCAAAGCCTTTAAAACACAAGACTCAATGTAAATTTTTGATCTCAGACCCAAGAGAAGATTTCAAACAATCACTCGTCTTTTGGGGTGAATGATTAAAGACCTTCATAAAAAAATCACCGCAACATTGCCAATTAGATCTAGACGTTCTGGTGACAAGGGCGTCAGTAAATAACACAAGTCCAACGAGGAAATATTAAATAATTATAATACATCTCTTTCTTTCTCTGCGCCGCCGATGAATTTTTCATTTCCAACTTACCGGAAGCTCTCCATCAATTTTAGATGCCAATCCTCGCCTCTCTCCAACTTTTCTAAAGTTGGTGCCGCAGTGAGGCCGCTGCAGCTCTCTGCAGCCTAGACCAACTTTTAATATCACCTTGTGTGGATTTACAGGTTAATATTGAATATTACGCAAGTACCACACATGTCTATACCTATTTAGAAAAGGTTCATGTTTAAAAGAGGTGAACTCAAACAGCTTGAGATATGAGAAAGTTGCTTTTCTTATATTTACCCTACAAATATTTTAATTGTTACATATACCACAAACAAATACAACTTAGAATAGTCTACAAAATTGAATATTACAATAGGTTTCTATTTTACTTTTTAAGTAAACGACAAACATGATATATAATGACTTGCATTACCAAAAAAAAAAAATAATTTTAAAAGGCACTAGTGTCCCAAGTAATACCTTGCATTCGCTATTAGAAATAAACTTTTGGAAAAATTGTGGGACTGGAGAAAGAGGGGGAGCAAAGATTTTAAAACCGCTATGTACTATAGGGACAAACGCCTCTTTTTTAAACAGAGAAACTCAATATGTTTATCAATGCTTAATATATGCTTGCTAAGAGCATATTTACGAAAAGGCAAATCCTCAGGGAATCTTGATCTCCTTTGTTGCATAATGTTTCCAAATAAGAGGAGGGGGAGGGGATAATTTAGAAAAGTTATCTAAACGCGCAAATGAATGTTTCCGATATTCTGGAATAGTTATTTAATCCGAAGGATGGTGCATGCCATCACCAAAGTTCAGTTATACAATTAGGATATTATTTATTATCAATGCCAGAATTTGACTTATTCTACTGATATTTATTAATTCTACATTAAATTTTCATATCTTTTAGCTTTCTTTGTAAGTTATTACAATTATCGAATATAAAAATATCGTCTATTATTTGTCAAAATATGATAAAATTCAATGAATAATTTCACAATATTCACAACATATTCGCATCTCAAGTTACTTAATTATTAGTTGAAAAAAGCTTCCTTGACTAATAATTAAGCAACTTGAGATGTGAATGTTTTGAATTACATAAAGCTTACATAAATTTATCGATTAGTTTGATGCAAATTAATTAACCTTTTTCTTTAAATAGTATTTTTTATAGAAAAGTGTCAGCAGTGTCAAGGCGGTTTTTACATAAGGAGAATCATATTGTGTATAATGCAAGGGCCAGTCAAATCTTCTCCATAGCGTTCCATCTGTTGTGGGAGGAAGAGATGAAACTTTCACTTCTTAGAAGTCTCAAAATGGCCGTTGCTCTGTCGCGGCCATCTGGAATATGGCGAGACTTGCTGAAACTTGGTGCTAGAGAATCACCAGAGTCTTAAAAGAATAACTATATTTTCTGAATCTCGAGAATAGAGTCCTTAGTTAAAAGATAGGAATGGCCCTTTCATTCATTTCTACCATCCGACTACTACGGCCTTCTCTCTCTCTCTCTCTCTCTCTACAGAACTGGTGATTAAGTATGGTTAACGACCGTTTGAATAAGTCAGCAGACAGATCAACCGTGGAGACCCTGATAACGAGCGTTTTTGTTGTGCTTGTGGAATCTCCCGTCTGCCAAAAACAAACATGAGAAGTTTTAATCAGTGTAAATGTTGAATATATATGTGGAACTTCTATTTATCGAAAGATAGGATTGTGTAATATTTTCCCTATGAAAATTCTTAACTAGATACAACGATTATGGTGTTTATCTATGTAGAGGTACCTGAAATATTTGAAATTTTGAAGATTGTGCTGGACTCCACACAAGATACAGGTTCCAAATTAAAAAATAAAGCTCACGTAAAAAGTTGGTTTTACCTTCTAATATTTTATACCATCTACATGTTTAATATACTTCCTATCTGACGATGAATTATATTCACTGAAGCGCTAAGAGAATAAAGAAGTTCATCTGGTCGAAGTTTTCTTTCAAATACAAATATAATCAGTGTGTGGCCAGGTAATATTTATCTTTTATTTATTTAACATGTTAAATGTTAACTATATATGAATAGAATGTTATACCAAGAGTAATAAGACGAAGCCCGTAATTATCCGTTTGATATCACTTCGAAGTACCTGGGGGTCGGTGAAAGTACTAATGAAACCTAGGTCTTAAAATCAACGCGAAAAAAAGGATTCAGAAAAATATCCCAAATTCCAGCTGCGTTTTAAAAGCGTGCCTCAAAATAAAATTTTACTTTGATTACGATAGACATGTTTGTGCGTTGAAATCAATGATGTTGTTGTTGTCGCGTCCAATGAAGAGCCTCAGATGTCCCCGTGCATCTCTATCACAGCATTCGCAATGTCCAATATCGAAATCTATGATGTTGTTGTTGTCGCGTCCAATGAAGAGCCTCAGATGTCCCCGTGCATCTCTATCACAGCATTCGCAATGTCCACTATCGAAATCTATGATATTTCACTAATTCGAAGTTCGTTTCGTTCAAAATAAATGTTCTGTTTAGATATCAAGTTTCTCTGTCGTATGTATACCGGCTGATGTTAGTTTCACTATAGTCTGTTTTAAACTCTCTCTCTCTCTCTGTGAAAAGAGTGTGCGTTGTGAAATGCAATAAAATTAATTATACCCAATATTAATTCCCAAATCTCCAAGGCATCAGAGGTCTGTGCGAAGTTATTATTGAAGAGAAGAATCTATATATTTTAATAATAAGTTCAATATTGACTTTCTTATTTTCTTAGAAATTCAATTGTTTTGTTCATTTAAAATTCAATTCCAAAAAATATAGTTATTTATAAATTGTATCAGGTATTTTAATTGAAGTCTTTTATCGAATAGACATTCCTCAGCAGATTAAAGGGCCTGAATCAATAAACCAGCAGCCGTCCTCATCTAATCACGTAAATACAGAAGCTGTTTTACTTCATTATTTTAATTCTTTTTGATAACAGCTATATTTTTCCTTATTTAAATTGAATATATACGCGCACAGATATTTATATGAAAAATGAAAATAAATTTTCTCTATAAGTTATTTGCATTTTTCAAATGATGAATGAAAATTAGAAACACCTTAAGTAACTCTGAATTTGCAACACCAAGAATTACTGGGCAGAAAAATATGCTAATTACAGAGTAAGGTTAGCTTATTCAGTTTTGTATATGATGTTAATTGCGCAGATATCTCGCGCATGTTGATTGAGAAATTGTTAAGAAGTTTCTGTTCAAATACAAAATTATAGACTGTTATATACTGTCCTATATGAGTAGTGAATGGCCAAAGCATTTTTAATTTCGGTTTTAATATCAACAGATAGTAACTCATGATGAAATTGTGAAAAAATATATAATTACAATTATATTCTCACAATAAGTATCTTTTTTATTTAAAAACGCTAGCTTTCAAGCGTTATTTGCTCTTCAACGGGTTTTACAAAAATATCGACTTGATCCCACCAGAAATATTTACAAAAAACAAACGCGCGCCGCGTGGATATTTATAATTGAACAATTTGAAATAATTATTATTATATTGAAATAGTATTATAATAAAATTATACGAGTAGAGGTTATTTTTAAATTTCAACTATTTGTAAAAATCAAAATTTTCAGTTATAAATATCCACGCGGAGCGCGTTTGTTTTTTGTAAATATTTCTGGTGGGATCAGTCGATATTTTTGTAAGCCCGTTGAAGAGCGAATAACGCTTGAAAGCTAGCGTTTTTAAATAAAAAAGATACTCATTGTGAGAGAGAATATAATAGTAATTATAATACTATGTTTTGGCGGTATCTAGTTTTATTTTCTAAGATATATATATATCGTATATTTTAAAACTGTATAATAATGACACTTTTAGTATATATCACATATCTTCCAATTAGTTAGAGCCTATACCTTATAAGATCCTACCCTTCTATTAAAATGTACACCGTTTCTATTTACTACCACCCATATTTTGTATATAAACTATTTGTATATAAACTAAAAATGGTGACGTCAAAATAAAGATCCAAAGAGTGGTCGGACAGCTGGTGGCAGCTGGGACAGAGGAGGAAAATGCCAAAGCCCAGGTGGGGCCCCCAGGGTCATTTTATAGACGACCCCTGATAACAGGACAGGTTTTAGCAGGGGGTCGGCAGTATGTTCTGAGGGTGTGTCTCTCAATAGACCCGCTTCGGTCTCTCTATCCATTTTCGGTGATATGCATCCAAGTTTGTGTCATGGGCCTCTACCTCTGTCCCGTGGGCTGTCCCCGATCACTCTCGGTGCTAACATCTAGCCCTGCCTCTGCTTCTTGTTGTCCGCATGTGGGAAGAACATCAACACTCGCCTCACGTACATGACTGCCAGCTTATCCATACATCGGCAGGATCATTTGTAACAATATTACATATATTATAGCGAAGTAGGTTAACCTTTTGTTTTAAACTATCCTTAGTCTTAGCATTACTGTTAGTTTACCTCTCTTTCACAGAAAGCTACTATTAAATTAGTTAAAGGTTGTTATCATATTGAGATAGTATTATATTAAAATTATACGAGTAGAGGTAATTTTTTAAATTTCAACTATTTGTACACCTATAAGAATTTTACACACATTGAAAGGTTTAGCTTCCCAATTCCTAAATATAAATTAACCACTAATTTCGAAGTGTTCTGTTAAATTAGAAAAACTGATGAAACCGCTAGGATTTTTAATTTCGGTTTTAATATCAACAGATAGTAACATACTATGTTTTGCGGTATCTTGTTTTATTTCAAAGATATATTATGTCGTATATTTTAAACTGTATGACACTTTTACTGATGAACTAGGCTTTAATAACTTACCCATCAAGTATTGAGATAGTAAATGATAGAACTCACAGTTGATATAATACGAGATGTTTGTAATATAAAATGATCTCTATATTGATCCAAACAGTCATATAAATCCGAAGTTAGCTTATAATTGAAATTTATTTTCAGGTATAACCCTTACTTTCCGATATGTGAATTCAATATAGATTATCATATATATTCAAATATATCCAATAGTATTTTAAAATATAATCATAACAATTAAAACGATTAGTTTTAGGGAAAAAACTCGATATAAAAATAAATAATGGTCATATAGAGAGAGAGAGAGTTCCCTAGGATATCTATATATCTTTCAAGTGGACTTAAGTAAAGGCCTGAGGAAGATTCTGCAGCTTGAAGGTTTGCCATATTTGGTTAAAATGAAGGCTTCATTATTGTAGAATCTTTTGATTGAAAATATTTGAAATATGCTTTCAATTATAGAATAAATAAAATATTGTCGCGGCTTGACCCTACGGTTCTTGCGCGACGACGCCGCTTCTTCCTTCGTGGTTCACTCACCCAGGATCCCGTTGCTCTCCCACTGGAGGACGTGGACACCCAAGGACGTCCGAGAACCACCGATCGAGTGGAACTCCCTTCTTCTGGCAGTATCTCTCGGCCTTACCACTGGTGGGGGGACACGAGAGACTTACCAGAAGAGTATCAGCAAAATGTGACGATGGCGAGAGGAAAAACGGAGACTTCAAATACTACTCTCTTTATTGTCATTTACTACTAAACATTACATACAAATGGAATAACATACAATGGGTATTTACATTACGCCACCTCCTGGGGCCAATATGAACATCTATTTACATACATTTCCCCCAGAAATAGGAACACAGCAGTCGGCGATCCTACACCAGTTTCAGATCGGAAAAGGCGAAGGAGCCATCTATTGGCGGAGGTTGTAACTATTTTGAGGCCTTATACGCGACAATATGATATTAATTGTTCACAACAATTATATAGATCGATGATAAGTTTTATTGTCCATATACAGTAGACTCTCCTATAACGCGAATTTTACAACGCGATTTCGTACAACGCGATAAAAAAAATTGCGACAAATATATTTATACAACGCGAATTTATATAACGCGTTATAAAATAAAATGCGGAAATTTCCTTATTGACAAGTGTACAATACATTTGCATATAAAATAATATAACATTTGGTTTTGTTTTAGTATATAATTATTTTTCCTATATACATCATTTTATACAATACATTTTTACATGATATTTGTCACTAACAATTTACCCTAACAACATCGCGTTATACAAGTTTTAT
>CP092877.1:8661727-8699394 GCA_030710605.1 Cordylochernes scorpioides
CACTTTAATTGTTACAAAATTTTCCGATAGATGGCAATATTGAATTTATAAATGTGAATAATAATATTTATTTTTTAAGAAACCATATTGGCGAAAGAGCATTGCTCGATGCTATTCCTTGAAATTATATGTATGTACCTCTACAGACCTATAAGCCTATGTCAATAGGTTTACTAAATACCCTTAAGCTTCCTTCCATAGAAAATGCAGGGTATATACTAAACCAATTCTATACAAAAACGATAAAAGTCGGTGGACGAGTGGGTAACACCCTCGATTCCCGACAGTCATGAACCGGGAATGAATCCCGTGTTTAATTTTGTTTAACATGTGAATAACCTTCACATATATTATTCACTGTTTCAATTATCATGAACTAGGTTGCTCTTGTTGAGCGGTACGTATTAATGTGAATTTGAACCAATCAATACAATAGTAGAGCGGTCAGGAGATTGATTTGGAGAAGCCGCTGAGAGGATTCACCACTGTGTGATGAGCCAAGTCCTCTTATTCACATTAATAACATTGTTCAACAACATTTTTTGACCAAGAGAACCTGATGGTGTTTCTAGTGTAACCAATTCATGCTGAACTCAATGATTATAAATATTGCAGTAAGGTCTGTAGAGATAATATTTGATGATATTATTGAAAAGAAACATGTTTCTCCAGTAAATTTATTTGTTGCATTTATTTATCGATAGATGGCAATTGAATTTATAAATATTAATCTTTAACGTGAAAGAAATGACCAGTTTGTTGAACATCTAGGCCCAAAATGATTATGATAATCAGTAGCGCAAACAAAAAAAGAAGGTAGAATCTTACCTGGCATTGTGGGTCATGTTTGTATATCTTTCAGAGAGCTCGCTTTTTCAATAAGCTTTGATCGATAATGTCTTTTGTTCAACTTTTAAAAGAGGGTTATTGTTGCTTTCCAATAATTGAAAAGTTCCTTACAAATCATTTCAATTTTTTTGCGAATCATTTAGCAGTCTAAAATATATATGTAATCCAAGTTTTTAAAGTCGTTCACACTAATTAGGTATGCGTATCATTCATAAGTGATAAAGCTCACCTTGAAATCTAAGCTTTGAATTCAATAAAGGCAAATAAAGCTGTTTGGAATTAATTTATGGAACCGCTTTTAATAACCTTCAATAAAATATTTCGAGAATATAATAATTTTATATTGAGTTTGTTTAAAATATTCTTGAATCAATGTTTGTGAAATCAAATGGATTTTGCAGCCCACATAAATGTTACATTATTACTAGATACGCTGTCGTAGGAAATGTTTTCTATCTAAAAATGTTGTTTGTTTTAAATAACTGAGTAATATAATTGAAATCGCAAGCATGTATTTTTTTATTTAATTATAATATGTGCGAGAGAATATATTTGAGATAATATACTCGCCGAAAGAGAACCTACGTGCGTAAGGTCGTAAAAAGAGCTAATTTATGGCAGGCCATTCGTCCGACCCATTTGTTTTAAACGCGTCAGATTTTTGCGACTGCTTCACAACTTTATATATAACCGCTATATATAATAACTTCCTTAATATTATAAGAAAATACACAATATTTTCTTATTTGTTGAAAAAATGTATATACATTAATTCATGACGTGTATATGCATGCATTTATTAACCGAGATTTCCGCCTCGAACTGTCGCGTCCGCACCGGTATAGAGGCAGAGAAATCGCTCGATGAAGTCTGGTGGCAGCCTCAGCGAGACCATCAGGGACACTAAGAAGCCGCGGTCAAAGGTATTGAAGGCAGGCTCAAGGCGATGAAAGTGACGGCCAGCGGCGAGCCGCTCCTGGCAGCAGCGTCGACCTCGTCAAATATACGCGAGATATTCCAAGGAGAGGATCTGCTGGGAACGGCGTAGGTCTGATACTGAGGTGCCAAGAAGGTCGAGGATGTTTCTCAGTACGTTGAGTCCGCCGTGTGGAGCGAGATAGGGCTGTAGCCACTGGGGTTTAACCAGGAAGATGGTGCTGCGCCGCATCGAAGGAGGCAAAGACCCAATTAGTTTAGAGGCCTCGTAGACAAGTTTGAGTGCGTCAACGAAGAAGTCCTCGTAGGTCATTTAGAACTCTCAGGACGGATGGTGGCGACGATCTCTGCCGCGGGATTTCGAAACGGAACAGAGGGTCGTCCACTTAGAGGGAAAAGTGTGAGGGATCGTTGTCACTCGGATGAATTCTGCGGCCGCTTCGGGGTTGCACGACCGGCTGTAGAAGCCGCGCTGAAAGATTGAGTAGAACATGTGTCGCAACTCCGTGCCTTCGATGATGTTGCCTTCTTCTTCGCAAAAGTTCGTCCTTGCAGGCCGGCGCACATGCGAAGCGCGCACCCGAAGTCGGGCAGTGATTGGGTAGTCTTATTGCGTCGATGCAGCTTCGAGTCTGGCCAATGGGATCCGCCGGGCGCGAGCGACGTGGTCGTCGTTAGCGAAAGCGAGAGACGTTAAGGAATCTTACCTCAGCCAGGAGTTCAGCCTTGATGGAAAACCAACCGCTGCAGAGGTGATGATGATCGTTACCAGATGTTCCTCAAGGAGACCCGAGCAAAACATGGCGGCCACGCAGGGATGACGAGGTGAAGGGGGCACGCTCACCTGGAGAAGGACAGCTTAATGATCCGAGAGCCTATAGTGAATAGTACTGTACTGAGTGACACGATCCGCGAATCTCGAATAGAGAGGGATCCTCTCCAGGCGAGAAGCGTCAACCCGGCTTCCATAACTCGCCATTATGGTTGGGATGTGATAGGCTTCGAAGAGCGTGGTTAGGTCGACGAGGCCTGTATGGTCCAGCAGCTCAGAGAGGGCCTCTACTGGCCTGATCTTTGTCGTTCGTTCAGTCCTCGCTGATGTCGGCCAACACTCACGTGTCCTCCCAGCGGGTGCGATGATCTGCAACTGCTGGTGCCGCTCTTGAGGAATATGAGAGAGATGCCCACTAAGGGGGCAAAGTTGCAGACTCGTGGTGCCTCAGCCCAGTTAGAATCCGACAGCCTTCATCGCTGGAAGCCAAAGTTGAAAGGCCACTGTCAGCCGCTGCTGTCGAATTGGCATGCTACTCTTCAGCAATGTGCAAAATATAAGATAAGTTATTGAAGGAAAGGTTTTCTATCGAATAAATTTTGCTTTACTTCAAATAACTTAAAGATATAAATCGAAATCGAGATCAGAATATGAACAATATTATGCTCATTGATTCCAATAAATGTATAAGTATAGACTTGATATTATATTGTTCATTTCATTAAATGATATTCATTGTTTTGGAAAATTTATTTATAACATTTTAAGAATATTATAAAAGATAGAAAAATTATAGAAAAAATCTTATAAATATATATACTATATTTATTTATATAAATAATAATAACCTTCATTTTTAATTTATATTTTAAAACATATTGAAGGAATGAATAAAAATTCCATTTCAAAAATCGATGTTTCATTGTAAAAAAGGAATGTGAAAATATATTTTTTTAAACACACAAATTGAATAATTAAAACTCTACCCTAAAATATTTCGACTTAATAATCTGAATGGAAAAGAAAATATTGTGAATAATTTACGCTACTTTACACATCAACCAAACCAATTATGGGCTGACAGAACATGTCAAATGATTGCTCTGAGGGCGACATTAATTCCGCCAAGTAGCGTCTGGTGCCGAGGCTATCAAATCACCATATTCCCTTGATCCTATTATATTTTATTTTGGTTTGTTTTTAATCCGGTCGTATTTCACGGCCCCCACCTCTGTCCTGTTGCTAGGATACCTGATGTTCCGCATATTTACTGGATTAGCAACACACCGCGACTTAAACCTTTGGTGACGCATGCGCTGTTTATTTATTTATTTTTTTCGGTGAGGCATGCGCATAAAGTTGGAATTATGGAGTTAACTAAATGTGTTATAGGCTATCACAATAATTCATATTGTAGATATCATAGATTTCTGTCTCCATACACATCAGATTAGATGGAATAGATTAAATTACTAGATTATCTCACACGTGTTGAATGGGCATTACCGCTATACCATATATGACTGCTTTCCTATTTTACTTAATAATGGCCTCACTCCAAAACCTTGCTACTCTAGCCACTTTATGGTACCATAACCTACCCTACGACATTATGGTACAATTCTTATACCACATATATATGTATATAAAGACACAGGGCGTTTATTTAGTGAAAATAAACTTCAAAACTAGATGAAATCTATTGACCGTCGCCGCAAACTAGCGACCTCGGGTCGGTGACAAAGCCACAACACCAGCTTTGGCAAACTGAAAAGGGTCGACCTGGAGACAATGGTTTCGGTCTAATGTCCCTCGACCGCCCAAGGTGAAATTTATTCCATGATTGTGGATCCACAAGGGACCCAATGGAATATTTACAACTGACAAAGAAATTTGAGTCAAAAGGCGATCCATTAATTAAGATTATATACAAGAGGGAGAGAGGGAGTAATCTCTCGAAATATTTTGAGAAAAAATTTGTTTGTTTTTTTCTTTACAGATCTAGGTACGCTCTTTTATATAATCTTGACAAAGAAGTGTTTAGCTGGCAAAGTAGCTGGGCCAAATCTATGGCTAAAATATAGATGGAAAATTTCCGGGAGGAAATTGATCTATAAAGGCACAGGGTGCCTTGCCCGTCAAAATAAACGTCACTTTGGCAGATGTCCCTTGTGAATCTCATGGAATAAAGTCCGCCCTGAGCTGACGAGGGCCATTAGCCCGAAACTATGGACTCTAGGTGGACGTTTCTCAGTTTGCTAAAGCTGTTGTTATTGTTTTGTCACCAACCCATGGCCGCTAGTTTTCGGCAACGGTCAATAGATGGCGTCTAGTTTTGACGTTTATTCTGACTCAGACGCTCTGTGCTTTTATAGATCAATTTTCCCTGGAAAAAAACTCCATCTATATATGTATATTTGCACGTATTCCCAAAAGCCACTGTATATATCAGATATCAATGGAACAGCCTACTTCATTAAATAAATATATTAAATACTAATCTAGTTTCCGTCTATAGAAATATTCAACTGAATATCACTCTAATTATCTTCAACCAGCCATAAATAGATGACTCGTAGTATTCCTGGCCTCTCAGAACTTCCTTCTAGGTCTAGGATATCTACTCTCTATAGGAGACAATGAATTCCAATTTGAAACAAAATCTTCATTGACTATTCTGCCAGTCCATAATATTGACATAATTCGGCAACAGCACCAAATCTGGAAGCACTGTATTTTCACCATTTAGGTATTTCTGAAATCAAGGTCTTGGAAGAAAATATTAACACACATTTTAAATGAAACTTTTCTCTTAAAAGTATCTTTACTTTCTATATTGAAAGAATAGGTTAATTGTATGATTCGAAAAGTAAACTAACCACAGAAAATCAACAGATGATATTTCCCAGTAATTTCCTTTATTTATTTTAGACTAGGCGTGCTCTCAGGTAAAATCCCTAGTAGTATAGGTTTCGGAGGGTTGACAGTATGCATTTAGCTGCACTCAATAAACCACAAAGGTGGCTTGAGGACTTTCAAGAAATCGGTTGGAATATATGGACAATATGTACGGAGCAACGCTTTAACACGTCAGCCTATTTATATAGAGAAAGACAAGAGTGATGGTAACATGATAGCCAAGTTATCATACCACCTCTTAACACACAAACTATATAACAAAAATTCAAACAGAAACATTGGTTTTCAAATAAATTAGATTTTAAATCGATTACTTTGTTAATTACAATTACTAATGGCATTTCAAGTGATGATAATTCATTTTATTCGTAATCGAACGTTGTGGCCCACTGTACGTATTACATCCCAAACACGAGGCGACACCAGCCATCTCTGTCTTGAGCTCGATGGCCCATCTCGGCGACTGTTAAGCCAGTGAGTACCTTTAATAGGTCCACCAAGCGTGTCGGCGGGCGTCTAGGTATTTCAAGTAATGTATATATAATACTTGAAATCTATATATACAAAGTGTATTAAAGATGAAAGTGTGGCGACCACACTTTGCTTCAGCGAGCGCGAACTGGGACAAAGCTTCACTACACATACGGGCATAGTGTGGCGACCACACTTTGCTTCAGCGAGCGCGAACTGGGACAAAGCTCCACTACAAATACGGGCAGTAGTGTGGCGACCACACTTTGCTTCAGCGAGCGCGAACTGGGACAAAGCTCCACTACAAATACGGGCAGTAGTGTGGCGACCACACTTTGCTTCAGCGAGCGCGAACTGGGACAAAGCTCCACTACAAATACGGGCAGTAGTGTGGCGACCACACTTTGCTTCAGCGAGCGCGAACTGGGACAATACTTCACCACACATACGGGCAGTAGTGTGACGGCCTCGGCAACCGCGAGCTGAGAGAACTCCTCACTACGCATGCGCGGGCGGCATCCGGGATTCTGGTCACGCGCGTCGTTTTAAAACAAGGCTTGCTTCCAACGGCCGTTACTTCTTTTCTCTTTATATATTTCTGGCTTTAAATAAATTAATTTATTTTATAAAAAAATAATTGTAATTTTATCAGCAGCCTTTCGTTTCACAATAATTATCTTCCCGGCAAGATATTTATTAATTAAATATCGAATTTAAAGTCCTAATAGTGTGTGAATCTTTGACAAAGAAGCGAATGCCAAGCGATAGGATATTCAAGTACGGGATCAGACACCAGAAATATTCGAAGCGAGGCTTTAACAAGCTCAGAAATACTAACAAGCTTCAAACTTGAGATACAAATTTCACCAAGAATTGTTATATTCCAGAGATAGAAAAATATTTATTGATAATGGCATAGAAACAAATATTGTATTTATTCCTTCCCCAATTGTTTTATCGTTTAGCAAAGATTCACTCAGTATATTCTGGCTACATAGAAGCACATGATGTGGAGGAGGATCTTATAATATATGTGGGTACTATTAATAAAATTAATATTTTAAATAATTATTAGAGAAATCAAATATATCAGCATTTTTATTCTTAGAAATACTTGTATAAATCTCTTAAACATTATATACTTGACTAAACATATCCTTTTCATAAACATATAATAATCTAATAAATATAAACAGAAATGATAAATCTCAATCAAAATATTTTAAAGCTTTTTTAATTTTTTGAAATTAAAGTAGCTTTTCAGGCATTACTGCAATATGGAAATTAGAAAAGGCTTATGCCCATCAAGACGGTTTCGCCAGTTCAATATCCAAACCGCGCTACCATTGTATTGGGCTGTTTGCCTTCTATATTATGCAAATTTCGAGGTATTCATGTTAATGGCACTGAGGAAAACTACGGAGGTCAGCTCAATTTTTTCTTGGGTCACTGCTGTTGGTGGTCGATCTGAACGAGGTTCATCTTCAAGGTTGGTTTTTCAAAATTCAAATTCATTAAACCAATTAAAACTGTTCTAATAGAAGGAGATTCATCTCCTAAAGCTTTCATCAATTTTTCATGGATTCTTTAGAAATCAATTACTTTTATAATCATAAAAGATCATGGCGCGTAAAATTTCTCTAGTCAATTCCATTGGGTCTGATGCAATGTTTAAAAAACGTAAACGAGGTCGCGCCCTCTACGAGTCATTGTTTTTTCTATTTTATGAAAATGCCTATGTTAGGTAAAAATGCATGTAGATATTAATTGTATAATTTTATTTTAATATTTTAATTATTTAATTTTATTTTAATATTTTAATTATTTAATTTTATTGCAAAAACATTTGGAGTGACCCTTGTATAAGGGTATCAAGCTTGTAGAGCTTCAGATGTTTAATGGTGTCTGTTGGGAATGGGTAGAGCTTATCAATGGATGAGTCAATGATGTCGTTGGGTTTGCAGGTTCTAGAATTGCATTTAGTACATAGTGGGAGAACCTTGCAACTATTCTGGAAATCTTTGTTCCCTATAGAGAACATAATTGAGGTTTGTCCCTCCTTCTCTGTACCAGTCATGCGCAGCAGTAGATTTTCATTCCTGCTGTCATTGTCCTTTAAAGTAGGGAGGTCTTTTTAATCTAGTTGGGTGGTGGATTGTCTGTCCTCATTTGGAAGAAATGTCTGTAAAAGAGTTCTTAAACTCGAAATAGTAAGTTACAAGTTGGCTACTCTCAATGTAAATTGTGATGTCAAAAAGATATCTATTTTCTTCAATGATTTGGAAGTCAAGAACTTTGAGTATTTCTGGCTGAGTTTCACGTTTGTGGGATTTGGCTGAGGGATGAATTATATAGGTGAGTTCATTGCGAGTTATGTTTAGAGGGTAGACCGTTTTGTGCTTAGGATTGATTAGGATATCTGAAGGATGAGAATTGTAAGCAATGTTGAGAGGAGTGGGACGTTTGAATCTTTGATTTTGGTCCCAATTGCGAGTAAAATATCCAGTAAATTTTGTTCTGGTAAATAATTAATCTTTTTAAATATGAATTATTCTAAACAGAAACAGTAAGAAGGTTGCATTCGAGTTCAGCAATGTGAATTGGGCAAGATCCTCGAAACCCGCTGACTAATTTGTCTATGCCGGCTTTGATTCTGCCAATTTTGACAGATTGTCAAATTATATTGACAAATATTTGCATTTTTAAATCTTATCTCAGATTTTAGTGGGAAAAATGTTGTTTGATAGTGGGTCTCTCCCGCCTTCTCATTGGACGGATGTGGCCATGTTTGTATATAAAGGGGAGCTATGATATTGCGAGAGGAGTGTGGTGGATATTTGGTGTGGAGACGCTTAAAGTGTTCTCTGCGTGCTTTATCCGTGTTTGGTGATCTCCTCGCTTACCTGTGTGACCCCGGTCCGATCCTACCAACGCTACAATAAAGATAAGTACTGTGTTTTGTTTCTATATAGCAAATCGTGCGTTTTTTTTTTTTTTGCTCCTTTTAATTGTTGTTGTTGTACTCCTGAGTGTACCTTTTTCTGTGTTTAAGTTACTCTTACTGTAGGCCCTAGTAATATGCAACTTTGTGTGTTATCCCGTAAATAATAACTTTTGTCAGATTTCCTTCAATTCCATTTATGCATTATAAAATAACTCTTAATCATACGATACTTGGATCAATTTCTCTGGATCTTAAACATAATTTCGTCATTATCAAAGTCACCGATCAAATTCCTTACACTCCCTCAATGAAAAATAATGATTACCATTTCTCGTTTACAAATATAATTTTAGCACACTTTAATAAGGATTTAAAAGCATTTGCAAATATTTTATTTACACATCTCTCTCATTCCTCTTCTTTTCTAAACTTTCTCTATCCTAGGTTATTCAAAGGTAAGGACGTTTACAACAAGATTAAACATTCTTTCTTACACCTTATTGTTCCATAGTGCCTACTAATGGGCTGATTCCAGTTCCAAAGGCAATATCGCAGGCAGCACAAATGAGTACAAATTGTGCATAATATAGTGAGTGTGTAATCTGCTGGAGTACCAAGAAGAGAGGAGCTCCTAGGGAATACCAGACCCTATGTAATTGCATCTAGGTGAAAACAGGCCGGTAATGGAGGCAGCCAGTAAATTGGACCAATAAATGAGAACCTAATGACTTCAATTTCAGCATAGCTAACATTTCCCTGATTAGATTTCCATTTAGCGTTTGTTTCCGCCCGAACTTAATAGAAATTTCTAAAGGGTAAAAAGGTAAATAGCTGGAGGTGGTTATTTTTCATTTGGGCTAATGGCCTTCTAACTTCGACATCAAACAATTTAAAGGAAAGGTGTTCGACACTTAGCTTTTACTATAATGTGAGGTGAGTATAAAGCAATAGTAACAAGTAAGCACTATATATTGAAACAGATATTTGGAATATTTAGACGCTCAATTTTCAAGCGCCATCTATTTTTACACATCCCTTTCTGCAATGAGAGAAACTATTTTGTCGAAAAGTGCTCTAATACATATACCTAGCAAAATTCGTTTTCCCCATAACTCTAAAATGCATTCTCTAACCGGGTGTAATGAAGGCGACTGCTTTGGTCACACAATAAACTGAATACTTTACCTATGAGTGAATAGCACTCAGTAAGACGTCGAGTGATACATTTGACGAAGCCTTAGATAGAGTTCAAGTTCAACACTGAGGATACAAACCCTATAACTATAGTTTTATCTCATTTCAGTAAGTTCTGTAGGAGTCATTGTCTTCTGTTAGAGGTAAGTTGACTTCAAACTAGTTCACACTTTGTTAATCGCTAAATCAAAATATTCGTTAATTAAAATGTCTTTTATGGATAATTATAATATGTTGTTTCACGAGAGGTCTTGTTTCAAAATAAATTTGATCTTAAAATTCAGAGGTATTTCTCTGCTTTTCTATAATTTGGTCCTTCAAAAAATATATAATGCTGAAAATTTCATTTAAATTCCGGGAAATCTTGAATGTAGATATATCACCATTTTATTTTTAAATCAATATTAAAAATATTGTATAGCACTCGAACTATATATATGTTTCCTCCATATTTTTATTAAAGAATTTATATATATATGTAGGATTGTTGCGTGATGTGTTGGTGTGGCTTGTGGAAAGGCTGCTGATAAAATTATATAATTAAAATTAATTTATTCAAAGCCAGAAATATAAAAAGACAAAGAAGCAACGGTTGAAGTAACGGCCGCTGGAGTTAGCCTAGATGTTTACCGCGTGAGCGCCATATCAAGTTTCGGAAGCGCCAGCCGCTAGAAAGTTCCGGATGACGCCCGCATGCGTAGTGAAGTGTTCTCCCAACACGTGCTTGCCGAGGCATAATGGGACCGCCAAGCTTCTGCCCGTATGTGTTTTGAAGCTTTATCCCAGTTCGCTGAAGCAAAGTGCGGTCGCCACACTACTCCCCCTCCAGTAGGATCTTTAAAGATTCTATGTAGTCGTAGAGGGAACTCTTGGTAGGGTGCCTTGTTGGGTTGGGATCTGGTCTTGGGGGCTTGAGGGAGGCACCTGTCCTTTTCAAATGTTGTCCGAATGTAATGGGTGGCGACCATCTTGTTAGGTTGCAGGGATACGATAGGTTGCTCAGCGATAGGTATAGTCGCCGCGAGTACCGGAGGAGCTATTGGTATTGGGGAAGTAGTGACTCTTGCTTCTATGGGAGGTGATGACTGTTGGAGTGAGTTTTGAGGCTGGAGAGGATGTGGTACCCGAAGTTTGGGCGGGCTGCAAATGGAGAGGAGTCCTTTCAGCCGCGTTATTGGTTTATTTTAGGAAGAGTGGATGTTTCTGCTCGCAGGATGGAGGCAAGGGCTCTTCGGGAGACAGCGGCTGCTGGGGCAAGGGCTCTTTATGAGACGGCGGCTGCTGGGGCAAGGGCTCTTCATGAGACGGCGGCTGTTGGGGCAAGGGCTCTTCATGAGACGGCGGCTGCTGGGGCAAGGGCTCTTCATGAGACGGCGGCTGTTGGGGCAAGGGCTCTTCATGAGACGGCGGCTGTTGGGGCCACGGCTCTTCATGAGACGGCGGCTGCAGGGGCAAGGGCTCTTCGTGAGACGGCGGCTGCTGGGGCAAGGGCTCTTCATGAGACGGCGGCTGTTGGGGCAACGGCTCTTCATGAGACGGCGGCTGCTGGGGCAAGGACTTCGTGAGACGGCGGCTGCTGGGGCAAGGACTCTTCATGAGACGGCGACTGTTGGGGCAAGGGCTCTTCGTGAGACGGCGGCTGCTGGGGCGAGGGCTCTTCATGAGACGGCGGCTGTTGGGGCAAGGGCTCTTCATGAGACGGCGGCTGTTGGGGCAAGGGCTCTTCATGAGACGGCGGCTTCTGGGGCAAGGGATTGTCACTGTGCCCTGGGGTGGAGAAAACAGTTTCAGGGGGGCACGAGATGGTGTTTGAAGGCAGGTTGGAGCAGAACGATGAGGAGTCCAGGGATGAAGAATTACTCAGAGAGCTGGTGGGAGAAAGCAAGATGAAGCTTGAGTTGGTGTCTTCAACTTTATGGACTGTAGTCACCGGGGCATTTGTTGTGACATTCATGTCACGGGGAAAAGCCGTCTGATCCAGGTGTTGGAGGCTATTGGAGGAGGGAGTACAGGGATCACAGTGCTGAGATGGAGGTGGTTTGGACAATTCAACCAGGATAATCGAGGGTCTCTGATCAGCAATGGGCTTAGTTTCTGAGACTTGAGCTGTTCGTACCTGGCGTGACCGGCCAAATCGCAGGAGAAGTCGTTCTTTGAGCGCCGCATATTTTCCTGAAACTGGTGGGTTCTCTACAATTTCGTAGACGCAGATGAGAGCTGGTCTATCTAAATTAACGATTATTGTGTTATACTTGAAATTGTCGTCGCTGGCGATGTTTACGAAAATAAAGGCAGCTTCCAGTTGGCTGAGCCACGATGGAATGTCGTTTGGCAAGAAGGGTGGAGCTCTAAAAATCAATTTTGATATTTGAGATGGGGTGAGTCCCAACATGAATGTTTGAGCTTCCTTGATTTGCCCTTGACGTTGGCCGTTAATTCTTCATTCGAGTCGTCCGGCTCACCAATTTGTAGGATTGTTGCGTGATGTGTTGGTGTGGCTTGTGGAAAGGCTGCTGATAAAATTATAATTAAAATTAATTTATTTAAAGCCAGAAATATAAAAAGAGAAAAGAAGCAACGGTTGAAGTAACGGCCGCTGGAGTTAGCCTAGATGTTTACCGCGTGAGTGCCAGATCAAGTGTCGGAAGCGCCAGCCGCTAGAAAGTTCCGGATGACGCCCGCGCATGCGTAGTGAAGTGTTCTCCCAACACGTGCTTGCCGAGGCATAATGGGGCCGCCAAGCTCCTGCCCGTATGCGTTTTGAAGCTTTGTCCCAGTTCGCTGAAGCAAAGTGCGGTCGCCACATATATATATATCGAAATTGGAAACTATTATAGACGGGTATGATTCTTTTTAAAAATAAACAATTTCTACTGCCCTTACTGAAATGGATGAGCGCTAATGCATCATAATATATCTATATATACGTATATGTACGTATATAAGTATGTTTATAAAATAAAAAATAAAGTTATTTGAATATATACCAATATAAATAGAGTTTAAATGAATAAAGGTTCAGTCCCACGGTCAATGAGCGTGCCCGCGTGATTGAAATATAACGTAATAGAATTTAGAATAACATTTCATTATTCTAGTAGAGAGCTAAAGAGAATGTGATCAAAAATAACGATCCGAGTTATATTGTGCTTCTTTTGGAAAAAAAGGGCTAAATGCAAATATGTCAGCAAAGGAAATATGCGAAGGGGAAGGCAAAGAAATAGTGAATAGAATAACCGCTTCAAAATAGTTCAAGATATTTAGAGAAGAAGATATCAGCCTTGAGGACAAACCTCGAATGGAACGCCTACATGTGACGGATATTGAGACCCTACGATTACTCTGTAAACAATTGTTAGAAAATCCGCAAAATATTCGGTTTTAGAAGCGGATTGTAACTGGTGTTGAAAAGTGGATCTAAATTCGTAACTCCGACACAAGAAGGCAATGGGCACCCTGTGATCAAGAGGCTCAACTTGTAGTTGAACAGGATCGCTTTGGCCATAAAGTGATGTTGTCTGTATGGTTAAACATCGATGATATTATACACTACGAACTTGTTCCTGATGATCTTGCAGTTAATGCAGATTTCTACTCAGAACAAGTCAGCCACGTATATGAAGTTTTAAACACTCGCTACTCTGCTTTGATCAACCGAAAGAGAGTATTCCTGTAACACGCAACGCTCTTCAGCTCATCGAGCTAGATTAACAACGAATAGAATGAAGGATTCTGAGGGTATTGAAGTTTTACCCCACCCTGCTTATAGCCCGGATATTGTGCCCTTTATGCATTATTTCCGGTTTCGGAATTATGTTTTAGGGTTCCCCAGATAGGAATGTAAACTTGTTGATATAAAACACAATTAAATTTCATATTTAAATAATTAATATTATATATTAATAAAGACAAAATTAAATAGAATATCAAGAGAGAAAATAAAATGAATCTGTTACATAAAATGTGGCTTCATGTAATATATATCATTAAGTGACAAGATCAGAAAATAATCAGAAACTTAGATTTCTGCACCGCATGCAGCCAGATTATATTGCTAAACACAACAGACCTCAATGGTATTTTATAATATATTTTTACTGAAGGGATATCTGATATTTTTACCACAAGAATATTAAGAGTACTTGGATATGTATTTAAATAAGAAATTATGTTTGTATAAGGTAGATTATAAATGTCTAAACAATTTTCTTTTTTTTTAGGTATTTATAAATACCTACAGGTTTGTAACGCATTCATATTTTTAATATAAAATTGATTATAGACGAATAATGAACTAAATTACCTTATTCAAATTCAGAACTTGGAATTGAAAATTAATTCGATAATTCACCCAATATCCTCGGGTTTGAATGATGGCGATAATAATATATATAAAAACTAAATATGATTAATTTTAAACTTATATAAAAAGGCGTATCTGGATATGTTAAAGAAATAAATGCTTTTTTATTTATAATTTTATATGGGAGACATTGCTATATATTATATGTTATCTGGGAAACAATGCTAAGCCACACGAATCTTTCATGATGTCTCAATTTGACCAACCATTCCATTCCAGGGGTCCCCGTGTGACTATTTTATATATTTAATATATTCCCTGTGATAATAATTCCCAAAGAAAAAATTTGAAGACATTAATGATATTCAACAAATGGAGAAAACGGAACTATAAAAGATTTCAGAAAAGGAATTTCATTATTTTCATTGTGATCTTCTGAAAAGATAGATTAGATGTATTAGTACAGAAGAGGATCATATATTTTGGCGTGTTGAGTGTGGAAAGCAAGAGAAATAATTATTTTGATAAATTTTTGTGAGTGCATTTCTTATAAATCTTAAATGGCATATCAAGAGAGATATTTTAGCAACACTTTGTATATAAAAAGGTTAAATATAATTGCTAATCAAAATGTTTCATAAACTTTTTATTTGAACCTTTTAAGAATTTTAATGTCCTCTGATATTAATATTAATAGGATATTGTAATTTTTATATCTAAAATTCTTATACAATTTAAATACATTTTATCATGAACAAATAAGGCTAATTTATTTCACCTCTTTAATTAAAAATAAATATTTAATCTATTTTTAAAACTTATTGAATATTTAAAAAATTGGAATTACATAAATAGGCTATTTCTATAATACTGCGAATGAACTATCAAAAAACACCAAGAAAAAAAATATCATAACACAAGTTTCTATGTTTGAATCATTTACAATTTAACTCTAACGAAAGTTTGAACACCACGCGCCAATTTTGCGCTGATTCTTTTGGGAATTTGCGAATAATTCAGTGAACAGTTTATTTGCTTCTAGGAGGCAAAGAGTAGGCATGAATAAACACAAAGCTGGATATCATTCATTAAAACTTCTCACCATCAAATATGTAGAAATCTTTTTATCTAATTTAACAGATGTTGAAAAACGATATTTGATAAAGATCACCCAGGACGACGAGCAGGTGTAGTTACCGAGGAAATAATTTTGTGTAATATGTTAAAAAATAAGAAAATATGCCAGGTGTTGATATTGTAGTGAAGTATTTATTTTTTATGTTCATATTTTGCTACTCTGTAAACTTCCCTCATTGCTTATATTTTTATCATATGGTTTGTTCTTACCTTAAATATATTTCTGTGTCATTCTGAAGTTTGTCTTTCCTAATTTTCCACGTGGCATTTTGGTGGAGATTCTGGGTAAATTAGGGAAGACAAACTGAAGATCGCCGAAAAGACCTAGAGGTCATGGGTGCTGTGATATACATTTTCAAAAACTGGCTCCAGGAATCCACCGCCGTGTCAAAGCCAAGACTTCCTTCCAAGATGACGATGTCCCTATAGACGATACGACGACAAAGCCACTCTTCACACCTCAAAAAAAAAAAGGACGCAAAGGTAATAGGGACAAATTTCCAAGACTTCGATGGAATCCTTGGCAGAAGCACGTCAGATCCATGTCAATAACTACAATAATTGCAAGCTGTGGGTCACAGCTTCCATAGGGAAGAAGCTATGTAACAAAGTATTTATTATTTTATTAACAGAGTATCATTTTTATGTTTATATTTTGCTACTCTGTAAACTTCCCTCATTGCTTATCTTTTGTTTATCATTCATAGTTTGTTCTTGCCTTTAATAAATTGCTGTGCCATCCTGAAGTTTGACTTTCGTAATTTTCCACGTGGCAATATTTTTTATGAAAGAAGATTAAAATAGTATCGGCCCTTTGATGCCGCTATTGCGCAACAAGCTGATGCATTTTCAAATTCAAAGCAGTGTTATTGGAGAACAAACTTTTAAAAAAGCTTCAAAGTATTTATATTTCGAGTTTTGGCACAGATGAGACATGATTTCATTAGTATATTTCGAAACCTAAACAACAATTTATCAGTTCCCTTCGTGGAATTATTCTTCAAATTATGAAAATGGTCTCATTTGTAATAAAATTGACACGCCGATATTTTAGGATACAATGGACGTCATTCTCATTTTTTTAATAAAAAGTGAATCCATCACTGGACAATACTACAGTGACTTATTACATCGCTTTGGCAAGAAATTGAAAGATACACGGCTTCTTTTGGCGGAGAAAAATATTATTTTCATCATGAAATGCACCAGAACATTTATCTCGAGTTGCATTAGCAAAACTCCATGAATTGCATTCACACACCCCGTATGCGCTCTCCCTGACACCTTGGGATTTCTACTCATTCTTAAACATAAAGAAGTGGCTATCGGGAAAGATTATGGCTTAAATGAAGAAATTAACGCCTTAACAAAAGCATATTCTAGAAAATGAGAATTTCTATTTTTGGAGGATTGAAAAAAATGCAGGAACGTCGAAGAGAAGTTGAATACCCTGGAAGGCAGTTATCCTGAGAGATGAAAAATTTGACTTTGAGAATTATATTCCGAGCACGGTACTTATTTAACAGCCTTCGGAATAATAGTAAACATTTCCTATAAACAGATCTTACTCCCGTACTCAACCATACATGCCTAAAATATTTTCCTAAAATATCTCGATGTTTCTTGACCAGTTTTTTTATTAAAAGATCTCTACTGTATTTTTCAAGGTTCTCCGCATAAAAATAATTCAAAGAGGTTTGGCTGAGTTTTTACCAAACCAGCCACTCGCTTATTATACCAGCCTCGCTCTGGAATTTTAATTAAATGTGACATAAAGGTATTTAGCTCGACCTTTCACTGAACAATCTTCCACTATATCTATGTGAATAAGTTTTTCTTCAACACTAAATGCTGAAATTGAACCTACCACTCCCGATAGTTTGTAAAAACACATTTGCCTTATTCTCTACATACGAATTTATATTCGGACACTGCACCAATATTTACATACAGAAATATATTACAAATAAATAAACGCGGAAATGAATTTTGTATCTGATTCGACAATTAATTATAGCGGAGAAAACCTACTCCTCTCCCCCACAAATCTATTATTTTAACAATTTGTATAAATATTTATTATTCACCTGCCCTTTCATTTTTAATATCTAATTATTTTGCGTGTTTCCCATTTGGCACAAAAACATGAAAGAGATTAAACCATGACATTATTAAAAAGGTGAAATTTTAAATTACTTTTCCCTTTTTCAATTCAAAATACAATCTGTTTGACGGGCGCTTTAATTAATCATTTAGTTGTTGACTCTGGAAATCTAGAGTCTGTGGGACGGGGAAGTTGGAGATTCTAGATGGTCTTTGTCTGGCAACTCTCTCCGCGGGATTTATTTCAGTTTTATCTCCGCGCCAGAGATATAAATTACGATACTTTCAAGAACGATACGTTCCTTCATTAAATATAATTATGTTAGCTCTCAACTCTTCTACGGATTTGGGCACAAAAATAAACCGTTCAGACTCTAATATTTAGATAATAAAAAGGCATATATTGGATTTAATAAATAATTTATTTTGCCAATATTTCGGCTGGCTGAACGCCAACCTTTATCGAGGCATTACATCTTTGTAAACACAAACTCAGCGCCATATAGTGTTATAATATCACAGTTGAAATAATTTAAAATATAGAGTAGGTGGGGGAAATTTGTGTATGAAAAAATAATCAAAAATTACAATCAGAATAAATTGAATATCTTTAAAATATTAAAGGAAAAATAATGAGGCCTATCTTATATTTTAAAATATTTGAAAAAGGTACATAAAATATAATTCATTAATAACTCATTAAGAGATAAATGTAAACATATATGTATCTATTAAAACATTTGAAATTATTTAAAATGATTTAAACATAAAACTAAGAATTAAAAAAAAAAGTTTAACAAAAAATGTGTGTATTTAAAAATTCATTTCAAATTTTTTTCGAGATCGATTCATCTATAAGTAAAAGTTTTTATAAAAATGCATTAAAATGGAAGTTAAAATAATTTAGGATAAATATATGAGGAAAATAAATTTAAAAAATGGAAACTAAAATTATTTAATGTATTGCATGTAATATGACTAATATATGTTGTAAAAAATCCTTAATATATAATCTAGCATTTACACATTACATAGAACAGATTTTGTATTTTTAAAATGATATCATCAAATAATATTATGTGTGTGATCCTGATATTTTATGAATATTTTAATATGTTACACACATTTTATGGGTATATAACTAATGTTTATAATATTTATATTATTATAAAAGACACAGTTATCTTAATCGAGGTTCTTTTTCTACCTCTTGTTGTTCAGGTTGAATGTAATGTGTATTGATAAACAAATAGATTGATTTCAATGCAGTTCCAATGGTATCGGTGCTCCCCTTTTGGAACACAAAAAATATCTTGCAGAAATGAATGATGTATTCTATGACCTGAAATTCGGCTCTAACATTTCACCAGTTAAAACATCTTTTTGGCATATTCGACCGATCACATAACTCTTTACGTGGGAAGTTATGGGATCGAAGCCGCGCCTATACTGAGGAGGGTCGTAGCCCTAAACCATGGTATACTTGTTGGCCTTTATCTGAATCTTCACACCTGGCATTGTAACGCATTGTTTTATCATTGCCTGTGCGCTCTCCACAGAGATGAAAAATAAAATTCTTTATATCGATTTATTTTTATAGGACGAGGTTCCCTTTGGTACCTAAGCATGACAAATTGATAGCGAATCATCAGAGAGCACGTGAAAGGATCTCAATCAATGAGGAGTCGAGAGAGACGATGGCGATTATCTCGGACAAAAAGTAAAAGGAAGGTAGGTGACCGTGCTACGAGCTAGGTGTGCTCAACATAGGCTCCAACCAAGGTAATGTACGCTCCACCATGTGAAAGGCCAACCTCCTCCATTCTCATCTTCTCCCAATCGCAAAGGTTCTTTTCTACCCCATCCAGGTGTGTTCGTTCTTCCCCTGTGGAAAACTCTTACCATTTGACCAAGACTGTGCCACCAATCACAATCAACAAAACCACCCTATATCCACCCAATCACACAACTCAACAGCATTCTCAACGACAATCCCACAGTAAGTCGACAGGATCCCACAGTGAGTCGACAGGATCCCACATATATATATGATATCTTGGGAACTCTCGGACCAAAGTTACCTGATGCTAGATGAGACTCGATGTCACCCCTACCGTGCAGTCGTGAAGAAGGCGACGCAGCTTGACCAAAGGTGAAATAAGCAAACAGAGATTCCACAGAAGAAGCGGCTGTCGTCAGAAAGAAAATTAAAGAGCAGGATTCAGGCAGGGGAGGATTGTGGCGATCGATGTGACGTGTACCAAGGCTCTCGCTGACGGAAGAAAACGTACTAACTACTTAGGTTTGGTAGCCTCCTTTTATAGCTTCCACGGGCCCAGGCAGGTCACTGCCCTTACTGCGGTAATCAAGGGGGTAGAGTTACATCAGCAAAGAGTACCATGACCTCATAAAACTTGGACTGGGGTTCTGAAGCCTCGTTTCCTAATCGTACTAGGCCTGATTAGTTTCAGACTAAGTTTCTTCTGTAATTCTCCATTCCTTCTATCTGTACAGTTGCTATACTTTATTACAGTATTAAGCGGTACAGAATGATGTTATTTGATGTTTCATAGTTGTAGTAAATAACAAGTTATGTACATTCACGTGGTGACACATGTGGTATTACATATTTGGATATGAAAAAATAGTACAAATGTAACATTGTACTGGGATAAGGTGCATAAATTAAGAAAAAGGCATCTCTTTATCGTGCAGCTGAAAGTTTTCTTTATTTATGCACCTTATCCCAGTACAATGTTACATTTGTAGTATTTTTTCAGATTGTGTAGCGTCCTCACGCAATTCTGGCCTTAACTACCCGTTTCATGATTTTTCAGGATGCCTTGATGACCAATTTTTCGGTCGTTGAGGTACAGCTTGCACCACGCTGATGAGGGCCAACAGCCCGAAACGCGTCCGTGGTTAGCTTTTCTTGATTAATCAAGAATGGGTATTTGGCCAATTCTGGAATAATTAAAAATCAACGAGAATAGTTGATATTTATTCCGATAGATGGCGCCAGCCATCAGCAACTTTCAGTTGCACGATAAGGAGATGCCTTTTTCTTAATATATTTGGATATATTACAATAATTCCATGGTCTCAAATCATCATATATATATGGTGTGAGATCCTGTCGACTCTCGCTCTGCTGTGGTAACCGAGAGGATCTCACCTGTAGTAACCGAGAGGGACAGGCAGGGTGTGGAGAGTTTTCCAGTACCTCTCTGCACCATGGAAGACCTTTAAGAGTTCTCACAGAGTACAAGCAGTCGTAGTCGAGGCAGAATGAAAGACTCAGTAATTTCCAACAAAAAAAACGAAGGGACACAGTTGTACTATGAAAGTTTCGTGAACAGATAAAGAGTCGAGCTAGAAGCGAAAGATGGAGATGGTTAAGAACAGGTTTCTTACTGGTCTACATGGTTAATGAGATGGACCTTGGGGACATCTGACGAGGGCTTCCGCCGATGGTGAAGTGACTGTGTATTTTCGCGAACTGACAGCTTTATAAACTTTACCGAAAGGAAGTACTGGGTTTCAGCGGATGCAATAAGGGCGTGGATAGGAAGAAATGCCATTGTACATACATATATATTATATGTGTACCAAAGAGGCACCATCCCATTATTTGTGCATCAGGAAGATGCACTGTGCATTACCTAAGTCAAAAAGAGGGCATCATTCTGATGCACAAATAAAGGGAGAGGTGTTTCTTTTGGTACATCAATTTTATCCTCCCGCAACCTATGTTGTATATATGTATTATGGATCGTATATCGTCTCTTTTGAAGTAGATGTTTAAAATTTTTTAAATATGGTTTTAAAAAATATTACTTGCCATTTAACGTAGTATTTTAAAACCTCAGAACGTCTCACCCACATAGGTGAATGGGCAATCGCAGCATGGAACTGAGTAAATTATAGATGAACTATTTTATATAGATTTTTATATAGCATTATATTATGATGCATTAGCGCGCCATCTGTTATGCAAATTTGAAACTATTATAGACGCGTATGATTCTTTTGAAAATAATTACTCAGTGTATGTATGTATGTTTGTCGGCTATACACGTCGACAATACGTAACTAATCTGGCTGAAAATTTAACAGTATATAGATAGGAATCTGGAAAAACTTATAGGCAAATTTTCATTCTTCTATCTCGAATACCCTTAAGTTATTAACAAATTATTAACATATTTTCCCTATTTCACTTGCAACCAGCGCCACACCGCGGTAACTCAGAGAAGTAAAGTTGAGGAAGGATGGACTACGTGGGGCGACAGATGATTGTTGGAGCGGGACGTTTCACAAGAATGACGACCTTGATTGACGTAATGACGGCGATGGAGAAAGAAATCACTTGCTATCATTTTAGGTATATATATCAAATTGAAAATATATTCACATAAAAAATCAATATAATATAATTTTCAAATATCGTTGTGGAAATTTAAATTTTTATTTTTATATTTTAAAAACACACAAAGTTTGGAGCGGAACGTTCACAAGAGTGACATCCACGGCGCTAATTTATAATTGTAACGAATATGTAAAATAAAATAATAACATTTTAAAACAAAAATTTCAAGGTATCATTGCTCTTTCTTCTATATCAATTTATTGCACATGGTTACATGTAAACAATTTTATCACCGGTCAAAATCGAAAAAATAAATTGTGAATTTTTGAAAAGGAAGTAAAAAGGAGATTAGAGTAAGGAACATATATTAAAACAGTTAACACATATATGATTTATATGGATTAGTAGTAAAAACAGTAATATAATTGATCAAAAAGAGAAGGAAATTAATTTATTTTTATAATTTCACAGATCAAGGTATAAGCCCTTTATAATATAATTCTATTAAATGGATCGCCGTTTAACTTAATCTCTTATTTTCAAGAAAACATACTTTGATAGACTGTGCTCTTTTTACGACCCTCACGCCTTTATCCATCTGTTACCTATCTGGTTTTCTTCTCTTTCTCTACTTTTTTTAAACAGGTTTAATGATATCAATTTAATGTTCTAAATCAACGCCGAGTTATTCCGATAGAAGTCGGTCTTCCATCAGCAACACGTATTTGCATGAACAAAAAGCGCACATAGATAGATAGTGAGTTCAAATTTTCAAGTTTTAAAATTTTCGAGTGATAGGAGGATTATTTCTATTTAGGGGTTCCACCACCATCTTTTCTACAGAGCGCACTATAAACAATTCTTAAACTTTATATATTTTATATTAATTAATTTTAAAGTAATAAATTGAAATATGCACAAATTTCTTGAGCTGGCTTCATATTTTGTTTAGTTAATTGGAAAACTTTAAAATAAACAGGTTATTTTGAGAAAATCCGTTATCAAACAACAAATTTGTTTTATCATATGTTTGAGTTGGAAATAAAAACAGTAAAACAAAACATTTGTATCGAATTGTTTGAATTCAATTATTATTCAACAGATTAAAGCTTGATTAAACAATGTTTTGATTACGGAATAATAATTATATTAGAAAAGTGAAAAAGAAAATCTATTGGTGAAAATACTTATCACGTGTTTTAGATTACTTACGTACGAGCTTGAATCACTCTATGTATATATTCACGTTATCACTCAAGTCGTTGTTCTAGGTTTAGTTTACTATAGATATACCATGAGGCAAATATTTATTGTTCTTCTGTATTAACGCGAAGAATTCCATTTTCGGGATTTCCTGGTCCAGTAATACCCTTATTCCCACCCAGGCGGAGTGCTCACACCGGAATTGCAGTGCCGTTCAGCCGTTGGTTCTTCATATTGAAATGAATGAAAAGGTCGCGAAAAAAATAATGTTACGACGCTTTCCAACCGTCGTTGTTTGCGTATAAGGCTTCTGAATAACAAGGGAGGTTATATGTACGAGTACTAGTAGATGCAGCTTAGCGCGACACACTTTATTGCCAGTAGCTTCTAGTAGATTTAAGGATTAGATACACTTGCCTCCAATGTCCGCCACCAGAAGAATTTCTTCGCCAACAGCCGGCTCTCGCTCTTAACATTAGGAAGAGAAATAAATCAAATAAATTTCTAAAAAGGCAAACAAACACATACAAACGCATGTAAACACACAAATAAATACTAGGGCCAAAGCCTTAAAAACACAAGACTCAATGTAAATTCTTGATCTCAGACCCAAGAGAAGATTTCAAACAATCACTCGTCTTTTGGGGTAAATGATAAAAGACCTTCATAAAAAAATCACCGCAACATTGCCAATTAGATCTAGACGTTCTGGTGACAAAGGCGTCAGTAAATAACACAAGTCCAACGAGGAAATATTAAATAATTATAATAAATCTCTTTCTTTCTCTGCGCCGCCGATGAATTTTTCATTTCCAACTTACCGGAAGCTCTCCATCAATTTTAGATGCCAATCCTCGCCTCTCTCCAACTTTTCTAAAGTTGGTGCCGCAGTGAGGCCGCTGCAGCTCTCTGCAGCCTAGACCAACTTTTAATATCACCTTGTGTGGATTTACAGGTTAATATTGAATATTACGCAAGTACCACACATGTCTATACCTATTTAGAAAAGGTTCATGTTTAAAAGAGGTGAACTCAAACAGCTTGAGATATGAGAAAGTTGCTTTTCTTATATTTACCCTACAAATATTTTAATTGTTACATATACCACAAACAAATACAACTTAGAATAGTCTACAAAATTGAATATTACAATAGGTTTCTATTTTACTTTTTAAGTAAACGACAAACATGATATATAATGACTTGCATTACCAAAAAAAAAAAAATAATTTTAAAAGGCACTAGTGTCCCAAGTAATACCTTGCATTCGCTATTAGAAATAAACTTTTGGAAAAATTGTGGGACTGGAGAAAGAGGGGGAGCAAAGATTTTAAAACCGCTATGTACTATAGGGACAAACGCCTCTTTTTTAAACAGAGAAACTCAATATGTTTATCAATGCTTAATATATGCTTGCTAAGAGCATATTTACGAAAAGGCAAATCCTCAGGGAATCTTGATCTCCTTTGTTGCATAATGTTTCCAAATAAGAGGAGGGGGAGGGGATAATTTAGAAAAGTTATCTAAACGCGCAAATGAATGTTTCCGATATTCTGGAATAGTTATTTAATCCGAAGGATGGTGCATGCCATCACCAAAGTTCAGTTATACAATTAGGATATTATTTATTATCAATGCCAGAATTTGACTTATTCTACTGATATTTATTAATTCTACATTAAATTTTCATATCTTTTAGCTTTCTTTGTAAGTTATTACAATTATCGAATATAAAAATATCGTCTATTATTTGTCAAAATATGATAAAATTCAATGAATAATTTCACAATATTCACAACATATTCGCATCTCAAGTTACTTAATTATTAGTTGAAAAAAGCTTCCTTGACTAATAATTAAGCAACTTGAGATGTGAATGTTTTGAATTACATAAAGCTTACATAAATTTATCGATTAGTTTGATGCAAATTAATTAACCTTTTTCTTTAAATAGTATTTTTATAGAAAAGTGTCAGCAGTGTCAAGGCGGTTTTTACATAAGGAGAATCATATTGTGTATAATGCAAGGGCCAGTCAAATCTTCTCCATAGCGTTCCATCTGTTGTGGGAGGAAGAGATGAAACTTTCACTTCTTAGAAGTCTCAAAATGGCCGTTGCTCTGTCGCGGCCATCTGGAATATGGCGAGACTTGCTGAAACTTGGTGCTAGAGAATCACCAGAGTCTTAAAAGAATAACTATATTTTCTGAATCTCGAGAATAGAGTCCTTAGTTAAAAGATAGGAATGGCCCTTTCATTCAATTTCTACCATCCGACTACTACGGCCTTCTCTCTCTCTCTCTCTCTCTCTACAGAACTGGTGATTAAGTATGGTTAACGACCGTTTGAATAAGTCAGCAGACAGATCAACCGTGGAGACCCTGATAACGAGCGTTTTTGTTGTGCTTGTGGAATCTCCCGTCTGCCAAAAACAAACATGAGAAGTTTTAATCAGTGTAAATGTTGAATATATATGTGGAACTTCTATTTATCGAAAGATAGGATTGTGTAATATTTTCCCTATGAAAATTCTTAACTAGATACAACGATTATGGTGTTTATCTATGTAGAGGTACCTGAAATATTTGAAATTTTGAAGATTGTGCTGGACTCCACACAAGATACAGGTTCCAAATTTAAAAAATAAAGCTCACGTAAAAAGTTGGTTTTACCTTCTAATATTTTATACCATCTACATGTTTAATATACTTCCTATCTGACGATGAATTATATTCACTGAAGCGCTAAGAGAATAAAGAAGTTCATCTGGTCGAAGTTTTCTTTCAAATACAAATATAATCAGTGTGTGGCCAGGTAATATTTATCTTTTATTTATTTAACATGTTAAATGTTAACTATATATGAATAGAATGTTATACCAAGAGTAATAAGACGAAGCCCGTAATTATCCGTTTGATATCACTTCGAAGTACCTGGGGGTCGGTGAAAGTACTAATGAAACCTAGGTCTTAAAATCAACGCGAAAAAAAGGATTCAGAAAAATATCCCAAATTCCAGCTGCGTTTTAAAAAGCGTGCCTCAAAAATAAAATTTTACTTTGATTACGATAGACATGTTTGTGCGTTGAAATCAATGATGTTGTTGTTGTCGCGTCCAATGAAGAGCCTCAGATGTCCCCGTGCATCTCTATCACAGCATTCGCAATGTCCAATATCGAAATCTATGATGTTGTTGTTGTCGCGTCCAATGAAGAGCCTCAGATGTCCCCGTGCATCTCTATCACAGCATTCGCAATGTCCACTATCGAAATCTATGATATTTCACTAATTCGAAGTTCGTTTCGTTCAAAATAAATGTTCTGTTTAGATATCAAGTTTCTCTGTCGTATGTATTACCGGCTGATGTTAGTTTCACTATAGTCTGTTTTAAACTCTCTCTCTCTCTCTGTGAAAAGAGTGTGCGTTGTGAAATGCAATAAAATTAATTATACCCAATATTAATTCCCAAATCTCCAAGGCATCAGAGGTCTGTGCGAAGTTATTATTGAAGAGAAGAATCTATATATTTTAATAATAAGTTCAATATTGACTTTCTTATTTTCTTAGAAATTCAATTGTTTTGTTCATTTAAAATTCAATTCCAAAAATATAGTTATTTATAAATTGTATCAGGTATTTTAATTGAAGTCTTTTATCGAATAGACATTCCTCAGCAGATTAAAGGGCCTGAATCAATAAACCAGCAGCCGTCCTCATCTAATCACGTAAATACAGAAGCTGTTTTACTTCATTATTTTAATTCTTTTTGATAACAGCTATATTTTTCCTTATTTAAATTGAATATATACGCGCACAGATATTTATATGAAAAATGAAAATAAATTTTCTCTATAAGTTATTTTGCATTTTTCAAATGATGAATGAAAATTAGAAACACCTTAAGTAACTCTGAATTTGCAACACCAAGAATTACTGGGCAGAAAAATATGCTAATTACAGAGTAAGGTTAGCTTATTCAGTTTTGTATATGATGTTAATTGCGCAGATATCTCGCGCATGTTGATTGAGAAATTGTTAAGAAGTTTCTGTTCAAATACAAAATTATAGACTGTTATATACTGTCCTATATGAGTAGTGAATGGCCAAAGCATTTTTAATTTCGGTTTTAATATCAACAGATAGTAACTCATGATGAAATTGTGAAAAAATATTATAATTACAATTATATTCTCACAATAAGTATCTTTTTTATTTAAAAACGCTAGCTTTCAAGCGTTATTTGCTCTTCAACGGGTTTACAAAAATATCGACTTGATCCCACCAGAAATATTTACAAAAAACAAACGCGCGCCGCGTGGATATTTATAATTGAACATTTTGAAATAATTATTATTATATTGAAATAGTATTATAATAAAATTATACGAGTAGAGGTTATTTTTTAAATTTCAACTATTTGTAAAAATCAAAATTTTCAGTTATAAATATCCACGCGGAGCGCGTTTGTTTTTTGTAAATATTTCTGGTGGGATCAGTCGATATTTTTGTAAGCCCGTTGAAGAGCGAATAACGCTTGAAAGCTAGCGTTTTTAAATAAAAAAGATACTCATTGTGAGAGAGAATATAATAGTAATTATAATACTATGTTTTGGCGGTATCTAGTTTTATTTTCTAAGATATATATATATCGTATATTTTAAACTGTATAATAATGACACTTTTAGTATATATCACATATCTTCCAATTAGTTAGAGCCTATACCTTATAAGATCCTACCCTTCTATTAAAATGTACACCGTTTCTATTTACTACCACCCCATATTTTGTATATAAACTATTTGTATATAAACTAAAAATGGTGACGTCAAAATAAAGATCCAAAGAGTGGTCGGACAGCTGGTGGCAGCTGGGGACAGAGGAGGAAAATGCCAAAGCCCAGGTGGGGCCCCCAGGGTCATTTTATAGACGACCCCTGATAACAGGACAGGTTTTAGCAGGGGGTCGGCAGTATGTTCTGAGGGTGTGTCTCTCAATAGACCGCTTCGGTCTCTCTATCCATTTTCGGTGATATGCATCCAAGTTTGTGTCATGGCCTCTACCTCTGTCCCGTGGGCTGTCCCCGATCACTCTCGGTGCTAACATCTAGCCCTGCCTCTGCTTCTTGTTGTCCGCATGTGGGAAGAACATCAACACTCGCCTCACGTACATGACTGCCAGCTTATCCATACATCGGCAGGATCATTTGTAACAATATTACATATATTATAGCGAAGTAGGTTAACCTTTTGTTTTAAACTATCCTTAGTCTTAGCATTACTGTTAGTTTACCTCTCTTTCACAGAAAGCTACTATTAAATTAGTTTAAAGGTTGTTATCATATTGAGATAGTATTATATTAAAATTATACGAGTAGAGGTAATTTTTTAAATTTCAACTATTTGTACACCTATAAGAATTTTACACACATTGGAAAGGTTTAGCTTCCCAATTCCTAAATATAAATTAACCACTAATTTCGAAGTGTTCTGTTAAATTAGAAAAACTGATGAAACCGCTAGGATTTTTAATTTCGGTTTTAATATCAACAGATAGTAACATACTATGTTTTGGCGGTATCTTGTTTTATTTTCAAAGATATATATATGTCGTATATTTTAAACTGTATGACACTTTTACTGATGAACTAGGCTTTAATAACTTACCCATCAAGTATTGAGATAGTAAATGATAGAACTCACAGTTGATATAATACGAGATGTTTGTAATATAAAATGATCTCTATATTGATCCAAACAGTCATATAAATCCGAAGTTAGCTTATAATTGAAATTTATTTTCAGGTATAACCCTTACTTTCCGATATGTGAATTCAATATAGATTATCATATATATTCAAATATATCCAATAGTATTTTAAAATATAATCATAACAATTAAAACGATTAGTTTTAGGGAAAAAACTCGATATAAAAATAAATAATGGTCATATAGAGAGAGAGAGAGTTCCCTAGGATATCTATATATCTTTCAAATGGACTTAAGTAAAGGCCTGAGGAAGATTCTGTAGCTTGAAGAGGTTTGCCATATTTGGTTAAAATGAAGGCTAAATTATTGTCGAATATTTTGATTGAAAATATTTGAAATATGCTGTTAATTAATAGAATAAATAAAATATTGTCGCGGCTTGACCCTACGGTTCTTGCGCGACGACGCCGCTTCTTCCTTCGTGGTTCACCCACCGAGGCTCCCGTTGCTCTCCCTATGCAGCTGTACCCTGCAGAGCACCCAAGGACGTCCGAGAACCACCGTTCGAGTGGAACTCCCTTCCTCTGGCAGTATCTCTCGGCCTTACCACTGGTGGAGGGACACGAGAGACTTACCAGAAGAGTATCAGCAGCAATGTGGCGATGGCGAGAGGAACAACGGAGACTTCAAACACTACTCTCTTTATTGTCATTTACTACTAAACATTACATACAAATGGAATAACATACAATGGGTATTTACATTACGCCACCTCCTGGGGCCAATATGAACATCTATTTACATACATTTCCCCCAGGAAATAGGAACACAGCAGTCGGCGATCCTACACCAGTTTCAGATCGGAAATAGGAGAAGGCGCCATCTATTGGCGGAGGTTGTAACTATTTTGAGGCCTTATACGCGACAATATGATATTAATTGTTCACAACAATTATATAGATCGATGATAAGTTTTCATTGTCCATATACAGTAGACTCTCCTATAACGCGAATTTTTACAACGCGATTTCGTACAACGCGATAAAAAAAATTGCGACAAATTTATTTATACAACGCGAATTTTCATATAACGCGTTATAAAATAAAATGCGGAAATTTCCTTATTGACAACTGTACAATACATTTGCATATAAAATAATATAACATTTGGTTTTGTTTTAGTATATAATTATTTTTCCTATATACATCATTTTATACAATACATTTTTACATGATATTTGTCACTAACAATTTACCCTAACAACATTCGCGTTATACCAGTTTTATTTTGTACAACGCGAATTCCTATAACGCGATTTCATACAACACGGAACACATTAATCGCGTTATAGGAGAGTTTACTGTACCATCCATTAATACACTAACAGAGTTTTTAGTTGTAATGTTTTAAGCTATCTCCTCTAAATATACTCAACTTGAACATAGCGATCTATATACTAAAATGTTCGTTTTTTTTTACTTCATGTATCACTCTTATTTTTATTCCCCCAATATATTAGTAGGTATATTTATTTTTCATTTATTCAATTTTCCAATCGTAGATTTTTTGCTTTTTTTCAAAAAAAGTAGGTTGGTATTATTAAATTTTATTTATTTCTAAAGGTAGATATTTGTGTTTCTAATTCAATTGTTAATTACTTTTCCACTTCAAATAATAATTACTTCTCTGTAGAAATTTTCCTTTGGAATCTACTCTGGATGCCCAGAATTTATCCGTGTGCGTATCTGCCCGAATGTTTATACATGGCTTAGAAAGTATTTTTATTCAACCTTACTTGAAATGCTTCTTTTAAGAAATAAGAATTATTCACATTGCAATTTTCAAGCCACCATCTATGCTCTTAATTTTATTTCACAGGCCCTTCAAGTAACCCCGAGGCGTTGATCGTGTCTCACTAGGCTAGTTTTATATTAAAACTTAAGGCATATTTCATTCATTAAGCAAAGTAATAAAGCCATATGATCATATGAGATATTATAGCTTTAATCAAAATGTGATAATAAAAACTTAGCCTCGGTATTTTTTCTATTTCAGTGATGATTTAACTGAGAGAAAAACACTAAATGTTAATTCAAATAATGTCAATTTTACCTAAATATCTAGTGCCGATATTGTGTTTGACTCCTATTACAACTGTATAGTCTCTCTGTGGAAGACTAGACCAGACGTTCATATAAAGTCTGAGGACTCTGGCGCAATTATACATACAGTTCGTCCTACTTTAGATTCTACTTTTTGGCCTGAGCACGTCACGTGACGCCTCCCCTTTTTTTTTCATTTCGTTAATTATAAAAAATGTCTAGGAATATTTTTTTAGAATTAGTATGTTTATTAATATTGTATCTCCGAAGAGAATTCGCCATCAGGCCAAATATGTAAAAAGGTTGTAAAGCAATCTCTGTTTTGAAATTTAAGATAGCTGTCTAATTCAGTGTGTGTTAAAGAATAAAATCTTTAAAAAGTCACGAAATATTTTGGAATAAAAAATGTCGAGAATTAATAACCGATCGATCAGAAGTGGAGAGGCCATCAATAATGTTGCTGAGGAAGTGATGACACCAAATCTTTTCCCGCACAGATCGCTTGCAAAGTTATTTAAAAAAACAACTTAAAAAAAAACAACTCGCGTGTATTTACAAATGAAAGAAACCTGAAGGCAAACGTCCATTCTTCTATAGCTACACACCTAAAAAATATATTTTTTAATTAACAATCCATAATTAATGCATCTCTTAAATTTAAATCTTATATTTGAAACAAAATTCACTCTCAGTACTAATTTTTCGATTAGCAGTTCACCTTCCTCTTTCAAGGTAGTTCAAGACTGTAACGATATCATCGCATTTTGTTACATTCGGACTATTAGGAAAAAGCTGAAATATTTAATATTCTATATTCAGTTACGAGCGTCATTCTTCATCTCCTAATCATTTATCAACTCTGTCACCGTTTGCTTTTTTTTTTTTGGAATGGCGCCCTCCTATTGGTTGGCTACGATCACGCCACCTCTGCCCCAATTATGCCCCCCCACTCACTTTTTCGTTTTTGTAACTATTGTGTTGGAGCGGGTCGCTCCTTAAATAAATGCATATATTAGTTAATAACTAAATGGAATCCTCTCTTTCTTTTTCCCAGTAAGAGACGCCTACGGAAACCAACAGTATATAGGCAGATAAAGCACATAGGCTATAGTTATTAACTAACATATGCATTTATTTAAGGCGCCAATTTATAATTGTAACAAATAGTATTTGAATAAAAACATTCAATCGGGTAAAACACGGGCGTTGCCCGGGTCATTCGACTAGTCTATATATAAATTCCATTGTTGCAGTGTCTCTAAGCAACATGGATGGAGATAGCGCAGTTGTCATAGAAATATCGGTATATAAATAAAATTTTGTTTTCAAATTCTCAAGTATGTTGTTCCAGTTTGAGAACATGCAGAGTCGTGAAACAACTGTAACCAAAATCATGAGAAGATTAGATATGAGCATCTGTGGCTCTAGATGGAACCTGGCGTTACCTCGGCAGTAGTGAAATCTACAGAAAAATGAACTATAAAAATTCATAAGAGAAAGTCAATTAAAATTACGAACATGAGCAAAGAGTAAATGTAGCCAAATGGTGGTCACTTGGACCTTTATCGCTTATCGAGGTATCTAAAGATTGTAGATCATTCTGAATTCTACATCACTAACGTTTTATATTACAGTGATGGAAGTAATATATTAATGAAATATATCTAATTGAGCTTTTTTGATCAAGTATTTCCCACCATAATCAATCAACGTCATCCTGAACGGGATTTTCTTATCTCATTGATATTAGGGAGAATTAAAATTTGTAGAGGTATTCTTATTTGAGGAAATAAAGTTAAATAACTCTCCCTCTCTCTCGAAGGCTACAATCTACTAGTACCAGTACTTATATTCCCATATTTATGTATCTCTTTATAAATATATATAGTATATTTTAAAACTATAATAATGACACTTTTTATTTGCTACCACCCCCATATTTTGTATATATGCTATATCTTTATTAATATAACCTGTACACCCTTTTTGTATATAAACTAAAATTGGTGACGTCAAAATAAAGATCCAAAGAGAGAGCGGTCAGCTGGTGGCAGCAGGGACAGAGGAGTGGAAAAAGGCAACGCCCAGCCCATGTGGGATCCCGAGGGACATTCTTATAGAGACCCTCCTGTAAACAGGACAGGTTTTGGCAGGGGGTCAGCAGATGTTCTGGAGGGTGGCCTTCGACAGACGGCTTCTGTCTTTCACACAGTCTCTCTCTCCATGTCTCAGTGATAAGCATCCAAGTTTGCGTCGTGGCCTCTACCTCTGTCCCGTGGGCTGTACCCGATCACTCTCGGTGCTAACATCTAGCCCTGCCTCTGCTTCTTGTTGTCCGCGTGTGGGAAGAACATCAACACTCGCCTCACGTACACGACTGCCAGCTTATCCATACATCACATTTGCAACAATATTGCTTATATATATATATATTAAATCAAAAAGCCATAACCTGACCGCGTTCACATGAATTTTTGATGGCAGAGTGCCATCTGGTAGAACAGAAATCAACTAAACGTAGATTTAACCTGTTCTATGATATTTGGCCAACCCATTTTCTTGATAAATCAAAAAAATAAAACATGAACGCGTTTCGGGCTGTTGGCCCTCGTCAGCGTGGTGCAGACTGTACCTCTGCTATCAAAAATATGAACGCGGTCAGTTTTATTATTTTATTTATTTATTTTTCTTTTCACATGTTTAGCGTATTCACGCAAGTTTGGCCTTAAATACCCATTTCTTGATTTCTCAGGAAGCCTCTACGACCAAAAAATATTTGGTCGTAGAGGTACAGTCTGCACATACAAATTTCACTCTATGGCTAAAATTTCACATATAAGCACACACACAAATTTATATTAAACTATATATGTTATAATGCATTCGCGCGCCATCTGTTATCAAAATTAGGAACTTTTATAGACGCGTATTATTCTTTTTAAAAATAAACAATTTCTACTGCCCTTACTGCAATGGAAAAATTAATGGGAGGGCCTGGCTCATCAGTGGTGAACCCTCTCAGCGGTTTCGCCAGTTTATTCTACCATACCGCTGTTATAATGCATTTTTCTATCTTCCTTTTATAGTGACAATGATGCTAGACTCTTGGAATGAGTATTTTAGAAGAACTATGGACATAAGCTTTGAGGATAGCAAAATTACATGCAATTATAAATATATAATATGCTTCGTGCAAATCGCTCTTCTGCAAATATCAAATTGTTTCTTTTATTATAACAAATAAATTATGATGTTTGCGGAAGAGCGATTACTTACTGCAATGATAAAGGGAGGTTCTGGCTCATTAGTGGTGACCCTTCCCAGCGGTTTGGCCAGTTTAATCTACCATATTACTGTAACGTTGTATGTGGAAGTTTTGCTACCGATACTTATTCTTATTTCATGAAATATATATATTTTTATGAACTATCAACATAAGCCTTGAGGACAGTAGAAATATATTTGATAAAAAAACATATAAAATGCTTCAAGCATTGTTTTTATTTGAACAGCAAATCAAAGTATTAAAATATAATATTAACAAGGAGCTATGGTCGAAAAATAGTATATATTTATATTATTACAATATTACATTTGTACTATTTTTTCACATTGTGTAGCGTCCTCACGCAATTCTGGCCTTAACTACCCGTTTCATGATTTTTCAGGATGCCTTAATGACCAATTTTTTAGTCGTTGAGGTACAGCTTGCACCACGCTGATGAGGGCCAACAGGTGGTTAGCTTTTCTTGATTAATCAAGAATGGGTATTTGGCCAATTCTGGAATAATTAAAAATCAACGAGAATAGTTGATATATAGATGGCCCGTTATTGATCTGTATTAAATAAATGTATGCCTACTATCTTCAAAGCTTATATCCATAGCTCATTTAAAATTTTAGAGTTCAGCATCAGTATAGGTATCTGTTGTGTCTCTATGTTCTTACGATTACTCCAGGTCACCGAGATCCATTAAGTGATAAAACCTTTATTGCCTCACAAACACTAATATAACTTAACTAACTATTTACAAATTAAGAATATCTATATATACATAAAAATAATATTAACATAGTAAAACAAACATATTTATGACCACTATGCAAAACCTTATTTGCATATCACAACAATTTATCTAAACATAACTATTGTTATCCAAAATACCACAGTATAAAAGCAAGACAGCCCAAAAAACATGAAATATTATAGCTATATGGTAGATTAAACTGGTGGAACCGCTGGGAGGGTTCACCACTGATGAGCGAGGCCTTCCCATTAGTTTATCATTGCAGCAAGAGCAGTTAGAAATTGCGTTATTTTTAAAACAATCAAACGCGTCAACAATAGTTGAAGTATTCTATATAAGTCTTTCAGAAAACAAAGCCAGGTCCTCAAACGATGCTATTATTGTCGGCAAATACACTGCGTGACATTGAAAATGGAACACCAAGAAATAGTGGCCAGAAAGTGATGAAACTCGGCAGACAGAGAGAGACAGGGACGAACAATAAGTGATCTTCATTTCAAAATGATAGTCATAATACAGAGCGAGAACGGCGTCGGCTTAGTAGCAAGTAGGACCACCGCGGACGTCGATGCACGCAGCAACACGTCTAGGTAGAGAGTCAATCAGAGTACGGATGGCGTCCTGAGGGATGGCTCTCCATTCCCTCTCAACTATTTGCCACAGTTCGTCTTCTGAACGCGGCTGTGGCAAGGCATGCAAACGGCGTCCAATGATGTCCCAGACGTGCTCGATTGGTGAGAGATCAGGAGAGTACGGTGGCCAGGGAAGCATCTGTACATCTTGCAGAGCTTGTTGGCTAATGCGAGCAGTGTGCGGTCGGGCGTTATCCTGCTGATAAAGGGCATTGGGTACCCCCTGAAGGTAGGGGAGTGTCACCGGTCGCAGCACATCATCAACGTATCGTTGGGCCGTCATAGTGCCCTGAATACGAAGTAAAGGTGACCTGGAATCGTACGCGATTGCGCCCCAAACCATGATTCCACGTTGTCGCACGGTGGGGCGTTCCACAATTGCTGCCGGATTGGACCTTTCTCCACGTCGACGCCACGCGCGTACACTGGACAAGCAGAAACGCGACTCATCTGAGAACACGACCCTGTGCCATTCCGTCATCCACGTCGATCTAGCCCGGCACCATTCCAAACGTTGGCGCCTATTCGGTGGGGTCAATGGCAGTCTTCTTAGCGGACGGCATGAGTGCAAGCCATTAGCAACCAATCGACGGGAAATGGTTCTGGTCGAGATGGAATGATCTAGGGTGTCTTGCACATGTTGCAGGATGGCGGTACAAGTGGCTTGTGGGGCCGCCACTGCTTGTCGAAGGATACGCCGATCCACACGTGCTGACGTCACTCTGGTTGCACCGACATTCCTATAAATTGCCACATTTCCTTGTTCCAACCATCTTCTCCACAGTCGGTGCACCGTGGACGCACAAAGGTGTGCATCAGCTGCGATTTGACGTATGGACCAACCTGCCCTTTTCAGTCCGATCACCACGCCCCTCGTAAAAGCGTCTGTCTGCTTGAACTGCCTTCGTTTACGATGACCTGGCATTCTCTGTTATTACACGTGTCTTTTGACACAAGAACAAAATTTCTGCAATGATTTCCCTTGAAGAAATAACGACACGAATACTGTCCTTTCTGCAAGTTCCTTCCCTTATATCTTACTCCATGTGCGCACGAGAGCTGCGCATTTTACATCATTTGCATAACTCGGTTAGGCGCGTCTACCCTGAAATTTGCATAATTTTCTGGCCACTATTTCTTGGTGTTCCATTTTCAATGTCACGCAGTGTATATCTTTAACACAAAGCAATAACGCGCCATCTATACATATAAAATGAAAGGATTTAAAAGCACGAATGTTTCTTTTATACATAATACAAACTTCTACTGCCCTTACTCCGATGAAAACGTATATATTGGGAGGGCTTGGCTCATCAGTGGTGAACCCTCCCAGCGGTTTCGCCAATATAATCCACCAGACCGCTTCTCAGAGCTCTAATACTGTATTGGACGATTCTGCTTATATACGCAGCACTGAAAGATGGAATCTCAGGAATGGTTTTCAAGAAAACTATGGACATAAGCTTATAGGACAGTAGAATTACATTCAAATATTTGCATCGAGTATTGCTCTTCCGCAAACAATAAGACAATTCGTGCTTTTAAATCCTTTCATTTTATAAATATATCTTTATTCAATATCTTTTTTCATTATTTTTATTTAATTTTCATTATCCCTAATAAAATTGGTACAAGCCATGATAATCATAGTGGTTAGAGGTGGGCGACTGCCTTTACTGTAAGTGTACCACATGTCTACACATGTGAAAAGCAGTTCGACTTTGCACTTACAAATTTGGCAGAGCCCCCCGGTTTGGTTACTTGCGCTCGCTGGTGGGTTTGGACTTTTGCAAGAATCGGGGGCCATTGGAGCATCTTTTTTTATTAGAAAAAAGTGCCCAATGCGAGATTCAATCGCGGGTCGTAGCAGTCGAAAACCAATGGTTTAGACCACCCTTCCACCGATCCCTTTTACAATTCAATAAAAAAAAAATATTACCATCCATTTTGACTGTCCACTGAGTACCTTTTAGCTGGGAAATTAAAATATGTTATTTAG
>CP092877.1:8699494-8719362 GCA_030710605.1 Cordylochernes scorpioides
AAATGATATAATGAACTATGAGATTATTAAAGAAGAACTCCCAAAATTACTTCAAACAAAAACAGAACAACTTATACAGTAAGACTTAGCGAGAATGGAATACTCGAGGTCTTATAATCTGGTTATAAATCATTTTTCAATAGTTTTATTCCAGAACAATATTTCTCTTGTAAAATATGTCTTTAAACATAATAGGATACATTACTCAAGTCCGAATTACATCAAAACTCTCTTTAAAAATACGATAACCTTCAGATAAAAAAATGAAGCCATTTATTGCAAGCTTTGTGGAATAAAAACTACAAACGTCCCACTATCTATCCGATTGTATTTATATGGAGGAGGAGAGGAAAAATATTTCTGAAAGTCATTAATCAGTTATATGTTGAACCCGGTCAAATGATTAAAATCGCATCAGAAAGAAAAACAAAGCTATAGAACTATTATAACTATTATAAAGCTGTCTAGGAAAAATAGCCTCACAGAATAAATGTCAATACATGTATATATAGAATAATTATCTTCTCATACCCTTAATTATGTAAATATTTGGTTTCATATTTCATTCTTATGGCGAATCATTACAAGGCGGAATGCCTTAATAAAGATTTTGTTATTGTTGTTGATATTACTTCACCTGGAATTACGGCGTCGACTCCAACACAGATCAGTGAAACCTCAATGAATAAATACGGCGGCAGCCAAACTGAGGAACCCTCAGTCGAGGTGCTGAGTCGTGTGTGTTGGAAACAACAGCTAATGATGTGCTGAATACCGAGACTACCGAATTCGTTAGACACACGTCAATGATGAGGGCCGTTCCGAACGGCTTATTATCGGCAATAGACTGGAAGGTTGAAATTACATAATATTTTCCATTGGAAAGAGAATAGATAGCTAGACATTGAGAGGTGGTATCTAAGTCTAAGTAGACAAGGCAAGCTTCGCATAACTGCGTCGACTCCAGACTCGCCGGATGGTTCCACGAAAAATATTCAAAGACCATTATCAGGTTGCACTGCTTCTCTTTCCACCTAGACAAGCATCTGAAGGCAGCGACTATCTTCTCTGAAGCTAATGGTGACCCATATACTGCACAGGTATTTCGCGCAGTTGATTGCCCATTGGGGTAGGTTTAGGCATAGAGACGCACGGCCTTGTCTGCGGTGTGACGTCTGTTCACTTCATAGACGTTAGGGCTTAGCGAATGCTCGAAAAGGGGATGTGATCTTATTGCATTATCCGCAACCCACTTTAACCTATTATATATGCTGACATTACGTTCGAATGTTAGACACTTGATCCACATGTTAATGTTGGAACAACATCCAAAGGTTGTTTCTAACTTGCTCCGTATGAACTGGTAGGCTCGGGTGAAGTGATCGTAATCAGTGACGCGAGGGAGTTCGAGCGATGACAATCTCCGCTAGATATTCCTACTAAGTATATATACTGGAGCACTGGAGATGTGAACGATAGGCGTAGCCATTTGGTCAAGACGAATACCTTGATAAAATGCAGTTATGCATAACTAACGCCAAATATGTTCTTTCTGCAATGATATAGGAAAACACCCTGGTCCGAGAGTCTATAATGAAGAGGATTGAGAAAGCGAAAGTGCCGAGATAATATTTAGATTGAAGTAAGTATTTATCCGGACTACTCTTATTAAATTGGATACTACACATTTTTCAAGCCATGCATCTTTTTAGATAGCAGATGTGATGGTCTTTAGCATTGAATGAATGACGCTTTATAAACATGGTCTTTTGACTCCGAACTCCGATACGAAAAAAATAAATGTTTTTAGGTCGTAGAATAATTTTTCATAAGAGAGAAAAGCTCAGAATGTAGACTAGACGGGAGCTGATGCTAAAAAGGTGGATGTGTAACAGAGGCAAAGGAAAACCAACTTTTGTCGAAAAGAGCTCACACACGTTTAGGAATGCAATGGTGAAGCTCATTGCGTGTCTTATTCCGGATGTTCGTGGGCTATTTAAAGAGGGAGCATGTATAAAAGCCAAGACATTGATGAAGTAGGTAAAATCCTGCCTTTACTCTACGGATATGCTCTTCGGGATATACCTGATGATTGGAAAAGAAGGGAATAGATTTAGTAGACTTCAGAATCTCCTATTTTTTGAGTCCAGATGCTTGACGTAGCCATTCATCATGTGATATGTGACATCTCTTTATTTCTTTGTAATATCCTCTATGGAACTTCTCAAAGAATAGAAGCTGGAAGAGAAGTCTGAAAATATTCACATATAAACTGGTATTAAAGGATAGTGACAACTGATTTGCCCACTTTTCTCAATATGTTGCCCGGTCCCTTGATATCTTTGATATCGAATTATTAAAAGCAGTATATAAATATATACTAGCCGAATGACCCGGGCTACGCCCGTGTTTTACCCGATTGAATGTTTTGATTCAAATACTATTTGTTACAATTATAAATTGGCGCCTTTAATAAATGCATATTTTAGTTAATAATTATAGCCTATGTGCTTTATCTGTCTATGTACTGTGGGCTTCCGTAGGCGTCTCTTACTGGGAAAAAGAAAGAGAGGATTCCATTTAGTTATTAACTGATATATGCATTTATTTAAGGAGCGACCCGCTCCAACACAATAGTTACAAAAACGAAAAAGCGAGTGGGGGGGGGGGGGGGGCACGATGGGGGGGGGGGAGGCAAAGGTGGCGTGATCGTAGCCAACCAATAGGAGGGCGCCATTCCAAAAAAAAAGAGCAAACGGTGAAAGAGACGAAAACTGATTAAGAGATGAAGAATGACGCTCGTAACTGTATATAGAATAGTGCCTCAAGTTATCATTTCAATGGTATCAAATATAAACTATTAAATATATAGAGTAGAGCTATATACCGATTCCGCCAATTACACATGGTACAAGACCATGATAAGTAGTTAGCTACTGTTTTTTATTGCAAGTGCACCATATGTCTACACTTGTAGAAAGAATGTTCAACTTTTGCATTTATACCAGAGCACCGTTTGGTTCTTACAATCACTAATGGAGTTGGAATTTTTAATAATTAGAGGCTATGTGGAAGCACATTTCTTTATTTAGAAAAAAAAACAACATGATGTGTAATTTGAACCAGGATCGTTTTGTCGAATTTCGACGAGGTGTAGAACTCCTTCTCTAACCTCCATAAAATATTCTATATATATATATATATATATATATATATATGTTATAAAAACAAATGAATGAGTGAGATTTTCTGCTTGAATTTAGATCATGTTGAAGATTATAGTATGGAAATGCAGTCGTGCTTAAAATCTTGAAATAATAATAATAAAATGGTTTTGATCAGTAATTTCTTTAATTGTGATAAAGGAATATATAAAATAACATTATTTGATAAAAGTACTGCCTGGCTTAAGGCGAGTAGAATAAGGAAAACAAAGATTATTTACATAATGTACAAAAGTTTTGAGTCGGCCACGTGAAACAACAACAATCGGGGTAAGCGTGACCTCTGGCGGTCCATTTAACAGAATATTTGTATCTATGAAATATTTTTTTAAATAAAATATTATTTTAATATAACATTTTAAATAATACCTTTATATAACATATAATATATATATATAAATTGTTATAATATTAAAGCCTATTTACTCTATTTTGTCTTTTGCTCGCAGTCAGTGAGAGAAAGAGATAATTCTAATGTAATTTTATAAGACTAGTGTTATATAAAAATAAAGAAAAAAAAATTGTCGGAAACCTTTAAGCAAATATTTCTCTAAAATGGGTTAGAGACAATGAGAATGGTAAATAACAAATGTAAAATTTATTATATTTACAAAATAAGCTTCAAAAATATAAAAACGACGACATATAGAAACAGTAATTTCATTTATATGACTTGCGTATAAAACGGAATAAAGAGGTTTGAATATATAAACACTTTTTTTATTCAGAACTGTTATTGCAATACATTTTATTTGTATTAAATAAAGGAACAAAAAATAACAATATACAGATTAATAGAATACATAGACTATACCATGTCTTGTTTGTTTACAAATTTTGCTCCTTCCATTATTTATTCCTTTCCACCCATTAAGAGAAAGAGGTAACAAAAATAAATAAAAATAAATATATAATAATAATAATAGGGGAAAATCTATAAAAAATATACAATTATAAATTATATATTTCTAACACATTGGTTCACGTGTCTATATTTCTTCTGTATCAACTTCTAACCAACAGATGACCTCCGAAAATCAATAGTTTGATATAGGTTTACATATAAAATTCATATTTTAAATGATATCGACTATATAGGAAATATCACTATATTATATTTAAGAGAGATATACATATATCTATTTTTATATAGATTACCTTTTATAAAACTTTTATATATTTGGATTTTATTCTGAGTATTTATTTTTTTAGGATTTAAGCCAAACAAATTGTTTCTTTGCCATGTGTTATCAAACGATTTTAAAATTAAATTTTGCTCCTGGCAACTTTCCAAACTCATATGCACTTTATGGTGCAGTAAATAAACCTTAAGGAAACATTTAAACCCCTTGGGTTTTAATAACTAAAAATTTTAAGGCTCGAAAATTAATTAATTTTATTTTTATCAGAGGTGTCTAGAGTGTGTGTGTCTGTCCAATATGTTATTTTAATTTAATTTTGTAAAAATGGCCTTTATAATTAGTTTGTTAATGATTTAAAAGTAATAACGACGTAATAACACATTGATTTATGTTTCCCATTTGAAGAAACACATTTACATTTTAACGTTTTATTGTTTTCAAAGTAGCAATAAAATTTTAACCAAACGATAGTGGGGTAGAGAAAATAACAAAAGAACTAATTTTAATTTAAAAGGGAACGTGAGGTATTTAAATAACACAGGGTTGTGAGAATTTATTGAATTTGAAAATAATGTTTTTCTTTCATTTCTTTTTTAATAATTCAACTATTTTAATTGTGTCTAAATTATATATTTTGTCACAACACACTTGTAAATTATTTTAAAATGAATTTCCAATTATCTCTCCTTTCTATTTTCACAAATATAAATTAAGCGAAAGGGGATTTAAATTCAATATACATATTTCAGATTATATTTAATTAAATTGAAGATTTTGAAAAAACGTGTGCGTTTAATTTATTGAAATAATTTTGTTCAAACTTTGTAGCGTTAAATGGAATGGGCTCACGTAGCAAGTGGCGGGGAAAACAAATTGTCAGGAAATATTATTCGATTCAGTGATTTCTGCCAAAAGAAAATTTGTGAATTAGGCTTGGGAGAAGCAATCGATTGAAATGGTGGCAGGAAGAAGGCTGAATGATGACCTGATCAGCTGATTGCTGCTGCATTTATCTTGCAGAAGATCATTGGAGTACGTCCAGAAAATATGGCGAGGAAAAAGTAAAATATAAGATATTTTATCTTTTGTAAATGCTTAAATGATATTTTTCAATATTTTGTTAAGAATTTACATTTTAATAATATGCGCGCGCATTGAATATATAAAATAAACATTCGAAAAAAATAAGCTCTGAGTTTATATATCTTGAATATTTTATGAAGAATATATATTTATACTTGTAGATTTTGGCAAATATTCTAGCTACCTTTTCATTTTTGAAAACTATTACAACAGATATTATAGAGCAAAAATAAGTTTGTTGAATAATAGACTTGCGAAATTGCTAGGAGATCTCACCGCTAATTATCCATATACTTTCTCTTTAAAATATTTAATAAATAAAGTATAAGGTCTAATGAAAATGTTTTAATTTTATAAAAAAAAATTAGCGTTTAATTTTTCTCAATTTTTAATAATAAAAGATGCTAATTTAATGAAATTTCAAATTTCTTTATATATAATATAAAGTCACACAGGAGTACGGTATTCAGGTAACAACAGAGGCATCTCTTACTTTAATTGTGCATTGATGCAATTGTGCATCAGAAAGATGCATTGTTCATTACCTTAGTGAAACCTTTACTAGTGATGCCAAAGAATGAGCCACATCACCAGTTTTAGAAAATCCAAACCTAAAACCAAACGGTATACCATGGTGTTGGGCTTTGGCCCTCATCATTATAGGGACGGCTTCAATTTCATAACATCCTACGAAAGGGGTTAGGGAGTAAGACCTCTTTTGAACCACCAATTTACAGATGTTTAGTATAGAATAAATGGTCTCGTCCTTGAGAAATCGTGTGATTTGTTGAATTTCATTTTCTAGTCATAATCCAGGGTGCTTTATGGTATACCGCTGATGGAATTACCATTTTACTGTTGTTGTTGTTGTCGTGTCCAAAGAAGAGTCTTAGATGTCTCCATGCATCTCCATCACAGCAGTAGCAATATCCACTATCTTGCTCTTCATCGTAAAATGGGTGCCGTTGCCACGTTAGTCACCTTGGAAACGAGCCAGAATTTGGTCGAATATTCCAAGGGTCCATGGGGACCGCAGGGAGGTGTGGTCAGACTTCTCCCCCCACCATTTTACTGATATCAATATAAGGTTGTCCCAAAAGTTCGTCTTTTTCTTAAAACGTTTTTTAAAATTATTAATTAGCGAATAATATATTACGGCGAATACATAATAATACATAATACAATTACTTTATACATAATACAAAGAAGACATTATAAATAACAGCGAATAATTTTGGTATTTCAATTTTTTGCAAGTGTTTATGAACTTTTGGGACAACCTTGTACAAATCGCATAATAATCATGGCAGGTATGGTTCATTATACAAGTATTATATATAAGTGTATTATAGGTACGCCATATACCGACAAACATATCAAGATAATTTCTACCTTTGGGTGTCCAAGATACAAGACATTTGTTTGAATATATGATAACTCACGGGTGGGATAATTACAATATTTAGAATCTATCTGTCACAATGAGAGCTTCAAATGTGACTCCTGATGGGTCAGAACGGCAGATTATGTCAACACTCAGCTATGTTGAACGATAGAATCTTCCAGAAAATCTTTCAACAAGGGGAAAATCCCTGAATCAACACAATAGAGGAAAGAATTTAAAATTGGGTACAAAAAATTGGTAGCTCTACCAGATGACCTTCCTGGGCACTCTCTAGGATTGAATCCAATTAATATTTAACGGCAAGGACTCCCAAACAAGTCCATAAAAGAAACAAAAATGCTAAAACCAAAGAGATTATGGCAAAACTGTTGGCCGTCATAAATGGAGGCAGCGTTACGGAGTATAAAATTTAATTGCTCCCTCTCTAGTAATTGTATCGCCGTAAACCTACATATGTTGTGGAGGGATTGTTTAATACCCTTTTCTTTAATTTGGAATATATAGAAACTTCTGTTGTTTTTTTTATCTTTAGTTAAACTTCATGATATTTAAAAGATGATGATTCACACACACTTCTAAAATAACTGAGTTGAACCGACATAAAATTTTATTATTTTATTTAAAATTATTTTCAATTGGATTTTCCAAGTCTTTATCAATTGATGACATCGCTGTTTTCACTTTCCTGGTAAACATTTTCCAAGCTTCCAACAGCTTTTCTATGTCCCGCTCAATGTTGTCGGTTTCTGTTTTTCTGGAGCATTTTTTCTGTAGACTAAATTTATAAAAATATATTGGAGAGCTATTAGGTAATTTTGCACGAATAATAGAATATGAAAGAGCAAGGATATGTCTCCTGTTGAAAAATTTCATTCAAATATAGCTCTAATATGCCTTTAAACTGTGCCACATTAACCAAAATGTTTCTACGAGGTTACAAAATTATTAGAAAACACAGAGATGATTTTGGCTTCCATTTTAATGAAGGTATACAATACGTTCAATGATTTTTAAACTTGCGAGAATTTTAAAATTCTTATTTGAATATTTTCCGTACATGGATAACTCATTAGTATGAACTTTATGGGTAATTAGGCGAAAGTTTACATGATCGTTTTTAATATGCAAATAAGGCTATAAATTAATGCTAACTTTACTTAAACTTGAATATTGTTAATTAAAAATATTTTACCCTAAGCTCCTCCAGACGATGCCTTAAGTTCACTTTATATTTTAAAAAATATATAAGCCAATTAAATTCATATTTTGAGCAATAAATTCCGGATATTAGACATTTTATAAAGCAATAATTTCATTTGTAGGATTTGATGCTTGATTTATATATCCTCAAAATTTGGGTTTTCCGGAAATTATAATTTTATATATTTTGCAATATAGTAGAAAATAATTGATTAATAAAAAATGTTTTTTTTCCACAAAAATAAATAAATAAAAAGGCATATATTGCTTCAAAATCTAATTTATTTAACCAATATTTCAGTTGGCTGAACGCCAAACTTTATCAAGGTATTATAAAAATTTTTTATTAACAACATTAATTTTGAAAAATATTAATAAAATATACTTAAAAGGAGAAATTAAATATTTCAGCTTCTGCTATCAAACAATTAGATATAAACCAAAATAAAAGCGACAGGGTTCGATTATCAAAAATTCTAACTTCATGTGAAGCAGGTTATTAATAAGTTTTATGTTTCACTCTAACCAGAATATGTTGGTGAAAATTTACTATGACCTTCCTCTGCCGCTTTCATTTTGACTCAAATAAATCTAATTGTTCAATGGTAGAAGATAATGAATCATTTTTAGTGCATATTTAGAAATAAAAGCTTTATTAAATAACTATTTTATTAATTAATCATTTAAAAAAAATTTTGAATCATTTAAAATAATGAATTAAAAAATATTTATATTTACATATATTAATATAAACATAAATAAAATAGGGGTTCTGCCATCTAAAATGTACATGTGAGCGGTCGGGATATGCTTTTTTTTTATTATTGCCACGTGAAAAATTAGGAAAAACAAACTTCAGGATGACACAGAAATTTTTTCAAGGCAAGAACAAACTATGAATGATATAAAAAAGATAAGCAATGAGGGAAGTTTACAGAGTATCAAAATGTAAATATAAAAAATGATACTCTGTTAATAAATAATAAATACAATGTGTGATCAATAATTTCCAGGAATGAGACTGGATCACGTAAAATATTCAAAATAATGAAATAATGTTATAAGGACCTTATAGATAAAACATTTATCAACACGTAGAAATAGAAATTGATCACATAGACGCACGCGCTCACGTTTTATCGAATTTATAAGCTCGAGTATATCAGAACATTTTCGAATTTCAGTAGGGACTGTATTGAAAAACAGCGAGTCTGCATAGAGTTTTGCTTTAAATTAGGAAAAAAGCTTCCGAATCATTTCAAATGTTGAAGCAGGCTTTTAAATAAGATTCCCTATCACAATCGAGGACATTTGAATGGTTTGCACGATTAAAAGCTGGTCGAATAAGCACGAGAAAGCAAGGATGTTCAAATCGAAGCTTAAGTGTCTTCTTATCACTTTATTTGATGTAAAGGGATTGGTACATTATGAATTCGTGCCCGAGTGTCAGACCATTAATCAACATTACTATCTTGATGTATTGCGACGTTTAAGAGAGCCTGTGCGTCAGAAAAAACCCGAAAAATGGCATCAGAAAAATTGGCTCTTGGATCATGACAACGCATGGCCACATACAGCAGTCACTCTACAACTCTATTTGGCTAAACACGGAATTGCTTTACTACCCTAGCCACCCTATTCTCCTGACCTTGCTCCCAACGAATTTTTCCTTTACCCTAAAATTAAAAGAGTCTTAAAAAGCCCTCGATTTGACTCAATACCTGAAATGAAGTAGAATTCGAGGAATAATTCGAAAAGCCTGAAAGATGAGGATTTTCAGAGGTGTTTTGATATCTGGAAAAAAAGATGGAACAAGTGTATAGATAGTGACTGTCATTAATTTGAGAAATTTTAAATTAAACTTTATTATACTTTTGTATTTCTTTAAATATTTAGCATTCCTGGAAATTTATAATATGATGCACTAGCGCGCCATCTGTTATCAAAATTCAAAACTATTTTAAAGGCGTAAGATTCTTTTTGATATTAAACAATTTCTACTGCCCTTACTGCAATGGAAAAATTAATGAGAGGGCCTGGCTCATCAGTGGTGAACCCTCTCAGCGGTTTCGCCAGTTTAATCTACCATACCGCTGTTATATTGCATTTTTGGAACTTCCTTTTATAGTGATACTGTTGATAGACTCTTTGAATGGGTATTTTAGAAGAACTATGGACATAAGCTTTGAGGACAGTATGTAATTCTACTGTCCTCAAAGCTTATGTCCAGGTGTAACTTCTGGAGAAATCCACGGCAGAGGCGATGGAGACCACCTGGCAGTAGGGTCTCAGAGTCCTGATGATGTCAGCGTCTTCAATGACGTATGGAAGCCCGCTGATGGTTATTTTCTGCCTTCTCTTGGTAAGGTAGGGCTTTGAAGAGGGTTTCCTTGATCATAATTCCGTTCTCTATGATCGTTTCCGCCATTTCAGGTCGCTCGAGGCTAACTAGGACCTTTCCGGAAGCTTTTCCCAGCTGTACAACGCAGCTTTTCCCAGTTTATTCTCCAGAGCCTTGATATAGTTCACCGGAAGGAACTCCGGGTAGTACTCCAGATAGATCATCTGGTCAAAGATTCCGGCAGCTGCTTTGCTCCGGCACCGATCCAGCATTTGCCTGGGGACCTTGATTTGCTCTCTGATGTTCCTGCATGTAACTGGAGATTAGTAATATACAAGAAGAAATATTTAACGCTATTTAAATTGTATTCAATAAAACGTAGATCTTTCGGAAAATGTTCTTCCATCTGCTCAAAACGTAAAACATTGTTTCAGATTAAAATTTGTAAAATGCAAAATTTTCTCAGAATAAAATATCAAAATGGCATTAAATATTTTTTTTTACCTAAAGGTAAAAAATCATTAACACTCTAATAGCATATCTAATTCAGTAACAGGTATACTGAATATTAAACTATCTCTTTGAAATTATTGATCTATGCAAACATTTTAAAAATCAACTACATATATCAATGGGTACTGTCCATTCAATGTTTCAGCTATGGCACGGTGATAAGATATATTCATTCAAGAGAATCAAATAGGGTGATCCTCCGTGATGAATCATTGTTTTAATACTAGTAGTGTGTCTCACCCAGGTGTTGGGATAAATCAATACAAAGCAATGAGTTGATTTACAATAAACATTTTTCAATAAACTTTAAAACACAATGAGGTAGAGCAGTTGTTAGAGAAAGTACAATTTATATTTTATTTTCAAACAGGGCTTCCGAAAATTCAGTAGGATTTCAAAATTGAAAGTGAAAATATGTTCAGGCTCTAGTAAATTTCGACTAGACACAGTAACTTTCAAACCTGCCATGTAGTGTTTGAAGTTCCAGAGGTTGCTGCTGGACGGACGTTTAACTCGCGGAAACAAGTCAACAGAGCGACTTGGAACTATTTATCTAAGGTTGCTTCCTTTTTTATGTCCTCGAGTGTTTTTTTTTTTGTTTTCTCTTCTTTTCGTCTCCCTTTTGGTTCTCTTAGCCTTATTTTTATTTCTAATCCAGGTATTTTGAAAATAAATTTTAAAAATAATATAGATAATTATGAAAATACTATAAGCATTCATTTCATGATTACCATATTAATATCAGCAATAAATGTAATTCCTTCTATATATAATTTTTATTGAAATATATAACAAAAGAACCTACAGGACATTCAAAAAATGGTCATGGTGCGGAACTAACACCTACCCAATATTCTCATACCCAGCAATTGCCGCAGCCTTGCATAAAATTGACATGGACCCAAAGCAGCAGCTTTACACTCCCAAGATAGAGAACATTGCAACTACTGTGATAGAGTTGCATGGAGACATCTGAGGCTCTTCATTAGGCACAACATCGGAAAATATATAAATTGCCAAATTCATAATTACAAAAAGTCTTCGCGTGTCTACGAGGCGTATAGATGGTATATCGAACATGTCAGAGGAACTTGCAGATCTTCAATGTTTCCTAGATATTTCCTACTAGAAAGTCCACAAAGGTTTTGAATATATTTTCCTTTACCTTGAAAAATAAAACCATTTCCATTCTCCTTGTTCAACGATTTTATTCAAATAGGCAAAAAAACAACAATCAACAGCGTAAATGTTTTGTACAATGAAAACACAATTGGCATTTAGAAAAAAACATTTATAAAATGGGATTTTTCCGTTAGGGGGAAAGTTATTTGTTTTATCAAGGTAGTTGTTATAGAGATAAATTGGGAATGATGTTTTGACGGGAGAGGAAACCTCTCTTTTTTTAAAGCTTTTATATATCTTGCTTCCATGTCTGTCCGTCTGTTTGTCGTTCTTTCTGTCTGTCCACAAATCTTGTAACCAATTTTCGATATATTTACAGAAAATCTAGAAGTCTGAACCACCACAAATCCTGAAATACACTGGCAGTTCTTGATGTTTTTAGCGAGTACGAATTCCTTATCACTTAGAATGAGCAAAATGTATTTAAACTACGCCAATACGTTTCTGTAGCTAAGAACCTGCTCCAGAAGGCAAAGTAAGGTCGCCCCATCTTTGTTTAAAAAGTGGCTATGGGTAAATCTACTTTAAAAAAAAAAACATATAAATACTTATTAGCACAAATAACAATAAACAGGCAGCAATTCATTACAAGGTAAAAGCTAATACTGCACTAAACGAGAATATAAAATTAATAAAAATGCAAAATATTCAATCCTTAAGCGTAGCACTCAATCTATTTGACGCAGTAATCAAATCAATATTATTATATACAGTACCGAATTGGACTTGTAATAACAACAAAATAATTGACCAAATACAAAATAGTTTAATAAAAATTCCTTAAATTACCTAAATACACCACAGGACATTTGATAAGAAATTGGCAAAGTATCACTCATATATATTAAATTATACCAAATTAACCATGATTCTTTTTCAGGTTGCAGAGAATGTACAATAACAGATTGATTAAGCTGTGCTGGAACAGACTATGTGAAATATCTATAGTGACGAGAAAACCCATACGACTCTATAGAAATATTTTTGAACTCTTTAGCCAATGCGAATTCTCCCATGGCTAAATGATATAATGAACTATGAGATTATTAAAGAAGAACTCCCAAAATTACTTCAAACAAAAACAGAACAACTTATACAGTAAGACTTAGCGAGAATGGAATACTCGAGGTCTTATAATCTGGTTATAAATCATTTTTCAATAGTTTATTCCAGAACAATATTTCTCTTGTAAAATATGTCTTTAAACATAATAGGATACATTACTCAAGTCCGAATTACATCAAAACTCTCTTTAAAAATACGATAACCTTCAGATAAAAAAATGAAGCCATTTATTGCAAGCTTTGTGGAATAAAAACTACAAACGTCCCACTATCTATCCGATTGTATTTATATGGAGGAGGAGAGGAAAAATATTTCTGAAAGTCATTAATCAGTTATATGTTGAACCCGGTCAAATGATTAAAATCGCATCAGAAAAGAAAAACAAAGCTATAGAACTATTATAACTATTATAAAGCTGTCTAGGAAAAATAGCCTCACAGAATAAATGTCAATACATGTATATATAGAATAATTATCTTCTCATACCCTTAATTATGTAAATATTTGGTTTCATATTTCATTCTTATGGCGAATCATTACAAGGCGGAATGCCTTAATAAAGATTTTGTTATTGTTGTTGATATTACTTCACCTGGAATTACGGCGTCGACTCCAACACAGATCAGTGAAACCTCAATGAATAAATACGGCGGCAGCCAAACTGAGGAACCCTCAGTCGAGGTGCTGAGTCGTGTGTGTTGGAAACAACAGCTAATGATGTGCTGAATACCGAGACTACCGAATTCGTTAGACACACGTCAATGATGAGGGCCGTTCCGAACGGCTTATTATCGGCAATAGACTGGAAGGTTGAAATTACATAATATTTTCCATTGGAAAGAGAATAGATAGCTAGACATTGAGAGGTGGTATCTAAGTCTAAGTAGACAAGGCAAGCTTCGCATAACTGCGTCGACTCCAGACTCGCCGGATGGTTCCACGAAAAATATTCAAAGACCATTATCAGGTTGCACTGCTTCTCTTTCCACCTAGACAAGCATCTGAAGGCAGCGACTATCTTCTCTGAAGCTAATGGTGACCCATATACTGCACAGGTATTTCGCGCAGTTGATTGCCCATTGGGGTAGGTTTAGGCATAGAGACGCACGGCCTTGTCTGCGGTGTGACGTCTGTTCACTTCATAGACGTTAGGGCTTAGCGAATGCTCGAAAAGGGGATGTGATCTTATTGCATTATCCGCAATCCACTTTAACCTATTATATATGCTGACATTACGTTCGAATGTTAGACACTTGATCCACATGTTAATGTTGGAACAACATCCAAAGGTTGTTTCTAACTTGCTCCGTATGAACTGGTAGGCTCGGGTGAAGTGATCGTAATCAGTGACGCGAGGGAGTTCGAGCGATGACAATCTCCGCTAGATATTCCTACTAAGTATATATACTGGAGCACTGGAGATGTGAACGATAGGCGTAGCCATTTGGTCAAGACGAATACCTTGATAAAATGCAGTTATGCATAACTAACGCCAAATATGTTCTTTCTGCAATGATATAGGAAAACACCCTGGTCCGAGAGTCTATAATGAAGAGGATTGAGAAAGCGAAAGTGCCGAGATAATAATTTAGATTGAAGTAAGTATTTATCCGGACTACTCTTATTAAATTGGATACTACACATTTTTCAAGCCATGCATCTTTTTAGATAGCAGATGTGATGGTCTTTAGCATTGAATGAATGACGCTTTATAAACATGGTCTTTTGACTCCGAACTCCGATACGAAAAAAATAAATGTTTTTAGGTCGTAGAATAATTTTTCATAAGAGAGAAAAGCTCAGAATGTAGACTAGACGGGAGCTGATGCTAAAAAGGTGGATGTGTAACAGAGGCAAAGGAAAACCAACTTTTGTCGAAAAGAGCTCACACACGTTTAGGAATGCAATGGTGAAGCTCATTGCGTGTCTTATTCCGGATGTTCGTGGGCTATTTAAAGAGGGAGCATGTATAAAAGCCAAGACATTGATGAAGTAGGTAAAATCCTGCCTTTACTCTACGGATATGCTCTTCGGGATATACCTGATGATTGGAAAAGAAGGGAATAGATTTAGTAGACTTCAGAATCTCCTATTTTTTGAGTCCAGATGCTTGACGTAGCCATTCATCATGTGATATGTGACATCTCTTTATTTCTTTGTAATATCCTCTATGGAACTTCTCAAAGAATAGAAGCTGGAAGAGAAGTCTGAAAATATTCACATATAAACTGGTATTAAAGGATAGTGACAACTGATTTGCCCACTTTTCTCAATATGTTGCCCGGTCCCTTGATATCTTTGATATCGAATTATTAAAAGCAGTATATAAATATATACTAGCCGAATGACCCGGGCAACGCCCGTGTTTTACCCGATTGAATGTTTTTATTCAAATACTATTTGTTACAATTATAAATTGGCGCCTTAAATAAATGCATATATTAGTTAATAAATATAGCCTATGTGCTTTATCTGTCTATGTACTGTTGGCTTCCGTAGGCGTCTCTTACTGGGAAAAAGAAAGAGAGGATTTCATTTAGTTAATAACTAATATATGCATTTATTTAAGGAGCGACCCGCTCCAACACAATAGTTACAAAAACCAAAAAGCGAGTGGGGGGGGCAAAGGTGGCGTGATCGTAGCCAACCAATAGGAGAGCGCCATTCCAAAAAAAAAAAAAAAGCAAACGGTGACAGAGATGAAAAATTAAGAATTAAGAACGCATGACGCTCGTAACTGTATATAGAATATTTGAATGGAAGGTTTAAGGTTCTCTATCATGTGGAACGCGTGAGGCCAGAACATTCCTATAGACTGTTCGACTCTTGCCTTTTCCTCTTGAAGCTTTTAAATGATTGAATTTTATCCTAATTAAAGATGCTCCTATTCCTTCTCTTATATTCATATATATTCTTTTAAATTTTTCTTGAGAATTAAAAAAAAATGTTTGCATTGAGGTTTACCTTTGACTAATTTTCTCCTTAGCCTTAAGGTGTATTAGAGAAGTAGCATTTTGTTTATGTATTGTATATCTATGTGAAAAAAAAACTGTTGTTGCCTTTTTAATATTATATTTCTAGTGATTTCTTAACAATAAAAGACAGCCCATCTTCTGGTATTTTAATGTGATTCAAATATCAAAAACTTCTCATTTTAGAGGTTTCGATCAATATGAAAGGAGGGGATGAAAACAATATGCCTGAAAACAATATGACCTTTCAAAAATTCCAATCTTGAAGAATATATCTGCATAATAAATGCAAGAATGATTTATTAGCAAAAAAAGTCGATAAAAATTCCGTGGCATATGCAAATTTGATTCATTAAGCCTAATTATCAAACTGAGAATGTGACACTTTGGCGGCCGGTTCATTTTCATCTTGTTGATAAATCAATTTGGATGTAACTTGAGAAAATCATTTTCTTAAAAATTTAACAATAAACTAGACTAAGTAAGAAACACAATAGAAATCAATTTCAAGAAAAATTTAGAGAAATTTATTTTAAAACAACATAAATATTGTAGATATTTCTGGCTTATTAATAGTCACTCTTCCTGGCTTCTTCGCCAATTTATTGTAAAAATGGAGTCTCCAATTTTTTTTTTTAATATATGTTATAAAATATTATTTCATTTTAAAATTATATTTCCTAGAGGTCGCCATTTTCTCTTTATAAACTTATTGTTGTTTCCCGTTGGCCGGCTCAAATCTTTTTGTACATAATCTTTTATTTTATTCTTTTCGCCTCAAGTAAGGTATTTCTTCCTTAATTATGTCTATCATTACAATTAATTCAAATTGTGATTCAAAGTTTATTTAATTATTTTTACCACGACTGCGAAACCACCTTAAAATACTCATGTACCCTCAATATAATCAGCATCAGCTAGTAATAACTCTATATCTCTAACTCCAAAATCAGCAGAAAATATTTTTTTGTAATATATATATTGAAAATAAAAAAGGCATATCCTGTTCTACCAGATGGCGCTCTGCCATCTGAAAAGCACGCGTGCTCCTGGTCAGGGTATGTCTTTTTTATTTTTAATATCAACACCTGACCTTTTTATTTTTCTTTTTTCTATTCTTTTTTCATATATATATATATATATACAATATCACATTCTACTATTTTTCATATATATAGTGTATTTTAAACTGTATAATAATGACATTTTTAGTATATTTCAAATATCTTCCAATTAGTTAGAGCCGAGAGATACTTTATAAGATCATACACTTCTATTAAAGTGTGTGCTGCTCCTATTTGCTACCACCCCCATATTATATATATAAGCTATATCTTTATTAATACAACCTGTACACCCCCTTATTTGTATTTAAGCTAAAAATGGTGTCGTCAAAATAAAAAGCCAAAAGGAGCGGTCAGCTGGGGACAGCTGCCGGCCAGAGGGGAGGAAAAAGGCAACGCCCAGGACAGGTGGGGTCCCCTCCAGGGACTTTATATAGACGACCCCTGTAAACAGGACAGGTTTTGGCAGGGGATCAGCAGCAGTATGTTTTAGAGTGCGTACATCGGCAGCCCGCTTCTCTCTCTCTCGGTCTCTCTCTCCATGTCTCGGTGATAGGCATCCAAGTTTGTGCCATTGCCTCTACCTCTGTCCCGTGGGCTGTCTCCGATCATTCTCGGTGCTAACATTTAGCCCTGCCTCTGCTTCTTGTTGGCTGCGTGTGGTAAAAACATCAACACTCGCCTTACGTACACGATTGCCAGATTATCCATACGTCGATAGGATCATTTGCAACAATATTACAAGGTTTATGTGTGTGTACCAAAAAAGGCACATCTCTATTTAAATATGAATTAAAAGAATGTATTATGTTTATCACTCCAGTAACAAACTTAGTGGTGGTAATTAAATATGGCGTAAGCACAGGTTCTGGTATATTTAGACAAAAGCTAACCTGTAAATCATGATTTCGAGCAATGTCCCTCAACGGTACAGGGGAATTATTTAAGGGGAGAGGTGCCAATTTTGGTACATGAGTCAGTTAGCTAAAACGAGTGAGGCGTCCTTCCTCTATTCAAACAGCTTGCTACATCGCAGTCTTGCGAAAGGAAAACATTCTCGGTAGTCAATCCGCCGGTCTGGTCTCGTAAAGTACAGTCAATAACAAGCTCTGCCACCAATCGTCACTCACCTGAGACCAGACTATTTAGGCTGAAGGAGCGAAAGGAAGTCCTGGCTAACATTGTCAGGAACCAAGCTCCAACACTCCATCCTGCCACAACTTTTGTTGAATTCAAGCCTTATAATCAGCCCTGTCAATTAACCAGCCTAAATTAATTTTTAACAAATTTAACAGGTTTCATAACTTATTTCATAGGATGTTATGAAATCAAAGCCAGCCCCTGTTCTAATGAGGGTCATAGCCCGACACCATTGTATACAGATTGGCTTGTTTTGTTTAAATTTGCCAAAACCTATGTTTTAACTCATTATGTATTACCACCTTTAAGTTTTATAATGAGACGATAAACATGATGCACTAGCAGTATGGCCCGTTCAACGCCCGGGGTTTACCCGATTAAATGCTTTTATTCAAATACTATTCGTTACAATTATAAATTGGCGCCGTGGATGTCATGCTTGTCTCTATATATATAAAAGTCAATGTCTGTTTGTCTGTTTCGCGATAAACTCAAAAACTACTGAACCAATTGGTACCAAATTTTGCATGTCGCTTTTTATAAACCTGAGGAAAATTTTCGGCTGCATTTTGATTAGTATTTTTGGCTATTTCTTTTTTTCATTTGAATAACTTTTTTTACGCGGACTAATCCGGAATGGAATGAATACCTAAATATGGCCATTTTTTTAAAGCATCGGTAGTTCAGTGGTAGAATATTCGCCTGCCACGCGGGCGGCCCGGGTTCGATTCCCGGCCGATGCATTTTTTTTTTTACAATTTTTAAAACTCATTTATATTATATATAAATATATATTATTATATCAACTATATTAATTAAATCAAATACCTAAACACTAATATAATACAATTTTGCCATCACACACACTTTTTTCTTGTAGTTTATGTGTTACTTCTGTATTGCTATTCTATGGCACTTCTAATATTTATTATTGATATACTTTTAGTATGAAGGGAATTGCACCCAAGGGATTTTTCGGGCGCGGCCTATTCGCCTAGTATATAATATATAAATGAGTTTTAAAAATAAAAAAAAAAATGCATCAGCCGGGAATCGAACCCGGGCCGCCTGTGTGGCAGGCGAGCATTTTACCACTGAACTACCGATGCTTATAATAAATGGCCATATTTGGGTATTTATTCCATTCACAAAAGCAATCGGTGACAGAATTGATTAATAATTGTTGATTGATGACTCTGATACTTGTATGTTGTATTGTTATAATGAATATTTGAAGGAAAGGGTGCCTTTTCTGGGAATTAATACCATATCTTCCCGCAACTTCATGTTATATATACTGGCTACAAAATAAATTGAATCATTTTAAAATACCTTTGTACATTTACTGTTATATGATAAGTTATATAATGGTAATGTGAGAAATAATTGGTTGTAAGTTTTTAAAAGAGATACGCCTATTTATTGAAGCTTTTATCGATATTTGGTGTGTTCTTCTTTGGCATATATACAAGCAGCTATACGGTGATACATACTCTCATTCACTTTTATTTTATGGCTTCTTGTGGGATGCTAGATC
>CP092877.1:8724782-8921186 GCA_030710605.1 Cordylochernes scorpioides
GCGCTACTATTGTATTGGGCTGTTTGCCTTCTGTATTATGAAAATTTCGAGGTTATTCATGGTAATGGTACTGAGGAAAACTACGAACGTCAGTTTAGAGGGCTCGGAAATTCATACGTATAATTACAAATAAGAAAATAAAGTATTTGGCGTGATTATTTTCTTTTCCAATTAAAAAAAACCTCCTACTGTCTGTGATGGAAACATATTGGGAGATTTGTTCCCCATTGTACAACTCTCTTGCAGTTTAATTCACCACACCGTTCTAATGTTGTTTGGGAATGTTCTGATTACATCTCTGGCATTTTGAGAGGAATTCTTGGTCAAGATTTTTAAGGAAACTATGGAAATAAGTTTTTAGGACAGTAGAGATATAAAAACATGCATTTATCATTGCTCTTCCCTAAACGTTTGGCACTAAAAGAAGTTCGGTATATATAAAAAATAAGGCATGAGCGCGCGATATTCGTACATCAGGAGCTATTTAACACGCTGAATAGTTTATTTCTCCATATTCAGATGGCGTGATAATATATGGCTCACATCATATCACAAATAAATGTCTCAAGCAATGCTCTTCCGCAAATAAATCACAGGAAATCCTTAATAACATGTATTTACTTGTGAATATTTGTAGGTAGTTCTGCACAGGAAACTACGAGTATTTGTAATGTTAATTGAAATATAGAAGGCAATTCTGAATCATTACAATACAGGGTGTACCAGGTAAATTGGGAATTTCAACAATGGTATTTTAACTGAAATTTTTTGCAAGTAAAAATTAAAATATCCGAATGAAATTTGACACAGTAGTAGATAAAAGGATATAGTTTTTATTTATTCAATGAACGCAATTCTGGCCTTAACTACCCGTTTCATGATTTTTCAGGATGCTTTAATGATCAATTTTTTTGGTCGTTGAGGTACAGCTTGCACCACGCTGATGAGGGCCAACAGCCCGAAACGCGTCCGTGGTTAGCTTTTCTTGATTAATCAAGAATGGGTATTTGGCCAATTCTGGAATAATTAAAAATCAACGAGAATAGTTGATATTTATTCCGATAGATGGGGCCAGCCATCAGCAACTTTCAGTTGCACGATAAGAAGAAGCCTTTTTGTTAATTTATGCACCTTATCCCAGTACAATGTTACATTTGTACTATTTTTTCATATAAATATATATATGTTATATAAAGGTATTATTTAAAATGTTATATTAAAATATTTTATTCAAAATTATGTTATATTAAAGTATTATTTTATTTAAAATTATATTTCATAGATCCAAATACTCTGATAAATCGACCGCCAGAGGTCATGCTTCCCCTATAGAAACTCATTGTTGTTTTATCCCCGTTGGCTGGCTCAAAACTTTTGTACATTATGTAAATAATTACTATAGAATAAAGCGTTAGGAGAAAATAATTTTCTCCTAACGCTTTATTCTATAGTATTTATAATCCAAGGAGAAAGTTTCCATGTTTAAAAAATTATGTAAATAATCTTTAGTTTTTCTTATTCTACTCGCCTTAAGCCAGGCAGTACCTTTATCAAATTGTATTTTTTATGCATATCCCTTAGCTCAAATAAATAAATCTCTAATATTCAATATTATTATTATTCTTTCAAAATTATTAACCACGACTGCACCACCATAGATTAATCCTCAAGATAACCAAAATCAAGATAATTTCAACAATTCTAAAATACAACAGAAATCTCATTCATCTTTATTTTTATATAAGATATATAAAAAAATTATAAATAAAAAAGAGAGAAAATATCATAAAATATAATTGAACAAACACTTTGAAACCCATATTTTCCTATTAAGAACATTGTTACTTGAAGAGAGAGAGATGCAAAATATTTTAAATAAATATTAAAAGATTAAAATATAAATTATAACATTAAAATCTACATGCATTTTTTTAGCACCTATGCAAGATTTCATCCGTGAAAACCAATTATCGAAGCACTTACACCAGTCATCTTCGGGAATGGAATTTTCGGCATTGACGAAGGCTTGCAGTGCATTATTATCAGTGTCAAATTTTATCCCTTAACTTTTGTAAATAAAAAAAGTTCACAAGGTTCAAGGTCTGGTGAATATGGTGGATGAGTGAATAATTGAACACCAGAGTTAGCTAAAAAGTCTAATGTTTAGGCTGAGGTGTGCAGTCTTGCATTGTCATGGTGAAGAAGGACTCTTCTAAGTTGAGCCCTTGGTCTGCTTTGCTTGATCTGCTTAAATACTACTGGAAGGCATTTTGTTGTATACCAGTCACTCTATTAACTGTCTTTCGATCTTCTAACTTCACAATATCAATGAAGCCACTTTTTCTAAAAATAAAACAAGTGACCATTTGTTTTCCAACACTTCGAGCTCGGCGAACCTTCTTAGAGAAGGTGATTTTGAAGAGTACCAAAGAGTAGAGCGCCGTTTTGGTTCTGGAACAAAATTGTAAATTCATGTTTCGTCACCTGTAATAATATTTAAAATAGCCTTTGATTTGCCTTCATCAAATTTTTTCAACATGAAATTATACCATTTAACGCGACCAAGTTTTTAGTCTTCAGTCAATCTGTAAGGTACCCATCTACTAACAAATGTTCTGTATTTTAAATGATCATTAATAATTATGTTGATTGCTGCCGATCCCCAATGCCCACACCTTCATCTGACTGCTGATACGTACGCAATTCTTCGATATTCTCTGAATAAAAAATAACCAGCTCAATGTTTTCTTGGGTCACTGCTGTTGGTGGTCGATCTGAACGAGGTTCATCTTCAAGGTTGGTTTTTCAAAATTCAAATTCATTAAACCAATTAAAACTGTTCTAATAGAAGGAGATTCATCTCCTAAAGCTTTCATCAATTTTTCATGAGATTCTTTAGAAATCAATTACTTTTATAATCATAAAAGATCATGGGGCGTAAAATTTCTCTAGTCAATTCCATTGGGTCTGATGCAATGTTTAAAAAACGTAAAAGAGGTCGCGCCTCTACGAGTCATTGTTATTTTTTTCTATTTTATGAAAATGTTTATGTTAGGTAAAAATGCATGTAGATATTATTAGTATAATTTTATATTTTTAATTATAATAATAAATATAATAAATAAATTATAATTTTAATATTTATTGCAAAAACATTTGGAGTGACCCTTGTATAAGGATATCAAGCTTGTAGAGCTTCAGATGTTTAATGGTGTCTGTTGGGAATGAGTAGAGCTTATCAATGGATGAGTCAATTCAGTCAATGATGTGGTTGGGTTTGCAGGTTTTAGAATTGCATTTAGTACATAATGGAAGAACCTTGCAACCATTCTGGAAATCTTTGTTCCCTATAGAGAAAATAATTGAGGTTTGTCCCTCCTTCTCTGTACCAGTCATGTGCGGCCGTAGATTTCTATTCTTGCTGTTATTGTCCTTTATACTACGGAGAAGGTCTTTTAAGACTAGTTGTGTGGTGGATTGTCTGGCCTCATTTGGAAGAAATGTCGGTAGAAGCGTTCTTAAAGTCGAAAGTTTGCTATAATTTGAATAAATTAGAAATAAACCTTTTGCGGAGTAGTTAATTAAGTATATTTAAAATTGAAAGATTTCGAGGGTGGGAGAGAAAAATATTTGACGGATTTTATCTTCATATATAACAATATCACTACCACGTATTTCAGTTTAAAGTTAGCTACTCTCGGTGTAAATTTTGATGCCAAAGAGATAGCTGTTTTCTTCGATGATTTGGAAGTCAAGAAATATGAGTATTTCTGGCCGAGTTTCTACTTTGTGGAATTTGGCTGGGAAATAATTTATATAGGTGAGTTCATTGCGAGTTATGTTTGGAGGGTAGAAATATTTGTGCTTAAAATTGATTAAGATATCTAAAAGATGAGAATTATAAGCAATGTTGTGTGTGTGAGAGGAGTGGGACGTTTGAATCTTTGATTTTGGTCCCAATTGCGAGTAAATTTTCCTGTAAATTTTGTTCTGTTAAATAATGAATCTTTTTAAATATGAATTTTTCTAAACAGAAACAGTAAGAAGGTTGCATTCGAGTTCAGCAATGTGAATTGGGCAAGATCCTCGAAGCCCGATGACGAATTTAGCTATGCCGGCTTTGTTTCTGCCTATTTTGACAGATTGTCAAATTATATTGACAAATATTTGCATTTTTTAAATCTTATCTCAGATTTTAGTGGGAAAAATGTTGTTTGATAGTGAACCAATCTCTCCCGCCTTCTCATTGGACGAATGTGGCCATGTTTGATATTGCGAGAGGAGTGTGGTGGATATTTGGTGTAGAGACGCTTAAAGTGTTCTCTGCGTGCTTTATCCGTGTTTGGTGATCTCCTCGCTTACCTGTGTGACCCCGGTCCGATCCCTACCAAAGCTACAATAAAGATAAGTACTGTTTTGTTTCTATATAGCAAATCGTGCGTTTCTTTTTGCTCCTTTTTATTGTTGTTGTTGTACTCTTGAGTGTACCTTTTTCTGTGTTTAAGTTACTCTTACTGTAGGCCCTAGTAATTTGCAAATTTGTGTGTTATCATGTAAATATTACCTTTGTCAGATTTCCTTCAATTCCATTTATGCATTATAAAATAACTCTTAATCATACGATACTTGGATCAATTTCTCTGGATCTTAAACATAATTTCGTCATTATCAAAGTCACCGATCAAATTCCTTACACTCCCTCAATGAAAAATAATGATTACCATTTCTCGTTTACAAATATAATTTTAGCACACTTTAATGAGGATTTAAAAGCATTTGCAAATATTTTATTTACACATCTCTCTCATTCCTCTTCTTTTCTAAACTTTCTCTAGCCTAGGTTATTCAAAGGTAAGGACGTTTACAACAAGATTAAACATTCTTTCTTACACCTTATTGTTCCATAGTGCCTACTAATGGGCTGATTCCAGTTCCAAAGGCAATATCGCAGGCAGCACAAATGAGTACAAATTGTGCATAATATAGTGAGTGTGTAATCTGCTGGAGTACCAAGAAGAGAGGAGCTCCTAGGGAATACCAGACCCTATGTAATTGCATCTAGGTGAAAACAGGCCGGTAATGGAGGCAGCCAGTAAATTGGACCAATAAATGAGAACCTAATGACTCCAATTTCAGCATAGCTAACATTTCCCTGATTAGATTTCCATTTAGCGTTTGTTTCCGCCCGAACTTAATAGAAATTTCTAAAGGGTAAAAAGGTAAATAGCTGGAGGTGGTTATTTTTCATTTGGGCTAATGGCCTTCTAACTTCGACATCAAACAATTTAAAGGAAAGGTTCGACACTTAGCTTTTACTATAATGTGAGGTGAGTATAAAGCAATAGTAACAAGTAAGCACTATATATTGAAACAGATTTTTGGAATATTTAGACGCTCAATTTTCAAGCGCCATCTATTTTTACACATACCTTTCTGCAATGAGAGAAAATGTTTTGTCTAAAAGTGCTCTAATACATATACCATGCAAAATTCGTTTTCCCCATAACTCTAAAATGCATTCTCTAACCGGGTGTAATGAAGGCGACTGCTTTGGTCACACAATAAACTGAATACTTTACCTATGAGTGAATAGTACTCAGTAAGGCGTCGAGTGATAAATTTGACGAAGCCTTAGATAGAGTTCAACACTGAGGATACAAACCCTATATTAACTATAGTTTTCTCTCATTTCAGTAAGTTCTGTAGGAGTCATTGTCTTCTCTTAGAGGTAAGTTGACTTCAAACTAGTTCACACTTTGTTAATAGCTAAATCAAAATACTCGTTAATTAAAATGTCTTTTATGAATATTTATAATATGTTGTTTCACGAGAGGTCTTGTTTCAAAATGAATTTGATCTTAAAATTCAGAGGTATTTCTCTGCTTTTATATAATTTGGTCCTTCAAAAAATATATAATGCTGAAATTTCACTTAAATTCCGGGAAATCTGAATGTAGATATATCACCATTTTATTTTTTAAATCAATATTTATAGAAATATATTATGTATAGCACTCAAACTATAGAGATGTTTCCTCCATCTCTTTATTAAAGAATTATCTATATTAATAAAATGGAAATTTCATAAGTGGTGTTCGCTAAAAAACTTTCGTTACAATGCATCAATTTCGACCAAATTTTCAACATTTATGTAAAACGAGATGGAGCAGGTTTTGCTTAACATCAAAATATTTTTCCTAACTTTAACATGCGTAACTTCGCTGTTATCGATTAAATACAAAAAAAAATCAACAGAGTTAATTTTATTTATATAAATACAAAAAAAAAAATTCAACAGAGTTAATTTTTTTTAATACTAGCTAATAATCTCAATCTAAAAAAATATTCAAAACAAGCAATTTTAAGATAACACCATATGTAAAACAGTCGGCCAAGAAAACAACAATCTATATTAATAAAATGGAAATTTCATAAGTGGTGTTCGCTAAAAACTTTCGTTACAATGCATCAATTTCAACCAAATTTTCAACATTTATGTAAAACGAGATGGAGCAGGTTTTGCTTAACATCAAAATATATTTCCTAACATTAACATGCGTAACTTCGCTGTTATCGATTAAATACAAAAAATCAACAGAGTTAATTTTATTTATATATAAATACAAAATTAAATTTCAACAGAGTTAATTTTTTTACATATGATATAAAAAGCCAACAATGAAGAATGAATGTAAGATAAAAAACCAACAATAAAGAGTAAATGTAATATAAAAAGCCAACAATGAAGAATAAATGTAAGATAAAAAGCCAACAATGAAGAGTAAATATAATATAAAAAGCCAACAATGAAGAATGAATGTAAGATAAAAAGCCAACAATGAAGAGTAAATATGATATAAAAAGCCAACAATGAAGAATGAATGTAAGATAAAAAGCCAACAATGAAGAGTAAATGTAATATAAAAAGCCAACAATGAAGAATGAATGTAAGATAAAAAGCCAACAATGAAGAGTAAACATAATATAAAAAGCCAACAATGAAGAGTGAATGTAAGATAAAAAGCCAACAATGAAGAATGAATGTAAGATAAAAAGCCAACAATGAAGAGTAAATATAATATAAAAAGCCAACAATGAAGAGTAAATCTCTATATATATATATAAATGAATGTTTGTATGTTTGTTTGTATGTCCGGTATACAAATTCGCAGTAGTTCACTAATTCAAACCAAAATTTCCATACATAGGTAAAAAAATACGGGGAAGACGATAGGCTATTAAAAGATATATATAAATCAATTATTAAAACTATATATTTTTAGTCAGAAAATGATGATGACGATATTGCTGTATCATGTTTGATTATCAGATACAAAATTATATCGGGAAAAATTCCAAAAAGCAGAGACCACGGGTGAAACCAGTTCATTATTTTGTACGCAGGAACAAAATTCTAACAGAAAAACATTCATTCGAGCAGAAAACAAAAGCCAGATCATCTTTCTATAAAAATATCGCTTCTCAGACACAAAGTTTGGAGCGGGACGTTTCACAAGAGTGACATCCACGGCGCCAATTTATAATTGTAACGAATAGTATTTGAATAAAAACATTTAATCGGGTAAAACCCGGGCGTTGCCCGGGTCATTCGGCTATATTATATAAATATATAATGTAATGAATATTATTATCATCATTATCAATAATATTCGTTAGGCAAACTTTCATTCGGATAAAACCCGGGCGAAGCCGGGTACACATCCGCTAGTATATATATATATGTATATACCAGGCTGTATCAAAAGTTCGTTCCCAGAGCGGAAGCCCATTATAAAATAAAAAAATAAAGTTATTTGAATATATACCAATACTAGCGAACCCGGCCACGCGTTGCTGTGGCTAAGTTGTAATATGTTAAATTAATATTATACTAAACTATTCAGTACAGTAAAGTTAATATTCACTTATAAAGATAAAAATGTTTTAGCCGATCTAAAGCCCTACGGGATTGAGAATGGAACGTTACGTTAAAATTTGAAAGTGATTTATATATATATATATATATAATATAGCCCTTTATTGTAATTATTGATTATAATCACTACATTAATAAATGTCAGTGAACCTGTTTTTTTTATTTTTGAATTAATTGATCTAGCTGAACCCGGGCAGACGTTGCCCTGCCTCTACGCACCTCTATATATATAAAAATGGATGCCTGTATGTGTTTGTAATCAAGAATCTAGCATGTGCTGGGGAAAAATTAATGATGAGTCATAAAGAATTGATGAAAAATATATAGATTTTATTAATAGCAATATTTGAATGAATATCATATTGTATCATATGAAAACTAATCTATCGTAACGCGAGTGGATACACAATATTTTTGGTCCTCTCGTTTGGTGCGTAGATATATAGATATTTTGGCGTTCCAACATGGGAGCAAGCGACGTAGAGTTGACCATGTGAAAAACATGGATTTCCTGAATGCAAACCGTCAACTCGCAGCGACTGTCCTTGGGATTGAAATAACGTAATAGAATTTAGAATAACATTTCATTATTCTAGTAGAGAGCTAAAGAGAATGTGATCAAAAATAACGATCCGAGTTATATTGCGCTTCTTTTGGAAAAAAAGGGCTAAATGCAAATATGTCAGCAAAGGAAATATGCGAAGGGGAAGGCAAAGAAATAGTGAATAGAATAACCGCTTCAAAATAGTTCAAGATATTTAGAGAAAGAGATATCAGCCTTGAGGACAAACCTCGAATGGAACGCCTACATGTGACGGATATTTTGACCCTACGATTACTCTGTAAACAATTGTTAGAAAATCCGCAAGATCTTCGGTTTTAGAAGCAAATTGTAACTGGTGTTGAAAAGTGGATCTATATTCGCAACCCCGACACAAGAAGGCAATGGGCACCCTGTGATCAAGAGGCTTAACCTGTAGTTAAACAGGATCGCATTGGCCATAAAGTGATGTTGTTTGTATGGTTAAAAATCGATGATATTGTACACTACGAACTTGTTCCTGATGATCTTGCAGTTAATGCAGATTTCTACTCAGAACAAGTCAGCCGAGTATATGAAGTTTTAAACACTCGATACTCTGCTTTGATCAACCGAAAGAGAGTATTCCTGTAACACGCAACGCTCTTCAGCTCATCGAGCTAGGTTAACGACGAATAGAATGAAGAATTCTGAGGGTATTGAAGTTCTACTTCACCCTGCTTATAGCCCGGATATTGTGCCATCTGATTATGTATTATTTCCGGTTTCGGAATCATGTTTTAGGGTTCCCCAGATCGGAATGTACATATGTAGATATAAAATATAATTAAATTTTTTATATTTAAATATTTTTTTAATATTATATATTAATAAAGAAAAAATTAAATAGAATATCAAGAGGGAAAATAAAATGAATCTGTAACAAAAATGGCTTCATGTAATATATATCATTGAGTGACAAGATCAGAAAATAATCAGAAACTTAGATTTCTGCACCGCAGGCAGCCAGATTATATTGCTAAACACAACAGACCTTAATGGTATTTTATAATATATTTTTACTGAAGGGATATCTGATTATTTTTACCACAAGAATATTAAGAGTACTTGGATATGTATTTAAATAAGAAATAATGTTTGTACAAGGTAGATTATAAATGTCTAAACCATTTTCTTTTCTGTTTTAGGTATATATAAATACCTACAGGTTTGTAACGCATTCATATTTTTAATATAGAATTGATTATAGACGAATAATTACTCAATTTTTTTATCCAAATTCAGAACTTGGAATTCACAATTAATTCGATAATTCACCCAATATCCTCGGGTTTGAATGATGGCGATAATAATACACCTATCCCCCGATTTACACGGTACTTGTTTTACACGTTTTCGCTTTTACACGGTTTTCCAAATAAGTCTTTTGTTTTGTTTTTATCGCACTATGCTAAATGCTACTGTGATTGAACACATGCGCTGTGTACACATCTCACGAGGAATCTCGAGCTTATGTGCTGACTACAAATTTTAACCTGTCAATGCATTTTATTTTATTTCTGTGTACACCTATCCCCCGATTTACACGTTTTTCTCAGGAACGTATCTACCGTGTAAATCGGGGGATAGGTGTATATATAAAAACTAAATATAAATTAATTTTACACTTACCATATATTATATAAATAAGTTATATAAAAAAGGTGTACCTGGAAATGTTAAAGAAATAAATGTTTATATATATATATATATATAATTTTATGTGGGAGACATTGCTATATGTTATAGGTTATCTGGGAAACAATGCTAAGCCACACGAATCTTTCATGATGTCTCAATTTGACCAACCATTCCATTCCAGGGGTCCCCATGTGACTATTTTATATATTTAATATATTCCCTGAACTGTGAGAATAATTCCCAAAGGAAAATTTTGAAGACATTAATGATATTCAACAAAAGGAGAAAACGGAACTATAAAAAATTTCAGAAAAGGAATTTTATTATTTTCATTGTGATCTTCTGAAAAGATAGATAAGATGTATTTAGTACAGAAGAGGATTATATATTTTGGCGTGTTGTGTGTGGAAAGCAATAGAAATAATTATTTTCATAAATTTTTGTAAGTGTTTTTCTTATAAATCTAAAATTGCATATCAAGAGAGATATTTTAGCAACACTTTGTATATAAAAAGGTAAAATACTTGCTAATCAAAATGTTTCATAAACTTTTTATTTGAACCTTTTAGGAATTTTAATGGCCTCTCATATTAATATTATTAGGATATTGTAGTTTTTATATCTAAAATTCTTATACAATTTAAATACATTTTATCATGAACAAATAAGGCTAATTTATTTCACCTCTATATTTAGAAATAAATATTTAATCTATTTTTAAAACTTATTGAATATTTAAAAAAATTGGAATTACATAAATAGGTTATTTCTATAATACTGCGAATTCGAGATAGATATTATATATGAACTATCAAAAACCACCAAGAAAAAAAAATCATAACACAAGTTTCTATGTTTGAATCATTTACAATTTAACTCTAACGAAAGTTTGAACACCACGCGCCAATTTTGCGCTGATTCTTTTGGGAATTTGCGAATAATTCAGTGAACAGTTTATTTGCTTCTAGGAGGCAAAGAGTAGGCATGAATAAACACAAAGCTGGATATCATTCATTAAAACTTCTCACCATCAAATATGTAGAAATCTTTTTATCTAATTTAACAGATGTTGAAAAACGATATTTGATAAAGATCACCCAGGACGACGAGCAGGTGTAGTTACCGAGAAAATAATTTTGTGTAATATGTGAAAAATAAGAAAAGATGCCAGGTGTTGATATTGTAGCGAAGTATTTATTTTTTATGTTTATATTTTGCTACTCTGTAAACTTCCCTCATTGCATATATTTTTATCATATAGTTTGTTCTTACCTTAAATATATTTCTGTGTCATTCTGAAGTTTGTCTTTCCTAATTTTCCACGTGGCATTTTGGTGTAGATTCTGGGTAAATTAGGGAAGACAAACTGAAGATCGCCGAGAAGACCTAGAGGCCATGGGTGCTGTGATCTACATTTTCAAAGAATGGCTCCAGGATTCCATCGCCATGTCAAAGCCAATACTTCCTTCCAAGATGACGATGTCCCTATAGACGATACGACGACAGAGCCGCTATTCACGCCACAAGAAAAAGGACGCAAAGGTACTAGGGACAAAGTTCCAAGACTTCGATGGAATCCTTGGCAGAAGCATGACAGATCCATGTCAGTAACTATCATAATTGCAAGCTGTGGGTCACAGCTCTCATACAGAAGGAGCTATGTAGCAAAGTATGCATTATTTTATTAACAGAGTATCATTTTTCATTATTATATTTTGCTACTCTGTAAACTTCCCTCTTTGTTTATCTTTTGTTTATCATTTATAGTTTTTTCTTGCCTTAAATAAATTGCTGTGCCATCCTGAAGATTGTCTTTCTTAATTTTCCACGTGGCAATATTTTTAATTAAAGAAGATTAAAATAGTATCGGCCCATTGATGCCGCTATTGCGCAACAAGCTGATGCACTTTCAAATTCAAAGCAGTGTTATTGGAGAACAAACTAAAAAAAAGCTTCAAAGTATTTATATTTCGAGTTTCGGCACAGATGAGACATGATTTCATTAGTATATCTCGAAACCTAAACAACAATCTATCAGTTCCCTTCGTGGAATTATTCTTCAAATTATGAAAATGGTCTCATTTGTAATAAAATTGACACGCCGATATTTTAGGATACAATGGACGTCATTCTCTTTTTTTTTTATATAAAAAGTAAATCCATCACTGGACAATACTACAGTGACTTATTATTTCGCTTAGACAAGAAATTGAAGGATACACGACTCCTTTTGGCGGAGAAAAAGATTATTTTCATTATGAAATGCACCAGAACATTTATCTCGAGTTGCATCAGCAAAACTCCATGAATTGCATTCACACACCCCGTATTCGCTCTCCCCAACACCTTGGGATTTCTACTCATTCTTAAACATAAAGAAGTGGCTATCGGGAAAGATTATGGCTTAAATGAAGAAATTAACGCCTTATCAAAAGCATATTCTAGAAAATGAGAATTTATATTTTTGGAGGATTGAAAAAAATGCAGGAACGTCGAAGAGAAATTGAATACCCTGGAAGGCAGTTATCCTGAGAGATGAATAATCTGACTATGAGAATTATATTCCGAGCACGGTACTTATTTAACAGCCTTCGGAATAATGGTAAAACTTTCCTATAAACAGATCTTACTCCCGTACTTAACCATACTTGCCTAAAATATTTTCCTAAAATATCTCGATGTTTCTTGACCAGTTTTTTTATTAAAAAGATCTCTACTGTATTTTGCAAGGTTCTCCGCAACAAAAATGATTCAAAGAGGTTTAGCCGAGTTTTTACCAAACCAGCCACTCGCTTATAATACCAGCCTCGCTCAGGAATTTTAATTAAATGTGACATAAAGGTATTTAACTCGACCTTTCACTGAACAATCTTCCACGATATCTATGTGAATACGTTTTTCTTCAACACTAAATGCTGAAATTTAACCTACAACTCCCAATAGTTTGCAAAAACACATTGCCTTATTCTCTACATACGAATTTATATTCAGACACTGCACCAATATTTACATACAGAAATATATTACAAATAAATAAACGCGGAAATGAATTTTGTATCTGATTCGACAATTAATTATAGCGGAGAAAACCTACTCCTCTCCCCCACAAATCTATTATTTTAACAATTTGTATAAATATTTATTATTCACCTGCCCTTTCATTTTTAATATCTAATTATTTTGCGTGTTTCCCATTTGGCACAAAAACATGAAAGAGATTAAACCATGACATTATTAAAAAGGTGAAATTTTAAATTACTTTTCCCTTTTTCAATTCAAAATACAATCTGTTTGACGGGCGCTTTAATTAATCATTTAGTTGTTGACTCGGGAAACCTAGAGTCTGTGGGACGGTAAAGTTGGAGAATTTTAGATGGTCTTTGTCTGGCATCCACGGGGATTTATTTCAGTTTTATCTCCGCGCCAGAGATATAAATTACGATACTTTCAAGAACGATACGTTCCTTCATTAAATATAATTAGCTTAAAAATAGAGGTTGCCTGTGACCAGAATTCATATTTATTTGAAATAGACACTTCGGCCGGTTAAGATTTTATTTTCTCAACGTTTCAACAAAAATATTTTGTTTTCGTCAGGAGAAATAAAAATAAAGCATTTTGCAAATTATTAAAAATTATTTAAAATATTTAAAAATTATTCTGAATTATTCGAGAATAAATTTTAACGTCTTGCAAAATGCTTTATTTCTATTTCTCCTGACAAATACAAAATTTATTTGTTGAAACGTTAAACTGGCCGAAGTGTCTATTTTAAAGAAATATAACTAGGTTAGCCCTCAACTCTTCTACGGGCCCTTGGTCACTAAAATAAACCGTTCAGACTCTAATATATGTCGTACAGAATCCTTAATATATAATCTAGTATTTACACATAACATAGAACAGATTTTGTATTTTTAAAATGATATCATCAAATAATATTATGTATGTGATCCTGATATTTTATGAATATTTTAATATGTTACATACACTTTATGAGTTTATAAAAACTATTGTGTTTTCAATATTTATATTATTATAAAAGAGAGTTCTCTTAATTGAGGTTCTTGTTCTATCTCTGGTTGTTTAGGTTAAATGTAATGTGTATTGATAAACAAATAGATTGATTTTAATACAGTTCCAAAGGTAGCGGTGCTCCCCTTTTGGAACACGAATAATATCTTGCCGCAATAATTGATGTATTCTGTGACCTGAAATTCGGCTCTAACATTTCACCAGTTTAAACATTTTTTGGGCATATTCGACCGATCACATAACTCTTTACGTGGGAAGTTATGGTATCGAAGCCGCGCCTGCACTGAGAAGGGTTGTAGCCCGAAACCATGGTATACTTGTTGGCCTTTATCTGAATCTGCACACCTGTCGTTGTAACGCATTGTTTTATCATTGCCTGTGCGCTCTCCACAGAGATGAGAAATAAAATTCTTTATATTGATTCATTTTTATAGGACGAGGTACCCTTTGGTACCTAAGCATGACAAATTGATAGAGAATCATCAGAGAGCACGTGGAAGTATCTCAACCAATGAGGAGTCGAGAGAGTCGATGACATTTATCTCGGACAAGAAGTAAAAGGAATGTAGGTGACCGTGCTACGAGCTAGGTGTGCTCAACATAGGCTCCAACCAAGGTAATGTACGCTCCACCAAGTGAAAGGCCAACCTCCTCCAATCTCATCTTCTCCCAATCGCAAAGGTCCTTTTCTACTTCATCCAGGTGTGTTCGTTCTTCCCCTGTGGAAAACTCTTACCATTCGACCAAGACTGCGCCACCAATCACAATCAACAAAACCACCCTATATCCACCCAATCACACAACTCAACAGCATTCTCAACGGCAATCCCACAGTAAGTCGACAGGATCCCACAGTGAGTCGACAGGATCCCACATATATATATGATATCTTGGGACCTCTCGGACCAATGTTACCTGATGATAGATGTGACTCGATGTCACCCCTAACGTGCAGTCGTGGGGAAGGCGACATAGCTTGACCAAAGGTGAAATAAGCAAACAGGAGATTCCACAAAAGAAGCGGCTGTCTTCAGGAAGGAAATGAAAGAGGAGGATTCAGGCAGGGAAGGATTACCTGGCGTTCGATGTGACGTGTACCAAGGCTCTCGCTGACGGGGGAAAACGTACTAAATACTTAGGTTTGGGAGCCTCCTTTTATAGCTTCCACGGGTCCAGGCAGGTCACTGCCCTTTCTGACGTAACAGGGGGGGGGGGGGGTTACATCAGCCAAGAGTGCCATGACCTCGTAAAACTTGGACTGGGTTTCTGAAGCCTCGTTTCCTAATCGTACTAGGCCTGATTAGTTTCAGACTAAGTTTCTTCTGTAATTCTCCATTCCTTCTATCTGTACAGTTGCTATACTTTATTAAGGTATTAAGCGGTACAGATTGATGTTATTTGATGTTTCATAGTTGTAGTAAATATCAGGTTATGTACATTCACGTGGTGACACATGTGGTAATACATATTTGGATATATTACAATAATTCCATGGTCTTAAATCATCATCATATATATATATATATAGTGTGAGATCCTGTTGACTCTCGCTATTGTGTGAGATCCTGTAGTAACCGAGAGGGACAGTCAGGGTGTGGAGAGTTTTACAGTACTTTTTCTGCACCTTGGAAGACCTTTAACAGTTCTCCCAGAGTACAGACAGTCGTGGTCGAGGCAGAATGAAAGACTTGTCAAAAAGAGGGCATAATTCTGATGCACAAATAAAGGGAGAGGTGTCTCTTTTGGTACATCAATTTTATCCTCCCGCAACCTTATGTTGTATATATGTGATTATGGATCGTATATCGTCTCTCTCTTTTGAAGTATAAATTTAAAATTTTTAAAATATGGTTTTAAAAAATATTACTTGTCATTTAACGTAGTATTTTAAAACCTCAGAACGTCTCACCCACATAGGTGAATGGGCAATCGCAGCATGGAACTGAGTAAATTATAGATGAACTATTTTCTATAGATTTTATATAGCATTATATTATGATGCATTAGCGCGCCATCTGTTATACAAATTGGAAACTATTATAGACACGTATGATTCTTTTGAAAATAATTACTCAGTGTATGTATGTATGTTTGTCGGCTATACACGTCGACAATACGTAACTAATCTGGCTGAAATTTTAACAGTATATAAGGTTGAATCTGGAAAAACTTTAAGGCAAATTTTCATTCTTCTATCTCGAATTCCCTTAAAGTTATTAACAAATTATCAACAAATTTTCCCTATTTCACTTGCAACCAGCGCCACACTGCGGTAACTTCGAGAAGTAAAGTTGAGGAAGGATGGATTACGTGGGCGACAGATGATTGGTGGAGCGGGACGTTTCACAAGAGTGACGACCTTGATTGACGTAATGACGGCGATGGGGCAATAAATCACTTGCTATCATTTTATGTATATATCAAATTTAAAATATATTCATGTAAAAAAAATCAAAATAATGCAATTTTCAAATATCGTTGTGGAAATTTACATTTTTATTTTTATATTTTAAAAACACACAAAGTTTGGAGCGGAACGTTTCACAAGAGTGACATCCACGGCGCTAATTTATAATTGTAACGAATAATATTTGAATAAAACATTTAATCGGGTAAAACCCGGGCGTTGCCCGGGTCATTCTGCTAGTAATTAAATAAAAAGGGCGTATTTGGATTGGGGGTGTGTAAAATAAAATAATAACAATTTAAAACAAAAATTTCAAGGTTTCATTGCTCTTTCTTCTATATCAATTTATTGCACACAAACTCTAAAATGTTTTGAAAGCTGTTGTAGGGTCACATGGAAACAATTTTATCACCGGTCAAAATCGAAAAAAAAAAAGTGAATTTTGAAAAGGAAGTAAAAATGAGATTAAAGTAAAGATTATATATCAAAACAGAGAACACATATAGAATTTATATGGATTAATAGTAATAACAGAAATATAATTGATCAAAAAGAGAAGGAAATTAATTTATTTTTTTAATTTCACAGATCAAGGTATAAGCCCATTATAATATAATTCTATTAAATGGATCGCCGTTTAACTTAATCTCTTATCGAAGTATGTTTTCTTGAAAATAAGAGATTAAGTTAAACGGCGATCCATTTAATAGAATTATATTATAAAAGGCTTATACTTTTATCTGTGCCCTTTTTACGACCCTCACGCCTTTATCCATGTGTTACCTTCTGATTTTCATCTCTTTCTCTATTTTTTTTTAAAAAGGTTTCATGATTTCAATTTAATGTTCTAAATCAACGCCGAGTTGTTCCAATAAAAGTCGGTCTTCCATCAGCAACACGTATTTGCATGAACAAAAAGCGCACATAAGATAGATAGTGAGTTCAAATTTTCAAGTTTTAAAATTTTCGAATGATAGATAGGAGGATTATTTCCACTTAGGGGTTCCACCACCATCTTTTCTACAGAGCGCACAATAAACATTTCTTAAACTTTATATATTTATATTAATTAATTTTAAAGTAATAAATTGAAATATGCACAATTTTCTTGATCTGGCTTCATATTTTGTTTATTTAATTGGAAAACTTTAAAATAAACAGGTTATTTTGATAAAATTCTTTTTCAAACAACAAATTTGTTCTATCATATGTTTGAGTTGGAAATAAAAACAGTAAAACAAAACATTTGTATCGAATTGTTTGAATTCAATTATTATTCAACAGATTAAAGCTTGATTAAACAATGTTTTGATTACGGAATCTTCTATATATAGATAATACCGTAACAGAGTTTTCCATTGTAAAGTCCTGAGCTATCTCCTCCGAAGATTCTGAACTACACATAACAATCTATATACCAAAATTTTCGTTATTTTTTTCTTCGTATGATAGGCCTGTTTTTATTTTCCTAATGTTAACAGTTATTTTTATTTTTTAATTTAATCTATTTTAGAATCGTAGATTTTTTGCATTTATCATCATCAATTCATTTGTTTTGAAATGCGTAAAAATGTGTTTTGAAATAATATATATTTCTGATTCATTTGATTATGTAAGTACTTTGTTATAGTTTTTCATTTAAATATATAAATTTTTCGAATTGTAGATTGAATTATTACTTTTATTCTATAATAATTATCTTTTATAAGTGTTTGTTATAGTTTTTCATTTGAATTTAGCACAATTTTTGTATCTGGTTATCTTTTTTGGCATCTTTTCATCTCTCTTTGGCATCTTTTTTTTTTCTCATTAATAAGACCTAATCCAAATAATTTAATAGTGTGTGACGTTTCAGCAACAGCATCAGACAGAAGAATAAATGAACTAAAGAATAAAATCTCATTTTTTCTTTTGTCTGATGATGGTGGCATTTGGATTAGGTCTTATTTTTTTTTATTAATTTGTTATAGTTTTTCATTTGAATTTAGCTCCATTTTTGTGTCTTATTTCTTCTTTATATTAAAACTTGGAATTAAGCTTTGCTTTTTTATATACATGTTTATTACACATTTAGCAATACTTTTTCTTTATATTTGCTCTTATTTACTCATTATTTTACTCTTTCACAATCAGATTTTGAAAATGGCTAAATGGCTTCACTTCTCCCTATTTGCTTTTGTAGCTTTTCTTATAAAAAAAATATTAGAACTTAGAATTAAGCTTTGCTTTTTTATATACATGTTTGTTACACATTTAGCAATATATATACCAAAATATTTTTTTGAATACTTACCTCTTTTAGTGAATTTTTGTCAGGGGGGCTGCAAAAGTGCCGTACTTATGCAGTATTTTGATGCTTTTCCTGTGAAAAGGATAATGAAATTTAAAATTAAGCTTTGCTTTTTTATATACATGTTATTTACACATTTAGCAATATATACACAGAAATATTTTTGGAATATTTAACATTTTTGGTGAATTTTTGTCAGGGAAGCTATGGACTGCCGTAATCATGCATTATGTTGATGTTCTTCTCATAAAAAAAATATTTGGGTTTGGAATTGGGCTTTGCTTTTTTGTATACATGTTTTTTACATATTTAGCAATTTACACACAGAAAAATTTTGGAATATTTAACTTTCTTGGTGAATTTTTGTCAGGGAAGCTATGGACTGCCGTAATCATGCGGCTGCAAAAGTGCCGTACTTATGCAGTATTTTGATGCTTTTCCTGTGAAAAGGATAATGAAATTTAAAATTAAGCTTTGCTTTTTTATATACATGTTATTTACACATTTAGCAATATATACACAGAAATATTTTTGGAATATTTAACTTTTTTGGTGAATTTTTGTCAGGGAAGCTATGGACTGCCGTAATCATGCATTATGTTGATGTTCTTCTCATAAAAAAAATATTTGGGTTTGGAATTGGGCTTTGCTTTTTTGTATACATGTTTTTTACATATTTAGCAATTTACACACAGAAAAATTTTGGAATATTTAACTTTCTTGGTGAATTTTTGTCAGGGAAGCTATGGACTGCCGTAATCATGCGGCTGCAAAAGTGCCGTACTTATGCAGTATTTTGATGCTTTTCCTGTGAAAAGGATAATGAAATTTAAAATTAAGCTTTGCTTTTTTATATACATGTTATTTACACATTTAGCAATATATACACAGAAATATTTTTGGAATATTTAACTTTTTTGGTGAATTTTTGTCAGGGAAGCTATGGACTGCCGTAATCATGCATTATGTTGATGTTCTTCTCATAAAAAAAATATTTGGGTTTGGAATTGGGCTTTGCTTTTTTGTATACATGTTTTTTACATATTTAGCAATTTACACACAGAAAAATTTTGGAATATTTTACTTTCTTGGTGAATTTTTGTCAGGGAAGCTATGGACTGCCGTAATCATGCAATATGTTGATGTTCTTCTCATAAAAAAAATATTTGGGTTTAGAATTGGGCTTTGCTTTTTTATATACATACTAGCCGAGTGACCCGGGCAACGCCCCGGGTTTACCCGAAGGACCCGCAGGTGAGAAACTATAGAAGAAAAATTTTAACAAATCAGAAAATGAAATTGCAAACAACAGAACTACACTACTTTAAGGACATGAGAGCACATGCACTGTATCACCATACGTGTACCATTTTCAAAGACCCTGCTTAGGATTAAAACTTCTCAGAAGCATAACAATAGTACCAACCTAGAGGTTAACTGGTGTGGATGCATTCCTCTGGGAGTGAGACTATTGAGAAATTCAGTAGGGAGTTATTTTGCTTCTCCGCATTCTAACACTCCAACTGTTAACACTGTGGAAACACTGACTCATGTTTGGTAAGCAATTTCAGGGAAGAAACTATAGACATTGGATTAAATAAATTATTAATTAAATTGCATTAAATAAAAATTATTAGATTTAAATAAATATTATTAGAGTGAAAAAAAAAAGAAAGAAATTAACAAATTAGAAAATAAAATTTCGAAAAATACAACTATATTGCAGATAAGATAAGAGGACCTTATTAAAAAATACATAAACAAACTGTAATTCGACACTCGATAATTCGACACTTTCGATAATTCGACAGTGTCGACATGGTTTGGAATTGGGCTTTGCTTTTTGTATACATGTTTTTTACATATTTAGCAATTTACACACAGAAAAATTTTGGAATATTTAACTTTCTTGGTGAATTTTTGTCAGGGAAGCTATGGACTGCCGTAATCATGCGGCTGCAAAAGTGCCGTACTTATGCAGTATTTTGATGCTTTTCCTGTGAAAAGGATAATGAAATTTAAAATTAAGCTTTGCTTTCTTATATACATGTTATTTACACATTTAGCAATATATACACAGAAATATTTTTGGAATATTTAACTTTTTTGGTGAATTTTTGTCAGGGAAGCTATGGACTGCCGTAATCATGCATTATGTTGATGTTCTTCTCATAAAAAAAATATTTGGGTTTGGAATTGGGCTTTGCTTTTTTGTATACATGTTTTTTACATATTTAGCAATTTACACACAGAAAAATTTTGGAATATTTAACTTTCTTGGTGAATTTTTGTCAGGGAAGCTATGGACTGCCGTAATCATGCGGCTTCCAAAGTGCCGTACTTATGCAGTATTTTGATGCTTTTCCTGTGAAAAGGATAATGAAATTTAAAATTAAGCTTTGCTTTTTTATATACATGTTATTTACACATTTAGCAATATATACACAGAAATATTTTTGGAATATTTAACTTTTTTGGTGAATTTTTGTCAGGGAAGCTATGGACTGCCGTAATCATGCATTATGTTGATGTTCTTCTCATAAAAAAAATATTTGGGTTTGGAATTGGGCTTTGCTTTTTTGTATACATGTTTTTTACATATTTAGCAATTTACACACAGAAAAATTTTGGAATATTTAACTTTCTTGGTGAATTTTTGTCAGGGAAGCTATGGACTGCCGTAATCATGCGGCTGCAAAAGTGCCGTACTTATGCAGTATTTTGATGCTTTTCCTGTGAAAAGGATAATGAAATTTAAAATTAAGCTTTGCTTTTTTATATACATGTTATTTACACATTTAGCAATATATACACAGAAATATTTTTGGAATATTTAACTTTTTTGGTGAATTTTTGTCAGGGAAGCTATGGACTGCCGTAATCATGCATTATGTTGATGTTCTTCTCATAAAAAAAATATTTGGGTTTGGAATTGGGCTTTGCTTTTTTGTAAACATGTTTTTTACATATTTAGCAATTTACACACAGAAAAATTTTGGAATATTTTACTTTCTTGGTGAATTTTTGTCAGGGAAGCTATGGACTGCCGTAATCATGCAATATGTTGATGTTCTTCTCAAAAAAAAAATATTTGGGTTTAGAATTGGGCTTTGCTTTTTTATATACATACTAGCCGAGTGACCCGGGCAACGCCCCGGGTTTACCCGAAGGACCCGCAGGTGAGAAACTATAGAAGAAAAATTTTAACAAATCAGAAAATGAAATTGCAAACAACAGAACTACACTACTTTAAGGACATGAGAGCACATGCACTGTATCACCATACGTGTACCATTTTCAAAGACCCTGCTTAGGATTAAAACTTCTCAGAAGCATAACAATAGTACCAACCTAGAGGTTAACTGGTGTGGATGCATTCCTCTGGGAGTGAGACTATTGAGAAATTCAGTAGGGAGTTATTTTGCTTCTCCGCATTCTAACACTCCAACTGTTAACACTGTGGAAACACTGACTCATGTTTGGTAAGCAATTTCAGGGAAGAAACTATAGACATTGGATTAAATAAATTATTAATTAAATTGCATTAAATAAAAATTATTAGATTTAAATAAATATTATTAGAGTGAAAAAAAAAGAAAGAAATTAACAAATTAGAAAATAAAATTTCGAAAAATACAACTATATTGCAGATAAGATAAGAGGACCTTATTAAAAAATACATAAACAAACTGTAATTCGACACTCGATAATTCGACACTTTCGATAATTCGACACTTTCGATAATTCGACCATTTTAAAAATCAAATTTACAAGGTTGATTGTTGTTTAAATACAACTTTGCTTTTGCATGCATAAACACAGGCTCTTGTAGCAAGAACCCAAATATTATTTATAGTCATAGCAAAAGCCAACTTTAGTGAAAACTGATGCCTCTTCAGAATGAATGGAAGACTGAAATCTGAAGGAGCAGAAGATATGGGTCATTTATACTTTCACCAATGCCTTTAGGATCTTTGCGATGGAACGCGTATGGTGTTTCAGCGCATGTGCTCTCATGTCCTTGAAGCACATATACTGACAGTGCCCAAAGTTGAACACACTGTATAGTGTCTGAAATATCTTTGGCCCCTTCGGATACCAACCTTCGCTTCATTCTAGAGAGGCGTTATTTTCATGTCATATCTGTAATATAGTTTTGTTGTTTGCAATTTTCTTTTTTTTTTTCCTTTCAAATATGTATCCACTCTGAAATATAGTTTGTAAATTTTTATTCCAATTTATTTTCTTATATATATATGTATTTTTTTTTCATTTCCAAAATATTTATTTATACTTTCACCAATGCCTTTAGGATCTTTGCGATGGAACACGTATGGTGTTTCAGCGCATGTGCTCTCATGTCCTTGAAGCACATATACTGACAGTGCCCAAAGTTGAACACACTGTATAGTGTCTGAAATATCTTTGGCCCCTTCGGATACCAACCTTCGCTTCATTCTAGAGAGGCGTTAGTTTTCACTAAGGTTGGCTTTTGCTATGACTATAAATAAGGCTCAAGGCCAAACCTTGGCTACAAGAGCCTGTGTTTACGCACGGACAACTTTATATGTGGCTTTTTCAAGTGTGCGAACATTGGATAGCATACATGTAAAGATGACCCATATCTTCTGCTCCTTCAGATTTCAGTCTTCCATTCATTCTGAAGAGGCATCAGTTTTCACTAAAGTTGGCTTTTGCTATGACTATAAATAATATTTGGATTCTTGCTACAAGAGCCTGTGTTTATGCATGCAAAATCAAAGTTGTATTTAAACAACAATCAACCTTGTAAATTTGATTTTTAAAATGGTCGAATTATCGAAAGTGTCGAATTATCGAAAGTGTCGAATTATCGATAGTGTCGAATTACAGTTTGTTTATTTATTTTTTAATAAGGTCCTCTTATCTTATCTGCAATATAGTTGTATTTTTCGAAATTTTATTTTCTAATTTGTTAATTTTTTCTTTTTTTTTCACTCTAATAATATTTATTTAAATCTAATAATTTTTATTTAATGCAATTTAATTAATAATTTATTTAATCCTATGTCTATAGTTTCTTCCCTGAAATTGCTTACCAAACATGAGTCAGTGTTTCCACAGTGTTAACAGTTGGAGTGTTAGAATGCGGAGAAGCAAAATAACTCCCTACTGAATTTCTCAATAGTCTTACTCCCAGAGGAATGCATCCACACCAGTTAACCTCTAGGTTGGTACTATTGTTATGCTTCTGAGAAGTTTTAATCCTAAGCAGGGTCTTTGAAAATGGTACACGTATGGTGATACAGTGCATGTGCTCTCATGTCCTTAAAGAATTGTAGTTCTGTTGTTTGCAATTTCATTTTCTGATTTGTTAAAATTTTTCTTCTATAGTTTCTCACCTGCGGGTCCTTCGGGTAAACCCGGGGCGTTGCCCGGGTCACTCGGCTAGTAATAATTATATTAGAAAATTGAAAAAGAAAATCTATTGGTAAAAACACTTATCTCGTGTTTTAGATTACTTACGTACGAGCTTGAATCACTCTATGTATATATTCACATTATCATTCAAGTCGTTGTTCTAGGTTTAGTTTACTATAGATATACCAAGAGGCAAATATTTATTGTTCTTCTGTATTAACGCGAAGAATTCCATTTTCGGGATTTCCTGGTCCAGTAATACCTTTATTCCAACCTAGGCGGGGTGTCCACACAGGCATTGCAGTGCCATAACTAACGGTTTGGTACCTGTCCAACCGTTGGTTCTTCCTATTGAAATACATGAAAAGGTCGCGAAAAAATAATGTTACGACGCTTTCCAAACGTCGTTGTTTGCGTATAAGGCTTCTGAATAACAAGGGAGGTTCTATGTATGAGTACTAGTAGATACAGCTTAGCGCGACGCACTCTTTTGCCAGTAGCTTCTAGTAGATTTATGGATTAGATACACTTGCCTACAATGTCCGTCACCAGAATAAATTCTTCGCCAACAGCCGGCTCTCGCTCTCAACATTAGGAAGAAAAATAAATCAAATAAATTTCTAAAATGGCAAACAAACACATACAAACGCATGTAAACACACAAATAAATACTAGGGCCGAAGCCTTAAAAACACAATATTCGATGTAAATTCTTGATCTCAGACCCAAGAGAAGATTTCAAACAATCACTCGTCTTTTGGGGTAAATGATTAAAGACCTTCATAAAAAAATCACCGCAACATTGCCAATTAGATCTAGACGTTCCGGTGACAAGGGCGTCAGTAAATAACACAAGTCCAACGAGGAAATATTAAATAATTATAATACATCTCTTTCTTTCTCTGCGCAGCCGATGAATTTTTCATTTCCAACTTACCGGAAGCTCTCCATCAATTTTAGATGTCAATCCTCTCCAACTTTTCTAAAGTTGGTGCCGCAGTGAGGCCGCTGCAGCTCCCTGCAGCCTAGACCAACTTTTAATATCACCTTGTGTGGATTTACAGGTTAATATTGAATATTTCGCAAGTACCCCACACATATCTCTACCTATTTAGAAAAGGTTCATGTTTAAAAGAGGTGAACTCAAACAGCTTGAGATATGAGAAAGTTGCTTTTCTTATATTTACCCTACAAATATTTTGGTTATTACATATACCACAAACAAATTCAACTTAGAATAGTCTACAAAATTGAATATTACAATATGTTTCTATTTTACATTTTAAGCAGAAGATAAACATGATATGAAAATGACTTGCATTAGCAAAATGAATACTTTAAAAGGCACAAAGTGTCCCAAGTAACACCTTGCATTCGCTGTTAGAAATCAACTTTTGGAAAAATTGTGGAACTGGAGAAAGAGAGGGAGCAAAGATTTTAAACCCGCTATGTACTATAGGTACAAAGCCCTCTCTTTTAAGCAGAGAAACTCAATATGTTCCTCAATGCATACAATTGTTTTACTTTTTTGCAATTCAATAAAACAAAATTTATCAAAATTACTGAAAAAATCTTAAACTACATGGATATATGATTGCTAAGAGCATATTTTAGAAAAGGCAAATCCTCAGGGAATCTTGATCTCCTTTGTGCACAATGTTCCCAATTAGGAGGGGGGAGGGTAATTTGAAAAATTTATCTAAACGCGCAAATGAATGTTTCCGATATTCTGGAATAGTTATTTAATCCGAAGGATGGTGCATGCCATCACCAAAGTTCAGTTATAAAATTAGGATATTATTTATTATCAATGCTAGAATTTGACTTATTCTACTAAAATTTATTAATTCTACGTTAAATTTTAATATCTTTTAGCTTAAAATTACAAAGAAAATTATTAGAATTATCGAACATGAAAATATCGTCTATTATTGTCAAAATACGATAAAATTCAAAGATAATTTCAATATTCACAACATATTCGCATCTCAAGTTACTTAATTATTAGGCAAAAAGCTTCCTTTACTAATAATTAAGCAATTTGAGATGTGAATGTTTTGAATTACACAAAGCCTACATAAGTTGATTGATTAGTTTGATGCAAATTAATTAACCTTTTTCGTCAAATAGTATTTTTATAGAAAAGTGTCAACAGTGTCAAGGCGGTTTTTACAATAAGATCATCATATTGTGTATAATGCAAGGGTCAGTCAAATCTTCTCCATAGAGTTCCATCTGTTGTGGGAGGAAGAGTTGAAACTCTCACTTCTTAGAAGTATCAAAATGGCCGTTGCTCTGTCGTGGCCATCTGGGATATGGCGAGACTTGCCGAAACTTGGTTCTAGAGAATAACCAGAGTCTTAAAATATTCATTATATTTTTTGAATCATGAGAGTAGAGTACTTAGTTAAAAGATAGGAATGGCCCTTTCATTCAATTCCTACCAACCGACTACTGCGGCCTTCTCTCTCTCTCTCTCTACAGAACTGGTGATTAAGTATGGTTAACGACCGTTTGAATTTTTCAGCAGACAGGTCAACCGTAGAGACCCTGATAACGAGCGTTTTTGTTGTACTTGTGGAATCTCCGTTCTGCCAAAAACTAAAATGAGAAGTTTTCATCAGTGTAAATGTTGAATGTATATGTGAAATTTCTATTTATCGAAGAATAGGATTGTGTGATTTTTTCCCTCTGAAACCTCTTAACTAGTTACAACGATTGTGGTGTTTATCTATGTAGAGGTACCTGAAATATTTGAAATTTTGAAGATTGTGCTAGACTCCACACAAGATACAGGTTCCCAAATTTAAAAAATAAAGCTCCCGTAAAAAGTTAGTTTCACCTTGTAATATTTTTTATTCCATCTACATGTTTAATATACTTCCTATCTGACGAGGAAATTATATTCACTGGAGAGCTAAGAGAATAAAGAAGTTCATCTGACCGAAGTTTTCTTTCGAATACAAATATAATCAGTGGCCGGGTAATATTTATCTTTTATTTATTTAACATGTTAACTTTTAATTTCTTTAAACAAGCTATATAAGTAATAAGACGAAGCCCGTAATTATCCGTTTGATATCACTTCGAAGTACCTGGGGGTCGGTGAAAGTACTAATGAAACCTAGGTCTTAAAATCAATGCGAAAAAGGGATTCGGAAAAATATCCAAAATTCCAGCTGATTTTTAGATAGGCGCGCCTCAATAACAAATGTTTACTTTTATTGCGATAGACATGTTTGTGTGTTGAAATATATGATGTTGTTGTTGTCGCGTCCAATGAAGAGCCTCAGATGTCCCCGTGCATCTCTATCACAGCATTCACAATGTCCACTATCGAAATCTATGATGTTGTTGTCGCGTCCAATGAAGAGCCTCAGATGTCCCCGTGCATCTCTATCACAGCATTCACAATGTCCACTATCGAAATCTATGATGTTGTTGTCGCGTCCAATGAAGAGCCTCAGATGTCCCCGTGCATCTCTATCACAGCATTCACAATGTCCACTATCGAAATCTATGATGTTGTTGTCGCGTCCAATGAAGAGCCTCAGATGTCCCCGTGCATCTCTATCACAGCATTCACAATGTCCACTATCGAAATCTATGATGTTGTTGTCGTGTCCAAGGAAGAGCCTCAGATGTCCCCGTGCATCTCTATCACAGCATTCACAATGTCCACTATCGAAATCTATGATGTTGTTGTCGCGTCCAATGAAGAGCCTCAGATGTCCCCGTGCATCTCTATCACAGCATTCACAATGTCCACTATCGAAATCTATGATGTTGTTGTCGCGTCCAATGAAGAGCCTCAGATGTCCCCGTGCATCTCTATCACAGCATTCACAATGTCCACTATCGAAATCTATGATGTTGTTGTCGCGTCCAATGAAGAGCCTCAGATGTCCCCGTGCATCTCTATCACAGCATTCACAATGTCCACTATCGAAATCTATGATGTTGTTGTCGCGTCCAATGAAGAGCCTCAGATGTCCCCGTGCATCTCTATCACAGCATTCACAATGTCCACTATCGAAATCTATGATGTTGTTGTCGCGTCCAATGAAGAGCCTCAGATATCCCCGTGCATCTCTATCACAGCATTCACAATGTCCACTATCAAAATCTATGATGTTGTTGTCGCGTCCAATGAAGAGCCTCAGATGTCCCCGTGCATCTCTATCACAGCATTCACAATGTCCACTATCGAAATCTATGATGTTGTTGTCGCGTCCAATGAAGAGCCTCAGATGTACCCGTGCATCTCTATCACAGCATTCACAATGTCCACTATCGAAATCTATGATGTTGTTGTCGCGTCCAATGAAGAGCCTCAGATGTCCCCGTGCATCTCTATCACAGCATTCACAATGTCCACTATCGAAATCTATGATGTTGTTGTCGCGTCCAATGAAGAGCCTCAGATGTCCCCGTGCATCTCTATCACAGCATTCACAATGTCCACTATCGAAATCTATGATGTTGTTGTCGCGTCCAATGAAGAGCCTCAGATGTCCCCGTGCATCTCTATCACAGCATTCACAATGTCCACTATCGAAATCTATGATGTTGTTGTCGCGTCCAATGAAGAGCCTCAGATGTCCCCGTGCATCTCTATCACAGCATTCACAATGTCCACTATCGAAATCTATGATGTTGTTGTCGCGTCCAATGAAGAGCCTCAGATGCCCCCATGCATCTCTATCACAGCATTCGCAATGTCCAATATCGAAATCTATGATGTTGTTGTCGCGTCCAATGAAGAGCTTCAGATGTCCCCGTGCATCTCTATCACAGCATTCGCAATGTCCACTATCGAAATCTATGATGTTGTTGTCGCGTCCAATGAAGAGCCTCAGATGCCCCCATGCATCTCTATCACAGCATTCGCAATGTCCAATATCGAAATCTATGATGTTGTTGTCGCGTCCAATGAAGAGCTTCAGATGTCCCCGTGCATCTCTATCACAGCATTCGCAATGTCCACTATCGAAATCTATGATATTTTACAAATTGAAGTTCGTTTCGTTAAAATAAATGTTCGGTTTAGATCTTGAGTTTCTCTGTCTTATGTATTACCGGCTGATGTTAGTTTCACTATAGTCTGTTTTAAACTCTCTCTCTCTCAGTGAAAACAGTGTGCGTTGTGAAATGCAATAAAATTAATTATACCCAATATTACTTCCCAAATCTCCAAGGCACCAGAGGTCTGTGCGAAGTTATTATTGAAGAGAAGAATCTATATATTTTAATAAGTTCAATATTGAATTTCTTATTTTCTTAGAAATTCAATTGTTTTGTTCATTTAAAATTCAATTCCAAAAAATATAGTTATTTATAAATTGTATCAGGTATTTTAATTGAAGTCTTTTATCGAATAGACATTCCTCAGCAGATTAAAGGGCCCGAATCAATAAACCAGCAGCCGTCCTCATCTAATCACGTAAAGACAGAAGCTGTTTTACTTCATTATTTTAATTCTTTCTGATACAAGCTATATTTTTCCTTATTTAAATTGAATATATACGCGCACAGATATTTATATGAAAAATGAAAATTGATTTTCTCTATAAGATATTTGGAATTTTTCAAATGATGAATGAAAATTAGAAACACATTAAGTAACTCTGAATTTGCAACACCAAGAATTACTGGGCAGAAAAAATATGCTAACTACAGAGTAAGGTTAGCTTATTCAGTTTTGTATACGAGGTGTGTTCAAAAAGTATCGCGACTTTTGAATTTTTGCGGGTTACGTATATTCGAATTTCGATCTTTGGGTGGCTTTATGTTGGTACTCATGTCTCTCACTTATGCCGACAAGCTCGGCCATTTTGAATGTTCACTTAATTGTTGACAGCTGCTTTGCTTGCAGGTGTTTTGGATCGTCTTCGATTTTTACCTATTAAAAAAAAAATGGATCAAAGAACCTGTATCAAATTTTGTGTGAAAAACGAAATTAAGTGCGCGGATGCATTCCGAATGTTGACTGTGGCATACGGAGAAACTACCTTGGACCGAAGCAACGTTTATCGGTGGTACAAAATGTTCTCAGAAGGCCGAGAAGATGTGAACGACGAAGAGCGTGCCGGACGCCCGAACACTTCAACAACAGACGAAAAAATTAATGAAGTGGAGAAAATGATATTGGCCAATCGTCGAATCACCGTTAGAGAAGTTGCTGAGGACCTAAACATATCGATTGGCTCGTACCATTCGATTTTTATCAATGATTTGGGCATGAGACGGGTCGCCGCGAAATTCGTACCAAAATTGCTCAATTGCGACCAAAAACAGCATCGCATGAACATTGCTAATGAGATGTTGGACCCTGTCCGCGACGACCCAAATTTGCTCCAGCGGGTCATAACTGGTGATGAAGCGTGGGTTTATGGTTTTGACGTGGAAACCAAAGCTCAATCATCTCAATGGAAGCTGCCGCAGGAACCAAGACCGAAAAATGCGCGCCAAGTTCGGTCGAATGTGAAAGTTTTGCTGACAGTTTTCTTCGATTTCAGGGGCGTGGTGCATCATGAGTTCTTTCCACATGGTAGAACGGTCAATAAGGAATATTACCTGCAAGTTATGCGCAATTTGCGCGAAGCAATCCGCCAGAAACGCCCGGATTTGTGGAAGAACAAAAATTGGGTTTTGCACCACGATAACGCCCCTGCTCACACATCGTTGCTTGTGCGCGACCTTTTGGCCAAAAAGAACACACTAATGATACTGCAGCTACCGTATTCCTCAGATCTGGCCCCCTGTGACTTTTTCTTGTTCCCTAAACTGCAGAGGCCCAAGAAAGGACGACGTTACGCTACGCTTGACGAGATAAAGACGGCATCGAAGGAGGAGCTGAAAAAGATTTTAAAAAATGATTTTTTAAAGTGCTTCGAAGATGGGAAAAACCGTTGGCACAAGTGTATAATATCTCATGGGGATTACTTTGAAGGGAACAAAATAGGCATTCATGAATAAATAAATAAATTTTTAAAAAACACCAAAGTCGCGATACTTTTTGAACACATCTCGTATGATGTTAATTGCGCAGATATCTCGCGCATGTTGATTAAGAAATTGTTTAGAAGTTTCTTCCTTTTTTCTCTATTCTGTTCGAATACAAAAATTATTATATAGACTGTCCTATATGAGTAGTGAATGGTCAAAGCATTTTAATTTCGGTTTTAATATCAACAGATAGTATATGTCATATATCTTCCAATTAGTTAGAGCCGATACCTCATAAGATCCTACCCTTCTATTAAAATGTACACTGTTTCTATTTACTACCACCCCATATTTTGTATAAAAACTATTTGTATTTTTACCCCCTATTTGTATGTAAAACTAAAAATGGTGACGTCAAAATAAAGATCTAAAGAGTTATCGGTCAGCTGGTGGCAGCTGGGGACAGAGAAGGGAAATGCCAAAGCCCATGTGGGGCCCCCAGGGTCATTTTATAGACGACCCCTGAAAACAGGACAGGTTTTAGCAGGGGGTCGGCAGTATGTTCTGAGGGTGTGTCTCTCAGCAGACCGCTTCGGTCTCTCTCTCCATTTTCGGTGATAGGCATCCAAGTTTGTGTCATGGCCTCTACCTCTGTCCCGTGGGCTGTCCCCGATCACTCTCGGTGCTAACATCTAGCCCTGCCTCTGCTTCTTGTTGTCCGCGTGTGGGAAGAACATCAACACTCGCCTCACGTATACGACTGCCAGCTTATCCATACGTCGGCAGGATCATTTGTAACAATATTACATATATTATAGCGAAGTAGGTTAACCTTTTGTTTTAAACTATCCTTAGTAAAATATCGGAGGCCCTAGTTCATCAGCGACTCTCTCTAACTCTCTTAGCATTACTGTTAGTTTACCTCTCTTTCACAGAAAGCTACTATTAAATTAGTTTAAAGGTTGTTATTATATTGAAATAGTATTATATTAAAATTATACGAGTAGAGGTCATTTTTTTTAATTTCAACTATTTGAAAACATATCAGAATTTTACAGATATTGGAAAGGTTTAGCTTCCAAATTCCTAAATATAAATTAACCACTAATTTGAAGTGTTCTGTTAAATTAGAAAAACTGATGAAACCGCTAGGATGTTTCCTACTGATAAACTAGGCTTGAATAACTTACCCATCAAGTATTGAGATAGTAAATGATAGAACTCACAGTTGATATAATACGATGTTTATAATATAAAATGATCTCTATATTAATCCAAACAGACATATAAATCCGAAGTTAGCTTATAATTGAAATTTATATTTTCATGTATAGCCCTTACTTTCCGATATGTGAATTCAATATAGATTTTATCATATATATTCAAATATATCCAATAGTATTTTAAAATATAATCATAACAATTAAAACGATTAGTTTCAGAAAAAAAAAAACCTGATATAAAAATAAATAATGGTCATATAGAGAGAGTACCCTAGTATATCTTTCAAGTGGACTTAAGTAAAGGCCTGAGGAAGATTCTGTAGCTTTAAGGTTTGCCATATTTGGTTAAAATGAAGGCTTAATTATTGTCGAATCTTTTGATTGAAAATATTTGAAATATGCTGCCAATTAATAGAATAAAGAAAATATTGTCGCGGCTTGACCCTACGGTTCTTGCGCGACGACGCCGCTTCTTCCTTCGTGGTTCACCCACCCAGGCTCCCGTTGCTCTCCCTCTGCGGCTGTACCCTGCAGAGCACCCAATGACGTCCGAGAACCACCTGCACCGTAACTCCCTTCCTCTGGAAGTATCTCTCGGCCTTATCACTGGTGGGGGGACACGAGAGACTTACCAGAAGAGTAGCAGCAGCAATGTGGCGATGGCGAGAGGAACAACAGCAGGCGGCACCGAGACTTCAAACACTACTCTCTTTATTGTCATTTACTACTAAACATTACATACAAATGGAATAACATGCAATGGGTATTTACATTACGCCACCTCCTGGGGCCAATATGAACATCTATTCACATACATTTTCCCCAGGAAACAGGACCACAGCAGTCGGCGATTCCTACACCAGTTTCAGATCGGAAATAGGCGAAGTCGCCATCTATTGGCGGAGGTTGTAACTATTTTGAGGCTTTATACGCGACAATATGATATTAATTGTTCACAACAATTATATAGATCGATGCTAAGTTTTCATTATCCATATACAGTACACTCTCCTATAACGCGAATTTTTACAACGCGATTTCGTACAACGCGATAAAAAAAAATTGCGACAAATTTATTTATACAACGCGAATTTTCGTATAACGCGTTATAAAATAAAATGCGGAATTTTCTTATTGACAACTGTACAATACATTTGCATATAAAATAATATAACATTTGATTTTGTTTTAGTATATAATTATTTTTCCTATATACATCATTTTATACAATACATTTTTACATGATATTTGTCACTAACAATTTACCCTAACAACATTCGCGTTATACAAGTTTTATTTTGTACAACGCGATTTCATACAACACGGAACACATTAATCGCGTTATAGGAGAGTTTACTGTACCATCCATTAACATACTAACAGAGGTTTTAGTTGTAATGTTTTAAGCTATCTCCTCTAAATATACTCAACAGCACATAGCGATCTACATACCAAAATGTTCGTTTTTTTACTTCATGTATCACTCTTATTTTTATTTCCCCCAATATATTAGTAGGTATATTTATTTTTATTTAATCAATTTTCCAATCTTAGATTTTTTGCTTTCGAAAAGGTGCGTTGGTATTATTGAATTTTATTAATTTCTAAAGGTAGATATTTTTGTGTTTCTAATTCAATTGTTAATTACTTTTCCACTTCAAGTAATAATTACTTATCTGTAGAAATTTTCCTTTGGAATCTACTCTGGATGCCCAGAATTTATCCGTGTGCGTATCTGCCCGAATGTTTATACATGGCTTAGAAAGTATGTTTATCCAACCTTACTTGAAATGCTTCTTCTAAGAAATAAGAATTATCCCCATTGCAATTTTCAAGCCACCATCTATACTTTTAATGTGTTTAACAGGACCTTCGGTTAAACCCGAGGCGTTGATCGTGTCTCACTAGGCTAGTTTTTATATCAAAACTTAAGGCATATTTCATTCATTAAGCAAAGTAATAAACCCATATAATCATATGAGATATTATAGCTTTAATCAAAATGTGATAATAAAAACTTAGCCTCGGTATTATTCCAATTATAGTGATGATTTAACCGAGAAATACGCTGAATGTTAATTCAAATAATGTCAATTTTACCTAAATATCTAGTGTCGATATTGTGTTTGACTCCTATTGCAACTGTATAGTCTCTCTGTCGAAGACTAGACCAGCCGTTCATATAAAGTCTGAGGGCTCTTGCGCAATTATACATACAGTTCGTCCTACTTTAGATTCTACCTTTTGGCATGAGCACGTCACGTGACGGCGACCCCTTTTTTCATTTCGTTAATTATAAAAAATGTCTAGGAATATTTTTTTAGAATTAGTATGTTTATTAATATTGTATCTCCGAAGAGAGAATTCGCCATCAGGACAAATATGTAAAAAAGTTGTAAAGCAATCTCTGTTTTGAAATTTAAGAAAGCTGTCTAATTCAGTGTGTGTTGAAGAATAAAATCTTTAAAAAGTCACGAAATATTTTGGAATAAAAAATGTCGAGAATTAATAACCGATCGATCAGAAGTGGAGAGGCCATCAATAATGTTGCTGAGGAAGTGATGACACCAAATCTCTTCCCGCACAGATCGCTTGCAAAGTTGTTAAAAAAACAACTTAAAAAAAAAAAACAACTTGCGTGTATTTACAAATGAAAGAACCCTGAAGGCAAACGTCTACCTTCTAAAGCTTCACACCTGAAAAATAATTTTAAAAAATCAGCAATCCATAATAAATGCATATCTCCTAAAATTAAATCTTAAATTTGAAACAAAATTCACTACAGTACTAATTTTTCGATTAGCAGTTCACCTACCTCTTTTAAAGGGAGTCTATTGACTGTAACAATGGCATAGCACGTTACATTCGGACTATTTGAAAACGATCTGAAATATTTAATCGCTCTATATAAATCCTATTGTTGAAGTGTCTCTATGCAACATGGAAAGAGATAGCGGAGTTGTCATAGAAATATCGGTCAATAAATAAATTTCAGTTTTCAAGTTCTCAAGTATGTTCTTCTCCAGGTTGAGAACATGCAGAGTCGTGAAACAACTATAGCGAAAATCATGAGGAGATTGGATATGAGCTTCTGTGACTCTGGATGAAACCAGGCGTTACCTCGGCAGTAGTGGAATCTACAGAAAAATGAACTATAAAAATTCTCATAAGAGAAAGTCAATTAAAATTACGAACATGAGCAAAGAGTAAATGTGGCCAAATGGTGGTCACTTGGAACTTTATCGCTTATCGAGGTATCTAAAGATTGTAGATCATTCTGAATTCTACATCACTAACGTTTTATATTACAGTGATGGAAGTAATATATTAACGAAATATCTAATTGAGCTTTTTGATCAAAGTATTTTCCACCATAATCAATCAACGTCATCCTGAACGGGATTTTCTTATCTCATTGATATTAGTGAGAATTAAAATTTGTTGAGGTATTCTTATTTGATCACTATAAAAACCTAAATAATTGCAATCAGTAATTTAATGAATGAAAGGAAGAAAAAATTGTTTGCAACAAGTTTCTTTTATTCTTAAATTTGGCGAGCTTTCAGGCGTTAGCCTATCATCAGGCCGACATCGCAAATATATATAAAATAATACAAAATCTAAACTAAATATAGGCGTAGAACTGATCTTACCGGAAATAAACAAATCGTAATAAAATATATCGTATACACCGATACATGCAAATGTGCCGAAAACTTTAAAATAAAATAAAATAAAATAAAAATTTTTTTAAAAACAAATTTAAAACTATGAAATTTGAGATGCGCTAAGATTACATAAAAGGACTAAAATAAGATTTGGAATTTACAATAAGACAAAAAACCGACTATGAATTTATACAACTAATTTAGCTATGGGATATATGAAGGTACTGCTGTGGTAAATCGATCCTTCTGTTAATGCTCTTTTTATCGTTCGAAACCAAGGATTCTAGTATAAGTCTATTATGTTTGGAGAATATGTTTCGGAAGTAACACTTGACCTCCTGTAGGTTGAAATGGTGGCCTGTAGAATCCTCATGTTGATATATAAAAGATCTGCTATCTCGGTTCCTTACGTTTCTGATATGCTCCTTAACTCTGGTACCGACAGTTCGGCCGGTTTCCCCCACGTAAGAAGCGGTACATTGTTGGCAAGTTAATAAATAAACCGCATTTTGCTGGTCACTTGGTTCTGTCTTAACCTGAGATTTCGTGATTGGATGTCTGACTAATTGGCCGATGGATCGAGAGCCTATAAAAACAGGCCTAATCCCAAATTTCCTCAAAACATCTGCTAGCCTTTGATTAGTAGGGGAATACTGCAAATAGCAATTGGATCGATATACCTGCCGGTTTCGGGGAAGGAACCCTTTATAAGTGTGTTTCATCACAAATGAGGCTGGGAATCCATATCTCTGGAGGTTTCGGATGATGTTGCTCTTTTCAATCTTTCTGAAGCCTGGAAGGGAGCAATGCGTGATAATTCTTTTTGTCAATGTTTTGACTATGGAAATCTTGTGACTTATCGGGCCAAATGAGTTGAAATTGAGGTATGACGGCTCTATTCCTTTCTTATAATAAACGGTCGAATGGTATTTGTGTTCGGTTCTGAGGATGAGTATGTCCAAATAAGGCAAGGCGGCCTCTGTCTCCATAGTAAATTTTATCTGGGGGTTGTAACTGTTCAGAGTGTTTAAAATCAGGTTTCCTTTGTCCTCTTCAAACTCGCAAAAGATGTCATCAATATAGCGGTGCCATCTTTTTATGCCAAGGTGTTTGAAGGTAGTGATCCACTTGTCTATTTTCAACATGACAATTTCAGCCGCTATCAATGAAAGTGGGCTCCCCATAGGGGAACCACAAATCTGTTGGTAGATTAAATCTTCAAACTTGAAATTATTCAATGAAAGGCAGAGCTGGAATAAAGTGACGACCCTATTGTTTTCAATGGAATCAGTAGAATTTTGGGCCAGTATTTCTTTCAGGTTTTCCACAATTAGATTGTGCGGTAAGCTAAGGAACAAGGATACAACATCAAAGGAGCCCATGATACATCCCGGATTTGGTTTGGAATTCCGTAATTTGATGATGAAATCAGGAATGTTACTGATGGAAAAGGAATTGTAAGAGCGTATCACTGGAGACAGGAATGAAGTTAAGAACCTTGATAATGGCATAGCTGGCGAAAGATGGTACGCTATTATTGGTCTCAGAGGGATATCCTCCTTATGTAGCTTCGGTAACCCATAGATGTAAGGGATTCGGTTGGTGGAAGATGTGAATTCTTTGAATTGGGCGTCGGTTATTAGTTTTTTCTTTCTTTAAGGATGCCAGTTTCCGCTTAAACAGGGCTACTGTTTTCGAATTAGTGGTTTGGTCGATCTGTCTGAAGACACTTACATCATCTAAAATATTGTGGATTTTCTTCGCATAGTCAAGTCTGCTCATGATAACCGTGTTGGCTCCTTTGTCTGATTTTGTAATCACAAGATCAGCATTATTTTTTAGTTGTTTAATGGCGGTCATTTCCTCTCTATTGGGTTTGACATCTAATTTGTTCTCTCTGCTAGATAGTCTACTGGCAACCAAGTTCCTGATCTCATTCTTTTCAGTATTTTTGAAGGACGATATAGCTGTCTCTACAGCTCCTATGGTAAGGTAATTGTCTGTTCGATTGAGGAAATAAAGTTAAACAACTCTCCCTCTCTCTCGAAGGCTACCATCTACTAGTACCAGTATTTATACTTATAAATTCCCATATTTATATATCTCTTTATATATATATCGTAATTTAAACAATGTGATATGTAAGTAATAAAGTATGACGTCTTTTCTAGTCGTCTCAAAGTGACACCAGCTTGCCACCGGACACCCGGGGGAACCAGGGAGGGACAAAAAGAGGCGTTGGTCCGGATGTTGACAGTTAGTTAGGTTACAGTGGATATTTTCGGACAGGCCCGCTGAGTACTAAGTTGGTTGTCATCTCACGGCGGCCCTCGTGGCCGCCATTTTGGCTCCTCCCTGCCTCCGCGGTTTCATGCAGGACGCCGAGCTTTCCTCAGTTAATCCTCAAACTTTTCCCTGGTCCTGGTGCCACGTGAGACGTACTAGGAGAGCATCTTTTGATCCCAAACTTTGTCCTTACTGTCCCGTGCGGACTTCCCACTCTGCACGCCTTGCCACTCAACCCCGACTGCCTTCAACTCACTTGTTGGCTTACCCGGGTTTACGACATATATAAGTGGCAATATAATAAGGTGGGGAAAGAGAAATAATCACACCACAAGTTGGTAGAGGAATCCAAGACAACCAGAAAGAGAGAGAGGGGGGGGGAGAGCCGGGCGTCCGGCAACAGCCGGGCGTCCGTTCTTGTCGCCCACAATCTCCAACTGTCTTAATAGTCCCGAGAACTCACGGGCCCCTCTGGTCGCCCCTTGGAATGGGGTGGTGTCTTAAATGACCGGATTTTAGCTGCCCGTCTCTCTCTGGGTTGACTGTAAGGTTTGCTTTATTATTCCAGGAAGACTTTCAGTTGCACGATAAAGAGATGCCTTTTTCATAATATATTTATAATTATGTTTCAGATATATAGATGGCCCGTTATTGCTCTGTATTAATTATATGTATGCCTACTGTCTTCAAAGCTTATATACATAGCTCATTTAAAATTTCTAGAGTTCAGCATCAGTATAGGTATCAAAGCAAGACAGCCCAAAAAACATGAAATATTATAGCTGTATGGTAGATTAAACTGGTGAAACCGCTGGGAGGGTTCACCACTGATGAGCGAGGCCTTCCCATTAGTTTATCATTGCACCAAGAGCAGTTAGAAATTGTGTTATTTCTGAAACAATCAAACGCGTCAACAATAGTTGAAGTATTCTATATAAGTCTTTCAGAGACAAAGCCAGGTCCTCAAACGATGCTATTATTGTCGGCAATTATATCTTTAACACAAAGCAATAAGGCGTCATCTATGCCTATAAAATGAAAGGATTCAAAAGCACGAATGTTTCTTTTATACATAATACAAACTTATACTGCCCTTGCTGCGATGAAAAAATATATTGGGAGGGCTTGGCTCATCAGTGGTGAACCCTCCCAGCGGTTTCGCCAATTTAATCCACCAGACCGCTTCTCAGAGCTCTAATACTGTATTGGACGATTCTGCTTATATACGCAGAACTGAAGGAAGGAATCTCAGGAATGGTTTTCAAGAAAACTATGGACATAACCTTATAGGACAATATAATTACATTCAAATATTTGCATCGAGCAATGCTCTTCCGCAAACAATAAAGACAATTCGTGCTTTTAAATCCTTTCATTTTATGAATATATCTTTATTCAATATCTTTTTTCATTATTTTTATTTATTTTTTATTATCCCTAATAAAATTGGTACAAGCCATGATAATCATAGTGGTTAGAAGTGAGCGACTGCTTCTACTGTAAGTGCACCACATGTCTACACATATGAAAAGCAGTTCGACTTTGCACTTACAAATTTGGCAGAGCCCCGTATGATTACTTGCGCTCGCTGGTGGGTTTGGACTTTTGCAAGAATCGGGGGCCATTGGAGCATCTTTTTTTATTAGAAAAAAGTGCCCAATGCGAGATTTGATCGCGGGTCGTAGCGGGCGAAAACCAATGGTTTAGACCACCCTTCCACCGACCCCTTCTACAATTTAATAAAAAAATATATTTTCATCCATTTTGACTGCCCACTGAGTACCTTTTAGCTGGGAAATTAAAATATGTTATTTAGGATCGAAACCCGAAAATGTCGCAATAACCTTAATACCGTTATAAAGAATTTTTACTCTTTATTTGATGACATTTAAACAAGTAAATTATGACAAAGGTATTACTACATCAACTAGCTAAAGAAGAAGGCTCTAAAAAGAAGTTCAGTTGGAATAAATTTGGTATTGTATTGGTCGGAGACATGGTCGAGAAAAGAAAATAGAAGCATTTTAAATGTAGATATAGAGAATAATAAAGAAAGAATAAAGTAGGTTGAAAGAATTGTGAATGAAATATATATGGGAATATTGATAATGGAATTAGGCTTGCTGTTGGTCATCAGAAAAATATTGAAGAATTAGATGGAACATATAATAAGAGGAAATAAATAAAATGAGAAATATTTTCTTAAGAGTAAAATGTTTGAAAAGAGAACTCAAAGCATTTATATAATACTTGAAGTGAGATAGACATTAAAAGTTATGGAGAAATAAAGACAGCAGTATGGTACCTCTGGAGACCAGTACCGACAGAGAAACTGTAGAAAAGTAAACATTAAGGCATATTACAGCTCTAACTAGAATAGCTTTCATCCACCTCTCTCCTTAATGGTTTCAATCCAAGATCAGTACACGCTTGTGTAGCTACACCTTGAAATGGCCAATTTCAGACCTCCATAAGTGCAATTTATGACTTGCAGCGTACACACTACCCTCTCATTTAATCGCCATAAGAGATAGAGAAGAAGCAAACGAAAATAAATAACCCCAATTTAATTTGGAGGTGTTGCCAGGCAGCATAGTCATCATTCTATCCGGCACCGCTGCATGCCGGCTTAATTATGTTAATCGGTCACGTGATGGTTTTATTGTCTTCGCCGAGATCTGGGAATTGTTGGAGTAAATTGAAAACAAAACCTGATTAGCACAAGAACAATTAACAGCAACTAATTAACTATTTATCATAAACATTAATGGGATTATTTATCTGCTAATGGCCTTGTGGATAGTTCAAACTGAATTATTGGAGTTGATGTGTGAATTTACAGAATTGTTGTAGCTATAATTCTCCGTATAACGGTCTCTTAATCCAACAAAGACCTAAGTGAATTTGAACCTACTTAAGAGCATATATATAATTACTTTAATATACAAATATAAAATGAAAACTTCCCACTTACGTAATTGAAGGTCACTGATATCCCCGATGCTTTATTTGAAACAAGCGAAATGATTATGTGCAAATATTGGGTTTTTGTCTTTACACAAGTTACTGGTAGCATCAGGTTCAATGTAGTATTAACTACGTGTATACATTTACCCAGATTATGCACATTTACCTTTTTCCACATTACCATCTTTTTCGAAGAGTTTTTATATGTAAATATTATTATGCTGAAGGTTTTTATACATTTGAATGATCGTGATATACTTATTTGTTAATGTGTAAATATATTTATTCATTATGTTGAATTCTTTTTCGCGCGCGAGTTCTGTATTTTCTAATTTAAATGTAATAAAGGTGATGCTAACTAAGATATTATCAGACGATTCAGAATCCAAATTTAGCAGATCGACCTTCTGGCCTTAATTACACGGAGTCATTAAAATTGATATACCGAACGGGTAGGGCTTTAGTTTTGAAGAATGCATTTTTTTCATGAAAACTACTTTATATAGATTAATCATAAGTACATTTATTCACAAATCTTTTATACTTAAAAATGTATATTTTAAATGCTACAGTTATGTTGTTTTGGGAAATACTATTGAAAATTCTATAGAAACGGCCTCAAAATTTCTGGCGACTTTATTCATTCTCTTTACACCCTGTGATGTTTATATATATGTATGAATAAATATAGTCGTGTAAAATAGGTAGTTTGGAGATAGATAGTCTTTTCTTAAGGGATCATTATTTGATAAATTTTCTCTTCTGCGAAAAAAACTTGTCTAGCACGGTTACTGTTGACCGACAATCAATCAGGACTTAATGTTTCGTGGTAAAACCTTATACGTATTAGAAGCATTCTAAAAACCTCGTTAGGACTTATATAGTGAAAATAGGAATATTAAAATTATTAGAATATTTGGGCACAATTAAGTCTAAAATATCTGATTGTGTTTATGAGAATATTCGATCCAAGACTGGCTCATCAAATTTTCGAATCCAATTTGTAAATAATACTTGTATATATCTTTCCTTGTGTTTATATATGCACTTCACTGCCAGACTGCATATTCGGCTCACTTTTTCCGACTTTGAAAAAGCATGTTCTGAAGTTTTGTATGAAACTTGTGTGTCTATAAACTGCTGGCTACCGTAAATGCAAAAACCTGAAAGAAGCATGCAGATAACATGAAATTAACAACATGCATTAGCGGAGGTGAGATATGCAAATGATTAGAATTTCAGAGCAGACGCACATCACGCGCGCCTGTGGCTCCACTTAAAAGCACTATTCAAGGCTTGGAGATTTCGACGATTTCAATTTCGGCAATTGTGTTTTTCGTGTGTTAAAAAACGATCAATTATGCCTCGTAGAAAACAGCGATCATCTTTTGAGCAAGTTTCCGAGTTCGACAGAGGAAGGATAGTGGCTTATCGAGATTGTGGATTATCTTTCAGGGAAATCGGTAGTCGTGTTGGACGACTCCAAACAACTGTAATGCGGATATGTGATCGTTGGATGCAGGAAGGTACGACGGACGCATGTGTACGTGTTCGACCGCATCCACCTCAGTGCACCACTTCACGTGCTGACAAGCAAATTGTGCACATGGAAGTGACAGATCGCTCAGTCACATCACGAACCATTCAGTCTGTAACGCATTATCCATGCCTGCGCGTACCAATCGACGCCGTTTACAGCAGAGTGGTCTCTCCGCAAGACTTCCATTGCTTCGTCTGCCCTTGACGCAGAACAACAGACGTCTCCGCTGCTAATGGTGCGATTAAAGAAGGATGTGGACGGCAGAATGGACGAGTCACGCTTCTGTCTGCAACACCACGATGGTCCGATTCGAGTCTGGAGACACCGTGGAGAGAGGATGCTGAACAACTGCGTTATGCACCGCCACATTGGTCCTGCACCGGGTATTATGGTATGGGGCGGTATTGGATATCACTCTCTCACTTCTCTGGTACCTATTGCCGGTAATTTAAAAAGCCAACGCTACATCTTCGAGGTGTTGGAGCCTTACCTTCAGGGCTTTCCCACAGCCATATTTCAACAGGATAATGCGTGACCACGCGTGGCACGCTTTGTCCAAAGGTTCATCATCAATCGCCAGATTGAATTGCTTCCCTGGCCGGCTCGCTCTCCGGATCTTTCGCCGATAGAAAACATGTGGTCAATGGTTGCTCAACGATTGAGACAGATTACATTCCCAGCTCTCACACCAGATCATCTTTGGCAACGTGTGGAAGCTGCTTGGTCTGTTGTACCCCAAAAAACATTCAAAGCTCCTTAAATCAATGCCGAGGCGTGTGGCAGCGGTGATCTCCAACAATGGCGACTACTATAGCAGGAATCACACTTAGCAGAAGTCTATAAATTAAATCATTTGATACTTGGTTAACATGTAATCTACAAAATACATTTTGTTGTGATATGGTGTTGCAATATGGGTGGCCAGCAGTGTATATATCTAGAGAAAATTGCAATATGTATCTTAAGCCCAAGCTGTGGGAGAAATAATACAGTCTGTATTCTGAAATATAATCTGAAGGGAAGAAACATTGAAACGTGTATCTTTATTTAAGGTTTATGTGGAGAGAGGCAATGCAAAATATTACTTGAAAACTGTAAGTGGAGGATATAATGTAGCTTAAATCACGAACTTTTCTCTAAGAAACAATTTAGTATATAACTCAAACACGTCATATGAGACTAATAATGCATTTTGAATTATGATCTGAAGGGAAAAACACTGAGGCGTGTATATTGAAATGCGGGTTGTGCGCGTCGAAAGAGACAGTGCATTTTACACGTAGAAATGATGTCTTTGGTTGTTGAGAGAGTGATTCAGCATGATCCACACGCGGCTATGGGACAATTTGATTCAATAGTAATAACTGAATAACAGAGCACAAAAGGACATTGGCGAACGGCCGAGCTTTTGTTAATTAGAGAATTGATAACTTTTTACAAAAAGTTTCAATAATAAAAGAGAATAAATGACAAATGTTCCTAGGTTCCCATCATAATTCAGCCAGACCGATCGACAAATCGATTTAACAAGTTTTAAAGTTTTGTCTCGCCACAACCAAACACATATATCACACACTAAGGTGGGGCCACTTGAAAGTTTGTATAGCTCTGACGATTATTTATTTTATGCAAATATTTTTATCACGTATCTTACGTATTCAATAACTCATATGATTGCAGTAAGGTCTGTAGAGATAATATTTGATGATATTTAAAAGAAACGCATTGCCAGTAAATTTATTTGTGTAAAATTTTAACGATAGATGGCAATTAAATTTAATTTACTAATATACATTGGTTATGAAAACATATTTTGCGGAAGAGCTTTGCTCGATGCAATACCTTGAAATTATATGTATGTACCTCTACAGACCTATAAGCTTATGTCCATAGTTCACTAAACACCCCTAAGCTGCCTTCCATAGAAAGTACAGGGTATATTCCAAACCAATCCAATACAATAGTAGAGCGGTCTAGAGATTAATTTGGCGAAACCGCTGAGAGGGTTCACTACTGATGAGCCAAGCCCTCTCATTCAATAACTCATATCATTGCAGTAAGGTCTGTAGAGATGATATTTAAAAGAAACGCATTGCCAGTAAATTTATTTGTGTAAAATTTTAACGATAGTTTGCAATTAAATTTAATTTACGTATCATATTGTTTAATGGCGTATTCAAATATAAAATGAGCTATGTTAAATATGTAATTTTATAAAGAGCTAGAATGCGATATATTATTTATTATTAAATGTTTTCTCCCTAATCAATTTTTCCTTTATTAAATTGATAGAGAAATATAATTATTGGATACGATTGTTTAAGAGAGATTCCATTGATATAGATAAACAAATAGATTTAATGAAAAATCGCGAGAGGATATAAGTGGTATACACGTGCCTTTAAAATGTATTAAAGAAATGGATTTCTTCGATAATCTCTGTGAAAGATACAATAAAATAAGTGAATTCGCTCCAAAACCAGATTGGTCTATTCCGACACAGTGTAAATCTATATACCCTAGTTTTGGAACGGCGCCTTTGGCTCAAAGAAGGTCGAGAAAGACACTTTTAGTACATATAGATATTTATAAAATAATAAAAAAAAAAAAGGAAATAAATATAAATTTTTAAATAATTTTCTCATCTTATATATTTGATATATATACACCTATCCCCCGATTTACACGGTACTTTTTTTACACGTTTTTCGCTTTTATACGGTTTTCCAAATAATTTTTTTTTGTTTTTATCGCACTATACTAAATGCTACTGTGATTGAACACATGCGCTGTGTACACATCTCACGAGGAATCCCGAGCTTATGTGCTGACTACATATTTTAACCTGTCAATGCATTTTATTTTTATTTCTGTGTACACCTATCCCCCGATTTACACGTTTTTCTCAGGAACGTATCTACCGTGTAAATCGGGGGATAGGTGTATTTATTTTATAGAGTGAAATACATTTATCCCATTCAAATGTCTGCAATGTCGGCATCTTGAGACTTTCTCTGCAATTACGTAAATCTTGGTACGTTTTAACCCAACAACTGAAGTGCTTTGATTTCATGAAATATGACACAACACTCATGGAAGACATTTTCAAGATTTACACATTTTTGAGAAAATATCGAGTAATATTAAAAATCGTTGAAACTATTACATCTAGTCATATTTAGTATTGAAATATTTTTCTTCTAAAATAATTGAGAGGATAATATATAAGTACATTGCCACCCAAAGAAATTTGCATCACCTCGAAATACTTGAAAAAGCATTAAGGCATGAAATAAATCAATTTTATGAAACCGTAACACTAGGATATATATAAGTACATAAAAATAGTATTGTTTATTCATGAAAGGGTATTTAAAGAGCCTCCCTATGTATAATTAATTAAAGTTATCTTGATTTATTCTTTAGATTATCGCTAATCTATAGAATTCCATAAGAAGGGCGTTATACAAGAATATTTCTGATTTCACAAGCGGCAGAATCATAGGCCTCAGAGAAATTGAATTTTCTATGAAAGTAGGCTGCAATCTGAGTAGTGTTTAAAGGATTTGGTCTTAATGATCAGAGGAAAAGTTAAAAAAAATATTGGCTCATGTCGCCCTAGAGTAACAATAGAGGGTAATAGGATTCGAAGGATGGGTGTTGCATACAGGAACACAACTGTACCAATGATTCAATCAATTATAATTGTGAAAAACATCAATCTCTGAACAACATTAATAATCGTCTTATCGAAGTGTAGAACTCTGTAATCTCTGGCCTATATTGAGAATTCCATTCTTTGTCAGACACAGAAGCGACAGGCTCAGCTGGTGTGAACAAGGTGTTTTTTTCTGATTAATCCAAATTCAGTTTTAAAATTCATATGATGGCAGAATACATGTTTCATGGTGTGGGATGGCATTGTCTATGAAAGTATGAAACCTTTAGTCTTTATTCAAGACACAACGACTGCTCAACAATACATTGCAGATATGTTGAAGCCTGTTGTGTTAACAATTTTTTTATCGGGCTAATAACGCCAATTTCCAACAAGATAATGCCCAACCACATACAACCAACATCTCACGAGCCTTCCGTCAAAACTTTGTATTATGTATTAAACTGGCGAAACCGCTGGGAGGGTTCACCACTGATGAGCCAGGTACTCCCTTTAATTTTTCCATCGCAGTAAGGACAGTAGAAATTGTTTTATTTTAAAAAGAATATTACGCCTCTAAAATAGTTTTATAATTTGATAACAGATGGCGCTCTAGTACATCGTAATACATAATGAGTTAAAACATAGGTTTTGGCAAATTTAAACAAAAAAAAGCCAATCTGTATACAATGGTTTCGGGCTATGACCCTCATCAGAACAGGGGCTGGCTTTGATTTCATAACATCCTACGAAATAAGTAATGAAACCTGTTAAATTTGTTAAAAATTAATTCAGGCTGGTTAATAGACAGGGCCGAATACAAGGCTTGAATTCAACAAAGGTTGTGAGAGTATGGCATTCATGTACCAAAAATGACACCACTCCCCTTAAATAATTCCCCTGTACCGTTGAGGGGACATTGCTCGAAATCATGATTTACAGGTTAGCTTTTGTCTAAATTTACCTAAACCTGTGCTGGGGCCATATTTAATTACCACCACTAAGTTTGTTACTGGAGTGATAAACATAATACATTCTTTTAATTCATATTTAAATAGATGTGCCTTTTTTGGTATACACACATAAACCTTATATAGATGTAATATTCTTGCAAATGATCATATCGACGTATGGATAAACTGGCAGTCGTGTACGTGAGGCGAGTGTTGATGTTCTTCCCACACGCAGACAACAAGAAGCAGAAGCAGGGCTAGATATTAGCACCGAGAGTGATCGGAGACAGCCCACGGGACAGAGGTCGAGGCAATGACACAAACTTGGGTGCCTATCACCGAGACATGGAGAGAGAGACCGAGAGAAGCGGGCTGCCGATGGACGCACTTTTAAGCATACTGCTGCTGACCTCCTGCCAAAACCTGTCCTGTTTACAGGGGTCGTCTATATAAAGTCCCTGGAGGGGACCCCACTTGTCCTGGGCGTTGCCTTTTTCCTCCCCTCTGGCCGGCAGCTGTCCCCAGCTGACCGTTCCTTTTGGCTTTTTATTTTGACGTCACCATTTTTAGATTAAATACAAATAAGGGTGTACAAGTTATATTAATAAAGATATAGCATATATATAAAATATGGGGTGATAGCAAATAGGAACAGTACACACCATAATAGAAGGGTAGGATCTTATAAAGTATCGGCCTTAACTAATTGGAAGATATGTGAAATATACTAAAAATGTCATTATTATAGTGTAAAATATACTATATATATGAAAAATAGTACATATTTGATATTGTATATATACATATATGAAACACAATAGAGAAAAAAATAACAATAAAAAGGTCAGGTGTTGATATTAAAAATAAAAAAGACATATCCTGACCAGGAGCACGCGTGCTTTTCAGAAGGCAGAGCGCCATCTGGTGGAACAGGATATACCTTTTTTAATATATATATATATATTACAAAAAAGATTTTCTGATGATTTTGGAATTAGAGATATAGAGTTATTACTTGCTGATGCTGATTATATTGAGGATACATGAGTATTTTAAAATTGTTTTGCAGTCGTGGTAAAAATAATTAAATAAACTTTGAATCACAATTTGAATTCATTGTGATGATAGACATAATTAAGGAAGAAATACCTTACTTGAGGGGAAAAGAATAAAATAAAAGATTATCTACAAAAAAAGATTTGAGCCGGCCAACGGGAAATAACAATGGGTTTATAAAGGGAACATGGCGACCTCTAGGAATGTAATTTTTAAATGAAATAATTGTTTTATAACACATATATTTACAAAAAATAATTGGAGACTCCATTTTATAAATAAATTGGCGAAGCCAGGAAGAGTGACTATTAATAAGCCAGAAATATCTACAATATTTGTATTGTTTTAAAATAATTTTTTCTAAATCTTTATTGAAATTGATTTCTATTATGTTTCTTACGTAGCCGAGTTTATTGTTTAATTTTTAAGAAAATGATTTTCTCAAGTTACATCCAAATTGATTTATCAACAAGATGAAAATGAACCGGCCGCCAAAGTGTCACATTCTCAGTTTGATAATTAGGCTTAATGAATCAAATTTGCATATGCCACGGAATTTTTATCGACTTTTTTTGCTAATAAATCATTCTTGCATTTATTATGCAGATATATTCTTCAAGATTGGTATTTTTGAAGGGTCATATTGTTCTCAGGCATATTGTTTTCATCCCCTCCTTTCATATTGATCGAAACCTCTAAAATGAGAAGTTTTTGATATTTGAATCACGTTGAAATACAAGAAGATGGGCTGTCTTTTATTGTTAAGAAACCACTAGAAATAGAATATTCAAAAGGCAACAACAGTTTTTTTTCACATAGATATACAATACATAAACAAAATGCTACTTCTCTAATACATCTTAAGGCTAGGGAGAAAATTAGTCAAAGGTAAACCTCAATGCAAACATTTTTTTTAATTCTCAAGAAAAATTTAAAAGAATATATATGAATATAAGAGAAGGAATAGGATAATATTTAATTAGGATAAAATTCAATCTTTTAAAAGCTTCAAGAAGAAAAGGCAAGAGTCGAACAGTCTAGGAATGTTCTTGCCTCACGCGTTCCACATGATAGTGAACCTTAAACCTTCGTTTTCAAATATATATATACGGATTTTAATAAGTCGATATCAAAGATATCAAGGGACCGGGCAACATATTGAGAAAAGTGGGCAAATCAGTTGTCACTATCCTTTAATACCAGTTTATATGTGGATTTTTTCAGACTTCTCTTCCAACCTCTATTCTTTGAAGTTCCATTGAGGTTATTGCAAAGAAATGAATATATCTCACAAATCACATGATGAATGGCTACGTCAAGCTTCTGGACTCAAAAAATAGGAGATTCTGAAGTCTACTAAATCTATTCCCTTCTTTTCCAATCATCAGGTATATCCCGAAGAGCCTATCCGTAGAGTAAAGTCAGGATTTTACCTACTTCATCAATCTCTTGGCTTTTATACATGCTCCCTCTTTAAATAGCCCACGAACATCCGGAATAAGACACGCAATGAGCTTCACCATTGCATTCCTAAACGTGTGTGAGCTCCTTTCGACAAAAGTTGATTTTCCTTTGCCTCTGTTACACATCCACCTTTTTAGCATCGGCCACCGTCTAGTCTACATTCTGAGCTTTCTCTCTTATGGAAACTTATTCTACGACCTAAAAACCTTTATTTTTTCGTATCGGAGTTCAGAGTCAAAAGACCATATTTATAAAGCGTCATTCATTTAATGCTAAAGACCATCACATCTGCTATCCAAAAAGATGCATGGCTTGAAATTTTGTAGTATCCAGTTCAATAAAAGTAGTCTGGATAAATACATACTTCAATCTAAATTATTATCTCGGCACTCTCGCTTTCTCAATCCTCTTCATTATAGACTCTCGGACCTGGATGTTTTCCTATATCATTGCAGAAAGAACATATGCATAACTGAATTTTATCAAGGTGTTCGTCTTGACCAAATGGCTACGCCTATCGTTCACATCTCCAGTGATCCAGTAGATATACTCAGCAGGAATATCTAGCAGAGATTGTCATCGCTCGAACTCCCTCGCGTCACTGATTACGATCACTTCACCCGAGCCTACCAGTTCTTACGGAGCAAGTTAGAAACAACTTTTGGATGTTGTTCCAACATTAACATGTGAATCAAGTGTCTAACATTCGAACGTAATGTCAGCATATATAATAGGTTAAAGTGGATTGCGGATAATGGAATAATATCACATCCCCTTTTCGAGCATTCGCTAAGCCCTAACGTCTATGAAGTTAATAGACGCCACACCGTAGTCAAGGCCGTTCGTCTCTATGCCTATACCTACCTCAATGGGCAATCATCGGCGCGAAATACCTGTGCAGTATATGGGTCACCATTTACCTCAGAGGAGATTGTCGCTGCCTTCAGATGCTTGTCTAGGTGGAAGGAATAGCCTTGCAACCTGATAATGGTCTTTGAATATTTTTCCTGGAACCATCCGGCGAGTCTGGAGCCGACGCAGTTATGCGAAGCTTGCCTTTGGTTAAAGTCTTTATCTACTTAGACTTAGATACCGCCTCTCAATGTCTAGCTATCTATTCTCTTTCCAATGGAAAATATTGTGTAATTTTAACCTTCTCGTCTATTGCCGATAATAAGCCGTTCTGAACGGCCCTCATCATTGACGTGTGTCTAACGAGTTCGGTAGTCTCGGTATTCAGCACATAATTAGCTGTTGTTTCCAACACACACGACTCAGCACCTCGACTGGAGGTTCCTCAGTTTGGCTGCCGCCGTATTTCTTCATTGAGGTGTCACTGATCTGTGCTGCAGTCGACGCCGTAATTCCAGGTGAAGTAATATCAACAACAATAACAAAATATTTATTAAGGCATTCCGCCTTGTAATGATTCGCCATAAGAATGAAATATGAAACCAAATATTTACATAATTAAGGGTATGAGAAGATAATTATTTTATATATATACATGTTTTGACTTTTATTCTGTGAGGCTATTTTTCCTAGACCGCTTTATAATAGTTATATAGTTCTATAGCTGTGTTTTTCTTTTCTGATGCGATTTTAATCATTTGACCTGGTTCAACATATAACTGATTAATGACATTTAGAAATATTTTTCCTTTCCTCCTCCGTATAAATACAATCGGATAGACAGTGGAACGTTTGTAGTTTTTATTCCACAAAGCTTGCAATAAATGGCTTCATTTTTGTTGATTTGAAGGTGATCGTCTTTTTAAAGAGAGTTTTAATGTAATTCGGACTTGAGTAATGTATCCTATTATGTTTAAAGAGAAATTTTCTAAGAGAAATATTGTTCTGGAATACAACTCTATTGAAAAAAAAATTATAACCAGATTATAAGACCTAGAGTATTCCATTCTCGCTAAGTCTTACTGTATAAGTTGTTCTGTTTTAGTTCGAAGTAATTTTGGGAGTTCTTATTTAATATTCTCATAGTTCATTATATCAATTAGCCATGGGAGAATTCGCATTGGCTAAAGAGTTCAAAAATATTTCTATAGAGTCGTATGGGTTTTCTAGTCGCTATAGATATTTCACATAGTCTGTTCCTGCACAGCTTAGGCAATCTGCTATTGTACATTCTCTGCAACCTGAAAAAAAAAATCATTGTTAATTTGGTAGACTTTAATATATATGAGTGATACTTTGCCAATTTTTTATCAAATGTCCTGTGGTGTATTTAGGTAATTTAAGGGATTTCTATTAAACTATTTTGTATTTGGTCAATTATTTTGTTGCTATCACAAGTCCAATTCGGTGCTGTATATAATAATATTGATTTAATTACTGCGTCAAATAGATTGAGTCTTACGCTTAAGGATTGAATATTTTGCATTTTTATTAATCTTATATTCTCGTTTAGTGCAGTATTAGCTTTTGCCTTGTAATGAATTGCTGCCTGTTTATTGTTATTTGTTCTGGTAAGTAGATATATGTTTTTTTTTTTGGAAGTAGAATTACCAATAGCCACTTTTTAAACAAAGATGGGGCGACCTTACTTTGCCTTCTAGAGCAGGTTCTTAGCTAGGGAAACGTGTTAGCGTAGTTTAAAGACATTCTGCTCATTCTAAGTGATAAGGAAATCGTACTCGCTAAAAACATCTAGAACTGCCAGTGTATTTCAGGATTTGTGGTGGTTCAGACTTCTAGATTCTCTGTAAATATATCGAAAATTGGTTATAAGATTTGTGGACAGAGAGAAAGAACGACAAACAGACGGACAGACATGGAAGCAAGATGTATAAAAGCTTTAAAAAAAAAAAGAGGTTTCCTCTCCCGTCAAAACATCATTCCCCATTTATCTATAACAACAGTCTTGATAAAAGAAATAACTTTCCCCCTAAGGGAAAAATCCCATTTTATAAATGTTTTTCTAAATGCCAATTGTGTTTTCATTGTTCAAAGCTTTTATGCTGCTGATTGTTCTTTCTTTGCTTATTAAAAAAAAATCGTAGAACAAGGAATGGAAATGGTTTTATTTTTCAAGGTAAAGGAAAATATATTCAAAACCGTTGTGGACTTTCTAGGAAATTTCTAGGAAACATTGAAGATCTGCAAGTTCCTCTGACATGTTCGATACACCATCTACACGCCTCGTTGACACGCGAAGTTTTTTTGTAATTCTGAATTTGGCAATTTATATATTTTCCAATGTTGTCGTGTCCAATGAAGAGCCTCAAATCTCTCAATGCATCTCTATCACAACAGTTGCAAGTTCTCTATCTTGGGTGTGTAAAGCTGCTGCTCTGGGTCCATATCAATTTTATGCAAGGCTGCGGCAATTGCTGGGTATATGAATATTGAGTAGGTGTTAGTTCCGCACCATGACAATTTTAGCATGTCCTGTAGGTTCTTTTGTCATATATATCAATAAAAATTATATATAGAAGGAATAACATTTATTGCTGATATTAATATGGTAATCATGAAATGAATACTTATAGTATTTCATAATTATCTATATTATTTTTTAAAATTTATTTTCAAAATACCTGGATTAGAAATAAAAATAAGGCTAAGAGAACCAAATGGAGACGAAAAGAAGAGAAAAAAAAAAGAAACACTCGAGGACATAAAAAAGGAAGCAACCTTAGATAAATAGTTCCAAGTCGCTCTGTTGACTTGTTTCCGCGAGTTAAACGTCCGTCCAGCAGCAACCTCTGGAACTTCAAACACTACATGGCAGGTTTTGAAAGTTACTGTGTCTAGTCGAAATTTACTAGAGCTTGAACATATTTTCACTTTCAATTTTGAAATCCCACTGAATTTTCGAAAGCCCTGTTTGAAAATAAAATATAAATTGTACTTTCTCTAAAACAAAACAGCTCTACCTCATTGTGTTTTAATGCTTATTGAAGAATGGTTATTGTAAATCAACTCATTGCTTTGTAATAAATTATCCCAACACCTTGGTGAGACACACTACTAGTACTATAACAATGATTAATCACGGAGAATCACCCTATTTGATTCTCTTGAATGGATATATCTTAACACCGCGCCATAGCTGAAACATTGAATGGACAGTATCCATTGAAATGTATGGTTGATTTTTAAAATGTTTGCATAGATTGATAATTTCAAAGGGTTAGTTTGATATTCAGTATGCTTGTTACTGAATTAGATATGATATTAGAGTGTTAATGATTTTTTTACCATTAGTTAAAATAAATATTTAATGTCATTTTGATATTTTATTCTAAGAAAATTTTACATTTTTTACAAATTTTAATCTGTGACAATTTTCTACGTTTTGAGCATACGGAAGAACATTTCCGAAAGATCTACGTTTTATTGAATACAATTTAAATAGCGTTAAATATTTTTTCTTATATATTACTAATTATAATAAGCCCGTTGAAGAGCAGTTAATTTGCTCGAAAGCTAGCAAATATAAATAAAAAGAAACTATTTACCTGATTCAATTTTTACTTTTTCAAATAATTTCTCGGTAACTATTGCTCACATATATTACTAATCTCCAGTTACATCACAGAGCAAATCAAGGTCCCCAGGCAAATGCTGGATCGGTGCCGGAGCAAAGCAGCTGCCGGAACCTTTGACCAGAGGATCTATCTGGAGTTCTCCCCGGAGTTCACTCCGGTGGACTACATCAAGGCTCCAGAGAATAAACTGGGAAAAAGCTGCGTTGTACAGCTGGGAAAAGCTTCCGGAAAGGTCCTAGTTAGCCTCGAGCGACCTGAAATGGCGGAAACGATCATAGAGAACGGAATTATGATCAAGGAAGCCCTCTTCAAAGCCCTACCTTACCAAAAGAAGGCAGAAAAATAACCATCAGCGGGCTTCCATACGTCATTGAAGACGCTGACATCATCAGGGCTCTGAGACCCTACTGCCAGGTGGTCTCCATCGCCTCTGCCGTGGATTTCTCCAGAGGTTACACCTGGACATAAGCTTTGAGGACATTAGAATTACATACTGTCCTCAAAGCTTATGTCCATATTTCTTCTAAAATACCCATTCAAAGAGTCTATCAAGAGTATCACTAAAAAACGAAGTTCCAAAAATGCAATATAACAGCGGTATGGTAGATTAAACTGGCGAAACCGCTGAGAGGGTTCACCACTGATGAGCCAGGCCCTCTAATCAAATTTTCCATTGCAGTAAGGGCAGTAGAAATTGTTTAATATCAAAAAGAATCTTACGCCTTTAAAATAGTTTTGAATTTTGATAACAGATGGCGCGCAAATGCATCATATTATAAATTTCCAGGAATGCTAAATATTTAAAGAAATACAAAAGTATAATAAAGTTTTATTTAAAATTTCTCAAATATTTTCCATCTTTTTTTCCAGATATCAAAACACCTCTGAAAATCCTCATCTTTCAGGCTTTTCGAATTATTCTTCGAATTCCCCTTCATTTCAGGTATTGAGTGAAATCGAGGTCCTTTTAATACTCTTTTAATTTTAGGGTAAAGGAAAAAGTAGTTGGGAGCAAGGTCAGGAGAATAGGGTGGCTGGGGTAGTAAAGCAATTCCGTGTTTAGCCAAATAGAGTTGTACAGTGACTGCTGTATGTGGCCAAGCGTTGTCATGATGCAAGAGCCAATTTTTCTGATGCCATTTTTCGGGTCTTTTCTGACGCACAGGCTCTCTTAAACGTCGCAATACATCAAGATAGTAATGTTGATTAATGGTCTGACACTCGGGCACGATTTCATAATGTACCAATCCCTTTACATCAAATAAAGTGATAAGAAGACACTTAAGCTTCGATTTGAACATCCTTGCTTTCTCTTGCTTATTCGACCAGCTTTTAATCGTGCAAACCATTCAAATGTTCTCGATTGTGATAGGGCATCTTCTTTAAAAGCCTACTTCAACATTTGAAATGATTCGGAAGCTTTTTTCCTAATTTAAAGCAAAACTCTATGCAGACTCGCTGTTTTTTAATACAGTCCATACTGAAATTCGAAAATGTTCTGATATACTCGAGCTTATAAATTCGATAAAACGTGAGCGCGTGCGTCTATGTGATCAATTTCTATTTCTACGTGTTGATAAATGTTTTATCTATATAAGGTCCTTATAACATTATTTCATTATTTTGAATATTTTACGTGATCCAGTCTCATTCCTGGAAATTATTGATCACACGTTGTATTTATTATTTATTAACTGAGTATCATTTTTTATATTTATATTTTGATACTCTGTAAACTTCCCTCAGTGCCTATCTTTTTTTTTTTTTTATCATTCATAGTTTGTCTTGCCTTAAATAAATTTCTGTGTCATCCTGAAGTTTGTTTTTCCTAATTTTTCACGTGGCAATATTGAAAAAAAAACATATCCTGATCGCTCACATGAACATTTTAGATGGCAGAGCGTCATCTATTTTATTTATGTTTATAATAATATATGTAAATATAAATAATATTTAATTCGTAAATTTTAATTGATTCAAAAATTCAAAAAAATGATTGATTAATAAAATAGTTATTTATTAAAGCTTTTATTTCTAAAAATGATTCATTATCTTCTGCCATTGAACAATTAGATTTATTTGAGTCAAAATGAAAGCGGCAGAGGAAGGTCATAGTAAATTTTCACCAACATATTCTGGTGAAACGTAAAAACTTACTAATAACCTGCTTCACATTAAGTTAGAAATTTTGATAATCGAACCCTGTCGCTTTTATTTTGGTATATCTAATTGTTTGATAGCAGAAGCTGAAATATTTAATTTCTCCTTTTAAGTATATTTTATTAATATTTTTCAGAATTAATGTTGTTAATAAAAAAAATGTTTTAATACCTTGATAAAGTTTGGCGTTCAGCCAACTGAAATATTGGTAAATAAATTATATTTTGATGCAATATTTGCCTTTTTATTTAAATTTTTTATTTTTGTGGAAAAAACATTTTTTTATTAATCAATTATTTTATTCTATATTGCAAAATATATAAAATTATTATAATTTCCGGAAACCCCAAATTTTGAAGATATATAAATCAATAATCAAATCCTACACATGAAATTCTTGCTTTATAAATTGCCTAAAAAATATCCGGAATTAATTGCTCAAAATATGAATTTAATTGGCTTATATATTTTTTAAAATATAAAGTGAACTTAAAGCATCGTCTGAAAGAGCTTAAGGAAAATATTTTTAATTAACAATTTTAAAGTTTAAGCAAAGTTAGTATTCAATTCTAGCCTTATTTGCATATTAAAAACGATCATGTAAACTTTCACCTAATTACCCATTAAGTTCATACTAATGAGTTATCCATGTATGGAAAATATTCAAATAAGAATTTTAAAATTCTGGCAAGTTTAAAAATTTATTAAAGAGAGAGAGAGAGAGAGAGACAATTGACAATTGAAACACTTTTATTGACGTCTAGTCAATTTTTACAAAATGATTATGATAAAAGTAATGAATAAATAATGGGAATTTACAATGATTTTAGGAGCTAGGGAGGCTCCACCACCTTGACAAGGTTCTCCTCCAGACAAGGAGGGGGTCTTCTTGGACTCCCCGCATCTCCAGGCCCAGGAAGTGCTTGTAGATGCGGGTCTTGGCGGACGCCATGATGGCCAGGGCGTCGTCCTCCAGGTCATGCCCGAAGATCCAGCTTTGCAGGTCAGGAGGCCGTTGGAGGATGGTGAAGGCCTCCAGGATGACAGGCCTGATCCGACTGCAGGACCAGTAGCGGTGGGCCAGTGACAGGTCTCCGGACCCACAGGCGATGCAGGACTCCCGGGCTGAAGCCGGATGTGCTGGATGGGGAAGGGCGTGCAGGGCCAGCCGCACGGCAACGTCAGCATTGTGCCCCGAGAAGGCGCAACGCCGGAGGGAAGACCAGTTGATGGAGATGGGGATGCTGACGTGGGGGAACCACCGTCCGAACAGCTGGGTAATGGGCAGCGCAGCCAAGCGCGGACGCTCAAGCAAGCGGCGGGCTGTGCGGGTGGTTAGGCGCTGGAAGGCGGTGGTCGTCCCGCGCACCACGATTGCGTCCGCCAGGCTGTCGACGCGATAACGTCCCCGGGCATTCTGGGTTATCAGGCGTGTGCAGAAGCTCCCCAGAGCAGCGACGTCCGTGAGGGCGCCACGCGTAGCGATGGTGATGTTTGGAGCAGGCCCGGTCAGTTCTCCGATGCGCCAGCCCAGCCATCTTGTAGGAGCCAGGAGCTCAGGAGGCCGCAGGAAACGGCAGTCGCCCACGACCCGAAGAGCCCGGAGAAGTGCAGGTTGTAAGATCCGGTGGTTTAGATCTAGGATCTCCGCGGCAGGCTCGAAGAGGTGAAGACTCCGACGACGCCGCGGGGGAAGCCAGATGCCAGGAGTGGACGCAGGAGTCAGCCACATCCCGCTCTCAGCGAGCCAAGAGTGAGCGTTACGGCCTCCACGCAGTGCTGCCTGGACACCCTTAAGGCACGACAGCCGGAGCTGAGTGCCCACGTCGAGAAGTCCCATGCCTCCCACAGAGATCGGCCGCGCCAGGATGCTACTGGGAAGCCATGAGGTTCGATCGTGCCCCCACACGAATCGAGCCAATCTTGCCTGCAGTCTTCCGATGGTGGTCTCGCTGGGAAGGTAGGCCTGGAGATGATAGTAGATGGCCGAGAGCACCAGGCTATTGGCCGCTTTTGCTCGACCAGCAAGTGAGAGAACGCGGACAAAGGGGGACCACCTAGCAATGGCTCGCTCCAGCAACTCTTGCAGGTGTTGATCTTGAGCCGAAGTTCCCATTCCAGGAGTCACTAAGGTCCCTAGAATATTGATTTTCTCCCTGTTCCAGGAGATTGCCGACGGGGAGTCAGTGCGGTTCCTCCATCTCCCGCACCAGAGACCCTGGCTCTTACCGAAGTTGACTCTTATTCCTGACGCACGCCTGAAGTCCTCGAAGATCTTCCTGACGACCTCCAGCTGCCCATCCTCGCGGATAAGCAGGACGATGTCGTCGGCGTACGCCAGGACATTATCCCGGCCAAGTAGCTGTTCCAGGCGTAGCAGGAGGGGCCCGGTGGAGATGGTAAAGAACGCTGCGCTGGCAGCGCATCCCTGCCTCACTCCGTTGAGCATGTGGAACAGAGGAGTTCTCCCAATCCCCTCAATCCTCGCCGCAGCCTCGGCCCCAGCGTAGAGCAGAAGAACCCACCCCACGAAGACTGGCGGCAGACCGACGGAGAGAAGAGTGGACACCAGGAAGCCTCTGTCCAGCGTGTCAAACGCTGACTCCAAGTCGATGGCGACGACTGCCAGTGGGGCTTCATCTCTGCAGGCAGTGGCAACTTCATCAGCTACGCGGGCTATGTTCCAGGCTGGTGTTCTACCTGGAACGGCGTAGCTCTGGCATTCAGGTACGATGTCTCGGAGATGGGGTCGCAGTCGCCAGTAGAGGACCCCGCTGAGGACTCTGTAGTCCGTCGTTGGCAAGGAGAGGGGTCGAAGTCCGGCTAGGCCCGGACCACCGTGCGGTTTTTCTATCAGGGACATTTCGCTGCGCCGCATGGAAGTGGGCAGAGCCCCGCAGAGCTGGGACGCCTCGAAGACCCGACGGAGTGCACTCGCGAAGTAATCCTCAAAACCCCTGAAGAGCTCGCAGGGCAAGTCATCCCACCCGGCCGCTTTCCCAGTTGGCAGACGACCGATGGCAGCAACGATCTCTTCCTCGCCGATCCCATAGCGGTGGAGAGGATCGCTTTCCTCAATGGTGACCCTTAGAGTAAAACCCCGCAGGAAGCCATCGATGTCCTCCGGTGAGCACGAAGGATGGGAAAAGCGCTCTTTCAGGTTGACGAAAGCCAGTTCTCTCACCGCTGGTCCCGTAATCATTCGACCTGCGCTGTCGTAGAAAGTATTCGACGACGTTCCCCTGCGACGAAGACGAAGGGCGCGCCCGAGGTCCGGCAGGGAGGGATAGTCCGAGTAGATGGAGACATCTTCGAGCTTGGCTTGAACATATTTTCTCGCCCTCGAGATGTAGTCGTCGTCGTTATTGCGCAGGTCGTGGAGTGACTTGATGGCGGAGGCCAGATGCGCCTTAATATGTCCCCACCTCCTCCAGATTTCCGCATTCCGCATGTCCTCGATGTTTCCCAAGGCCTCGTCAAGAAGCGTTTCTACTGTCCCAACGACTAGCCTCGATCGGAGCATGCTAGCAATGCACGGTGGTCGAGGTTCTGAGGCCTCGCCGGTTTGGAGGAGGACCGCACGGTGGTCGGAGTTCTTGTAGTATAGGCTCCAGTATCGGGTGACGCGGTTGGAGAAGCTTGATGGTATAAGCACTCGATCCAATCTGCTCGCATCCACCCGGCTTCCGCAACTGGAGATCCTTGTTGGTAGGTGCGTGGCGTCGAAGATAGCTGCGGCGTCTACGAGGTTGGCCCGGTCCAGGAGCTCCCCAAGGGCTTCGACGGAACCGGACGCAATGTCGCTCGCAGACTCCTTGGAGATATTGAGGTCCCCAAGGACCCACGCGTCTTCATTGACAGCAGCAGCTGCGATGACCTGTAGCTGCTGTAGCCGCTCATCAGGAGCATGAGAGAGGTGGTAGTTGACAAATGTCGCCTTCGATCCCCGGATGGTAACGTCAAAGGCGGCGATCTTGCCAGGGGACAGGACCTGTTGTCCGATGACCTGGACGCCGGAAGAGAAGATGCAGGCGAGGCCGGATCCTCTGGCGCCAGAAGCTGGAACAACTGCTGCTCTGTATCCCAAGCAGAGGTCCTCAACGCTGTCCAGGGTGGTGACATTGGTTTCTTGAATGAAAGCGATGTCAACTGCGTGCTGTTTCAGGAAACAGCACAATTCAATGCTCCTGTGTCGAGCGGCAATGCCGCGCACATTAAGGCACGCAAGGCGGAAGCTCTTGCGCGCTTCTTGTCTTTGTTCTGATGTCAGATAGCCGCTTGTAAAGGGCTGACTTGGAGCTTCCAAGTCCCTTTATCAACTTTTCATTGAAGGTGTGCAGCCCCAGACTTTGTTCTACGCCGAGCTTTCCCAGGAGCAGCCTTAGATGAGGAAGGGAGACGATGGCCTGTTTCACTTCCTCTTCCTTCAAGCCTAAGAGTGTAACCTCTTCAAAGAATGATCCTGGGAGGCGCTCGAGGAGGGTGTCAAGCTGTAGTTGAGTCGTAGACCCGACCTTGGGAGACAAGGATCTAGATCTATCCTTGATCTTGTGATGGCTAGAGTTCTCGACTCTGTTGATGTTGAGGTCTGTCTGGGTGGAGGTTTCCGGGGTCCTGGTGGTGGGCTCAGTCTCGAAAGCTATATCCTCTTGAGCAGGTGGCGCGGAGGATGTCTGTGCCGGGGCAGCCACTGGCGCAGGGTGGGAGAATGTTGCAGGTGGCGAAGCAGCTGCTGTGGTGTTAGGAGCAGGCGCCGTGGTTTTCACACTGCTCGTCTGGCTCAAGGGTTGGGTGGTGCTTGTCTCCCGGATGATCCGGGGACAGTTCATTCTTTTGTGTCCCATTCTGTAGCACTTGGAGCAACGGAAGCCGTACTCCAAGTAGGCCAGTGCAGAGCCGCCCTTGGCAGTCACAATGATCTTTTTAGGAAGATCTGTGATTTTTTTTTCCATTGTTCATGAGAATGAACGCAGTTTTTTTAGGTCCAGCCAGGTGTAGCCGCCGGAAGAATTCACGGTAGGGGCGATGGAGACTACCTGACAGTAAGGCCTCAGAGTCCTGATGATATCGGCGTCCTCGATTACAAATGGGAGACCGCTGATGGTGATTTTTTCTGCCTTCTTTTGGTAGGGAAGGGCTTTAAGGAGGGCTCCCTTAATCATCAGACCATCCTCTATGATCGTCTCAGCCATATCAGGCCGCTCGAAGCCAACTAGGATCTGTCCGGAAGCTTTTCCTATCTGTACAACGCAGCCTTTCCCCAGTTTATTTGCCAGAGCCTTGATGTAGTCTACTTGGGTGAACTCCAGGGAGAACTCCAGATAGGTCATCTGGTCATAGGTTCCGGCAGCTGCTTTGCTCCGACACTGAGCCAGCATTTGCCTCGAGACCTTTATTTGCTCGATGGTGTTCCTAGGGCACGATGGCTGGCGCGGCGTAGTGCTGTCCCGGGTGGTTTTCGTCTGTCGAGATGGACCAGGCAGAGACTGACTCGCACTTTCCGAAGGAAGCAGACGCTTTCTCTTTTTGGGTTGTTCAAAATTTTCATCGTTTTCGACGATGTCGGCCCAATTCCGGCTTGATTGAGGCGAATTTGCATATCCGCCGCTTGTCACGGGCGATTTTGCATACTTCTCGTTAGTTTCAGAAATTGAAACATTCTTCACTGAATTGTTTTCCGCCGATATTTCGGCATTTGTTGTTGTAACACCGAAAGGAATAGCACCATTCTGTTCCCCGTCATATTGGCTATCCGCCAATACTGAAAACATATTGCTAACTTCCATTCTCTCGCCCTCCATGCCCGAAGAACGCGGAGCTCGCGCACCGCGTGGCCGCACGGCCGAGAGAGAGAGAGAGAGAAAGGGTATTGTATATCTTAATTAAAATAGAGGCCAAAATCATCTCTTGTGTTTTCTAAAAAATTTGTAACCTTGTAGAAACACTTTGGAGAATGTGACACAGTTTATAGGCATATTAGAACTATAGTTGAATGAAAAATTTCAACAGGAGACTTATCCTTGCTCTTCCATATCCTATTATTCGTGAAAAATCACCTAATAGCTCTCCATTATATTTTTATAAATTTAGTCTACAGAATCAATCCTCCAGAAAAACAGAAACCGACAACATTGAGCGGGACATAGAAAATCTGTTGGAAGCTTGGAAAGTGTTTACCATGCTAAAAGTATATGTTCATGGTAACAGGAATGTCATCAAGGGGGTCGGTGGAAGGCTGGTTAAACCGTTTGGTTTTAGACCACTAGGATCCGGGTTCGATTCCCGCATTAGACACTTTTTTCTGTTTAAAAAAAAAATGCTCCAATGGCCCCCGATTCTTGCAAAAGTCCAACCCCACCAGCGAGTGCAAGTAACCAAACGGGGCTCTGGCATTTGTAAGTGCAAAGTCGAACTGCTTTTCACATGTGTAGACATGTGGTGCGCTTACAGTAAAAGCAGTCGCTAACTACCCACCATGATTATCATGGCCTGTACCACGTGTACTAGGGATAAGCAAAAAAAAAAAAAAGAAAATAATTTTAAATAAAATAATAAAATTTTATGTCGGTTCAACTCAGTTATTTTAGAAGTGAATCATCATCTTTTAAATATCATGAAGTTTAACTAAAGATTGAAAAAAAGCCCAGATATTTCTATATATTCCAAATTAAAGAAAAGGGTATTAAACAATCCCTCCACAACATATGTAGGTTTACGGCGATACAATTACTAGAGAGGGAGCAATTAAATTTTATACTCCGTAACGCTGCCTCCATTTATGACGGCCAACAGTTTTGCCATAATCTCTTTGGTTTTAGCATTTTTGTTTCTTTTATGGACTTGTTTGGGAGTCCTTGCCGTTAAATATTAATTGGATTCAATCCTAGAGAGTGCCCAGGAAGGTCATCTGGTAGAGCTACCAATTTTTTCTATCCAATTTTAAATTCTTTCCTCTATTGTGTTGATTCAGGGATTTTCCCCTTGTTGAAAGATTTTCTGGAAGATTCTACCGTTCAACATAGCTAAGTGTTGGCATAATCTGCCGTTCTGACCCATCAGGAGTCACATTTGAAGCTCTCATTGTGACAGATAGATTCTAAATATTGTAATTATCCCACCCGTGAGTTATCATATATTCAAACCAATATCTTGTATCTTGGAAACCCAAAGGTAGAAATTCTCTTGATATGTTTGTCGGTATATGGTGTACCTATAATACACTTATATATTGAAACGAGTTAAAACATCGGCTAGAAATTATGTAAATCTGTTGTGATTGTAAATAGCTAATATGTAAATAATGATCTTTTTTAAAAAATATATATATAGTTATGGCTCGAGAGAATCGTGTTATGTAAAACTTGAGGATCAGCAGCGTCTGGTTCTCATCGTTTGTTAACTTCCAAGTAAATAAAACAAAAGTTCATCCTAACCAACGGCTGGCCTGATTTCCAACACTACAATATAATACTTGTATAATGAGCCATACCTGCCATGATTATCATGCCATTTGTACAAGGTTGTCCCAAAAGTTCATAAACACTTTCAAAAAATTGAAATACCTAAATTATTCGCTGTTATTTATAATGTCTTCTTTGTATTATGTATAAAGTAATTGTATTATGTATTCGCGCCGTAATAATATTATTCGCCAATTAAATTTAAAAAAACGTTTTAGGAAAAAGACGAACTTTTGGGACAACCTTATATTGATATCAGTAAAATGGTGGGGGGGGGGGGGGGGGGGGAGAAGTCTGACCACACCTTCCTGCGGTCCCCATGGACCCTTGGAATATTCGACCAAATTCTGGTTCGTTTCCAAGGTGACTAACGTGGCAACGGCACCCATTTTCCAATGAAGAGCAAGATAGTGGATATTGCTACTGCTGTGATGGAGATGCATGGAGACATCTAAGACTCTTCTTTGGACACGACAACAACAGCAACAGTAAAATGGTAATTCCATCAGCGGTATACCATAAAGCACCCTGGATTATGACTAGAAAATGAAATTCAACAAATCACACGATTTCTCAAGGACGAGACCATTTAATATATTCTAAACATCTGTAAATTGGTGGTCCAAAAGAGGTCTCACTCTCTAACCCCTTTTGTAGGATGTTATGAAATTGAAGCCGCCCCTATAATGATGATAGCAAAGCCCAACACCATTCTATACCGGTTGGTTTTAGGTCTGAATTTTCTAAGACTGGTGATGTGACTTATTCTTTAGCATGACTAGTAAAGGTTTCACTAAGGTAATGAACAATGCATCGCTCTGAAGTACAATTGCATCAATGCACAATTAAAGGAAGAGGTGCCTCTGTTGTTACCTGAATACCGTCCTCCTGTGTGACTTCATATTATATATAAAGAAATTTGAAATTTCATTAAATTAACACCTTTTATTATTGAAAATTGAGAAAAATTAAACGCTACTTTTTGAATAAAATTAAAACATTTTCATTAGACCGTATACTTTATTTATTAAATATTTTAAAGAGAAAGTATATAGATAATTAGCGGTGAGCTCTCCTAGCAATTTCGCAAGTCTATTATTCAACAAACTTATTTTTTCCATATAATATCTGTTGAAATAGTTTTCAAAAATGAATAAAGTAGCTAGAATATTTGCCAAAATCTACAAGTATAAATATATATTATTCATAAAATATATTCAAGATATATAAACTCAGAGCTTATTTTTTTCGAATGTTTATTTTATATATTCAATGCGCGCGCATATTATTAAAATGTAAATTCTTAACAAAATATTGAAAAATATCATTTAAGCATTTACAAAAGATAAAATATCTTATATTTTACTTTTTCCTCGCCATATTTTCTGGACGTACTCCAATGATCTTCTGCAAGATAAATGCAGCAGCAATCAGCTGATCAGGTCATCATTCAGCCTTCTTCCTGCCACCAATTCAATCGATTGCTTCTCCCAAGCCTAATTCACAAATTTTCTTTTGGCAGAAATCACTGAATCGAATAATATTTCCTGACAATTTGTTTTCCCGCCACTTGCTACGTGAGCACATTCCATTTAACGCTACAAAGTTTGAACAAAATTATTTCAATAAATTAAACGCACACGTTTTTTAAAATCTTCAATTTAATTGAATATAATCTGAAATATGTATATTGAATTTAAATCCCCTTTCGCTTAATTTATATTTGTGAAAATAGAAAGGAGAGATAATTGAAAATTCATTTAAAAATAATTTACAAGTGTGTTGTGACAAAATATATAATTTAGACACAATTAAAATAGTTGAATTATTAAAAAAGAAATGAAAGAAAAACATTATTTTCAAATTCAATAAATTCTCACAACCCTGTGTTATTTAAATACCTCACGTTCCCTTTTAAATTAAAATTAGTTCTTTTGTTATTTTCTCTCCCCACTATCGTTTGGTTAAAATTTTATTGCTACTTTGAAAACAATAAAACGTTAAAATTTAAATGTGTTTCTTTAAATGGGAAACATAAATCAATGTGTTATTACGTCGTTATTACTTTTAAATCATTAACAAACTAATTATAAAGGCCATTTTTACAAAATTAAATTAAAATAACATATAGGATAGACACACACACTCTAGACACCTCTGATAAAAATAAAATTAATTAATTTTCGAGCCTTAAAATTTTTAGTTATTAAAATGTTTAAATGTTTCCTTAAGGTTTATTTACTGCACCATAAAGTACATATGAGTTTGGAAAGTTTCCAAGAGGAAAATTTAATTTTAAAATCGTTTGATAACATATGGCAAAGAAACAATTTGTTTGGCTTAAATCCTAAAAAAAAAAAAATACTCAGAATAAAATCCAAATATATAAAAGTTTCATAAAAGGTAATCTATATAAAAATACATATATATGAATATCTCTCTTAAATATAATACACCAATACCTCGCTTTGCGTCGTTTCGTTTTGCGTTTTTTTCGAAGTTGCGTCGCTGCTTAATTTTTACTGATTTTCAGTGTGCGTCGTTAGATTTTTGAAATTGCGTTGTTTTGGATTCGAGTCTTTAATTTTTTTATTTTTTTTTCCTAAAATATGGCAACACCTTTGTTTTTGTTTTGATTGCGCCTTCACATATTTTCACTTTGCGTCGTTTCAATTTGCGTCGTTGTTTTTTTGGAACGTAATCCCGACGCAAAGCGATATTTCCTATATAGTCGATATCATTTAAAATATTAAATTTGTATAGGTAAAAATATATCAAACTATTGATTTTCGGGGGTCATATGTTTGTTGGGAAGTTAATTAAGAAGAAATATAGCGACATTAACCAATGATTCGGGGAGGAGAGTGATAGCAGTTTACTGAAACGTCGGGAGTTAAATATGTAAATCATTGGTTGATGAGGCTATGTTTTTCTGAAAATATTTATTTTGTATCTATACGAACTCCCTCTCTATAAAAAAAACAAGAAAAAACTATCCTAATCTTGCAACCTCTGTCGAAATAAACATCATCCTGCACTACGCTGACGAGGGCCAACATCCTGAAACGCATGCTTGGTTGACTTTTATTAATTTACCGAAGGTATCTGGTCGATATTCTGGAATTGATATTGCCACGTAGAAAATTAGGGAAGACAAAAACTTTAGGAGGAGACAACGATTTATTTCAGGCAAGAACAAACTATCAATGGTAAACAAAAGATAAGCCACGAGGGAAATTTACAGAGTAGCAAGATATAAACATAAAAATGACCACTCTGTTAATAAAAATAATAAAATTAATAAATACTTTGCTACAATATAATTAACGATTACTTGACATTTATAAGGAAGGTGGCGTAAGTCGTCACCAGCCTCCAGTTCCACTATCAAGAAATGCTTTTTAGGGGGTCGATGGAAGGTTGGTCTAAACCGTTGGTTTTCGACCACTACGACCCGGGTTCGATTCCCGCATTTGGCACTTTTTTTTTCTGATCTGAAAAAATGCTCCAATGGTCCCCAATTCTTGCAAAGGTCCAACCCCACCAGCGAGTGCAAGTAAACAAACGGGCCTCTGACACATTCGTAAGTGCAAAGTCGAACTGTTTTTCACATGTGTAGACATGTGGTGCACTTACAGTAAAAGCAGTCGCCTACTTCTACCCACCATGATTACCATGGCCTGTTCCACGTATATTAGGGATAAGCAAAAAAAAAAGATAAATGCTTTTTTCTTTTTTTTTCAAAAGTTTAGAACTTGTACACCGCTGGCAGATCATATAGGTTTGTTAAAAGGAACCAGAGCCGCAATATCTTATAGACGGATATCTCTAAGGAAGGGAGCCATACAAGTAAATGGTATAGTCTATGTATTCTATGAATCTGTATATTGTCATTTTTTGTTCCTTTATTTAATACAAATAAAATATATTTCAATAACAGTTCTGAATAAAAAGGTGTTTATATATTCAAACCTCTTTATTCCGTTTTATACGCAAGTCATATAAATGAAATTACTGTTTCTATATGTCGTTTTTATATTTATGAAACTTATTTTGTAAATATAATGAATTTTACATTTGTTATTTACCATTCTCATTGTCTCTAACACATTTTAGAAAAATATTTGCTTAAAGGTTTCCGACAATTTCTTTATTTTTATATAACACTAGTCTTATAAAATTACATTAGAATTATCTCTTTCTCTCTATGAATGCGAGCAAAAGACAAAATAGAGTGAATAGGCTTTAATATTATAGAAATATATATAGTATATTTTATACTGTATAATAATGACACTTTCTATTTGCTACCACCCCCATATTTTGTATATATGCTATATCTTTATTAATATAACCTGTACACCCTTATTTGTATTTAAACTAAAAATGGTGACGTCTAAATAAAAATCCAAAGAGCGGTCAGCTGGGGAGAGAGGAGGAAAATGCCAAACGCCCATGTGGGGCCCCCAGGGACTCTTTATAGGCGACCCCTGAAAACAGAACAGATGTTGGCAGGGGGTCGGCAGATGATTCTAGGGTGTGGCCATCGACATACGGCTTCTGTCTCAGACAGTCTCTCCTTCCATGTCTCGGGGATAAGCATCCAAGTTTGTGTCATGGCCTCTACCTCTGTCCCGTGGGCTGTCCCCGATCACTCTCGGTGCTAACATCCAGCCCTGCCTCTGTTTCTTGTTGTCCGCGTGTGGGAAGATGATCAACACTCGCCTCACGTACACGATTGCCAGCTTATCCATACGTCGACATTTGCAACAATATAACATATATATTTATATATATTTTTTAAAATAGAGCAATCCATACTTAATTCATTAGATAATAAAAGGCATATATTGGATTTAATAAATATTTAAATAATATTGGCAAAATAAATATTTTATTAAATCCAATATATGCCTTTTATTATCTAATATATATATGATGTATTTCTGCTGTGTGGAAAAAAAAATTAGCAGTCGTTTGTGTGTGGCTGTCTCCACCTCAATAATCTCTTTATTTTTCAAATCTTTTTTAAAACAAACAACAAAATTTACATACTTGGCACGCGGTAAAATTAATTATTTTACAAACAAAGAACATTATGCAAAACAGATAGAAGTTGAATATCATTCAAAATGTATCATATATATATATATATATATATAAATATATATATATAGAATATTTTATGGAGGTTAAAGAAGGAGTTCTACACCTCGTCGAATTTCGACAAAACGATCGTGGTTCAAATCACGCATCATGTTTGTTTTTTTTCTAAATAAAGAAATGTGCTTCCACATAGCCTCTAATTCTTATAAATTCCAACTCCATTAGTGATTGTAAGAACCAAACTGTGCTCTGGTATAAATGCAAAAGTTGAACATTCTTTCTACAAGTGTAGACATGGTGCACTTGTAATAAAAAAACAGTCGCTAACTACTTACCATGGTTATCATGGTCTTGTACCATGTGTACTTGGTGGAATCGGTATATAGCTCTACTCTATATATTTAATAGTTTATATTTAATACCATTGAAATGATAACTTGAGGCACTATATCACACACACACACAAAAGCCTTTATTAAGACACACAGGTCTTACAGAGGATTCTCCTTGGGGTTACAAGACGGGGAAACCTATGAAAGTGGGAAATAAAAAATGGAGAAAGATTATATACATATGGTAAATATATACAGATTATAAGAAAGAATAAAAATTAAGAAAAAAAATTGGAAATATGGATGGGATAAGTGGAGAGCGAAAAGAGGAAAGAAAACAGGTATTTACATATGGAAAAAGTCAATTTAAGCTCTTCTGCTCACACAGCACAGGTGGGCCATGGCTATTTCAAGAAATCTTTAAGAGATTTTTCAGGAAAATCCGAGTGTTCAGGGTTGTAAGGTAAACACCGTTTTATCAGTGTGGGGGGTTAACTTATTGTACCTGCCTATTGAGGCACTATATTTATATAACGACAATTATGAAAGCAAGTCTATTTTAACAGCGGTCTATACTATGGGTATTGTATAGGTATTATACTTTGATATCTATTTTTTGTATGTAAATATTTAACCTAGAGACAAGCATAACAATGATACATAACTCACTTAAACTATACCAACCTCTTTCTTTCATCTTAAACAAACAAAGAATATATTTTTCCATTAATAGTTCAGTAAATCCATGATCCTTCCCTAATGTTATTTTTTTAAACTAAGAAAAAACTTTCAGTATTTAACTATCCTGTTGGTTTTCTAAAGTGATTCTTCTGAAAGATTTTCAAAATAAATGATAGTGGGCGAGCAGTATTTCATTTATGAAATCCGATAGAGGGAAAATGAAGTGATGATGGCCGGGCAGGTATTGAAGGTCGATATCCAGAACTAATGGTTTGGTCTATGCCACTCTTTCCTTTGTATAAGACCGGCCTTAATTCTAAGATGTTCAGGTTGAAGCACAGCTAGCTATCATCTATATACGGTATACATAGGAATGTCTGATAGTCTGATTAGAATTTTAGAGAAAAAACCCTTGCAAGTTAATAACTTACTTTGCTTAAATACCATTTCTAAGATTCTACCTTTCAGTGTAGCATATAAAAGAAGAATAATCCAATATAGTATTAGAGCTCTAAAGAAACGGTCTGGTAGATTAAATTAGCGAAAACGATGGGAGGGTTCACCACTGATGAGCCAAGCCCTCCCAATAATTTTCATCGTAATAAGGACAGTAGAAGTGTGATTTGTGAAGGGAGACATTCGCGTCTTAATGTTTTCATCTGTTGAGTATAGATGGCACGTTATTGCTTTGTATTAAGTTAATAACTCTCGAATGATTTAACAAAGGTTGGAATAAAAAGTCTAGTTACAGGTCGAGGAACTTCTCCATTTCACAAACAAAAAGTTTGTTGCAGTCTCATTGGCTGACTTTATTATTTAATGCATCCTCCAATAGATTTCCACAACCAGTAGAAGTAGCTGCCATTACATATTTCTGTGTAATTTCTGTGAAATCGATGGAATTGTTGTTTTTTTAGAACCATACAAAAGTTCAAATGTTTCAAACTATAAAGGTATAGTTAGTGTATGTTTGTAAAATGTAGTTCGAAATTTCTAAAATATATAAACAAATATATATATATATTAATTTAGAATTAATATGTATGCACACAATTATTTACGGTTACACTGTTGCATATAAATCTCTATTTCAAGCACAATGTGTAGACAAAATAATAATAATGGTATTTATCTGTAATATTATATACAATTGTTAGCTGTATATATACTGAATGTAATGCTTAAATCAAAGATACAATTCTTTCATTGGCCTTGTAGAACGAGAGTGGTGTACGCGTGCGCGCATGCTTTAGTGAAAAACACAAACATCCTCGATAAAGAGAGGCGAGTTGCCCCTCGAAATATTAGAACAATAAATTCATTATGATTCCAATATATGCATCTTTTTTAAATATATATATATGTGACAATATCGTTACGGAATTTCTTGTTGTTGGATGCGAATGGTGAGATTTGATTGAAGCGCAGTCGTTTGAGTGGAAGTTTAAGCATACAGTTAGGAATAATCAGGACACGTGATTGGGTTTGAAAATAAAGGCAACTGGGTTGGAGGGAAGAAAGCTTGAGAAGAGCTGAGCGATTTGACTTATTAATTAGTTGATCACATGGCGATGATTGGATTTAGATGAAATGAGCGGAGAGAGAGAGATCTCTAGAGTAGATGTTACCTTGTTGGAAGCGAAGGAGCAACTCTAGGTGTTGTTCCTATGAGAGCTAAAACACCACTGACAATTCTTGCTTTCGATTTAACACCAAGACTCAGTTTCTCTCTGATTGGTTGAGAGATGATCACATGATCTTTTCCTATTGGTTGACCTACTTAAGGTGTTGTCTTCTGATTGGACCGCGGTTCTCTTTGGTGAAAGATATGGCCTGCCTGATAGGAAGTGTCGGTTGCTATTTCGACTTTATTTACTTCCGCGTTATCAAAATACGTCCTGTCTTGGGTCGGAAGTATGGGGTGTCTCTATACTAATATAACTTCTGTGGATACCAGATACATCCTGCTTTGTCAGGAAGTATTGAGTGCTTCGCGACTAATATAACTTCTGCGGTCACTAGAGACGTCCGGTCTCTGCCCCTGCAATATTGACACAGGGGTGCCCAGAATAGTCGTGCCAGCTTTAGGCCTATTTCCTATGTCTTTTGTTACTTTCTTTCCTCCAGTTACCTTATTCTTTTATTAAATCTTTGAAAATCATACATTTGTACATGCATAGTGGGTCGGGGAGCATACAATTATATACAAATTATGACAGATGCGCCCCCTACATGTGAAGAATTCAAGAAGGGGTTAGCCTGAGAGAATTCTGTAAAGTGAAAAATAATTTTGTGGGAAAATTAGTTGTGGGTATGGAGGGGCTATATACAAACATTGCTGGTGATATAAAAGAAAAATAGAATGGTGTTGATGGTATAGGTTGAGTATAATTAATAGAAGTCAAAAATTTTTAATTGTAAGAAATCAATGAATGCTATGGTACATAGTGGGCTAAAAAAAAAAAAAAAAATGCGCCTAAACGAATTCTACTCGAGATAAGAAATGAATTCGAGGGAGTTCTATTAAGACTTTTGAAATCAAAATAAAAATAATATAAAAATAGTTGAATGAAATCAAAATTGAATGTGTTTGGTTAAAAAAAAAAATTGTTTTGTTGCATGGTGACAAAGACAACTGCTTAGTTACTTTTTTGCTCGAATTTTGAGAAAAGAAATCGAGGAAATTTCATAAGGCGCTTTGAAATCAAAACAAAATAAAATAAGAATAGTTGAATGAAATCAAAATTGAGTGTGTTTGGTTGAAAAGAAAAATTGTTTTGTTGTATGGTGATAAGGGAAAATGCCTAGTTACTTTTTTGCTCGAATTTTGGAAAAGAATTCGAGGAAATTTCATAAGGTCTTTTGAAATCAAAATAAAATAAAATAAAATAAAATAAAAGGTTTTTGAGCGAAATCAAAGTTGAGTGCTTGGTTGAATGGTGAAAAAAAAAAGGAAAAATGCCTAACCATATTCTCGCTCGAAATTGGGAATGGAAAACGAGGGATTTTTATTAGGGCTTTTGAGAAATCAAAAATAATTAAAAATAAAAAGTTGGATGAAATCAAAGTGAAGGCTTGGTTGCACAAAAAAAGAAAAAGCCTTGTTGTATGGAGAAAAGAGAAAATGCTTTGTTGCGTTGGTGAAAAAAAAGGTGCTTTGTAGCATGGGTGAAAAAGAAAAGAATTGCCTAATTACTATCCTACTTGAGATTGGGAATGAAATCGAGGGGGTTTCATTAGGTCTTTTGAGAAATCAAAATAAAAATAAAAATAAAATTTTATAAGGTATTTTGAAATCAAATAAAAATAAAAAGTGGTTGAGCGAAATCAAAGTTGAGTGCTTGGAAAAAAAAGAAAAATGAAAAATAAAAAGTTTCCAACAACAAAGGGTGATTTAATGTTTTTAGTTTAATCGAAAACCAATGAGTTTTTGTTGATTGGAAACTATGATAACATAACTAAGTGGTAAATATATGATAATTAATGATTAAAAGTGATGTTAAGTTGAATAAATTGGTAAATTGATTAAATATTTACATTTTTAATTGAGAGAAAATAATGAAAATGATTGACATGAAAAATAAGGTGTATTGGTTTGAATCCTTTGGTATCTACATGCCCTGATCTAAATGTATTGATTGTTCCATTTTGCCCTATAAATGTTTTAATTGCTCAATTATGCCCTATAAATTTTTTGTCTCATCTGTAGCGACACTTAGGTGAAAACGTGATTCTAGCCCTCAAGTGCGTTTATGTTATGGGTACAGGAGACATGGAAATCTATATAACCTTTATGTGTAATTTTTTGTCTTTGTGTGTGTTGTGAAAAAATGTTAGAAGTCTGTTGTGTAAGAAATGTGTGGGCTAGTTCTATGTGTTGTCTTGTGGATGTGGAATTGGGTGGTAAAAATCGATATGTAGACTCGAACTGGAATCAACAATTGGTGGCATAGAGGAATCTGTGGCTGGGGAGAGCGGTGATCTAATTTGGATGAGCGGGGCCTTGTAATTAGACGCCGGAAGCGGGACGTGTCGGGGACGCGAGGTCCGATCCTAAAATTACCCTCCCATACTATTTGCATGTAATTGGATCAGGAAGTGGGGGAACTATGTTTCCTGTCCGCCTAATTGCTATTTGCATCTTGTTTTTGGAGTGTGACTTCTCCGATATTGGTTGGTCATTCTTCAATTACTTCTATCTCTTCGGAGTCTTTTTAGATTTTCTGCAAAGATGATTCCTAATGTTTGTCCAAAATTAAAAACTGCCTCTTGTAGTTCGAAGATTTTATGAGCGGGCATGGTATAGATAAACAAGTGATTAATGATTAAAATTGGGATACAGTTGTATGGTAGAACTAACAAACAGAGGATAAAAATCAGATGAAAAATAGGGTATTGCCCCATGTTCGTCCACATTTTTGTAACTGGGGACTCTGAAATATTTGCTTGAACCTTATGAATTGTAGAATTTGAATGATTGGTAGGTTCGCAGTTCTCCTGTTTGATATCTTTAGGGGGTGGTGTGATATGATTGAGCTGGTTGTCAGGTTTGTAGTTTTTAACATCGTGGAAGAGTGATGCAAATCGTCTTGTTGCAAAAATGGCAGGGTCTAAATGCCTGAAAGGTTCGCTGCTGGTGGGTTTGAACCTTAATGACTCTGTTGGGAATAATTCGGGTGTTAAATGTTTGAAAGGGAACGTGTAATTGGGGTTGTGCTTTATATGATATGTGCTAACGGCGGGTGGTGATATATAATGGATTTTTTCTGTATACAGTTTAAGTTTGTTGACGTGGATTGTGTCAGTGTCTCTTTGAAGTGGTTGATTTGGTCGATCTATGCGGACCACATTTGGTGAAATAATTTCTAATATTGTGTGAGGTCCTGTGAAATATGGCGCAAGTTTCCCTGTATTTGGGTGGTGATATAATTTTGCTAACACTAGATCACCTACTTCGAAATGTGGTTGCTTGTGTCGTTGGTCATAAATGTTTTTGTCTTGTAAATGTTTGTTTTGTGTGCGTGTGTGTGCAATTTTTCTAGCTTTGTCGATATCTGGGTGTGTTATGATTAGAGATTTCTGGGGGTAGGATACCAAACATTAAGTATATGGGTGGAAAACCTGTGGTAGAGTGGGGTGTCTTGTTATATATAAGTGTAACCTTCTTGACCAACTTGGTCCATGCGACCTTAGGATTTTCTAGGTGTAATAACCTAAGTTTTCCCGTGAGGGTGGCGTTCAGGCGTTCACATAGGCCGTTGGCTTGTGGGTTGTTGCTGGTTGTGAGCAATGGGTGAATATTTCTATTAAGGAGAAAACTACGAAATTTGGGTGAAGTGAAGGCAGGGGCTCTATCCGTAAGAAGGCGTTTTGGAGAACCATCCTGGAATACTCGCTTAAGTACCTGTTGGTAGGTGGTGGTACTGGTGGATTTAGATGGAAAAGCCCATGCGTAGCGTGAAAAATGATCGACTACCACATGGAGATATATCTTGGTGTTGCCATATTTGGCAAATCCTGCTATGGTGTCCAGAGATAAAAGGTCGAAGGGTTCTTTAGATTCTGGAGGTTGACTTAATTCTCCGTAAGTGGGTCCTACTGGACGTTTTGTTAATTGGCAGGTGGGACAGGTTTTAACTTTTTGTTTAATATCTTTTGACATACCTTGCCAGTAATATTGTGTGGAGATGATTCGTGACATTTGTGAAATACCGGGGTGATTGTATTGTGTGTGTACTGTTTGTAAGAGTTGTTGTATGAGTGGTTTTGGAAGTATAATCTTGGTTATACCTTTTCGGGAAACTGTATGTAATCCATTACGATCAATGGTCAAACTAGACTCTTTCGATGGAGGAGGTTGGTGGGTCTTGATAAGGGTGGCGTCCAAGAATCCACAAAACGGGTTACGGGACAAGAGATCTGCTTCATATTGTAGTTTTCCCTTTATGTAGCGGACCTCATATTCGTAACTCGATAGTCGTAAACTCCATCGAAACAGTCTGCCGGACGGGTTCTTGATGGTTTTCAACCACTGCAATGCGTGATGGTCAGAAAATATAGTAAATTTTCTGCCCATAAGATAGATGCGAAACTTCTCCACACTCTCAACGATTGCTAAGCATTCAAGTTCAGAGATGGAGTAGTTTTTCTCGTGTGGTCGCAATGTTCGGCTGAAATATTGAACTGGATATATGTTCCCGTCAGGGTGAACTTGTTTGAGAATGCCTGCTATACCGAGGGTGGATGCATCGCAATACACTTGGCATGGCAGACCTTCTTTGTAAAGGTGTAAAATGGGGTGTTGTGTGAGGTTTCCTTTCAGGTCAATGAACGCCTCTTGACAAGCTTCATTCCAGTTCCACACGACATCCTTTTTGAGGAGATTGTTGAGTGGTGCTCGCAAGCGAGCGTATTCCGGAATGAATTTGTTATAGACGTTCACAGCGCCTAAGAAGGATTGTAGTGTTTTTCGGTTGTGTGGTTGTTTAATGGCGTGGATTATGTCGGTATTGCGTGTAAGTGGTGTAATTGTACCAGCTGTGATGGTGTAACCTAGAAAATATATGGATTGCTTAAAAAATTCGCATTTCGCGAAGTTAAGTTGTAACTTCTCCGCTTCGCAAAAGGCGAAAAATTGTCGCAGGTGGTTTTGATGTTCCTCCAATGTGTTGGAGTAAATGATGAAATCATCAAAGTAATGTGCCACACAGTCAAGTCCGTGTCTCTGTAGGACCTGACTTATGGCTCGTTCGTAAATCTGAGGACTGGTTTTTAACCCGAAAGGTAGTCGAGTGGGTTGGTATAATCCTTCAAAGGTGGTAAATGCTAATAGTGGTCGAGAATCGGGGTGTATTGGGACTTGCCAATACGCAGAGGATATGTCGGCCGTGGAGAAATATTTGGCCTGTGCGAGGCGGTCTAGGATATCCTCGATTCTCGGGAGGGGATGGACATCAGAGCTGATTAGCTCATTCACCTTCCTATAATCGATACAAAACCGTTTGGTCTTGTCGCGCTTAGTGACGAGGGTGACAGGGCTCGAGAAAGGTGAAAAAGATTGCTCTATGATGCCGTTCTCCAGCATTTGTTGTATTTGGTTACGGATTTCTTGTTGGTCACATATCGGAACACGATATGGACGTATGGTGATTATTTTTTTGGAATTCGTGGGTATTTTTACTGGTGGAATCCGTAAGCATGGTACGTTGAATTTGTCCTGTGAAAAAATATGAGTGTACCTTTGTAGAAGTGTTGTGAACTGTGGTGTATAGTGAGTGTTAGGTGTTGTGTTGTAGTATGCATGGGGTAAAGGGTTTTGTTGTGTATTAGTGTGAGTGTCGAGTTCGTTGTGTGGGTTGGTCATGTGAGAGTTGTGCAACGGTGTGTGATCACCTATGTTTTTGGTATGCGAGTTATCCCGCTGGGTGGGTGCGTTTTGGACAGGTTCATAAGTTGAAGTTGTTGTGGTTTGATTATTTGAGGGCATGTAAAAAGGGCAATTGGCTTTAGTGAAAAAGGGGCATGTAGATAAGTGGGTTTTTCTCAATGAATGCACGCAATGGTTGTCATAGGCGGAAAGTTGGGATGCGGGGAAAATTTTTTGTGACATCGCCTGACACTGCCAGTACGTGCATACATTGGACACATGATTAAAATGGTAGGAAAGGGTAGACAATGGGGCGCCCAGCTGGAGTATAGTGCATTTATTAAAATCTATGGTTAATCTGAATTTATGGAGGCTATTGATACTAAGAATTCCGAATGGCAATGGTGCATTCACTACATGGAAATACTCCTTTCGTGATATTTGTCCTATTGTCAGTGGGATAGATAGTTTACCCATGGTTTTTGCAAATCCGTTTAGGGTTTGGAGGTGTAGTGAATGTCCCTCAAGGGTTAAATTAGGCAGGTGGGTTTTTTAGCATATGATAAATATTATATGGCACTATACTCAGGCTGGCGCCTGTATCAATTAAAAAGGGGCATGATACATTAGGGGTTAGAAAAAGTTTGACAGTCAGTTGGTTTAGGAATCCTACCTCAGTCTCGAAAGGGCTGCTCGGCTGGGGTGTCCCTGGCTTGACTTGGTTGTTGTGGAATCGTGGCTGGTTGTTTTGGGACTGTTTGCACCGTCCGCACTTTTTCGTGGGTCGTCGGGACTGGTCGAAGTCGGCATTCGCTGTGCCAGTGTCTCGCGCCGCAGAATTTGCAATTGGACGGCGGAAGAGGTGCATTCCATGCACCTGGGCGTCGGGGTGTGCTGTGGTACGGACCCGACATTGTGGGTGGTTGATCTTCTCTGGATCGCGTTGCCGGTACACTGGGCCCGTGGATCCGCTGTACCAGTCGGAACCACTCTCCTAGGTTCTAGGGAGGCACTACGCGGACTAGGCGCTGGTCGTTGAATGGCAGTCCTTCTGTCAGCGTCTCGAGGATCACCTCTTGTGGAAGTCCTAGTTGCAATCCCATGGCGGTTTTTTCCCGGTAGTAGGTCTCTAGGTTGGCTTGTCCAGTAAGTTTCATGGCGAAATATTTCGCAAAGGACGCTTCGCTTGACTCAGGGTAGAGATCTAGGAGGATTTGTCTCACCTGGAAATAACTCCGGTCGGCCAGTCGAAGTTTCTTGAAGAGCTCCAGGGGTTGTCGCACCAGGTAGTTTGGCAGGCGCAGTAATTTTTCTTGTTCTCCCATGGATGCGTCTTCCATTTTTCGGTCGAACGTCTGGAAAAACTGTGTCGCGCTGTATGCGCCGTCGAAAGGTGGGATCGCCGACTCCGCTCCATCAGAAATTTTTACCCGGGTCAGGAGCGTTGACAGCTGGTTGACGGCGTCCGCTAGGGGCGCAGTTGTCTCTCGGCCGGTCACCTCCTGTCTTTCTCCTGTCGGTTCGCTCTCTCTTACTTCTTGCCTTCTTTCCATTGTTTCCGTCGGACCGTCTGACTTTACGCCTATGGGATCCTGATTTAATTCCATCTCTTTATCCTGTCGACTTAACCGTTCTGTGACAATATCGTTACGGAATTTCTTGTTGTTGGATGCGAATGGTGAGATTTGATTGAAGCGCAGTCGTTTGAGTGGAAGTTTAAGCATACAGTTAGGAATAATCAGGACACGTGATTGGGTTTGAAAATAAAGGCAACTGGGTTGGAGGGAAGAAAGCTTGAGAAGAGCTGAGCGATTTGACTTATTAATTAGTTGATCACATGGCGATGATTGGATTTAGATGAAATGAGCGGAGAGAGAGAGATCTCTAGAGTAGATGTTACCTTGTTGGAAGCGAAGGAGCAACTCTAGGTGTTGTTCCTATGAGAGCTAAAACACCACTGACAATTCTTGCTTTTCGATTTAACACCAAGACTCAGTTTCTCTCTGATTGGTTGAGAGATGATCACATGATCTTTTCCTATTGGTTGACCTACTTAAGGTGTTGTCTTCTGATTGGACCGCGGTTCTCTTTGGAGAAAGATATGGCCTGCCTGATAGGAAGTGTCGGTTGCTATTTCGACTTTATTTACTTCCGCGTTATCAAAATACGTCTTGTCTTGGGTCGGAAGTATGGGGTGTCTCTATACTAATATAACTTCTGTGGATACCAGATACATCCTGCTTTGTCAGGAAGTATTGAGTGCTTCGCGACTAATATAACTTCTGCGGTCACTAGAGACGTCCGGTCTCTGCCCTGCAATATTGACACAGGGGTGCCCAGAATAGTCGTGCCAGCTTTAGGCCTATTTCCTATGTCTTTTGTTACTTTCTTTCCTCCAGTTACCTTATTCTTTTATTAAATCTTTGAAAATCATACATTTGTACATGCATAGTGGGTCGGGGAGCATACAATTATATACAAATTATGACATATATATATATATATAGAAGCAATGGGCGCTTCTCCCGTCAAAATAAACGTCAAAAACTGACGCCATCTATTGACCGTCGCCGCAACTAGCGGCCTCGGGTCGGTGACAAAGCCATAACACCAGCTTTGGCAAACTGAGAAGCGTCCACCTAGAGACCATGGTTTCGGGCTAATGGCCCTCGTCAGTCTAGGGCGGACTTTATTCCATGAGATCCACACGGGATCTAATGGAATCTTCACAATCTACCAAAGAGGTGTTTTGCTGGCAATGTGGCTGGGCCAAATCTATGGCTAGAATATAGATGGAAAATTTGCCGGGAGGAAATTAATCCATAGAAGCAATGGGCGCCTCTCCCGTCAAAATAAACGTCAAAAACTGACGCCATCTATTGACCGTCGCCGCAACTAGCGGCCTCGGGTCGGTGACAAAGCCACAACACCAGCTTTGGCAAACTGAGAAGCGTCCACCTAGAGACCATGGTTTCGGGCTAATGGCCCTCGTCAGTCTAGGGCGGACTTTATTCCATGAGATCCACACGGGATCTAATGGAATCTTCACAATCTACCAAAGAGGTGTTTTGCTGGCAATGTGGCTGGGCCAAATCTATGGCTAGAATATAGATGGAAAATTTGCCGGGAGGAAATTAATCCATAGAAGCAATGGGCGCCTCTCCCGTCAAAATAAACGTCAAAAACTGACGCCATCTATTGACCGTCGCCGCAACTAGCGGCCTCGGGTCGGTGACAAAGCCACAACACCAGCTTTGGCAAACTGAGAAGCGTCCACCTAGAGACCATGGTTTCGGGCTAATGGCCCTCGTCAGTCTATTGACGTTTATTTTGACGGGAGAGGCGCCCATTGCTTCTATGGATTAATTTCCTCCCGGCAAATTTTCCATATATATATATATAATTGAATAGTGTTGTCACGTGTATATATACTGTATAAAAAATCATTTTGTTCCACATTTCTTCTTTTTACAAATGTATATTTTTAATAATTCTCTAACACATACTTTTATAAATGTGCCCTCTATATGATTTCTCTTTGGCGTATTTATAGAATTAATTTCCAATGTACCGATCTATAGGAGAATCAAAAAAAAAAAAAAACATAGACATGTATGAGGATTTCGATGAAAAGAGTTTCGATTGACCTTTGGTGATATTAAAATGAAGAAATTCTCCTTTTATTCTGAAAAATAGAATTTTCTGCCAAAATATACATAGAAAAAGTTCAATGTTATGCTAGTCAGTTGTCAAAATGCCATATTTGACATTTTGTATTTACATAATCTGAACCAAATATACAGAATTGCTCTGGTAAAATAATAAATATGAAATATTCTTAAACCACTGCTCCCTCCCTCTGTCAAATTATTTCTTACCTTTTAGGATTTGTGATCTCGGGTTCGTTTATCCACTTACTGATCATGTGTTATATATAGAATTTGGGGTAAATTCTTTAATTTTGTCTGGTGACACTAAAAGTTTTCAAAATGTTCTTAGAATATGTTTAAAATTAGAGTTAGCTTAAAACCCTGAAATAACTGAATCCTATGAAGTCGGTGGACGAGTGGTTAAATCCCTCGATTCCCGACAGCCATGAACCGGAATCGAATCTCTCATTGTACACTTTGTTTTAATATGTGAATAACCTTCCATATATATTATCCATTATCAATATTTAGTTGATTTCTGTTCCACCAGATGGCGCTCTGCCTTCTGTAAAGCACATGTGCTCCTGGTCAGGATATACCATTTTTAATATTGATTTCAACACCTGATCTTTTTATCTTTTATTTTTTTCTTTCGTCTTTTCATGTGATAAGCGTATTTACGCAAGTTTGGCCTTAAATACCCATTTCTTGGTTTTTCAAGAAGCCACTGGGACCAAAAAATCCTTTTTTGGTCGCAGTGGTTCAGCCTACTCCTCGCTGACGAGCGCCAAAAGCGCGAAACGCGTTCGTAGATGGCTTTTCTTGATTTATCAAGAAATTGGGTTAGCCAAAAATCAGGGAACAGGCTAAATCAATGTTTAGTTGATTTCTGTTCCACCAGATGGCGCTCTGCCTTCTGTAAAGCACATGTGCTCCTGGTCAGGATATGTCATTTTTAATATATTATCCATTGTTGTGTAAATATAATTAACTAGCTATCTCTTTTAATGGACACCTAGTAAAGTTATTTTGTAAACAGAAACTGAATCATTTGTTTTGTTCGGTTATATATGAATTGCGTTTTATATCTCTGGCCCCGACCAGTTGTATTCAAATATTGAGTAACGTGATCTTTTGTGGCATATACAATTCGAATCATTCTCTCTCTTGTTTTTCCATGTACAAACTCTCTGATTGGAATTTCCATTTTCTATACTGTATGGCCATCAATTTATATTAAATGTAGGCTTATGGGGTCTTTGAAAGCTCCAAGTTCACTAGGCACACAACCGACGTATTGTATCTGGGTAATTTGAAGCATATTTCAGAGGAGTTCAAAGTTTTTTCAATTCAGTATATTTCGTGAACTATAGTTTTATCTTTTTTAAAAATTTGAATTCAACTCAAAACCATGGAAATATGTTTTAGCAATCTCTCTTAATAAATCTTCTCAACAATCAATAGAATAGACAGGAAAAAATTGAAAGGAATAAGTTTATCTTGATAAAGACAATAATCTCTCTAAATCCTATAAAATAATATTAAAAACCATATAAAATATTAAGAAAAAGGCATCTCCTTATCGTGCAACTGAAAGTTGCTAATGGCTTGCGCCATCTATCGGAATAAATATCAACTATTCTCGTTGATTTTTTAGGAGATCCTGATAAGGAGATGCTTTTTTCTTAATGTATGCACCTTATCCCAGTACAATATTGCATTTGTACTATTTTTTCACATATAAAATAATTTGTATGTTTTTGTTTATGACATATTATAGTGATTTAAAATTTTTAACAGCTCAAGTTAAAATATATTACAATAAGGATATAAATAATTTAAACCGGGTTGGGTCAAATTATACGGGACAAGAGAGAGAGAGTTACTAACGCTGGGTTTCCATTGTGCGTCAATCCAATAACCGAGCTGACCTCGAGGTTTGGGAATGAGACCTTGTGGCTGGAGGTATTGCCCTCCAGCCTCAAATCCGGAGCTCCCTGAGAGTGGGAAACTACCGGTCAGAACCAGCCAATCTAGTGACATCATCAATATATTGTTGCATCATGGCTAATGAACCTATTTTAATTTAATTTGTAATATTAATTTTTCATATATATTAAATTCAAATTTATATTTTATATTTATTTATTTTATTAAACAGAATATATGTATTATAAATAGAATATATGTATTATAGAATCATCATTTGTATTTAGGTACACTATGTGACTTCACTGCTATCTTTGATGTGAGAAATAAATAAAGGATTCTGGAGGCTACTTAAAGTAGAGTTATTTCATTATTCGCTTATATAAATTTGTAGGATGGTTGAAACACGCTCTGGTAAGATGCAAGACCCAGCACAGGAGAGGATCAAGGTTGAAGAGTCTGCCAAGCCACAACCTGGTGCAACAATATAGAAACCATTTAGAGCATTTTTCAAATAAGTACTTTACCTCCAGCTTTTACTGCGATTAATATTATTCCGTTGACAAATAGCGGTCGATTGCGATATTAAACTAGAGAAGCGGCTAGGTGACTCCTATGATTATTCAGGGCTTTCTTATAAAACAATAGATATTTGTGAAACGACACTTGAGAGAGAAGTTACACTGCATAAGTTTCTTTTAAACGAAAAATCAAATTTTTATTTCAAAATGAAATATCGAGTATTTCTAATACTTTTCATGATTCATCCTTTCATACCTCATCCAAAAAGGTTAGAAATACTCGATATTTCACCTTGAAATAAAAATTTGATTTTTCGTTTAAAAGAAACTTATGCGGTGTAACTTCAAGTGTCGTTTTGCAATCATAGGCCGCAGTGTATTATATTGTAATAGATATTTGATTTTGAGAGGATAGGACTTGGGATTAATTTGATTTTGTTTTGGGACATAAAATGCTTTATGATAAAGATTCCTTCCTGCTTTTACACTTTGACGTCTAGATCTCCGTGTTGAAGGGTTGTAAGCCCGAAATCTCGAGAAATAAAAAATTGTAGATAGAAACCTAGCCCAAGGTTCCTTCTTGATTTTGTCAAAGAATAAAATACTTTGGAAATTCTATACGCGCGATTGAATCCTATCCATCTCCTCCGTAGATTTGCCATGAAAAAGATGCCCGGATAGCTCATTTTATATATCAATTGTATGATCTTACCATAGCGGAGATAATAGTATGACACGAAATTTCAACCAAAATTCAAATAATGAGCTCGAAACAAGATCCATATTAAAACCCGTAGATATTTTGTAAAATATATTGTCAAGTAGCTCCATCCAGATGGGACAACTGTCAATCATCCCTGGACCCCGGGGGGGGGGGGGGGACCACCGGTGTGGGGGCTGCTGGGAGGCTGATCTGTAAATAAGGAAAACGGGACGGTGGCTAACGCCGTTCATTCAGGATTAACCTTAACTGGGGGTAAGTTGTACAAAACTCTCTCTCTCCCTATACTCCTTATACTCCATATATTCCTTATAATAAATTAATTATCCCCAAACTTGCCCTTGCTTTATTTATCTCCGCGACATATTTTGGTGGAGACGCTGGGTAGCGTGACGGAACTTCGAAGAAGTCGACGTCTACAGGGACGTGAACCAATTCTTCAACCATTGCCACAACGAATAGAAATGGAAGACGACCACAGACCTACTGTTAGAGGATCCTACCTCCCTTGTCAGCGCCAACGAGATCCGTCTACCTTTTCGGGAGATGGAAATATAAACCCTGGACAATGGTTGAAAGAGTACGAGAGAGTGTCGAAGTACAACAGATGGGACGAGACCATGAAGCTTGCCAACGTCGTATTTTACTTGAACGGAACTGCTGGAAGGTGGTTTGATAATAACGAAGAATCACTCAACTCGTGGAGAAGCTTTGAAGACGCATTCCGCGGTGTGTTCGGACTGCAGGAGGATTCTGCTCGACGCGCCGAGGAAGTTCTGAAGTCAAGAGCACAGAAGGCCGAGGAATCCAGAGAGTCATACATCCAGGAGATTCTTAGTCTCTGCCACCAGGTGAACCCTCGCATGGAAGAAGGTGAGATAGTTGCTCACATTATAAAGGGAATTTCGGAAGACACATACCAGGTATTGGTGGCGAAAGACATACAGACAGTAGATGAGATCCTGAAGTTTTGTCGTCATCTGACAACCGTCAAGCAGCGCAGGATCGGCCGTACGAAATTCGCCAGGTTGTCAAACCTAATGCCCATTTCGTGTGTTGACGACTCAGACGACTTGGCCGGCTTAATTCGCCGCATCGTTAGAGAAGAGATACAAAAGGTTTTCTCAGCACCTGAAGTGGTCAATCCTCTCCGAGAGGTGAACGCCCTGGAACAGACTGTGAGGGAAGAGGTCAGCCGTGCTCTACAACCTACCAGACCACAAGTCAACGTGGTACAACAACAACCACGAACGCCCTATTATAATATCGACCGACCAACCCAACCCAGGAAGACGGAACATTGGAGAACCTACGACGACAAACCTATCTGCTTCCACTGCGGACGACCCGGACATGTCGTCCGTTATTGTAGGGAACGACGGCAGGTCTTCGCTGAAGCCAGGTCAAGGAATGGCGGAGAAGGAAGAAATGTTGGATTTTCGAGTCGACCCCCGAGATATGACGCCGACGACCACTATGTAACGCCCCAAACCTCGACGTACTTCTACCGGAGCTCTTCCCCACATCCAAGCCGCGCAAGGTCGCCAGCCCGAAGACAATCCCAGTCGCCAGCCCGTCGTTTCAGCCGTTCTCCCATGCCTCAGAATGTGAAAAATTAAGTGGAGCGGCTTCTAACGGGGGTGAGGTCGCCATTGAGGAAAATCCTCCAGGGTATATCGCCGCTAAATTAAAAGAAAATTTTGTTATGGTCGAAATAAATGGACGCAAAATTAAAGCATTGGTGGATTCAGGAGCCGACTTTTCTGTTATTTCAGACAAATTTCGACGCGAACTAAAGACACCTCTCTTCAAAGAACCAGGTCCCATTCTTAAAGCCGCAAATAAAAATTTAATAGAGACCCTAGGAAAATGTGTCCTGAACATAGAAGTTAATGGTCTGAAGATATCCTTTGAATTCGTTGTTATGGTGGAATGCAGCCATGACATCATATTCGGATGGGACTTCTTCAAGGCCACCGAAGCCGTCATTGATTGTGGCAGAAATGAACTCCATCTCGGGGAAACCTCCGTCCTGGAATCTCGAGAGGAGGAAAACCAGAGATTGTTTGCTTCCGACGACTTTGTCATCCCGCCTAAATCAATAAAGAAGATCAGTGTGATAAACGAAGAAGTATGCGGTGTTAGAGATGTTTTAGTCTCAACTTCTAAGGACTTATTATTAAGAAAGGAAGTTCTTATACCAAACTCATTGGTTACATTTCGACACGGCCGAGGTAGCATTTGGGTGGCGAATGGAGCGTCTTGGCCGCAACTAATTCCATCAGGAATGAATATGTGCACCATGGAAAGTTATGAGAATGGGAATATCTGCAGTCTTATTGAATCCAGCGATAAGTTACAAGAAACGCAGCTAAAGTCACGTGAATGGTCACAGAAGATAAACCTTACTCTAGATCCAGGGCTGTCTGAAATTCAAAGGTTACAGCTTGTTTCATGCCTTGACGAGTTTATTGACATATTTGACTTTGGGAGTACTCCTATTAAGCCCACCAGTACTGTGAAGCACAAGATAAACACAGGCGACCAGTCTCCTATCAAACAGCGGCCTATAGAGTAGCACCAAGTGAACGACGACTAATTCAAGATGAAGTGAACAAGATGATTGAAAATCACATAGTGAAGCCCTCTGAAAGTCCTTGGTCATCTCCAGTTATTCTAGTTCGAAAGAAAGACGGGACCTGGAGATTCTGCGTAGATTACCGTCGATTAAATAAGATAACAAAAAAAGATGTTTACCCGCTGCCACGCATTGACGATGCCTTGGACAGTTTAGCCGGCTCTAGTTACTTCTCCACGATGGATCTTCGGTCCGGGTATTGGCAGATTGAAGTGGACGAAAAAGACAGGGAGAAAACTGCTCTCATCACTCCAGATGGGCTGTATGAATTCCAAGTAATGCCTTTCGGTCTTTGCAATGCTCCAGCAACGTTTGAAAGGATGATAGATAGTGTTCTGGGCAGTCTTAAATAGAACATGTGCCTTTGCTACCTGGACGACATCGTAGTTTACGCACCTACCTTTGAAGAACATCTACGTCGTCTACAACTTGTATTAAGCTGCATCCAGAAAGCTGGACTAAGCTTGAACCACAAAAAGTGTCTTTTTGGATCAAGGAGGATAAAGATTTTGGGACACCTTGTTGACGCCAATGGAATTCATCCAGATCCAGATAAAGTTGAAGCCGTCTCTAAATTTCCGAGGCCAAGGAATATCTCTGAACTGAAGAGCTTTCTTGGATTATGTTCCTATTACCGAAGATTTATTGAGAACTTTGCCGACAAAGCTACATCTTTGCATGACCTACTAAAGACTGAAAAACAATTTTATTGGGATGCAGCTCAAGAGAAAGCGTTTGAAGTCCTTAAAACAGCTCTAATTTCAGAGCCTGTCTTAGGACACTTTGATGAATCCGCTGATACCCATCTACACACGGATGCAAGCGGACATGGTATTGGAGCTGTTCTTCTACAAATACAAGGTGGAAAGGAGCGGCCTATAGCTTATGCATCTAGAAGCTTGACAAAGGCTGAAAATAACTATTCTACAACGGAAAAAGAATGCCTGGCTGTAGTCTGGTCTATTAGCAAATTCCGCCCATATTTGTTTGGTCGACCATTCACGGTTGTCACTGACCATCATTCTCTATGTTGGTTGGTAGGGCAGAAAGATCCTTCTGGCCGTTTGGCAAGATGGGCGCTGAAGTTGCAAGAATTTGACGTGACCGTTATCTACAAGAGCGGACGCAAACATAAGGATGCCGATTGTCTGTCAAGGAGCCCGCTTGAGAACGATCCACCAAGTGCTGTAATGTCACTAACCAACGTCGATATAGAGCAGACTAAAGACCCGGATTTAGCTAAAATAATCGATAATTTAAACTCGGGCTACACCAGAAAGGAATTCAGCATTATCGACGGCATCTTATACAAGAAAAACTATAGCACAACTGGAAGACCCTGGCTTATGATGATCCCTAAGCACTTAAGATCGGAAGTTATGGCAGATTTACATGACGCTCCTACAGCTGGGCATTTGGGTTTCGCCCGAACGTATGACAAAGTGAAGAAACGATTTTATTGGCCTGGCCTTTATAGAACTGTTCGCCAATATGTAAGCCATTGTCGGGAGTGTCAACGAAGGAAGAAATTACCTCGACGTCCGGCTGGACAACTTGTATCCATACCGCCCGTAGAAAAGCCATTCTATAAGGTAGGGGTCGATCTCCTTGGAAGATTTCCAGTTTCTAAAGATGGAAACCGTTGGATCATTGTGTGCACCGATTATATGACAACTTTCGTTATGAAAGCGATCCCAGACGGAGGAGCAATCGAAACAGCTAAGTTCCTGGTTGAAGATGTTATATTGAAGCATGGAGCTCCTAGAGAAATGATAACAGATCGCGGAAGAAATTTCATTTCTCAAGTAATAAAGAGATCAATGCTCTGTGCGGAATTGTGCACAGATTTACAACGGCCTACCATCCCCAGACCAACGGCCTGACTGAAAGGTTCAGCAAAACTCTGGGAGACATGTTGTCCATGTACACAGGTGTCGAGCAGAAGGACTGGGACCAAGTTTTACCCTACGTGACTTTTTCTTACAACACTGCTAAACAGGAGGCGACCGGCTACACTCCGTTCTTTCTTGTCCACGACCGCGAGGCCGAGACCTACATCGATGCCGTACTACCCTACCTACCAGATGAGATCTCTGACGACTACGTTGGGGAACTTGTGACCAGAGCTGAGGAAGCGCGTCAACTCTCCCGATCACGCCTTCTACAATCACAGGCGAAAGACCGTAGACTTTACGACCAGAAACATACTCCAGTCTATTACCAGAAGGATGATCTTGTGTGGGTTTTTACTCCCATCCGAAAAGTAGGGCTCTCAGAAAAGCTACTGAAGAGATACTTCGGTACTTCGGTCCCTACAAGGTGACCAAGAAGCTTTCAGAAGTTACGTATGAAGTAGAGCCCGTGGACCCGTCTCCCCGATCACGGAAATCCAAGGATATCGTTCATGTCATTCGGATGAAGCCCTACCTGGACCCTGAAGAACAACATTCCATTCTGCTAGGGAACACAGGCCGTGATAGATTTCCTTCCAGAACAAGGGCTGAGACAAGCTAATCAGCGGGTCGCTGCTTTTTCTAAAGAGGGTGTAATGTCAAGTAGCTCCATCCAGATGGGACAACTGTCAATCATCCCTGGACCCCGGGGGGGACCACCGGTGTGGGGGCTGCTGGGAGGCTGATCTGTAAATAAGGAAAACGGGACGGTGGCTAACGCCGTTCATTCAGGATTAACCTTAACTGGGGGTAAGTTGTACAAAACTCTCTCTCTCCCTATACTCCTTATACTCCATATACTCCTTATAATAAATTAATTATCCCCAAACTTGTCCTTGCTTTATTTATCTCCGCGACAATATTGTTCTCGGCGTCTCGAAACTTGGTACTATTTGCTGCAGGAGAATATTTGAAAAATAAATCATTAACTTACGATCATAAAATTTTTAAATAGTTATCTTAAGTTTGATTCGAATCTATTTTTACTTGCGTTCGGCATTTAAAAATATATATAAGATATGTGAAGAAAAGTTTTTAAAGAATGTGACCATATCGTTTTATAGTGAAGATAAAAGCTGCCCGGCCAGCATTCATAGTTTTTAAAATTGAAGATATTTCGGTAAGTAACTATTTTTATTATCTCGACGTTTCGACAAAATTATTTTGTCCTTCTCAGGAGCAAATAAAAATTAAAACATTTAGCAAGTCGTTAAAAATTATTCTATTTAAGGCCTTGCCAAATGTTTTAATTTTTATTTGCTCCTGACGAGGACAAAATAATTTTGTCGAAACGTCGAGACGATAAAAATATTTACGGGCCGAAGTATCTTTAATTTTAAGAACATATCGTTTTATTACACGCAGGTTCAGCAAACATTATTTTGAACGATTATCCATTGAATGATTGGGTCTTACCGATGTAATACCCAGGTACCTGCACTTGCTATGGCTATCTTCCTGCCATAATGTCTTGGTTCCTTGAAAATCCGCTTAATAAAGGTGTGGTCGTATATTTAGTTCCCAAAGCGTATTCATGTGGACAAAACTTCGTTTATATTTTAATGTCGCCCGTCGTCTAATTTTCAAAGAGGCAGGAAATTTTGCTCACACTTGGATATCTCATGTGTCTTCAATAAAGGTCACCGTAATAACTTTCAGAGTTATTGTGCGTATACCGATATACATGATAAAAGGTACAATTACATGAGTATAGTAGTATATGTGGCACGTGTTATTCTATCTATAAACAACTTTATAAAAACAAGATATTTAGGTTGAAAAGTCGCACACACACCTGAAAATCTTATTTTATATACTCCTCCTTTTTAAAATAATGTAGTCAAAGTTTTAAAAAATCGAAATCCTTTTTAATAAATCTGTTCGGGAACATAGTTTTATTTTAATAAGATTAAAAAGTTGAATTAATTTCTAAGAGAAAATGCTCTCTCCTGTTTATTGAGCACCGTGTTGCTATTCTGCTAGCGTGGCACAGAGAGATCCGAGTTATTAATTAAATTTTACTGAGGTAATTAGATTAAAGTTTTTTGAGGGGAAGTCTTTCTATTCTTTCTTTAAAATATATCGATATTTTATTAAACTATTCATTTCCAGTTTTAGATGAAAATGTGATTCGTAGTTAAATAAAATTCATCCCAGAGAATACGTGCGTGAGATTAGAAATTATTAGAGATTAGAAATTATTTTAAGATACATAAGCAAATTCGATTGATACTTTTCTTTAAGATAAAAATAGTTCATGACACTATCAAAAATTGTTAGTAAAGGAATCTTATAATGACAATTCTCAAGTAAATGTAGAAATACCAAGTAAACACTATAAACAAAACTGCCTGAAGAATAAAGCTAAGTAAAACCGCTTGGAGGATTCATTATTGATTAGAATTTCAATCGTCAATTGGATTTCACCAGACTTCTCTAGGAATTATCATCATTCATCTAGAGTTATTTCTGAACTAAATCTATTCAATATATTTATATAAATAGAAATAGAAAAGTTTGCTTGTTTATTTCACATACATATCTATAATATATAACATATCCTGATGGAGATTCGATTCTATATATGTTTGGAAGGAGGGTCACTGTCATAGCTTCCTACCCAGTATATGCTAAGTACAAGCTAATATGCGCATTCCGGGGTCTGAAATTGATTGAAAATAATATAGCAAAGAACTAAGACTATTGTGACTAATAATAATAGAAAATTAATGAAAATATACATGAAGATATTCTGTAATACTATTGGTTGGGAAAACATCTGCTCGAGCTAACCAGGTCAGGGCCTATATAGGGTATATTGATTAGGAATTTAAGATGAGGCATAAACATATTTATAAACGGAACCAGAAGAGTCATCACTCTGACAAGGGCTAACAGTTAAAGGCTCGCTCAGTAGTTTTCCAATTTGAGGAAATTGTTTGTCTAAAATATTCAGAAAAAAAAAAGAAATCAATGTTTAGGTAACATTTATTCCGCTATTTTTTACAAGTGCCATATTTTGTAGCGTTAATTTGCATTATCAGAAGAATATCTCTGATCATTTATTTATTAATACAAAGCAATAACGCGTCATCTATATATGACAAATGAAAACATTAAGACGCTATTTTCATTTTTCACAAATAAATCAAACATCTACTGTCCTTACTGCGATGAAAAATATTGGGAGGGCTTTATGATTCCACCCTTCAGTGCAGCATATAAAAGCAGAATGATCCAATACATATTAGAGCTCTAAAGAAGCGGTCTGTTTGATTAAATTGGCGTGACCGCTTGGAGGATTCACCACTGATGGGCTAAGCCCTCCCAATTTTTTTTTCATCGCAGTGGGGACAGTAGAATTTTGATTTATTTGTTAAAAGAAACATTCGCGTTTCAATGTTTTCATTTGTCAATTTATTTATTGTTACAGAAATTTTTATGGGAACATCACGGCAGTCATTTCACGAAATGATTTGATTTAAGATCCGATTTAAGATAAGAAAATAGAGGCAGAGAAGCCGCTACAGAATACTGTAAGGAGTTTATTCTGTCCGCTATATCCAGTTAATATGTCTGATGCTATGCAGGACGACAACAAAGAAGACATCCATCACGACCCTCATTATGCCCCGTTCACCTCTCCCGGCGTATCTTCTTCCTCACACCTCCACTAATTTACGACGTCATTTATCACGCCGCCAGACCTACCTAGACTAGGTGTAATTTCTTCCGTAAACCATTACACGACCATTATTCGGCGCCATGTAATGGAGAAATTCGAATTTATTTAACTCGAAGTGTTACACATTTTATACCTTCAAATTACATAAGTCATTACTAAAACCTTTCGTCTTTTTACTAGATTCTTCAGCCTAAATATGAGATATCAAATAGTTAAGTGTGTTTTTGTACAAATAATGTTTATTATTAACTACGTATATTCATGTGTTATATTTTAAATATATATATTCAAATAACGTATATTAACTACTTCACACACACGGGCGAGCGGCCACGCTTTTTCGAGCTCCGCCGTTTTCGCCTCTGGCGTGCGTGTAGATGGCTGGCAACATGCCAATTTTGGTACCGGCTAGTAGCCCAGAGGAAGCTGCATCAGTGCCTGAAAGGCCCAGCTTCGTATCACAAACCGGTGACGAAATATCACCGAAAAATATCTTGCAGAAGAAAACTTCTCAAGAAAATTTAAATCAAAAGCATGCAAAATCGCCGGCAGGCATCAAGCATGCAAATTCGGCCGCCGCGCCTGACGTCACGGCGCCGATAACTGCTGCTGCTACCAGCGCCGAACCAACCTCCAAGAACTGGTGTGACTCCGTGGAGATGGAGATGGGGGACGAACAAAACAACGGCTATACACTCGTCGTTAGGAACAAGAAGAGACGCCGCGGCTCGTCGACATCAGAGCATGCTGCAAGGCAGCCCAGCAAGCCTAGAGTGCAGCACAACACTCAGCAGCGGAAGCAGCTCACAGGGCCAAGAGCAATGCCGCCCCAGCAGTTCAAGGCGACGCGGGCTAACATCGCCGACGCCAAGGCGAGGCAAACCTCATCCACACAGGACAACTACATCTTCGTGGAGGTCTGTCCTGACATCTCGTCCTACAAATACCTCCAGGCGATTGACAAGCTGGTCGGGGGACCGAGAAACATAACCCAGTTCAACAAAATGAACGGGCATTACATCGTGGGCCTGGCGAGCAAGGACCTTGCGAGCCGTCTGCTCGGGAGCGACCTGGACATCGAGGGAACGCTCCTTAAGATCTTCCCCTACCGCAAGAGGGCCGAGCGCATTGTCGTGGCCAATCTGCCCGGCTTTGTGGAGGACAGCGCCGTCGTGGAGGCCCTGCATCCTTATGGAAAAGTCACCTCCATCGCCCCCATCCTGATCAAAATGGGGGAGTACGCTTTCACCGACGGCCGCCGGGAGGCCTTCATCCTGCTCCACAAGGACATCAAACTGGAGAATCTGCCCACCAGACTGAACATTAAGTCTAAAGGAGACACCCTATCGGCCTTCCTGACATTTGGAATAAAATGCTCGAAATGCAACAAGCAGGGCCACCGCAGAGCCAACTGCCCAGCGCTCGCCAGGCAAGGGAACGGCAGCCCCAGGCAAGCAGCGTCTCCCACCGACGCAAGGCCTCCCCCTCCTCCTCCTCCTCCTCCTCAGCAGCCAAGGAAGCCGCCACCGGCGCCCGCAACACCGGCGTCCCCTGTCAAACCGGCGACAACTTCAACCGAGCCTCAGGCGATCCCCTCGGCACACCAGCCTGCCGAACAGATGGATGTCACCCACCCCGCCCCTGCTGCCCACCCTGCTTCCCTGGCTGCCCCGCGGCCCCCCGAGCCTCGCATCTCTCCGCTCGACCACGAGATGTCGGTGGAGGGGCTGACCTCACCTCCATCCACGCCTGCCCGGGGAGAATCCGCACTCAAACAGCTGCTGAAGCACATCGAGGAGACCCCCACCCTTTCCATCGACTGGCACAAGCTGCCCGGCCTTAACTGCAAGGACGCACAGCAGCTCCTCACCTCTGAGACCACCATGAAGAGGCTAGCGCCCACGCTGACACAAGAACAGGTCGCCACCCTCGACAAGTTGCACGACACCTTCAAGGCCTCGTGCCCAGACTCCAACTCCACCATCCGCAAGACCCTCCAGAAGACCAGGAAGGTCCGGCGAGATCTACAGCGCCAATGAACCACCGCGTCGCCACCATCAACGCGCGAGGGCTCGCCACTCGGAGGAGGAGCCTTGCCCTTTGTCATCTCCTAAGGCAACATCACGTGGACATCGCGTTTGTCCAGGAGACAAACGCATTTCATCTGGGCAGCGGCCAAGACCTCTGCCTCGGCTACAACGCTGTTGTGTTGGCCCATCCCGTAGCCATCTCGGGATCCGGACTCGCCTGCGTCTTCGGGCCAGGCGTAGCCGTGATACAACAGCGCGTCCTGTGGCCGGGCCACATCGCCTTGGCAACCATAGATGTCCACGGCGAGGAGATGACGGCCATCGTCGTTCATCTGGCGCATGAACCCCGGGAGAGAAACCGGCAACTGGAGCTCCTGGCGGCGACAGCGGCACAGGAGGAGGAGGGGGCCTGCTGGATCATCGGCGATTTTAACATCAGGGATCGGGGCCCCTCATCATCATCATCATCGGATGCCCTCGCCGCTCTTCTGGACCTGGCCGCGCTGGTCGACGTGGCCACCCAGTTCGACGCCGCCCACCTACCCACCAGAGTCGCCATGCACGGCGACCAAGTCGAATCGAACCGCCTGGACCGGATCCTCGTCCCTGCTGGAGTCCTGGATCGCGTGTCCATCTACGCGACCAGCCACTACCACCTCTCGGACCACCGCCTCGTGCTGCTCCAGGTGGGCCCGCCCACCACCGCCGTCTCCTCCCCCACCCAGCCTCGCTTGGCCGCGATGCTCCGCTCGGGCCCTGCGCTCGAACATCTGGCTGGCTACATCCGGGAGTTGGAGGAAGACGCAGCGCACGATGACGACGACGGGACCTTCTGGGATAGGTGGACCTCCATCAAGGCGGGGCTGCTGGCGGAGGCCAGATCCCTGCACGACCCGCGCCACGCTGCCAGCGACAGCTACGTCTACAGGGCGAGACGTTACATCGCGGCGCAGCTCGAGGCCTCCTCCATCCGGGCAGACTACCCATCGCTGCCGGACCTGGCACGCGCCATCCGCCTCCGTCGCCCGGTCAGCGTCATCAGGGACGAGGAGGACAACGTCATCGAGGGCCCAGAGCTTCGGCGGAGGGCGTTCGCGACCTTCCAGCCCCGCTTCGCCCGTCCCACCAGCGATCCAGCTGCGGGAGCTGCCTTCATCGCCAGCAGCGCGCCCACCACCACCACCCGCGAGCTGAGTGAGGAGGACCCGCTCCACCGGCCAGACATCAGCCCCAGCGAGATAGCCCACGCCATCGAGCACCTCCCTCGCGGAAAGGCCCCCGGCTGGGACGGCTTGCCGTGCGAGCTCCTCGTCGCCTTCAACGAGGACTTCTTCGCGGAAGCTCTGGCCCGGGTGTTCGCGGCTTCACGGCTCCGCGGTGCACTACCTCCGTCGACGCGGCGCAGCTCCATCTGCCTCGTGCCCAAGGCCCGCGGAGGTCGCGGCCTTGATGGCTACAGGCCTGTCGCGCTGCCCTCGGCCGACTACAGGGTCCTGGCCGCCATCCTTCACCGGCGCCTCAAGCCCCACCCGCGGACCCTGGTGCCGGAATGCCAAACATACGCCGTCCCCGGGAGGTCCCCGTCCTGGAACATCGCTAAGGTGACGGATGCTGTTGAGGAGGCAACCGCCATGGGCTCGCCGCTGGCCGTCATGGGCATCGACTTGGAGTCCGCCTTCGATTCCCTGGACCGCGGCTTCCTGGAGTCCCTGATGACGTCCCTCCGCCTCCCGCCGGCCTTCATGGGCTGGATCAACATCTTGTACGCCGGGGCGGACGCAACGATCCGGGCTGGAGGCTTTCACACCACCGCCTTCCCCCTCCTCAACGGCCTAAGGCAGGGCTGCGCCGTGAGTGCCGCTCTCTTTAGTATCGCTACGGGGCCGCTGCTACGTCGCCTGGAGTTGACCCTCGGCGTGGGCAACGTCATCGCCTACGCCGACGACATCGTCCTCCTTTTCCATCGCGACGAAGAATTCGAGCGGGTGGCGACCGTCCTCGAAGACTTCAAGCGGGCCTCCGGTATCGCCGTCAACCTCGGGAAGAGCGCGGGCCTTTGGTGCGGAGCCTGGCGCAACCGCGGCGACTCCCCTCTCGGCGCCTCCTGGTCGACCACCTCCATCAGGGTCCTCGGGCTCGACATCGCCCCCAGGAGCTCCGTAGCCCATCAGGAGCAGCATCTTCTCGCCCTTCTGGAGTCCGCCTGCCGCAGATGGACGCCCTTCACCCGCGGCCTATCCCTCGTCGGACGATCTAGAGCGGCGAACTCGCTGGTGAGCTCCACCATCCAGCATCACCTGCACGGGTACCTGCCATCACCCCCGACCATCGCCAAACTGCAGGCCAGACTAGCGAGGTTCGTCTGGGGGCCCGAGCATACGGCGTGGCTTCCCGCCGCCGTCATGGCGAGGCCCGTAGCCATCGGAGGCCTCGGCCTCCTCGACCTGGCAACCCAACTCCAGCTCGCCTGCCTCAAGGGGGTGCAGGTCGCGCTCCGCGGAGGCAGAAATGCCTTCAGCTGGCTGGTAGAAAGCGGTGAGGCCTGGATTCACCCTCCACCGGACGGCACCCGTCTCCAGCCCCGCCGTCTACGGCTGCTGAAGCTCTGGGAGGAGGCCTCCAACATCCTGAGCCTCAACCACCGGGCGCTCCCCACGGCTCAGCTGCTGGACCTCCCCATCATCGGCGGCTGCCGGTTCCTCCGCCCTCCCGACCTCCTGGCCCCCGCCCGCTGGCGTGGAGCCCGAGTCCGGGACCTTCTTGCGGAGGGCCACCTCACCGCCCGACCTACGCGCTCGGCCCTGGCTGACGCCGCGGCCCTGGGCGCCTTCTGTCGGAGGCTGACCTCCGAGAACGCCGTGGGCTTCGGGGCGGAGTCTGCACCCTCATCTAGCTCTTTAGCTGCGGCCGTGGTGCTGCGAGGGACGGCTACGCCGCTCCTCAACGGCCTCACGACCCGCTCGACCCGCTCGGCCCGACGGGCCCTGGATCGCCCGCGCCTCGCCGCCACGCCCATCTCAAGGTTCACCTCGAGATGGTCGCCCACTATCGGTCCACTTCCATCTAGGATCGACTGGGCCTCGCTGCGGCGCTGCGCCTACTCGGGCCACGAGGCCGACGCGGCCCTCAAGTTGGCCCTCCACGCCCTGCCCCATCCGGCCCATCCTGCCTCGGTCGGCCCCTCCTGTCCTGCCTGCGGGTCCATCGACCGCTCCCTCGGCCACCGTTACTGGTGCTGCCGTTCCATCAGGCCTCTCATCAGAGAGGCCTTCAACATCATAGGGCGGCCCCCTGACCTGCAGGCTTGGATCTTTGGCGGGTCCGGCCTTGAGGACGACGCCCTTTCCATCTTGGCGTCGGCAAAGTTGCGCATTTATCGCTACTTTGTACAGGTTGGGCTCGGAGAAGCAGTGGAAGACCCGCTCATCGCCTGGTCCAGGACCCTCCAGCGCCGAGGTTTTCTTCCTCCATCTCCCATCACCATCTTGTAAAATTTGTTTCATATATGTACATATTTTCTCTTCTCTTCTCTCTTCTTATTTTCTTTTTCTCTCCCTATGATTGAAAATATGTAATATTGTCTAAGATGACAATAAATATTTTTTAATTGTCAATTGTCACACACACACACACACACAAGCCTTTTTATTGGGGCATCCAGCCCTATACATGTATATTAACTACTTGTATATATAAAAGATGTGTGTTAGTGAGTATTACCGTATTGTGGTATTTCTGAGTTGAAGAAGAGGAGGCGACTTGTACGAGAAAATAATTTTAAGCTTTGAAATATGTGTAGTATATTCAGTAGTTGCGCATTCATAGAAATAAAAAAAAGAATAACATATTAGTAGTTAAAGAAGTAATATATTATAATTAAAATTATTATTATTTTCGCACACAGTTATTGATCCGTAAAAATGAAATACTGGATGTGGTAAATATTAAACATAAAAATTATAATTATAAAAAAGAGGTTAAGAATTTGGGGCTGTAGCTGTAAGTGGGTTATATAAAAAAAACTAGCCGAATGACCCGGGCAACGCCCGTGTTTTCCCCGATTTAATGTTTTATTCAAATACTATTTGTCACAATTATAAATTGGCGCCTTAAATAAATGCATATATTAGTTAATAACTATAGTCTATGTGCTTTATCTGTCTATGTACTGTTGGCTTCCGTAGGCGTCTCTTACTGGGAAAAAGAAAGATAGGATTCCATTTAGTTATTAACTAATATATGCATTTATTTAAGGAGCGACCCGCTCCAACACAATAGTTACAAAAACCAAAAAGCGAGTGGGGGGCATGATGGAGGGGGGGGGGGAGGTGGCGCGATCGTAGCCAACCAATAGGAGAGCGCCATTCCAAAAAAAAAAAAAGCAAACGGTGACAGAGATGAAGGATTAAGAACGCATGACGCTCGTAACTGTATATAGGATGCCATTTAGACAGCTTTTTCCTAACATTTGGCCTCAACAACTTAGCCTAGCCCTTTTACACCTGAGCGTTTGAGGATCCAGACTAGGCTTTGCTTCGCTGTAAACACAGAGATCGAAATGCTTCTTACACTCTGAGAAATCTCAACCCTATACTCCCAAAGATTACTAAAGCTTGTACCATACGTTCTATCTCTATCTCGAAATTGAGAATACCAAAAGAACAAAAGTGAATACCCATTATTGATAAATCACCAGAAAAATTAAAAGAACAAAAGATGATCGAATTAATGGACAAGTTAACTCCAGACGACAATCAAAATGTTGACGTCTTCAGTCAACAATCAACAAAAAGATACAAATTATAAAACTATTCTAGACGCGTAATATTCTTTTTAAAATAAAACAATTTCTACTGCCCTTACTGCAATGGAAAAATTAAAGTAAGGGCAGTAGAAATTGTTTTATTTTAAAAAGAATATTACGCGTCTAGAATAGTTTTATAATTTGATAACAGATGGCGCGCTAGTGCATCGTAAAAAAAAATATACAAACCACAAATTAACAATAAAAGCAGAATATATATCGAAGTAGAATAAATAAAGAATTTAATCTCTAATCTCTCTCTCTTTCACTTGGGATAATTAAAACGTTTAAATTATTAAACAATCAGCTTCTAGAGATGTAATATAATAGATTGAAAAGTCAATGTCTAATGTTGCACTTTGACATCGTCCCGAGTCTGCTAGATTGCAGAGACGGCGCAGTGCTTTTACGGGAGAGGTGGCCGTTACATTTAATATACGTTATATTTAATTCAGAGAACATTATATAAAAAAACTATATACATTTCTTCTATCAACTTGAATGTCTACGTTGACCATCACTCTTTAGTTATTTTGAAGCAAAAATTACACTTAGAAAAAAACTTATAAATGAACACTACCCTTACAATAATTTGCCCCAATATTATCTGTAAGAAATGCAAATATGTAGTGATTTTTTGTCAAATAAAATAATTGCTATGCGTAAACCTTTATTACTATTTTCAAAATATCTTATGGCCATAATTTCAATAATAAGCTTAACCAGAAATTCTTTTAGAGTGCCAGATATCCTTATATATATAAAAATGAAATGCGAAATCGATGTTTGTTATCGCATCACGCAAAATCTACTGACTCAATCATTATGGAATTTCGCATGTAGGTAGCTGAAGATTTCGTTTAACATATAGGCTATTCAAAAAACTAAAAAAGTTAATGTGCTTTTTTTAAAAAATAAAAAACCAAAAAAGCGTTAGTTCCAGTCTTTTACCGCTAGGGCGCAGCACTGGTCGCGACGATAAATGAATTTGATTTTTTTAAAGCATCAGTGGTTCAGTGGTAGAATGCTCGCCTGCCACGCGGGCGGCCAGGGTTCGATTCCCGGCCGATGCATTTTTTTTAAACAAATTTTAAAACTCATTTATATTATATCTTCTATATAAATGGAAATTTCATAAGTGGTTTTCGCTAAAAACTTTCGTTACAATGCATCAATTTCGACCAAATTTTCAACATTTATGTAAAACGAGATAGAGCAGGTTTTGCTTAACATCAAAATATTTTTCCTAACTTTAAAATACATAACTTTGTTTTTATCGATAAAATACAAAAAAATTCAACAGAGTTAATTTTATTTATATATAAATACAAAAAAAATTCAGCGATTCATTCAACTCAATCTAAAAAAATATTCAAAACAAGCAATTTTAAGATAACACCATATGTAAAACAGTCGGCCAAGAAAACAACAACGATATTACATCTTTCTCACATATTCACACACAATCTTGATTAATAATTAAAACTAATCTTTAGCATTGTTTATTATACTTCATAATATATAATATTCGTTAGGCAAACTTTCACTAGGATAAAACCCGGGCGAAGCCGGGTACACATCCGCTAGTATACAATAAAAAACAGTCCAGTACAATATTGGAGTCATTGATGGTTGAATTGTTCTGTACGCAAATCACCCAAGAGTTCTTGTCTGTGTGTTACAAAGATAGAATAACTAAAATTAATGTGCGTGATTTCGTCTTTTATTAAATTTGTTCATAGGTCACAGGTTAGAAGAGCATCGGTGTTCCAGCGCCTTGAGCGATTTTCTGGGAGTTTACGGTGAACCCGTAATTGATATTTCTCCGTCCACTTGGCGTGAACCCGTTCCAGCTGTTCACATCCTAGGAGCAGTGGCCACCCAGACCTTTCGGTCCATAAACCGGAGCATGCGATAGCACACCCATTGCTGACATCCAGGTCACCCAGCCAAAAGCAAATGATACATTCTCCATGCACCGATCGGCGTCTGCGGATTGTCCATTCGGAACAAGTTCGAAATGGAGAATATCCTCAAAGTTCCACCATACCGATTTCACCGTCTTCTTAGCAAAGTGACCTTAGCAGGTAACGAATGGCGACCCTTGGCCTCGTGGAACCTATCGTTTGTGACGGTTGTTGTGTGTTAGGTTATTCAGTGATTGAATATATCATCATCACAAGTTAATGTTTTGGTTCATGTAGGATATGTAAAATAACATATTACAACAGAGGCCAGTCAATAAAGTTACGTCTTCATGATAGGTTAGTGATTCGTTGTTTTGTACAAGACGCTAACAAATCAAACATGGTGTCAGAAAAGTGATTTGAAAACAAACGAAAAAAAAAAATATCGCGGTAAGTTCAATTTTACGTTAAGACTAATAAAATAATAAATAAGCCTTATCGTATATTAAATAGACAAAAGATATGTATTTACAAATACCGCCACCTGAACCAGTTAATTTCAGAGGAAATATAGAAGAAAACTGGAGATATTTCAAATCGCATTGGCGTAACTTTTCAATAGCAATAGGATTGGACAATAAAGAAGACAAATTAAAAGTTGCAACCTTATTGTCTATTATAGGCAAAGAAGCTTATAATATATTTGAACATCTCGATCTTTCAGATGAACAAAGAAATAACTCAGATGAGATAATAAATGCATTGACTCAGCATTTTACACCAAAAATTAACATTATTTATGAAAGATCAATTTTCAACCAAACAAATCAAGAAACAAATGAAAGTATTGAACAATATATATGTAGATTAAGAAAATTGTCTTCCACATGCAATTATGGTGCAATGACTGAAGAAATGATCAGGGATAGGTTAGTTTTGGGAATAATTGACAAGCAAACCAAAAGACAGCTGATCAATGATCCTCAACTAACATTGCAAAAAGCTATTGATGTGTGTAAGGCTAATGAAAGCGCTAACAAACAAATTGAAAACTTAACTAAAAACACTCAAGAGGAGGTGAATAAATTGAATATAAGAAAGAAAACAGTCAATCAAAATAAAATGAAAAAGAACATTCCTTGTAGATATTGTGCAACATTCCATGAGCACAATAGACAAAAATGCCCTGCATGGAATCAAACCTGCAGAAAGTGTAACAAAAAGAATCATTGGGCAAAAGTTTGCAAATCCAGAATGAGAACAGTTCAAAGCCTTGAATCTCAAAACTCCAATGATGAACAAGAAGATTGTTATTCTTTAGAATATGTTTCAGAAATTCTGCTAGAAAATTGATGACTAAATTAGAATTAGAATTGAATGGATACAAGGAAAGCATAATTTGCCAAATAGATACAGGAGCAACTGTCAATGTTTTAAATTTTGCAGATTTATGCAAAATCATGCAAGATGGCAATCCTTCTCTTAAACCAAGCTACATCAAACTAAGATGCTATGGAGGAGAAATATTAAAGCCAAGAGGACAAATCAAAATCAACTGTTCCCACCAAAGCAAGCAACATCCTATAGTGTTCCAAGTGATAGATCATTGGGAAAAACCTATTCTAAGTGCTGAAACTTGCCAGAAATTGAATTTAATAGAAATTAAAGCTGACTTATGCAAAATTGAATCCACATGGACAAAACAAAATAACCTTCTAGATAAATATAAAGACATATTTGAAGGCATTGGATGCTTACAAGGGGAATACAAACTAGAAACAGATCCTACAATCAAACCCATCAAGCAAGCACCTAGAAGAGTACCCATTACCTTAAGAAAAGAATTAAAAGAAAAATTGATTGACATGGAAAAGAAAAATATCATTGCCAAAGTAGATTATCCAACAGACTGGATTAGCAATCTAGTACTAGTAAAGTCAACTAAGAAGTTAAGAATATTCATTGATCCTCGAGAATTAAATGTCGCCTTGAAAAGAGCTGAATACCCAATACCGACAATTGAGGAAATAATACCAAATCTTCAAAATGCCAAAATATTCACAGTAGTGGACACTAAAGATGGTTTTTGGAATGTGAAGCTCTCTGATGAATCATCGAACCTTACAACATTCTGGACTCCCTTTGGAAGATACAAATTTCTTCGAATGCCATTTGGATTAAAGACTGCTTCTGAAGAATACCAAAGAAGACTCTATGAAATCTTCCAAGGTCTTGAAGGAATTGAAATAATAGCTGATGACATTCTGATTTTGGGAAAAGGTGACTCATATGAAGAAGCACTGAAGGATCATGATAGAAATCTTGAAAATCTTTTCAAGACAGCCAGACAAGCTAATTTGAAATTCAACATCAATAAAGTCAAGCTCAGACTAAAAGAAGTAAAATATCTAGGACATATAATAACTCCACATGGATTAAAGCCAGATCCAGAAAAAGTTAAAGCCTTAAAAGAAATGCCTCATCCAGAAAGTATAACAGAACTCAAAAGTTTCCTTGGTTTTGCAACATACCTATGTAAATTCATGCCAAATATTTCAATGATTAGTGAACCTTTGAGAAAATTGACAATGAAAAATTCAACATGGTCATGGAGCAAGAATCATCAAGCTGCATTTGAACAAATCAAAGATCTAGCCTCAAAAGCACCAATTTTAAGATATTTTGATGCGGACAAATCTATAGCTAAACAATGCGATGCAAGTAAACATGGACTTGGAGCTACCCTACTACAAGAAAGCCAGCCAATAATTTTTGCATCTAGAAGTCTAAGCAAGACTGAGCAAAACTATGCTCAGATAGAAAAATAATGTCTTGCAATTGTTTTTGCATGCGAAAGATTTCATCAGTACATTTTGGGCAAATGTCAAGTGATTGTGCAAACTGATCACAAGCCTCTTTTGTCAATATTTAAGAAATCTATTCTAAAAGCGCCACAAAGACTCCAAAGAATGCTTTTAAGACTGCAAAGATATAACTTAGAACTAGAACATGTCCAAGGATCTCAAATGCACTTGGCGGACATCTTTTCAAGAGCTTGCATCAAAGATGTAAGGAATGAAAATCTGAAATATGATGTGTATCACATTGACATCATTTACAAAGAAATTGCCACAGTCAATGTTATGAAAACATTAAGTGTATGCAGTGACACTGTCCTGAGAATTAGAGAAGAAACATCATCTGATCCTATTCTGTGTGAAGTGAGGAAACTTATTCTAATGGATGGCCACCAAATAAAAATCAAACTTCAATGCTAACCAGAGAATATTGGAATTTTAGAGAAGAATTAACAGTTCAAGATGGAATCATACTAAAGAATGATAGAATTGTAATTCCAAATAAATTAAGAGCAGAGATGATAATGAAAACCCATCAAGGACATATTGGAATTAATTCAAGTATGCGAAGAGCAAGAGACAATATCTTTTGGCCAGGAATGAATGCACAAATAGGGCAAGAAATTGAAAATTGTTCTATTTGTCTATCAAATTCACAGAATCAAGTGAGAGAACCAATGAAATCTCACAAAATTCCAAATTATCCCTGGGAAAGAATATCTCTTGATATATTCGAAATCTTCAAACAGAATTACTTAATAATAGTGGATCATTACTCAGATTTTTTTGAAGTTGAATGCCTAGAAAATACAACATCTGAATACATAATTAAATGCTGCAAAAGACAATTCAGCAGATATGGAATTCCTCAAATTATAGTCTCAGACAATGGAAGGCAATTTACATCGACTGAATTCCAAAAATTCAGCAAAGAATGGCAATTTCAACATTCTACATCATCACCACTTCACAGTCAGGGAAATGGAAAAGCTGAAGCGGCAGTTAAAATAGCCAAAAACTTACTGAAGAAATCTAAACAAGAAAATAGTGATTTTTGGCAAAATTTGTTAAATTGGAGAAATACACCCACTATAGACATAGATTCAAGCCCAGTACAAAGAATCATGTCTAGAAGAACGAGAGCTATACTGCCAATTCACCCAAATTTACTTAAACCATCAATTCCAGAAAATATTCCAGATAAAATATCCATCAAAAGACAACAGGCAAAATACTACTATGATAGAAAATCTAAAAATTTACCAGACTTAGACATAGGACAAGAAGTGTATGTCAGAACACCCAATACCACCCCATCATGGTCCAAAGCTAACATCACAAATGAACACAACACAAGATCCTATGATGTGAATATTCATGGTAGAACCTACAGAAGAAATAGAACCTGGATTAAACCACAACAGGCTTCAGCAAATCAAAAATCTACAAACAATCAAGAAGAAGGAAGAAAAGAAAGCATTGATCAAGAACAAACTGTATCAAATTGCTTACCATCTACTTCATCAGCAGGAGGAGACAACATTGTGAAAAGAACCCGAATTGAAACTACCGAATGCAGAATCCAATCAAAGAGTGACAGCCCCACGGTAAGTGAACCTGAGAATGCTGCATCAGAGACTAGAACCAGATCAGGTCGACTGGTGAAAAAACCAAGTAGATTTAAAGACTAGTGGAAAAAGGGAAGATGTTAGGTTATTCAGTGATTGAATATATCATCATCACAAGTTAATGTATCGGTTCATGTAGGATATGTAAAATAACATATTACAACAGAGGCCAGTCAATAAAGTTACGTCTTCATGATAGGTTAGTGATTCGTTGTTTTGTACAAGACGCTAACAAATCAAACATTGTGTATATTGTGTTCTTTGGATTATGCTATCTAAATGTATTTTATATAGAGGGTCCACATTGGAATTTGGTGTATGTGATTTGTTGAACTATTTTTTATATTTAAGATATATCAAGCAATTGTATCATCCCAGTCCTCCATTGCAGCTGTGATCACCCTGTATTTCACAGTTTTTACAAACTTCAACTTTGTGACAATTCTTTATGAGTCGGGTTGTATTCAAAAACACCGCTCGAAATCAATAAAATTACACTATTAATTTTTCTTGATATTTTCATATACTTTTGGAGAGACTCTTAAAAATAAATTCTGATAGGGTGTATTGGATTTCATTGCAAAAATAAATTTTATTGCAATTTCCATTCCCTCCAATTTCAAATTCAACCTGCATGACGTTTGTACAAATTAAGATGGTTCGGTTAATTTGCTATTATTTATTTCTATTACTATTATTGCTATTAATATGCTATTATGATGCAACTTTTGTTGGATCTCTTGGCCTAGGTTTGTAAATTTGCTTACTACTTACAGTTCTTCTGACTTTTCCAATTCTTATCGTAGTATATTAGTATCCAGAAGACTAGGGGATTTTTTTTATTACCGATTTTTTGTTCTCTTAGAGCTTTTGTATTATTGGAAATAGTTTTGATTGAATCATGGTTAGTTTTACCGTTTTTGAGGCCACGATTAATGTTGAATAATCTTTATATCCTTGTTGTGTTTCATTAATAAGTTCGGTATCTTGTGGCACTACTTGAAAATAGGATTAGCTTTGGACAGTTCTTTAAAATTATTTTCAAATTTTCTATCTAATGTTTTATTAATAATTTCAGACAATTATTATAATTGTATTTTGTTTATTTAATTTTTCTAAAGATTCAATTCCACTTTTTGCCTGATATATCATAGACGAAAAATTAGTTATATCATTTTTGTGAGATTCTTTTGAGATTAGTTTTAAACTTGTTATCGAAATAACCTATTATTTCATCAAGTTTATTCAAAGGCAGACGCATTCTATTCACCCAGTCATGATGGTTGTCAAACAGACACCATCAAGGGTCACAACTTGACACCCTAATATGATTGAGTGGAGATAAGAAAGAAGAAGAGAGTGTTTATTGACTGAGATAGAATCCATTTCCCCATATTTATTTACTTAACCAAGAAGAAAAGATCATTCCCATCTCATATGTAATTTTATATTATTTAAACTGAATATAGAATTGATATTAAATTGTTATTAAACTTTTAAAAAATATAATAAAAAGCAATATTTACCGGAGCAAGTCGATGCACGTCCAACAGCTCTGGCCACCCAGTTATTATTCCATAATTTGAAAAAGGAAGAATTAACTCTCTTGAAATATCATAATTCACAGAACCAGGTATGCCCTTATTCATATAAATATATTCAATGATTCGCCTTTTAACTCAAACTTATTATTCTATTTATGAGTTTGAATATATATTTTAAATGTAATTCGCCAATTAATTTGTTATGGAATAATTAGAAATGGTTTAAAGTTAATAATTATTTGATTTATAATTTAAAAAATATATATTTTGTACAAATACCACATAATTAAAGAAATACTTATATAACTGAGCAGAAGAAAATAATCGTATAATATTGTTTTATCGTTGAACTTAAATAAAGATGAGAACAGAAAGAAAATTGAGGAATCGCCATACCTGGACGTTCCAGGATGACTCGGCATTTTTGTGCCAAAATGACGATAAATTATTGAGCAGAAGACATCATAAATCATAAAAGACCCCCGCGGAAATACCCCGTTTGTCCTTTGTTGAAAATAAAATAACACAGAATCACGAGAAACGCCAACTTAAAAAATTGCTACATTATTTTTATTTGAGGCAAGACTGAATATAATTAATATATATTTTATTTAGTAAATCAGTTTAAGCCTGTTTTTAGAACAGAATAACCACTTCCTTGTTAAGCCTAATTAAAGAAGCAGATTTTTCTCACCGCCTGCGCTGCATACATGCATTTAATTATCATTAAAAATATCTTCTGACTTAACTTTTCTTCACGTTTAGATACTAATTACTGAGACTTAATAGTTTAAAAAAAAAAATTAAAAATGTACTTAATTATCATAGTTTCAAAATTTAAGCTTAATTTCAATTGTAATATATATATAATAATTCGCTGAGTTAATTAAAACTATATGTAATATATATGGAAATATGCATGTTCTTTTAAATAATATAAACTAAGAGTTTTACCGGTAAAAAATTGAAAATAATTAAATATATTTAAAACAAAATTGGCATTTCCTGACCATTCACATGAAATTCTTTTAGGTGGTAAAGCGCCATCCAGTGGAATTGAAATCAGCTAAACGTTGATTTAGCCTGTTCCCTGATATTTGGCCAACCTGTTTTTGGACTGTTGGCCCTCGTATATGTAGTACAAAAATATACAATAACAATAAACTATTCAGAAAAACATACAGCACTAAAACATTAGCGAGTCCTGAATGTTAAACGGACATTTAAAAAGTAATCAAATAAAATAATAATATTTTCTAATTAAATAAATAATAAACCAATTTCGAAACATTACGAATTTTATTATATACCTTATCAAAACAAATGCATCGTATTGGCCTTCTTAATAAATGGTAACTATTTGGTGTGCAATATAGCTTTGAGTCAGAAAATTGATATATGAACATTTCAAAATGGGAATTTGATTGTTCCCGCGGAGAAACTGAACAAACTGCTTTTCACCTTATCTACGACTGTCCGAACTTTGCAGAAGTTAGACATTGTTTGTTCCCTGATATAAATCATTTAACTCTCTTACATCTGCTACTTTGTCTATATAATTTTACTAGCGGATGTGCCCGGCTTCGCCCGGGTTTTACCCGAGTGAATGTTTGTCTAACGAACATTTGTTAAAACAATTCTCTATAAACTTATAAAACGTACTCGGCTTCGCCCGGGGTTTTACCCGAGTAAAGGTTTGTCTAGCGAACATTTGTTAAAACAATTCTCTAAAAACTTATTTAAAAAAAAGATATATTTTGATAATTTGAAACTCGTAAATTTGAATCTCTCGATATATTGTTATCATCGTCACAATGGGGGCGCTGCTGGCGAGTTAAATCTACAAATCTGCAAATAACTCTAAGGATATTCAAGATATTCAGGAAATTATTTTTCAAAAACCTTCCCGGTGATATACCTAATAATATCCCAAAATTTCACGGCGATTGGATGTATGGTTTTTGAATCTATAGAGTACAGACAAACAGACAGACAGACATTCAATTTTATATATATAGATAGATTCACTCTTCATTGTTGGCTTTTTATCTTACATTCATTCTTCATTGTTGGCTTTTTATATTACATTCACTATTCATTGTTGTCTTTTTATCTTACATTCATTCTTCATTGTTGCCTTTTTATATTACATTCACTCTTCATTGTTGGCTTTTTATCTTACATTCACTCTGTTGGCTTTTTATATTACATTTACTCTTAATTGTTGGCTTTTTATCTTACATTCACTCTTCATTGTTGGCTTTTTATATTATATTTACTCTTCATTGTTGGCTTTTTATCTTATATTCATTCTTCATTGTTGGCTTTTTATATTATATTTACTCTTCATTGTTGGCTTTTTATCTTACATTCATTCTTCATTGTTGGCTTTTTATATTACATTTGTCCGAGTGAAAGTTTGCCTAACGAATATTATATATTATGAAGTATAATAAACAATGTTAAAGATTAGTTTTAATTATTAATCAAGATTGTGTGTGAATATGTGAGAAAGATGTAATATCGTTGTTGTTTTCTTGGCCGACTGTTTTACATATGGTGTTATCTTAAAATTGCTTGTTTTGAATATTTTTTTAGATTGAGTTGAATGAATTGCTGAATTTTTTTTGTATTTATATATAAATAAAATTAACTCTGTTGATTTTTTTGTATTTAATCGATAACAGCTAAGTTACGCATGTTAATGTTAGGGAAAAATATTTTGATGTTAAGCAAAACCTGCTCCATCTCGTTTTACATAAATGTTGAAAATTTGGTTGAAATTGATGCATTGTAACGAAAGTTTTTAGTGATGTCCTCTTATGAAATTTGCATTTTATTAATATAGATGAACTCTTTCGAATAATACATGTAAATTTGTAAATAAGTAATTCTAAGTTCTGATTTGTTTTTTTTTGTTTGTTTCCTTTGTAATAGGCGCAAATATTTTAATATCGCGCCTGGTTGATTAATAAAAATGAAAAAAAAAGGAAGATTTGAATTTTGTGAAAATTAAAATAATAATAAATAAATAAAAATGTTATTCAACCCATATTTTTTTATTTAATTAAAAATGTGGTTCTAAAACGTTGTTTTCAGCTATAAAATATGTTGCTACTTCACACCCTTCCAATAGAAGGCGGAAGACAGAACTCTAATATCTAGATGTGAACTGGGACAGCTTTCTGCATGCCTGGACGTATGGTGATAGCGACTGCCATCAATCACATCGTCTGCTTTGTGAGTCGCTTGGAATACATTTTATAAAGTATAACTCAATATACTTTTAACTAAAATATTTGCCAAGAATTTCATCATTTAAGAGGAATAGCATTCACGCTTCATCAGGCTATTGGGCTGCAAATACGTTTTCAATAAAAAAATTAAAATAACTCTGAAATATTTTTTTCTATAATTGTAAACATATTTTAATTATAAATATAACTGTTTATTTACTTAAACTGTTGATTTAAAATAAAATTTTAAAAGCACCTCTTTAAGATGCATTTTTTAGCCTTGTGTAAGTTATAAGTAGCATTAATTTTGTCGAATTCGAATTATGCCAACTAGTACCCCTAAGGATGTTTTTTTTCATATTTTCATATGAAATATGAAATTTCATAACCAGTGTCAGTCAAATGACTTTATTAAGTGTCGCACATCAATGAGACCTAGTTCATAAATAAATAATTATTTTTACAGGGGTTCGTCAAAAATTTAGAATTAATATTTGCAATTTGTATAATGTAAATTCGGCTGCATGTTTTTTTTTTCAGAAAAAAATATGAGAGAATAACGTGACTAGATTTATGTTTCAATATTAAGATTTTTTTCTTTCAATTTTGTTGCTTTATTTTTAAATATATGTAATAATTACCTTGGTCTGAGGCCCCTTTTTCTTTTCTGTTTTTCATTAAAGGGGGTCCGTGGGAGGGTGGTCTAAAAGGTTGGTTTTCGACAGCTACGACTTGGGATCAAATCCCTCATTGGACACTTCTTTTGCAAAAGTCCAACCCCACCAGAGAGTGCAAGTAACCAAACGGGGCTATGGCACATTTGTAAGTCACAATTCGAACTGCTTTTCACATGTGTAGACATGTGGTGCACTTACAGAAAAAGCAGTCGCTAAATACCCACCATGATTATCGTGGCCTGTACCCCGTGTACTAGGGATGAATAAAAATATTGATAAACTAGCCGAGTGACCCGGGCAACGCCCCGGGTTTACCCGAAGGACCCGCAGGTGAGAAACTATAGAAGAAAAATTTTAACAAATCAGAAAATGAAATTGCAAACAACAGAACTACACTACTTTAAGGACATGAGAGCACATGCACTGTATCACCATACGTGTACCATTTTCAAAGACCCTGCTTAGGATTAAAACTTCTCAGAAGCATAACAATAGTACCAACCTAGAGGTTAACTGGTGTGGATGCATTCCTCTGGGAGTGAGACTATTGAGAAATTCAGTAGGGAGTTATTTTGCTTCTCCGCATTCTAACACTCCAACTGTTAACACTGTGGAAACACTGACTCATGTTTGGTAAGCAATTTCAGGGAAGAAACTATAGACATTGGATTAAATAAAAATTATTAGATTTAAATAAATATTATTAGAGTGAAAAAAAAAGAAAGAAATTAACAAATTAGAAAATAAAATTTCGAAAAATACAACTATATTGCAGATAAGATAAGAGGACCTTATTAAAAAATACATAAACAAACTGTAATTCGACACTCGATAATTCGACACTTTCGATAATTCGACACTCTCGATAATTCGACCATTTTAAAAATCAAATTTACAAGGTTGATTGTTGTTTAAATACAACTTTGCTTTTGCATGCATAAACACAGGCTCTTGTAGCAAGAACCCAAATATTATTTATAGTCATAGCAAAAGCCAACTTTAGTGAAAACTGATGCCTCTTCAGAATGAATGGAAGACTGAAATCTGAAGGAGCAGAAGATATGGGTCATTTATACTTTCACCATTGCCTTTAGGATCTTTGCGATGGAACGCGTATGGTGTTTCAGCGCATGTGCTCTCATGTCCTTGAAGCACATATACTGACAGTGCCCAAAGTTGAACACACTGTATAGTGTCTGAAATATCTTTGGCCCCTTCGGATACCAACCTTCGCTTCATTCTAGAGAGGCGTTAGTTTTCATTAAGGTTGGCTTTTGCTATGACTATAAATAAGGCTCAAGGCCAAACCTTGGCTACAAGAGCCTGTGTTTACGCACGGACAACTTTATATGTGGCTTTTTCAAGTGTGCGAACATTGGATAGCATACATGTAAAGATGACCCATATCTTCTGCTCCTTCAGATTTCAGTCTTCCATTCATTCTGAAGAGGCATCAGTTTTCACTAAAGTTGGCTTTTGCTATGACTATAAATAATATTTGGGTTCTTGCTACAAGAGCCTGTGTTTATGCATGCAAAATCAAAGTTGTATTTAAACAACAATCAACCTTGTAAATTTGATTTTTAAAATGGTCGAATTATCGAAAGTGTCGAATTATCGAAAGTGTCGAATTATCGATAGTGTCGAATTACAGTTTGTTTATTTATTTTTTAATAAGGTCCTCTTATCTTATCTGCAATATAGTTGTATTTTTCGAAATTTTATTTTCTAATTTGTTAATTTTTCTTTTTTTTTTCACTCTAATAATATTTATTTAAATCTAATAATTTGTATTTAATGCAATTTAATTAATAATTTATTTAATCCAATATCTATAGTTTCTTCCCTGAAATTGCTTACCAAACATGAGTCAGTGTTTCCACAGTGTTAACAGTTGGAGTGTTAGAATGCGGAGAAGCAAAATAACTCCCTACTGAATTTCTCAATAGTCTTACTCCCAGAGGAATGCATCCACACCAGTTAACCTCTAGGTTGGTACTATTGTTATGCTTCTGAGAAGTTTTAATCCTAAGCAGGGTCTTTGAAAATGGTACACGTGTGGTGATACTGTGCATGTGCTCTCATGTCCTTAAAGTAGTGTAGTTCGGTTGTTTGCACTTTCATTTTCTGATTTGTTAAAATTTTTCTTCTATAGTTTTTCACCTGCGGGTCCTTCGGGTAAACCTGGGTCGTTGCCCGGGTCACTCGGCTATTTATATCTATATATATCTATACTTTTAAAGTCTCTGCAGGCCCTTTGGGTAAACCCTGGGCGTTGCCCGGGTCACTCGGCTAGTAATGCATGATTACGGCAGTTCATAGCTTCCCTGACAAAAATTCACCAAAAAAGTTAAATATTCCAAAAATATTTCTGTGTATATATTGCTAAATGTGTAAATAACATGTATATAAAAAAGCAAAGCTTAATTTTAAATTTCATTATCCTTTCCACAGGAAAAGCATCAAAATACTGCATAAGTACGGCACTTCTGCAGCCGCATGATTACGGCAGTCCATAGCTTCCCTGACAAAAATTCACCAAGAAAGTTAAATATTCCAAAATTTTTCTGTGTGTAAATTGCTAAATATGTAAAAAACATGTATACAAAAAAGCAAAGCCCAATTCCAAACCCAAATATTTTTTTTATGAGAAGAACATCAACATAATGCATGATTACGGCAGTCCATAGCTTCCCTGACAAAAATTCACCAAAAAAGTTAAATATTCCAAAAATATTTCTGTGTATATATTGCTAAATGTGTAAATAACATGTATATAAAAAAGCAAAGCTTAATTTTAAATTTCATTATCCTTTCCACAGGAAAAGCATCAAAATACTGCATAAGTACGGCACTTTTGCAGCCGCATGATTACGGCAGTCCATAGCTTCCCTGACAAAAATTCACCAAGAAAGTTGAATATTCCAAAATTTTTCTGTGTGTAAATTGCTAAATATGTAAAAAACATGTATACAAAAAAGCAAAGCCCAATTCCAAACCCAAATATTTTTTTTATGAGAAGAACATCAACATAATGCATGATTACGGCAGTCCATAGCTTCCCTGACAAAAATTCACCAAAAAAGTTAAATATTCCAAAAATATTTCTGTGTATATATTGCTAAATGTGTAAATAACATGTATATAAAAAAGCAAAGCTTAATTTTAAATTTCATTATCCTTTTCACAGGAAAAGCATCAAAATACTGCATAAGTACGGCACTTTTGTAGCCCCCCTGACAAAAATTCACTAAAAGAGGTAAGTATTCAAAAAAATATTTTGGTATATATATTGCTAAATGTGTAACAAACATGTATATGAAAAAGCAAAGCTTAATTCTAAGTTCTAATATTTTTTTTATAAGAAAAGCTACAAAAGCAAATAGGGAGAAGTGAAGCCATTTAGCCATTTTCAAAATCTGATTGTGAAAGAGTAAAAAAATGAGTAAATAAGAGCAAATATAAAGAAAAAGTATTGCTAAATGTGTAATAAACATGTATATAAAAAAGCAAAGCTTAATTCTAAATTTCATTATCCTTTCCACAGGAAAAGCATCAAAATACTGCATAAGTACGGCACTTTTGCAGTCGCATGATTACGGCAGTCCATAGCTTCCCTGACAAAAATTCACCAAGAAAGTTAAATATTCCAAAATTTTTCTGTGTGTAAATTGCTAAATATGTAAAAAACATGTATACAAAAAAGCAAAGCCCAATTCCAAACCCAAATATTTTTTTTATGAGAAGAACATCAACATAATGCATGATTACGGCAGTCCATAGCTTCCCTGACAAAAATTCACCAAAAAAGTTAAATATTCCAAAAATATTTCTGTGTATATATTGCTAAATGTGTAAATAACATGTATATAAAAAAGCAAAGCTTAATTTTAAATTTCATTATCCTTTCCACAGGAAAAGCATCAAAATACTGCATAAGTACGGCACTTTTGCAGCCGCATGATTACGGCAGTCCATAGCTTCCCTGACAAAAATTCACCAAGAAAGTTAAATATTCCAAAATTTTTCTGTGTGTAAATTGCTAAATATGTAAAAAACATGTATACAAAAAAGCAAAGCCCAATTCCAAACCCAAATATTTTTTTATGAGAAGAACATCAACATAATGCATGATTACGGCAGTCCATAGCTTCCCTGACAAAAATTCACCAAAAAAGTTAAATATTCCAAAAATATTTCTGTGTATATATTGCTAAATGTGTAAATAACATGTATATAAAAAAGCAAAGCTTAATTTTAAATTTCATTATCCTTTCCACAGGAAAAGCATCAAAATACTGCATAAGTACGGCACTTTTGCAGCCGCATGATTACGGCAGTCCATAGCTTCCCTGACAAAAATTCACCAAGAAAGTTAAATATTCCAAAATTTTTCTGTGTGTAAATTGCTAAATATGTAAAAAACATGTATACAAAAAAGCAAAGCCCAATTCCAAACCCAAATATTTTTTTTATGAGAAGAACATCAACATAATGCATGATTACGGCAGTCCATAGCTTCCCTGACAAAAATTCACCAAAAAAGTTAAATATTCCAAAAATATTTCTGTGTATATATTGCTAAATGTGTAAATAACATGTATATAAAAAAGCAAAGCTTAATTTTAAATTTCATTATCCTTTCCACAGGAAAAGCATCAAAATACTGCATAAGTACGGCACTTTTGCAGCCGCATGATTACGGCAGTCCATAGCTTCCCTGACAAAAATTCACCAAGAAAGTTAAATATTCCAAAATTTTTCTGTGTGTAAATTGCTAAATATGTAAAAAACATGTATACAAAAAAGCAAAGCCCAATTCCAAACCCAAATATTTTTTTATGAGAAGAACATCAACATAATGCATGATTACGGCAGTCCATAGCTTCCCTGACAAAAATTCACCAAAAAAGTTAAATATTCCAAAAATATTTCTGTGTATATATTGCTAAATGTGTAAATAACATGTATATAAAAAAGCAAAGCTTAATTTTAAATTTCATTATCCTTTTCACAGGAAAAGCATCAAAATACTGCATAAGTACGGCACTTTTGTAGCCCCCCTGACAAAAATTCACTAAAAGAGGTAAGTATTCAAAAAAATATTTTGGTATATATATTGCTAAATGTGTAACAAACATGTATATAAAAAAGCAAAGCTTAATTCTAAGTTCTAATATTTTTTTATAAGAAAAGCTACAAAAGCAAATAGGGAGAAGTGAAGCCATTTAGCCATTTTCAAAATCTGATTGTGAAAGAGTAAAAAAATGAGTAAATAAGAGCAAATATAAAGAAAAAGTATTGCTAAATGTGTAATAAACATGTATATAAAAAAGCAAAGCTTAATTCTAAGTTTTAATATAAAGAAGAAATAAGACACAAAAATGGAGCTAAATTCAAATGAAAAACTATAACAAATTAATAAAAAAAAAGACCTAATTCAAATGCCACCATCATCAGACAAAAGAAAAAATGAGATTTTATTCTTTAGTTCATTTATTCTTCTGTCTGATGCTGTTGCTGAAACGTCACACACTATTGAAGACACTATAAAAGATAGATTAAAAGTAATAATTCAATCTACAATTCGAAAAATAATATAACCTGGTGAGTTCCCAGAAAAGGTTAACTTTGGTAGGCGGCGCTGTACGTTGACACCGCCGTACCTTCGAGCCGTTTTACACGAGTTAAAGCGAAGATTTTGGACATAATGATTTTTACATTTCGATCTTTTATATTAATATATATACTTACTATTTCGAATTATTTTTCTAAAAACGAACATTATTTTTTTTAATTATCTGAAACTAACCTAATTCAACTTATCTAAAACTAACCTTATTTAGCGATAAAATAACATAATTTAACCTATTTGAATCTAACCTCATATACACTTTTACACTACCTTTTCATTTAAAAATTAAATTAAAATAAGTTTATATTAAATAATAACATTTTTAAAAATCGACTTTCTGGTTCACACTTTTGTATCTAATCAATTATGTATTTCTTTATTTCTCTCTATAAAAGTACGCAATTGTAAACAAAAGAATTGATGATGATAAATGCAAAAAATCTACGATTGTAAAATAGATTAATTTAAAAAATAAAAATAACTGTTAACATTAGGAAAATAAAAACAGGCCTATCATACGAAGAAAAAAATAACGAAAATTTTGGTATATAGATCGTTATGTGTAGTTCAGAATCTTCGGAGGAGATAGCTCACGACTTTACAATGGAAAACTCTGTTACGGTATTATCTATATAGATGTTTGATAGTTTACGTTTCGTATATAATTTAAACGATAATTATTTTAATAGGGATAATATATAAAACATTAATGTTTTCAATTCTAGGTTTCGTTACAATCTACGAGTGGAGTTATGGAATCGGCTGAATCCAACAAAGAGGAGTTTTAGCTGTTAGGGCCGATCTGGCCGAAATAAAGTGCGTTAGGAAGGAATTCATGTCGAATAAAAAGGAACCACTCCCTTTTAATAAATGCATTGAAACAATAAAACTTCTGAAACTCTCTCTCACTCTCTTTGAGCTGATTTTGCCAAATTTATGTAACTTCTATATTATGAATATAGAGCAATCCATAATATCTATATTTTAAAAATAAGGCGCATTTTGAATTTTATAAGATTTTTTATTTAATCAATATTTCGATGGACCAATCGCGTCCATCTTTTACGAATCTTTGTTTTGAAGCATACAGCAGGCCCATGCTTCAGATGAGCCAGGAATGTTTACAAGCTTATTTAAAAAAAAAAATAGATATATATATATATGTTTGAAAATAGAGCAATCCATTTATTATATTATTTAAAAATGCCTATTTTGGATCAAAAAGTTTTATTTCTGATATTCCGATAGCAGTTGTACATACGCGTGAATTGATACGCGAGCTTATCAAAAACAATCTTGTTCCCCGAAGAAGTTTGGCGAGTTGCCACACGAAATATCGGAAATAAAACTTTTTGATCCAAAATAGGCATTTTTAAATAATATATATATATATGTTATAGATTAGAAATTTTTTGTGTGTTTGATTGTTGAAAAGAGGTGCAGTCGTGGAAAAATAAAAATAATTATTTACCTTTCAAGCAGATTTTTATTTTGAATCTCTTGAAGTAAAAATATACATATAAAATTATTTATATCACAGGAATATAGAATTTATATAATGAATTCTATAATCGTGAATAAAAGATAGGTAGGGTTAAATATACATATTTACAACAACAACAAATAAAAGTGATATTTTTTGCATATATAGTCAAAAATGCAGAACAGTCAATGAATGAAAAAATAAAATATATGTTTTTAAAAAAATAAAATATTTGTATTTTAGATTATATAATATATATATATATATTTTTTTTTACTAGAATTTTATTCAAAACGCGTGGGTCACAGACAATATTTCAAGAGAATTAATTTATATTTATACGATTAAAGCTAATATATATTTTTATAACTTCAAAATAGCGTTTATTTCAAAAATATTTAATTGGAAAGGTTAAAATATATGAATTTTGAAATTTTGAATTATAATCATTGCAGTAAAAAGATAAAGTTCACCAAATTATCAATAAAAATAAATAATGCAAATAAAAAGGGCTAGACTCAGTTTGGAACCCGATTAGTCAGAATTGTTGGAGCGTTCTCTCTTATTGCTTAAATTGGGATTTCAACCGGAGCTGGTTTCTCAAGTAAAATGGATACTTTTATTTTATTTAATACATTTTATTCTATACATTTTGTGTGTGAGATCTCCCTTCATAGGTAATATAGTTATTAAATAAAAAAAAACACTTCAACTTACAAATCCTATATAGGTAAAAATCGGGGGAAAAGGAACAAAGCAAAAAGAAATGGCAAAGTATTCGAACCAACTTTATGAACAAGCCTCGAACCCTAAAATTGATGAGCTAAGCTTTCCCAAAGCTTTTTCCTCTCTAGTTCACTATTGTATAAATAACAATTAAAAAGAAATAGCTTTTATAAATAACTTGCAGAGCGTATTGTTTTCTAGATCAACTTATTAAAACACCTGAGAAAGAGCGTTCACCACACATTGGATAAAATATACAACATATATATATCCCCATTACAGAAGGGACACGAACAAAAAAGGTTTTTGTTAATTTAAAAATTAAAAAAGGTTTTTAAACAATTTGAACTTTGATTAATAAAGAATGCTTTGTGTGTGCCCAATATGGTTAAATAAATCCATTCTTTAAAAGGTTCTGTGAACTTTTTGCTTTTATCCGAATCTATCAAATAAGATTCCAACAAAGACAATAAAGTTTTGTTGCAAACATCAAAGAAAGAACTGTTTGTAGCCATCTATAGAGTAATCGAATTTGATCGCTAATAAAGTGGCCCATTCGTATCTTAATTGCAAGTCAATACATCGGAAACCGATACCTGATTATCAACAACTCGCTCTAAAAATATCCCGAAGTTTTTTACATGGGTGTATTCATCCGAGCGGCAGATTTTCTGCTGCTCAGTTGAACAATGGGATGTGAACATTGCTGTCACCAACAATGTTGTGATGATCAGCGCTCCAATTATTGGTGTTGAAAGATGTATTTGGAGATTGAGGTATAGCGTTAGCTGTGTGATATTGTTGAGGTCGCACACACACAATAAATACATTTATTATTATGTGTTGCCATTCACCTTATATTTTTGAATTGCGAATTAAATCATTTTATTTGTAGAAATCATCGTGTAAATAATTGTAATTGCTTAATTAATTTATAAATGTGTGAAATGTAAATATAACGATGCTGTAAATAATTGTTGGAATTTACTTTTAAAAATTATTATTGAGAAGAATTATTTATAAGATTTTAACGCCTCAACTGTCTATAAGAAATGAAACTATTTAGCGTCATTTAAAAGAATAAATACCTTTCTCTTGTTCTTAATACGATGGAAAAATATTATGAAGAGACTAAGCTCATCTCAAGTGAACCTTCCCAGCTGTTCGACAGTTTAATATTTATTTTGTTTTCTTTTTGTCTCTATATTCAATATTGAGATCAATGCTTATATAAAAATGAGAAACATTATATGGATATTTTGTAGTAATTTTCTCGACATATTATATATCATTAGGTAAATTCACTCATTGGCATCTGCAGACCTAGTTTAATGAAAATAATTTGGGACGATCAAACTATTGTTCTGAAATTTTAATCCTTTTTTCCACTATACAAGTTCTTCACATACACTAACTTTTGTTCCAATCAGATGACTTCTTGGTGCTTCGAATTATTTGTTATAGAGGTTATATTAATTAGTCATTGCCTTCCCACTCGAGAGAAAACTTCTAATTATTCTTATAATTTTTTTAAAACGCCATCTTTATAAATACACATATTATTTTCACATTTGTGTTATAAACTTTTTTTTCGATTTGAATTTGCATAACATATTACAGCAAATTATTCTTTTCATATCGATATTTTAAGATAGAATAATATAATATTTTAAAGAATTTAAGGCGTTAATATAAAAGTCAAGAATCACAAATTTATTTTCTATTTTTTCTCAATAAACCTAAAATATCCCCAGGGGACACATATAAAGATGAATTATTTCTATTAAAATCCACCCTCATAACTTCTCCAACCCACATTTTATAGATACAAATATTGAAAAATGAAATTCTTTTAGTAGGAATCTCTTGCTTTCAAATTTTTCCTTTTTCAAACGAAAGATCTCTTTTAGCCTGTTTACCAAACAATTCGTTTCAATAAATCTGAAATTCTTCCGCGTCGATTTTGGAAAACATTACTTCAAAGGAGAAATATAACGTTTTTGTTGGATTTTTTTCTTCGTCACAATATCACTCTACTTCTAAGGATGATATTTGGTTGCGGTGCTTTTGTAGGCATTCACTTCCATAGACACCGTTTTTGCGGTTTTCTGTATCAATCCACTCTTGTGGTGTTTTATGTTGATTGCGTTGAATTCTTAGAATTATATTTTTCAGAAATGCTGTAATTTTTGAAATTTGTATATCTTCACTTTTGCAGCAAACCTTTGAGTGTGGCCATTTTGTAGGTCATAATTTAGGCAGCTAAATTGTGATTATGGCCATTATGTAGGCATTTGCTTGGGCAGCCACCTATGAATGTGTTCATCATGTAGGTGCTGAATTGGGCAGTCCAATTGTGATTGTCGACATTCTGTAGGTCCTAACTTGGTTAACCAACCTGATAATGTGGCCATTCTGTAATTCTTCACTTGTATATACAAACTGTGATTGTCCTCATTCTGTTGGTCTTCACTTTTGCAGAAATACTGTAATTATAGCCACTATGTAGGTCTTCACTTGTGCAGCCACACTGTAATTATAGCCACTATGTAGGTCTTCGCTTGTGCAGCCACACTGTAATTATAGCCACTATGGAAGTCTTCATTTGTGCAGCCACATTGTGATTATGGCCACTATGTTGGTCTTCCTTTGTGCAGCCACATTGTAATTATAGCCACTATGGAAGTCTTCATTTGTGCAGCCACATTGTGATTATAGCCACTATGTTGGTCTTCCTTTGTGCAGCCACATTGTAATTGTAGCCACTATGTAGGTCTTCACTTGTGCAGCCACACTGTAATTATAGCCACTATGTTGGTCTTCATTTGTGCAGCCACATTGTAATTGTAGCCACTATGTAGGTCTTCACTTGTGCAGCCACACTGTAATTGTAGCCACTATGTTGGTCTTCATTTGTGCTGCCACACTGTAATTTTAGCCACTATGTTGGTCTTCCTTTGTGCAGCCACATTGTAATTATAGCCACTATGGAAGTCTTCATTTGTGCAGCCACATTGTGATTATAGCCACTATGTTGGTCTTCCTTTGTGCAGCCACATTGTAATTGTAGCCACTATGTAGGTCTTCACTTGTGCAGCCACACTGTAATTGTAGCCACTATGTTGGTCTTCATTTGTGCAGCCACATTGTGATTATGGCCACTATGTAGGTTCTCACTTGTGCAACCACACTGTAATTTTAGCCACTATGTAGGTGTTCACTTGTGCAGCTACACTGTAATTATAGCCACTATGTAGGTCTTCACTTTTTCAGAAATACTGTAATTATAGCCACTATGTAGGTCTTCACTTGTGCAGCCACACTGTAATTTTAGCCACTATGTAGTTCTTCACTTGCGCGGCCACACTGTAATTGTAGCCACTATGTAGGTCTTCATTTGTGCAACCACATTGTGATTGTCGTCATTTTAGGTCTTCACTTGTGCAGCCACGATTTGATTGGGGCCATTCTGTAGGGTTCACTTGTGCAGCCACGCAGTATTCAAGGTCATTCTTATGGCCTAGTGGCATTATATAGCCAAATTTTAATGACGCCGATCTGAAAGTTTTCACTTGTGGAAGCCTAATTGGGATCATAGCCAGTCTTTAGGTCTCTAATTGTGCACACATACACACGGGCTTTCAAAATGGCACACTGTATTTGTGTTCATTTTGTTAGCCTTCACTTGGCAATACAGACTTTGATTTTCGCCATTTTGTAGGTCTTTGCTCGTGAAGCCAAATTGTAAATGTGGCTATTTTCTAGGTCCCTACTTGTGAAGCCCCCAACTGTTATTTTTATCATTCTGTAGGACTTTATTTTTTTTTAGCATAATTATGATTATGTTCATTCGGTAGGTATTGTGCACCAAACTATGATTGAGATCATTCTGTGTATCCACACTGTAATTGTGTAGATAATATCTCGCCTCTCTTGCCTATGCAGCTACCCTGTAATGGTGGCCATTCTGTAAGGGTTTCACTTTACAGTCACACTATATTTTGCTGCGATTCGGCAGGACTTCGTCTGTGTAACTCCTTTCATTAATGCTTCCTTAGTCGTTCATTCAGACAGAAACTTTAAACTTAAAATTCGTTTTAACTCTTTACTATTTACTGTAGAACTATAAAAGGGATTTACATTTTTCCAAATACGCTAACTACTCTGTTAAGCATAAGTTTATGATATCGTTTACCAAACAATACCTAATACTATAAGGTTGAAAGTTGAAATATCAATTTTTTGAGGAGATTTGTGTTTTATTGGCATTTAAATATATGAGTTTATCGTGATAATTCATTTATTGGATTTTATGTTCTTAATCTTTTATATGTTTAAAAATAATTTTGGTATTCAATCAAGAGATATCTTGGGGTTAATTTTTGAAGTATATATCTTCAATATTCTGTGTAAAGTGTTTAAATGAACAAAGTTTCCATTTGTAAAATCAAGTATTTTTTGTTTGAGTAAATGTATGAATATATACAGAATATAAACATAAATACAGAAGGTGTTCACACTTATAGGAAACAAGTTTTATTATAAAATATTAAAAATTAACACTATATTTGAAAATTTTCAAATGTTCTATTTGAAAGCCTTTTTGTTTATTTACAGAACGGCACCTGATTTTCCACGATAGCAGACACTTTCTGATCATGGTCATACTCAAAAGATCCCATTCTTCCTTTACCACTTTCCAGAGACCTTCAATTGTCCTAGGGTGTCTCTTTCCAAGTGCTCTTTTAAGGCATCCAAAAATGCAAAAATCCTTCGGGGCTAAATCAGGAGATTTTACAGGGGTTCTGTTCTTTGGAATAGTGTTGATTCCTGTTCTTTGCCTTAGATCTTCTAAATAAGCTTGGGTTGAAGATGAGGTATGACTTGTGGCGTTATCATGGTGAAACCAGACTTTGTTGCTCTATTTTCCATAGATAGAGGGAATATCATTTGAAAATATAGGTTCTAAAATGTTGGTTTGATAGTACTCCGAGTTTATTTTGGCATTTCTTTCAACTTTTCTTATTTTTAATTTTCCTTCATATGATATACCGCATGCCACCATAAATCCTTTGGGGTAACTTTCGGCACATTCCTTCAACCAAATTTGCCTAGATTTTTCCACCCTTTTTTGATAGTATATATCTCTTTTTCTGTCGCAATCGGTTAAATAAACCCATGCTTCGTCACATGTAACAATAAATTTCCATCTATCAGCAGCCAATAAATTTTCATAAAAATATCTGCTGATAGTGTGTCGCTGACGAATATGGCTCTGAAACAATTTGTGAACCGCATGTTCTTTTGTAGCTTTTAGGCCTAAATCTTTATTTATTATTTTATTTATTGTTGACACTGATGTTCCTATTAATTTGGCTATATCTCTTTGTGGCATAGGATTTTCTTTTGTAATATATTTTTTCACTTTTTCGACAGTTGCAGGAGTTCTCACAGATATAGGGTGATAATCTTTTGTCCATTTCTCCGTAGGTGCTTTGAATAAAAACTTGATATTTTTGTCGTGAATAATATTATAAATACCATTTTTATAAATGTTGATATCATCTTGTTTGCATATTTTAATTATGTCCAAATAGGTAAGATTAGCTCTGGAAAGTGGTAAAGGAAGAATGGGATCTTTTGAGTATGACCATGATCAGAAAGTGTCTGCTATCGTGGAAAATCAGGTGCCGTTCTGTAAATAAACAAAAAGGCTTTCAAATAGAACATTTGAAAAATTTTAAATATGGTGTTATTTTTAATATTTTATAATAAAACTTGCTTCCTATAAGTGTGAAAACCCTCTGTATATTCATATATATGAATATATTACAAAAACATATTTTATAAAGTAATAAATTTCGTTTTTACTATTTAAAAAAAATACAAGTTCTCTTGAACCATTTTACTCGAAATTTTTGTATGTTAATACACTCTGTACTTTAACGTTCACATAAATATATACCTATCATAAATAAAAATCATAAAAAGTTAATAAAAAGTCATATTGAAAAGTATTCCTAATCCTCTATATAGGGTTCTAAATCTTAACTTGAAACATGTAAAATATACATATTAGCGATTTATTTGATTATTTAAAAAAAATAATTCAAATAGTTTTCTTCACTTATTGTGAGTATAAAATCTAAACTAATATTAAATATTAAATAGAAATATTTCTCCTCGACCCACTCACATACATACACTAGTAGATATTGTTCTCCTCCCAAGATCTTCTCGCACAATTCATACAATCTAAGCGGCAAAAATAGACCAAAATTTAAGCACTAGACTCATCCTCCACAATATTCTTAGATGGTAATTGATGGTTGCTAAATTTTTAATAAACAAGTTAAAACAAAGCATCTAGGGCTGCGTATCTTTTATTTCATAATTATAAAACAAGCTTCCGGGCTCATACACCCTTCAATAGGAGTTATAAACGACCAACCATCTAATCTGAGATTACATTTAATATATGTAGCTATTATTTTGCATATTGGCCTGATTGAATAATTAACATATTTAATTTTACATATAGGTTGACACAATTTTGAATTTTTTATGATATAAGAAAATCATCTTTTTCCAGCCTTCTAATGTAAAAGCAAACCTGAAAGATAAAGGTGCATGTTCAACGGTCTCCCTGACCACCAAATATATCTAGTGAGAAAAATACATTTCTCAAGATTGATTTAGACCTTCAATTTTCCACACCTTTAGAACCTAATTATTTTTAATTAATTAACACTGATCAATTAACACTAAAATCGAATTATTTTCTGTTACCGTGGTAACGACATTTCTATTTTAAAAATTGTTGGCGCATCTTAATGATATATTTTAAAATTTGATTATTTGTCTCTACTAGTAGTACGAAACTGATAAACTTTAAAGGTCCAAACATTTTACTTTTGAACCTCAAATTAACCTCTATTCCCAAACCATTCGAACCATTATACATCATTATAAAAACGTGATTCTTTATAAAAGGTGACATGATCTCTATTGATCGTACTAGTAATAATATTCATAAAACAGATTTCGTAGAGAGAAGATCTGAATAAAATAACTGTACACATATTGGAGTCAATATTTATTGTCATCTATATAGATAACAGAGTTTCCAGTTGTAAAGTTTGAAGCCATCTCCTCCAAATACACTTAACTATAAATATACATCTATATACCAAATATTTCGTTATTTTTTGCTTCACATGAACGTTTTATTTTTATTTTCCAAATATTAATAGATTTTTTTATTTTTAATTTATTCGATTTTGCAATCATATATTTTTTGCCTTCAAATGTTTCTTATCTTATTTGTTATTTGTCATCATCGAATTGTTTGTTATTAAAACACGTTCTTTTTGTATTATTTTTTCTTCTTTGGCTCCTTCTGATAACAGCCTTCATTTTATTCTGAAGAGGCATCAGTTTCCACTAAGGTTGGGTTTTGCTATAACTATAAATAAAGGCTCAAGGTCAAACCTTTGCTAGAGTGGGTCTCTTGCTACAAGAGCCTGTATTTACACATGGACAGCTCTATGTGGCTTTTTATCAAGTGCGAATTTTGGATAGCATACAGGTAAAGTTGAACCCAGATATATAAAAAACTAGAATTACTATTTAATTTTCTGATTTGTTATTTTTCTTTTTTCTACTTTAAATGTATTTATTTAAACATTTCACCAATGGCTATAGTTCCTCACCAGAAATAGCTTACCAAACAGATAATGTGGAGGAGCAAAATAGCTACTTTTTTTTTCATTTTGAATATATTAATATAAATTTAACCAATCCCTATAGTTTCTCACCTGAAAGGATTTTTTTGTATTATTTGTTCGTTAATAAAATATTTATTTTAATATTTTTCGATTTGGTCTTTTCTTTATTTACCTTTTTTTCTACTGCTCTATACATACATTTTGTACATTTTCAGTTGCCACCGTCGCCTCTATAATACCTTTTTAGCGGTAAAGTTGTATTTAAACAACAATCAACTGTCTAAATTTGAATTTTAAAATGGTCGAATTATCGGAAGAGTCGGATTTTCGATAGTGTCGAATTACAGTTTGTTATATGATAGGCTGTAGGTCGGGATATCCAAACATGGTCAAAATAGTATGTGTCGAATTAACGAGGTTATATATCTATATATATAAAAATGAATGTTTGTTGGTCCGTCCGTAAGTGATAATCTTCTACATCGCTCAACCGATCGTGATGAAACTTTGGGAAGTTGTTTAGTATACTACCGGGATGGTTTCTGGCTAATTACTCTTTAGAAATAACCTTTCGTTGCATTTTTATTTACAATAAAACGTAAATTCACTCGCAATCAGCGCCCCCTCGCGGCAGGCGTATGGCCTGAAATAGCCTCGCATGAGCGTATTTGTAACGTCAAGCTTAGCCTATAGGTTAGATACACAGCTTCGTACCCCCACAACCTAGGTTCGAGGCTCAGCGTGGGTTTTTTTTTTTTCATTTCTTTTATATTATTGTAGCAAATTATTAAAAATATTATTTTATTTAAAATGTAGGCTTTTTAAAATAAAAATTAACATAAACAATTTTTAAACAATATTTATAACAAACCTAGGTTCGAGGCTCAGCGTGGGTGTCTTTTTTTTATTTTCATTTCTTTTATATTATTGTAGCAAAGTCTTTTTTTACAGCATTATTATATTTTAATTGGTTTATTTTAAATATGTTTGTTATGAAGGCTCTATGTAATACTATTTAGAGCACATTTTACATTTTAAACACCTAAGCACCCCTCTTTTTAATATTGTAGCAAAGTAGTAAAAGTATTATTTTATTTTAGATGTTTGCCATGAAACTTTGGGAAGTTGTTTAGTATACTACCGGGACGATTTCTGGCGAATTATTTCAAAATAATATTCATAACAATAATTATAGCAAATTTTAAGACATATTTTTAAATTCTGTGTTTGTGCATATATAAATATTTTACAAAAATTGTGAGAATGTTCTATTAGAATATCTCAAAAACAAAAAACAATACATATAAACAAGTTCACTGACATTTATTAATGCAGTGATTATAAAGGGCTATATTATCTATATATATAAAAATCACTTTCAAATTTTAACGTAACGTTCCATTCTCAATCCGGTTGGGCTTTAGATCGGCTAAAACATTTTTATCTTTATAAGTGAATATTAACTTTACTGTACTGAATAGTTTAGTATAATATTAATTTAACATATTACAACTTAGCCACAGCAACGCGTGGCCGGGTTCGCTAGTACTCTCTATATAAAACTATAAATGTAATTTTTTATGAGGTTCTTTAAATTAATTCATTCCTTTTATATGTTGTCTTAACTTCAATATATTTGAGTTGTTTGCAACTTCATTTTATGATTTGTTAAAAATAAATATTTTTTTATTTTAAATATTCTTTTTAGGCATAAGCACCAATGTCTATAGTTTCTCACCTGAAAGAATTCTTTTGTAATTCAATTTTGTATTCACTAATAAACTATTTATTTTCAATTATTTTTTTTGATTATCGGTCTTCTCTTTATTTACCTATTTACCCCACTGCTCTATACATTAATTTTCTACATTTTTGCACTGTGCTGTCTAATAAGTTGTTAATGATAAGGTCTGTTATGGATGATTCCATTCTCATTTTGATATATAAATATATAAAATCAAACAGAATGTATATACTTAGAAAGTATTTTTCAATTACCCTTATATTTGAAATGATGCTTCTTGGAAATAAGATTACACCCATTGCAATATTTAAGCCACTATCTATACTCTTAATGTCTCTGCGGGCCCTTCGGGTAAACCCGGGGCGTTGCCCGGGTAGCTCGGCTAGTATATTTAATATTTGCATAGTATTATTTTGTCAAAATTACTATTGTCTTCTGAATTTATAATATCAAATTACTAAATTTAATCAGCATTTTCAAAATTTAAATACAGCTTATCAACACAAGGTTATTACTTTTTTTTTTAGAAACAATTATCTATATTTTTTAAATAACAAAAAGTCATCCTTTCCTATTGTTTATTTTCTTTGTTGTTGTTTTCTTCTTCTGATTTTTTGGATGATTATAAGTTATATATTCTTTTTTTTTTGCTGATGACTCATTACAATATTATTCATTTTATATTACAATTATAAAAGTAAGAAATAATAGGTTATTAAAATACTAATATAGAAAACGGAAAACATAAGAGCGACGGTATAAAAACTTATCAGCCCACCTTTATGCTCTTCTCTGTTATAATCCAAGAATATTTAAATTAGTTAACTAATATAGATAAAAATGTGTGTACGGGATTATTATAAGAAATGAAAAGACACACTTCCATCAAACTGGAAGAAAAACTATCTATGCGTCATCGATTGTCTGTCTTTTCAATCTTTAGCTAGTTGGTAATATGCCATGAATACTTCGTGGAAAATACAGAATCTAAAGGTTCTGAGCCTCTCCGTCCATAGACAGAATCGATGGTCTTCAGTGTCCTTTTGAATGTTTCCAAACTGATGTTGTATATTTTCATTGCCCTTTGGTCAGTGTTTTCTCTCTCTCCTATTGAAAAAGTTAAAGCCTTAAAAGAAATGCCTCATCCAGAAAGTATAACAGAACTCAAAATTTCCTTGGTTTTGCAACATACCTATGTAAATTCATGCCAAATATTTCAATGATTAGTGAACCTTTGAGAAAATTGACAATGAAAAATTCAACATGGTCATGGAGCAAGAATCATCAAGCTGCATTTGAACAAATCAAAGATCTAGCCTCAAAAGCACCAATTTTAAGATATTTTGATGCGGACAAATCTATAGCTAAACAATGCGATGCAAGTAAACATGGACTTGGAGCTACCCTACTACAAGAAAGCCAGCCAATAATTTTTTGCATCTAGAAGTCTAAGCAAGACTGAGCAAAACTATGCTCAGATAGAAAAATAATGTCTTGCAATTGTTTTTGCATGCGAAAGATTTCATCAGTACATTTTGGGCAAATGTCAAGTGATTGTGCAAACTGATCACAAGCCTCTTTTGTCAATATTTAAGAAATCTATTCTAAAAGCGCCACAAAGACTCCAAAGAATGCTTTTAAGACTGCAAAGATATAACTTAGAACTAGAACATGTCCAAGGATCTCAAATGCACTTGGCGGACATCTTTTCAAGAGCTTGCATCAAAGATGTAAGGAATGAAAATCTGAAATATGATGTGTATCACATTGACATCATTTACAAAGAAATTGCCACAGTCAATGTTATGGAAACATTAAGTGTATGCAGTGACACTGTCCTGAGAATTAGAGAAGAAACATCATCTGATCCTATTCTGTGTGAAGTGAGGAAACTTATTCTAAATGGATGGCCACCAAATAAAAATCAAACTTCAATGCTAACCAGAGAATATTGGAATTTTAGAGAAGAATTAACAGTTCAAGATGGAATCATACTAAAGAATGATAGAATTGTAATTCCAAATAAATTAAGAGCAGAGATGATAATGAAAACCATCAAGGACATATTGGAATTAATTCAAGTATGCGAAGAGCAAGAGACAATATCTTTTGGCCAGGAATGAATGCACAAATAGGGCAAGAAATTGAAAATTGTTCTATTTGTCTATCAAATTCACAGAATCAAGTGAGAGAACCAATGAAATCTCACAAAATTCCAAATTATCCCTGGGAAAGAATATCTCTTGATATATTCGAAATCTTCAAACAGAATTACTTAATAATAGTGGATCATTACTCAGATTTTTTTGAAGTTGAATGCCTAGAAAATACAACATCTGAATACATAATTAAATGCTGCAAAAGACAATTCAGCAGATATGGAATTCCTCAAATTATAGTCTCAGACAATGGAAGGCAATTTACATCGACTGAATTCCAAAAATTCAGCAAAGAATGGCAATTTCAACATTCTACATCATCACCACTTCACAGTCAGGGAAATGGAAAAGCTGAAGCGGCAGTTAAAATAGCCAAAAACTTACTGAAGAAATCTAAACAAGAAAATAGTGATTTTTGGCAAAATTTGTTAAATTGGAGAAATACACCCACTATAGACATAGATTCAAGCCCAGTACAAAGAATCATGTCTAGAAGAACGAGAGCTATACTGCCAATTCACCCAAATTTACTTAAACCATCAATTCCAGAAAATATTCCAGATAAAATATCCATCAAAAGACAACAGGCAAAATACTACTATGATAGAAAATCTAAAAATTTACCAGACTTAGACATAGGACAAGAAGTGTATGTCAGAACACCCAATACCACCCCATCATGGTCCAAAGCTAACATCACAAATGAACACAACACAAGATCCTATGATGTGAATATTCATGGTAGAACCTACAGAAGAAATAGAACCTGGATTAAACCACAACAGGCTTCAGCAAATCAAAAATCTACAAACAATCAAGAAGAAGGAAGAAAAGAAAGCATTGATCAAGAACAAACTGTATCAAATTGCTTACCATCTACTTCATCAGCAGGAGGAGACAACATTGTGAAAAGAACCCGAATTGAAACTACCGAATGCAGAATCCAATCAAAGAGTGACAGCCCCACGGTAAGTGAACCAGAGAATGCTGCATCAGAGACTAGAACCAGATCAGATCGACTGGTGAAAAAACCAAGTAGATTTAAAGACTAGTGGAAAAAGGGAAGATGTTAGGTTATTCAGTGATTGAATATATCATCATCACAAGTTAATGTATCGGTTCATGTAGGATATGTAAAATAACATATTACAACAGAGGCCAGTCAATAAAGTTACGTCTTAATGATAGGTTAGTGATTCGTTGTTTTGTACAAGACGCTAACAAATCAAACATTGTGTATATTGTGTTCTTTGGATTATGCTATCTAAATGTATTTTATATAGAGGGTCCACATTGGAATTTGGTGTATGTGATTTGTTGAACTATTTTTTATATTTAAGATATATCAAGCAATTGTATCATCCCAGTCCTCCATTGCAGCTGTGATCACCCTGTATTTCACAGTTTTTACAAACTTCAACTTTGTGACAATTCTTTATGAGTCGGGTTGTATTCAAAAACACCGCTCGAAATCAATAAAATTACACTATTAATTTTTCTTGATATTTTCATATACTTTTGGAGAGACTCTTAAAAATAAATTCTGATAGGGTGTATTGGATTTCATTGCAAAAATAAATTTTATTGCAATTTCCATTCCCTCCAATTTCAAATTCAACCTGCATGACGTTTGTACAAATTAAGATGGTTCGGTTAATTTGCTATTATTTATTTCTATTACTATTATTGCTATTAATATGCTATTATGATGCAACTTTTGTTGGATCTCTTGGCCTAGGTTTGTAAATTTGCTTACTACTTACAGTTCTTCTGACTTTTCCAATTCTTATCGTAGTATATTAGTATCCAGAAGACTAGGGGATTTTTTTTATTACCGATTTTTTGTTCTCTTAGAGCTTTTGTATTATTGGAAATAGTTTTGATTGAATCATGGTTAGTTTTACCGTTTTTGAGGCCACGATTAATGTTGAATAATCTTTATATCCTTGTTGTGTTTCATTAATAAGTTCGGTATCTTGTGGCACTACTTGAAAATAGGATTAGCTTTGGACAGTTCTTTAAAATTATTTTCAAATTTTCTATCTAATGTTTTATTAATAATTTCAGACAATTATTATAATTGTATTTTGTTTATTTAATTTTTCTAAAGATTCAATTCCACTTTTTGCCTGATATATCATAGACGAAAAATTAGTTATATCATTTTTGTGAGATTCTTTTGAGATTAGTTTTAAACTTGTTATCGAAATAACCTATTATTTCATCAAGTTTATTCAAAGGCAGACGCATTCTATTCACCCAGTCATGATGGTTGTCAAACAGACACCATCAAGGGTCACAACTTGACACCCTAATATGATTGAGTGGAGATAAGAAAGAAGAAGAGAGTGTTTATTGACTGAGATAGAATCCATTTCCCCATATTTATTTACTTAACCAAGAAGAAAAGATCATTCCCATCTCATATGTAATTTTATATTATTTAAACTGAATATAGAATTGATATTAAATTGTTATTAAACTTTTAAAAAATATAATAAAAAGCAATATTTACCGGAGCAAGTCGATGCACGTCCAACAGCTCTGGCCACCCAGTTATTGTTCCATAATTTGAAAAAGGAAGAATTAACTCTCTTGAAATATCATAATTCACAGAACCAGGTATGCCCTTATTCATATAAATATATTCAATGATTCGCCTTTTAACTCAAACTTATTATTCTATTTATGAGTTTGAATATATATTTTAAATGTAATTCGCCAATTAATTTGTTATGGAATAATTAGAAATGGTTTAAAGTTAATAATTATTTGATTTATTAATTTAAAAAATATATATTTTGTACAAATACCACATAATTAAAGAAATACTTATATAACTGAGCAGAAGAAAATAATCGTATAATATTGTTTTAATCGTTGAACTTAAATAAAGATGAGAACAGAAAGAAAATTGAGGAATCGCCATACCTGGACGTTCCAGGATGACTCGGCATTTTTGTGCCAAAATGACGATAAATTATTGAGCAGAAGACATCATAAATCATAAAAGACCCCCGCGGAAATACCCCGTTTGTCCTTTGTTGAAAATAAAATAACACAGAATCACGAGAAACGCCAACTTAAAAAATTGCTACATTATTTTTATTTGAGGCAAGACTGAATATAATTAATATATATTTTATTTAGTAAATCAGTTTAAGCCTGTTTTTAGAACAGAATAACCACTTCCTTGTTAAGCCTAATTAAAGAAGCAGATTTTTCTCACCGCCTGCGCTGCATACATGCATTTAATTATCATTAAAAATATCTTCTGACTTAACTTTTCTTCACGTTTAGATACTAATTACTGAGACTTAATAGTTTAAAAAAAAATTAAAAATGTACTTAATTATCATAGTTTCAAAATTTAAGCTTAATTTCAATTGTAATATATATATAATAATTCGCTGAGTTAATTAAAACTATATGTAATATATATGGAAATATGCATGTTCTTTTAAATAATATAAACTAAGAGTTTTACCGGTAAAAAATTGAAAATAATTAAATATATTTAAAACAAAATTGGCATTTCCTGACCATTCACATGAAATTCTTTTAGGTGGTAAAGCGCCATCCAGTGGAATAGAAATCAGCTAAACGTTGATTTAGCCTGTTCCCTGATATTTGGCCAACCTGTTTTTTGGACTGTTGGCCCTCGTATATGTAGTACAAAAATATACAATAACAATAAACTATTCAGAAAAACATACAGCACTAAAACATTAGCGAGTCCTGAATGTTAAACGGACATTTAAAAAGTAATCAAATAAAATAATAATATTTTCTAATTAAATAAATAATAAACCAATTTCGAAACATTACGAATTTTATTATATACCTTATCAAAACAAATGCATCGTATTGGCCTTCTTAATAAATGGTAACTATTTGGTGTGCAATATAGCTTTGAGTCAGAAAATTGATATATGAACATTTCAAAATGGGAATTTGATTGTTCCCGCGGAGAAACTGAACAAACTGCTTTTCACCTTATCTACGACTGTCCGAACTTTGCAGAAGTTAGACATTGTTTGTTCCCTGATATAAATCATTTAACTCTCTTACATCTGCTACTTTGTCTATATAATTTTACTAGCGGATGTGCCCGGCTTCGCCCGGGTTTTACCCGAGTGAATGTTTGTCTAACGAACATTTGTTAAAACAATTCTCTATAAACTTATAAAACGTACTCGGCTTCGCCCGGGGTTTTACCCGAGTAAAGGTTTGTCTAGCGAACATTTGTTAAAACAATTCTCTAAAAACTTATTAAAAAAAAAGATATATTTTGATAATTTGAAACTCGTAAATTTGAATCTCTCGATATATTGTTATCATCGTCACAATGGGGGCGCTGCTGGCGAGTTAAATCTACAAATCTGCAAATAACTCTAAGGATATTCAAGATATTCAGGAAATTATTTTTCAAAAACCTTCCCGGTGATATACCTAATAATATCCCAAAATTTCACGGCGATTGGATGTATGGTTTTTGAATCTATAGAGTACAGACAAACAGACAGACAGACATTCAATTTTATATATATAGATAGATTCACTCTTCATTGTTGGCTTTTTATCTTACATTCATTCTTCATTGTTGGCTTTTTATATTACATTCACTATTCATTGTTGTCTTTTTATCTTACATTCATTCTTCATTGTTGCCTTTTTATATTACATTCACTCTTCATTGTTGGCTTTTTATCTTACATTCACTCTGTTGGCTTTTTATATTACATTTACTCTTAATTGTTGGCTTTTTATCTTACATTCACTCTTCATTGTTGGCTTTTTATATTATATTTACTCTTCATTGTTGGCTTTTTATCTTATATTCATTCTTCATTGTTGGCTTTTTATATTATATTTACTCTTCATTGTTGGCTTTTTATCTTACATTCATTCTCATTGTTGGCTTTTATATTACATTTGTCCGAGTGAAAGTTTGCCTAACGAATATTATATATTATGAAGTATAATAAACAATGTTAAAGATTAGTTTTAATTATTAATCAAGATTGTGTGTGAATATGTGAGAAAGATGTAATATCGTTGTTGTTTTCTTGGCCGACTGTTTTACATATGGTGTTATCTTAAAATTGCTTGTTTTGAATATTTTTTTAGATTGAGTTGAATGAATTGCTGAATTTTTTTTTGTATTTATATATAAATAAAATTAACTCTGTTGATTTTTTTGTATTTAATCGATAACAGCTAAGTTACGCATGTTAATGTTAGGGAAAAATATTTTGATGTTAAGCAAAACCTGCTCCATCTCGTTTTACATAAATGTTGAAAATTTGGTTGAAATTGATGCATTGTAACGAAAGTTTTTAGTGATGTCCTCTTATGAAATTTGCATTTTATTAATATAGATGAACTCTTTCGAATAATACATGTAAATTTGTAAATAAGTAATTCTAAGTTCTGATTTGTTTTTTTTTTGTTTGTTTCCTTTGTAATAGGCGCAAATATTTTAATATCGCGCCTGGTTGATTAATAAAAATGAAAAAAAAAAGGAAGATTTGAATTTTGTGAAAATTAAAATAATAATAAATAAATAAAAATGTTATTCAACCCATATTTTTTTATTTAATTAAAAATGTGGTTCTAAAACGTTGTTTTCAGCTATAAAATATGTTGCTACTTCACACCCTTCCAATAGAAGGCGGAAGACAGAACTCTAATATCTAGATGTGAACTGGGACAGCTTTCTGCATGCCTGGACGTATGGTGATAGCGACTGCCATCAATCACATCGTCTGCTTTGTGAGTCGCTTGGAATACATTTATAAAGTATAACTCAATATACTTTTAACTAAAATATTTGCCAAGAATTTCATCATTTAAGAGGAATAGCATTCACGCTTCATCAGGCTATTGGGCTGCAAATACGTTTTCAATAAAAAAATTAAAATAACTCTGAAATATTTTTTTCTATAATTGTAAACATATTTTAATTATAAATATAACTGTTTATTTACTTAAACTGTTGATTTAAAATAAAATTTTAAAAGCACCTCTTTAAGATGCATTTTTTAGCCTTGTGTAAGTTATAAGTAGCATTAATTTTGTCGAATTCGAATTATGCCAACTAGTACCCCTAAGGATGTTTTTTTCATATTTTCATATGAAATATGAAATTTCATAACCAGTGTCAGTCAAATGACTTTATTAAGTGTCGCACATCAATGAGACCTAGTTCATAAATAAATAATTATTTTTACAGGGGTTCGTCAAAAATTTAGAATTAATATTTGCAATTTGTATAATGTAAATTCGGCTGCATGTTTTTTTTTTCAGAAAAAAATATGAGAGAATAACGTGACTAGATTTATGTTTCAATATTAAGATTTTTTTCTTTCAATTTTGTTGCTTTATTTTTAAATATATGTAATAATTACCTTGGTCTGAGGCCCCTTTTTCTTTTCTGTTTTTCATTAAAGGGGGTCCGTGGGAGGGTGGTCTAAAAGGTTGGTTTTCGACAGCTACGACTTGGGATCAAATCCCTCATTGGACACTTCTTTTGCAAAAGTCCAACCCCACCAGAGAGTGCAAGTAACCAAACGGGGCTATGGCACATTTGTAAGTCACAATTCGAACTGCTTTTCACATGTGTAGACATGTGGTGCACTTACAGAAAAAGCAGTCGCTAAATACCCACCATGATTATCGTGGCCTGTACCCCGTGTACTAGGGATGAATAAAAATATTGATAAACTAGCCGAGTGACCCGGGCAACGCCCCGGGTTTACCCGAAGGACCCGCAGGTGAGAAACTATAGAAGAAAAATTTTAACAAATCAGAAAATGAAATTGCAAACAACAGAACTACACTACTTTAAGGACATGAGAGCACATGCACTGTATCACCATACGTGTACCATTTTCAAAGACCCTGCTTAGGATTAAAACTTCTCAGAAGCATAACAATAGTACCAACCTAGAGGTTAACTGGTGTGGATGCATTCCTCTGGGAGTGAGACTATTGAGAAATTCAGTAGGGAGTTATTTTGCTTCTCCGCATTCTAACACTCCAACTGTTAACACTGTGGAAAACACTGACTCATGTTTGGTAAGCAATTTCAGGGAAGAAACTATAGACATTGGATTAAATAAAAATTATTAGATTTAAATAAATATTATTAGAGTGAAAAAAAAAAGAAAGAAATTAACAAATTAGAAAATAAAATTTCGAAAAATACAACTATATTGCAGATAAGATAAGAGGACCTTATTAAAAAATACATAAACAAACTGTAATTCGACACTCGATAATTCGACACTTTCGATAATTCGACACTCTCGATAATTCGACCATTTTAAAAATCAAATTTACAAGGTTGATTGTTGTTTAAATACAACTTTGCTTTTGCATGCATAAACACAGGCTCTTGTAGCAAGAACCCAAATATTATTTATAGTCATAGCAAAAGCCAACTTTAGTGAAAACTGATGCCTCTTCAGAATGAATGGAAGACTGAAATCTGAAGGAGCAGAAGATATGGGTCATTTATACTTTCACCATTGCCTTTAGGATCTTTGCGATGGAACGCGTATGGTGTTTCAGCGCATGTGCTCTCATGTCCTTGAAGCACATATACTGACAGTGCCCAAAGTTGAACACACTGTATAGTGTCTGAAATATCTTTGGCCCCTTCGGATACCAACCTTCGCTTCATTCTAGAGAGGCGTTAGTTTTCATTAAGGTTGGCTTTTGCTATGACTATAAATAAGGCTCAAGGCCAAACCTTGGCTACAAGAGCCTGTGTTTACGCACGGACAACTTTATATGTGGCTTTTTCAAGTGTGCGAACATTGGATAGCATACATGTAAAGATGACCCATATCTTCTGCTCCTTCAGATTTCAGTCTTCCATTCATTCTGAAGAGGCATCAGTTTTCACTAAAGTTGGCTTTTGCTATGACTATAAATAATATTTGGGTTCTTGCTACAAGAGCCTGTGTTTATGCATGCAAAATCAAAGTTGTATTTAAACAACAATCAACCTTGTAAATTTGATTTTTAAAATGGTCGAATTATCGAAAGTGTCGAATTATCGAAAGTGTCGAATTATCGATAGTGTCGAATTACAGTTTGTTTATTTATTTTTTAATAAGGTCCTCTTATCTTATCTGCAATATAGTTGTATTTTTCGAAATTTTATTTTCTAATTTGTTAATTTTTCTTTTTTTTTTCACTCTAATAATATTTATTTAAATCTAATAATTTGTATTTAATGCAATTTAATTAATAATTTATTTAATCCAATATCTATAGTTTCTTCCCTGAAATTGCTTACCAAACATGAGTCAGTGTTTCCACAGTGTTAACAGTTGGAGTGTTAGAATGCGGAGAAGCAAAATAACTCCCTACTGAATTTCTCAATAGTCTTACTCCCAGAGGAATGCATCCACACCAGTTAACCTCTAGGTTGGTACTATTGTTATGCTTCTGAGAAGTTTTAATCCTAAGCAGGGTCTTTGAAAATGGTACACGTGTGGTGATACTGTGCATGTGCTCTCATGTCCTTAAAGTAGTGTAGTTCGGTTGTTTGCACTTTCATTTTCTGATTTGTTAAAATTTTTCTTCTATAGTTTTTCACCTGCGGGTCCTTCGGGTAAACCTGGGTCGTTGCCCGGGTCACTCGGCTATTTATATCTATATATATTGTTGCACCAGGCTGCGGCTTGGCAGACTCTTCAGCCTTGATTCTCTCCTGTGCTGGGTCTTGCATCTTGCCAGAGCGTGTTTCAACCATCCTACAAATTTATATAAGGGAATAATGAGATAAGTCTACTTTAAGTAGCCTCCAGAATCCTTTATTTATTTTCTCACCTCAAAGAGAGCAGTGAAGTCACAGTGTACCTAAATACAAATGATGATAGTCTGTTTTAAATAAATATCATAGAATATAAAAATAAATAAATATATAATTTAAATTTCAAATATATTAAAAATAATATAATAAATACGCCATTAATCATGATGTAACACTTCCCCCTCTCCAGAGGTCGTCACGTCCTCGTGAGTTACCTCATCAATTCTCTCAAAATAGGGTTTGAGTCTTGAGACATGGACAATCAATGGGTCTTGGCCAGGATTATCTTTTGGCTCAATTAAGTAATTTACGTTAGACAGCTTCTTTAATATTCTATATGGGCCAAAATATTTTCTCAGTAGTTTCTCACACTTTCCTATTTTCCTAATTGGTGTCCAAACTGCTACTAATTCTCCTGGTTCGTAGCTTCTTTCCATGTGTTTCTTGTCATAGTTCTTTTTCATTCTTTCTTGAGTCTTTATTGTGTTGTCAATAACTAATTTTCTTGTTCTGTTTATTTTGTCTAAGTGATGTTTTATGTATTCATCATAATCATCTTTGTCAATGTCCACCGAGATATTCCTGTCGTCCAAAAGAGACGTGGGTTCTCTTCCAAACATCAGGAAAAAGGGAGAATATCCTGTGGTTTCCTGAATTGTAGTATTGTAAGCGTGAGTGATGAATGGGAGTATCTCGTCCCAATTTTTCTGATCAGTGTTCACATACATACTGAGCATATTGATCAATGTTCTATTTAACCGCTCTGTCAATCCATTAGTCTGGGGATGATAGCTCGTTGTGAAGCAATGTTTAATCTTGCACGTTTTCATCACCTCTTTCATTAAATTACTGGTAAATTGAGAGCCTCTGTCACTAATAAGATATTGTGGGGCTCCGTGCCGAAGAAAAATATCCTCTACTAGAAATTTAGAAACTTCTTTCACTGTTGCTTCCGAGACTGCTCTTGTTTCTGCATATCTAGTGTAGTAGTCCGTCAGCACGATTATCCATTTTTTCCTGTTTTTCGTAGATGGTAGTGGACCAACAAAGTCAATTCCAATTCTTTCGAAAGGAAAGTTGGCTGGGGGGATGGGCTGTAGTAGTCCAGAAGGTAATTGGTTTGAGCCTTTCCTACTTTGGCAAAGGTGACACGTCTTAACGAATTCTGAGACATCCTTTAGCATGGATGGCCAAAAGTATTTACTCTTTATTCTGTACATGGTTCTGGCGACGCCCAGATGGCCATTCGACATATGATTGTGATATTCTTTCATAATTTCTCTCTTTTTATTCTCTGGAACCACAAGCAACCACGCCCTGCCTTCAGGGTTCGGGTTTTTCTTAAAGAGGCATCCATCTTCTTCTTTAAAGTTTTGCGCAATTGATCGCCTGCTTCCATTAAGGTTTTTCTTAACACTTTCGATAAATTTATCCTCTTCGTCTGTTATTTGATTTAAAAATAGCCTTTCAAAATCCTCATCCCAATCAGTTTCTGGTAAGGGCCCCCTAGATAAGCCATCGGCGTCCAGATGCTTCTTTCCCGATTTATGTATTATATCGAAGTCATATTCTTGAATTTTCAATGCCCATCTTGCCAATCGACCTGTTGGATCCTTCAAGTTTTTGAGCCAGCATAAGGCGTGATGGTCTGTTACTATTTTAAAGTGTCTTCCATAAAGGTAGGGTCGTAATTTTGACATTGACCAGACAACGGCAAGACATTCTTTTTCAGTGGTTGAATAATTTTGCTCCGCTTTACTTAGGGTACGACTCAAATATGAGATCACCTTCTCTTCACCACCGATGTCTTGGACAAGTGTTGCACCTATGCCGATGTTGGACGCATCAGTATGAACATAAGTAGGTGCATTTGGATTGAAGTGACCTAAAATTGGTGGACTTAATAGTGCTGTTTTTAGGGTTTGAAACGCTTCCTCTTGTCTTTCTGTCCAGGTAAATGATACACTTTTTTTTATAAGGTTGGTCAAAGGGTCGGCAATTTTTGAAAAGTCTTTGATAAATTTTCTATAATATGAACACATTCCCAAAAAGGATTGTACTTCTTTGACCTTTTTGGGCCGAGGAAAATTTCTGACAGCTTTGATGTTATGTTCCGCGGGTTTTATACCATGTTTGCTCGTTATATAGCCGAGAATCTCCAATTCTTCAAAAGCAAATCGGCATTTTTTGTCGTTTAACCTTAAATTAGATTCACGAAAACATCTAAAAACAGCTTCAAGTCTTTTGAGGTGCGTTGGAAAATCCGGGCTATATATGATAACATCATCCAGATAACACAAACAAATTTGCCATCTCAGATTTCCAAGCATATTCTCCATATTTCTCTCAAAGGTAGCAGGCGCGTTACAAAGTCCAAAAGGCATCACGTTGAATTCATATAATCCATGCGCTGTAGTGAAAGCTGTTTTCTCTTTGTCTCTTTCTTCGACTTCAACTTGCCAATATCCAGATCTGAGGTCTATTGCTGAGAAGTGTGTAGATCCTTGGAGAGTATCCATAACTTCGTCTATTCTAGGGATCGGATAGACATCTTTTACTGTGACATTATTCAGTTTTCTGTAGTCCACACAAAATCTGTATTTACCATCTCGCTTCTTGACCAATATTACTGGAAAAGACCAGGGGCTAGAAGATGGCCTAATTATGCCTTCTGTAAGCATCTCGTCAATTTGCTCTTTTATAATATCTCGTTCTTTAGCACTTACCCGGTAAGGCTTGTGTTTAATTGGCTTCGCGTCTTCTGTGTCTATCCGATGTTTTGCCAAATTGGTTCTCCCTAATCTCGATGAAAAAAGATCTCCATACCTTTCTAAAACTTGTTTTAACTCCTTCTGTTCCTTTGGTGAAAGATTTTCGTTTATTTGGAATCTAGGTTCTTCGTTCTTTTCTACCTCTCTTTCTCGACTCACATTTATTTTCGCTGGACTACTTCCAAAAGCCAATGTTTGGTTTTTCATTATTTTTAACGGTCGAGGATACGGATTAGTTATCCAGATGTGTGTTTCCCTATTTATAACATTGATCAAGCTTCTTGCTAGACGAAGTCCATTTGTTTGAAACATTTTGCTGCTCTCTTCGATAATATATTCTCCATCCTCTGTTTCTACCAATGCCTTGATCAATTTCATGGAACATTCCGGTACAATGGAATCCTTGGCACTCTTTATTTTCAACCTTTCAAAATTGATTTCGTCATGATTATTCGTCAAATCATATTTTATAGTTTCTTGCTTACAATCTATTTTTGCGTTCATTTTCTTAAGGAAATCTCTCCCAAGAATTAATGTCCGTAAATGCGTTTTCAATATCACAAAGTTGTGTGATAATGTTTCGTCATCAATTTTTATATTTAAAAATATACTTCCTACCATGTCCAATTTTTTTCCATCGGGTCCTGCACAAATCTTTGCGAGTTTACTTATACCATGGCCTGTATCGAGGGCCGTTCTGAGGTCGACCACTGAGAGGTCAGCACCTGTATCAACCAAAGCTTCAAAAGTCCCTATCTTGTCCACATTAATTTTTAATTTGTATTTAGGGTCCAACTTCTTGATTCCGTTTATGGTCGACTTGCTTTGATTGACAGATTCAGGCGCGACGCTTAGTTTAAATCTTCCAACACGGAATATCTATTCCGGGTAGGAATATTTGTCTGTGTGCTATGACATACATCAGCATAAAGCCGAGGTCCTGATTTCTCCGATATTTCATTCATTTGGCATTTTTCTTCGACCTTCTCTTGGGTATCTGCTGGATCCTCTTCTAGGATTCTTATAAACTTGACCCTACAATAACGGGCCACGTGCCCTGGCTTGTTACATTTAAAGCAGATTGGTCTTCCATCTTCCGTCCTATTTTTGCTCACTTCTTGGCTTTTATTGTAAGTGTTTCTCTGAAGGTTTGGTTTCGGCACAAAGTTAGGATTATAAGGACGTCTAGGGGTAGAGGGCTGGGGAAAGTTGTTTCGATACTGTCTGGGGGTAGGAGGGGAGTCGTTCTTGTAATTATTGGAAACAGGGGCTTGGGGCCTGGAAGTGGTCTGGTAGTTTCGTGCGGCAGTCGGCGGCACGTACCTCGATTGTTGTTGGGGTCTAGAATAGCGTGGACCGTTATATAGGTTTCTGGATTTCTCCACACGTTCCCGATACTTCTTTTCAAAAGAATCCATTTTCTTGCACACGACAAGAAGGTCATCGGTCGTTTTAGGAGGGTTCAGGTAGAGCGCGAATGAGTACTCTTTTTTCAGTCCTCCAATAACATGTTCAATTTTTGTTTCTTCTTCCATTGCGGGGTCAACCTTGTTGCACAACACTAGAATGTCTTCCGCGAACCTGATTGCTGGTTCATTCCAGTGTTGCATTCTGTTGAGCTTCATTCTAAGTTCTTCTTTATTCGCGTCCAAAGAAAAATCCTGAATGAGGCGGATTTTAATATTTTCCCAGCTCGTGAAACTAGCTTTGTGTAAATTCAACCAGGTTTTAGCGCTTCCCGTCATGTTCATGGCGGCATAACGAGAGATAATGTAGTCTGCCCAATGGTACAAGAAGCCAATTTCTTCAAGAGATTCAATCCATGGGCGAGGGTCTTCCGTTCCATCATACTTGGGGATGTCGATGTTGGGATTCAGGACAACTGGGTCGAAACTAGCATCTCTACCAATTGTTGCACCAGGCTGCGGCTTGGCAGACTCTTCAGCCTTGATTCTCTCCTGTGCTGGGTCTTGCATCTTGCCAGAGCGTGTTTCAACCATCCTACAAATTTATATAAGGGAATAATGAGATAAGTCTACTTTAAGTAGCCTCCAGAATCCTTTATTTATTTTCTCACCTCAAAGAGAGCAGTGAAGTCACAGTGTACCTAAATACAAATGATGATAGTCTGTTTTAAATAAATATCATAGAATATAAAAATAAATAAATATATAATTTAAATTTCAAATATATTAAAAATAATATAATAAATACGCCATTAATCATGATGTAACAATATCTATACTTTTAAAGTCTCTGCAGGCCCTTTGGGTAAACCCTGGGCGTTGCCCGGGTCACTCGGCTAGTAATGCATGATTACGGCAGTTCATAGCTTCCCTGACAAAAATTCACCAAAAAAGTTAAATATTCCAAAAATATTTCTGTGTATATATTGCTAAATGTGTAAATAACATGTATATGAAAAAGCAAAGCTTAATTTTAAATTTCATTATCCTTTCCACAGGAAAAGCATCAAAATACTGCATAAGTACGGCACTTCTGCAGCCGCATGATTACGGCAGTCCATAGCTTCCCTGACAAAAATTCACCAAGAAAGTTAAATATTCCAAAATTTTTCTGTGTGTAAATTGCTAAATATGTAAAAAACATGTATACAAAAAAGCAAAGCCCAATTCCAAACCCAAATATTTTTTTTATGAGAAGAACATCAACATAATGCATGATTACGGCAGTCCATAGCTTCCCTGACAAAAATTCACCAAAAAAGTTAAATATTCCAAAAATATTTCTGTGTATATATTGCTAAATGTGTAAATAACATGTATATAAAAAAGCAAAGCTTAATTTTAAATTTCATTATCCTTTCCACAGGAAAAGCATCAAAATACTGCATAAGTACGGCACTTTTGCAGCCGCATGATTACGGCAGTCCATAGCTTCCCTGACAAAAATTCACCAAGAAAGTTGAATATTCCAAAATTTTTCTGTGTGTAAATTGCTAAATATGTAAAAAACATGTATACAAAAAAGCAAAGCCCAATTCCAAACCCAAATATTTTTTTTATGAGAAGAACATCAACATAATGCATGATTACGGCAGTCCATAGCTTCCCTGACAAAAATTCACCAAAAAAAGTTAAATATTCCAAAAATATTTCTGTGTATATATTGCTAAATGTGTAAATAACATGTATATAAAAAAGCAAAGCTTAATTTTAAATTTCATTATCCTTTTCACAGGAAAAGCATCAAAATACTGCATAAGTACGGCACTTTTGTAGCCCCCCTGACAAAAATTCACTAAAAGAGGTAAGTATTCAAAAAAATATTTTGGTATATATATTGCTAAATGTGTAACAAACATGTATATGAAAAAGCAAAGCTTAATTCTAAGTTCTAATATTTTTTTTATAAGAAAAGCTACAAAAGCAAATAGGGAGAAGTGAAGCCATTTAGCCATTTTCAAAATCTGATTGTGAAAGAGTAAAAAAATGAGTAAATAAGAGCAAATATAAAGAAAAAGTATTGCTAAATGTGTAATAAACATGTATATAAAAAAGCAAAGCTTAATTCTAAATTTCATTATCCTTTCCACAGGAAAAGCATCAAAATACTGCATAAGTACGGCACTTTTGCAGTCGCATGATTACGGCAGTCCATAGCTTCCCTGACAAAAATTCACCAAGAAAGTTAAATATTCCAAAATTTTTCTGTGTGTAAATTGCTAAATATGTAAAAAACATGTATACAAAAAAGCAAAGCCCAATTCCAAACCCAAATATTTTTTTTATGAGAAGAACATCAACATAATGCATGATTACGGCAGTCCATAGCTTCCCTTACAAAAATTCACCAAAAAAGTTAAATATTCCAAAAATATTTCTGTGTATATATTGCTAAATGTGTAAATAACATGTATATAAAAAAGCAAAGCTTAATTTTAAATTTCATTATCCTTTCCACAGGAAAAGCATCAAAATACTGCATAAGTACGGCACTTTTGCAGCCGCATGATTACGGCAGTCCATAGCTTCCCTGACAAAAAATTCACCAAGAAAGTTAAATATTCCAAAATTTTTCTGTGTGTAAATTGCTAAATATGTAAAAAACATGTATACAAAAAAGCAAAGCCCAATTCCAAACCCAAATATTTTTTTTATGAGAAGAACATCAACATAATGCATGATTACGGCAGTCCATAGCTTCCCTGACAAAAATTCACCAAAAAAGTTAAATATTCCAAAAATATTTCTGTGTATATATTGCTAAATGTGTAAATAACATGTATATAAAAAAGCAAAGCTTAATTTTAAATTTCATTATCCTTTCCACAGGAAAAGCATCAAAATACTGCATAAGTACGGCACTTTTGCAGCCGCATGATTACGGCAGTCCATAGCTTCCCTGACAAAAATTCACCAAGAAAGTTAAATATTCCAAAATTTTTCTGTGTGTAAATTGATAAATATGTAAAAAACATGTATACAAAAAAGCAAAGCCCAATTCCAAACCCAAATATTTTTTTTATGAGAAGAACATCAACATAATGCATGATTACGGCAGTCCATAGCTTCCCTGACAAAAATTCACCAAAAAAGTTAAATATTCCAAAAATATTTCTGTGTATATATTGCTAAATGTGTAAATAACATGTATATAAAAAAGCAAAGCTTAATTTTAAATTCATTATCCTTTCCACAGGAAAAGCATCAAAATACTGCATAAGTACGGCACTTTTGCAGCCGCATGATTACGGCAGTCCATAGCTTCCCTGACAAAAATTCACCAAGAAAGTTAAATATTCCAAATTTTTTCTGTGTGTAAATTGCTAAATATGTAAAAAACATGTATACAAAAAAGCAAAGCCCAATTCCAAACCCAAATATTTTTTTTATGAGAAGAACATCAACATAATGCATGATTACGGCAGTCCATAGCTTCCCTGACGAAAATTCACCAAAAAAGTTAAATATTCCAAAAATATTTCTGTGTATATATTGCTAAATGTGTAAATAACATGTATATAAAAAAGCAAAGCTTAATTTAAATTTCATTATCCTTTTCACAGGAAAAGCATCAAAATACTGCATAAGTACGGCACTTTTGTAGCCCCCTGACAAAAATTCACTAAAAGAGGTAAGTATTCAAAAAAATATTTGGTATATATATTGCTAAATGTGTAACAAACATGTATATAAAAAAGCAAAGCTTAATTCTAAGTTCTAATATTTTTTTATAAGAAAAGCTACAAAAGCAAATAGGGAGAAGTGAAGCCATTTAGCCATTTTCAAAATCTGATTGTGAAAGAGTAAAAAAATGAGTAAATAAGAGCAAATATAAAGAAAAAGTATTGCTAAATGTGTAATAAACATGTATATAAAAAAGCAAAGCTTAATTCTAAGTTTTAATATAAAGAAGAAATAAGACACAAAAATGGAGCTAAATTCAAATGAAAAACTATAACAAATTAATAAAAAAAAAAAGACCTAATTCAAATGCCACCATCATCAGACAAAAGAAAAAATGAGATTTTATTCTTTAGTTCATTTATTCTTCTGTCTGATGCTGTTGCTGAAACGTCACACACTATTGAAGACACTATAAAAGATAGATTAAAAGTAATAATTCAATCTACAATTCGAAAAATAATATAACCTGGTGAGTTCCCAGAAAAGGTTAACTTTGGTAGGCGGCGCTGTACGTTGACACCGCCGTACCTTCGAGCCGTTTTACACGAGTTAAAGCGAAGATTTTGGACATAATGATTTTTACATTTCGATCTTTTATATTAATATATATACTTACTATTTCGAATTATTTTTCTAAAAACGAACATTATTTTTTTTAATTATCTGAAACTAACCTAATTCAACTTATCTAAAACTAACCTTATTTAGCGATTAAACTAACATAATTTAACCTATTTGAATCTAACCTCATATACACTTTTACACTACCTTTTCATTTAAAAATTAAATTAAAATAAGTTTATATTAAATAATAACATTTTTAAAAATCGACTTTCTGGTTCACACTTTTGTATCTAATCAATTATGTATTTCTTTATTTCTCTCTATAAAAGTACGCAATTGTAAACAAAAGAATTGATGATGATAAAGGCAAAAAATCTACGATTGTAAAATAGATTAAATTAAAAAATAAAAATAACTGTTAACATTAGGAAAATAAAAACAGGCCTATCATACGAAGAAAAAAATAACGAAAATTTTGGTATATAGATCGTTATGTGTAGTTCAGAATCTTCGGAGGAGATAGCTCACGACTTTACAATGGAAAACTCTGTTACGGTATTATCTATATAGATGTTTGATAGTTTACGTTTCGTATATAATTTAAACGATAATTATTTTAATAGGGATAATATATAAAACATTAATGTTTTCAATTCTAGGTTTCGTTACAATCTACGAGTGGAGTTATGGAATCGGCTGAATCCAACAAAGAGGAGTTTTAGCTGTTAGGGCCGATCTGGCCGAAATAAAGTGCGTTAGGAAGGAATTCATGTCGAATAAAAAGGAACCACTCCCTTTTAATAAATGCATTGAAACAATAAAACTTCTGAAACTCTCTCTCACTCTCTTTGAGCTGATTTTGCCAAATTTATGTAACTTCTATATTATGAATATAGAGCAATCCATAATATCTATATTTTAAAAATAAGGCGCATTTTGAATTTTATAAGATTTTTTATTTAATCAATATTTCGATGGACCAATCGCGTCCATCTTTTACGAATCTTTGTTTTGAAGCATACAGCAGGCCCATGCTTCAGATGAGCCAGGAATGTTTACAAGCTTATTTAAAAAAAAAATAGATATATATATATATGTTTGAAAATAGAGCAATCCATTTATTATATATTTAAAAATGCCTATTTTGGATCAAAAAGTTTTATTTCTGATATTCCGATAGCAGTTGTACATACGCGTGAATTGATACGCGAGCTTATCAAAAAACAATCTTGTTCCCCGAAGAAGTTTGGCGAGTTGCCACACGAAATATCGGAAATAAAACTTTTTGATCCAAAATAGGCATTTTTAAATAATATATATATATATGTTATAGATTAGAAATTTTTTGTGTGTTTGATTGTTGAAAAGAGGTGCAGTCGTGGAAAAATAAAAATAATTATTTACCTTTCAAGCAGATTTTTATTTTGAATCTCTTGAAGTAAAAATATACATATAAAATTATTTATATCACAGGAATATAGAATTTATATAATGAATTCTATAATCGTGAATAAAAGATAGGTAGGGTTAAATATACATATTTACAACAACAACAAATAAAAGTGATATTTTTTGCATATATAGTCAAAAATGCAGAACAGTCAATGAATGAAAAAATAAAATATATGTTTTTAAAAAAATAAAATATTTGTATTTTAGATTATATAATATATATATATATTTTTTTTTACTAGAATTTTATTCAAAACGCGTGGGTCACAGACAATATTTCAAGAGAATTAATTTATATTTATACGATTAAAGCTAATATATATTTTTATAACTTCAAAATAGCGTTTATTTCAAAAATATTTAATTGGAAAGGTTAAAATATATGAATTTTGAAATTTTGAATTATAATCATTGCAGTAAAAAGATAAAGTTCACCAAATTATCAATAAAAATAAATAATGCAAATAAAAAGGGCTAGACTCAGTTTGGAACCCGATTAGTCAGAATTGTTGGAGCGTTCTCTCTTATTGCTTAAATTGGGATTTCAACCGGAGCTGGTTTCTCAAGTAAAATGGATACTTTTATTTTATTTAATACATTTTATTCTATACATTTTGTGTGTGAGATCTCCCTTCATAGGTAATATAGTTATTAAATAAAAAAAAACACTTCAACTTACAAATCCTATATAGGTAAAAATTGGGGGAAAAGGAACAAAGCAAAAAGAAATGGCAAAGTATTCGAACCAACTTTATGAACAAGCCTCGAACCCTAAAATTGATGAGCTAAGCTTTCCCAAAGCTTTTTCCTCTCTAGTTCACTATTGTATAAATAACAATTAAAAAGAAATAGCTTTTATAAATAACTTGCAGAGCGTATTGTTTTCTAGATCAACTTATTAAAACACCTGAGAAAGAGCGTTCACCACACATTGGATAAAATATACAACATATATATATCCCCATTACAGAAGGGACACGAACAAAAAAGGTTTTTGTTAATTTAAAAATTAAAAAAGGTTTTTAAACAATTTGAACTTTGATTAATAAAGAATGCTTTGTGTGTGCCCAATATGGTTAAATAAATCCATTCTTTAAAAGGTTCTGTGAACTTTTTGCTTTTATCCGAATCTATCAAATAAGATTCCAACAAAGACAATAAAGTTTTGTTGCAAACATCAAAGAAAGAACTGTTTGTAGCCATCTATAGAGTAATCGAATTTGATCGCTAATAAAGTGGCCCATTCGTATCTTAATTGCAAGTCAATACATCGGAAACCGATACCTGATTATCAACAACTCGCTCTAAAAATATCCCGAAGTTTTTTACATGGGTGTATTCATCCGAGCGGCAGATTTTCTGCTGCTCAGTTGAACAATGGGATGTGAACATTGCTGTCACCAACAATGTTGTGATGATCAGCGCTCCAATTATTGGTGTTGAAAGATGTATTTGGAGATTGAGGTATAGCGTTAGCTGTGTGATATTGTTGAGGTCGCACACACACAATAAATACATTTATTATTATGTGTTGCCATTCACCTTATATTTTTGAATTGCGAATTAAATCATTTTATTGTAGAAATCATCGTGTAAATAATTGTAATTGCTTAATTAATTTATAAATGTGTGAAATGTAAATATAACGATGCTGTAAATAATTGTTGGAATTTACTTTTAAAAATTATTATTGAGAAGAATTATTTATAAGATTTTAACGCCTCAACTGTCTATAAGAAATGAAACTATTTAGCGTCATTTAAAAGAATAAATACCTTTCTCTTGTTCTTAATACGATGGAAAAATATTATGAAGAGACTAAGCTCATCTCAAGTGAACCTTCCCAGCTGTTCGACAGTTTAATATTTATTTTGTTTTCTTTTTGTCTCTATATTCAATATGAGATCAATGCTTATATAAAAATGAGAAACATTATATGGATATTTTGTAGTAATTTTCTCGACATATTATATATCATTAGGTAAATTCACTCATTGGCATCTGCAGACCTAGTTTAATGAAAATAATTTGGGACGATCAAACTATTATTCTGAAATTTTAATCCTTTTTTTCCACTATACAAGTTCTTCACATACACTAACTTTTGTTCCAATCAGATGACTTCTTGGTGCTTCGAATTATTTGTTATAGAGGTTATATTAATTAGTCATTGCCTTCCCACTCGAGAGAAAACTTCTAATTATTCTTATAATTTTTTTAAACGCCATCTTTATAAATACACATATTATTTTCACATTTGTGTTATAAACTTTTTTTTCGATTTGAATTTGCATAACATATTACAGCAAATTATTCTTTTCATATCGATATTTTAAGATAGAATAATATAATATTTTAAAGAATTTAAGGCGTTAATATAAAAGTCAAGAATCACAAATTTATTTTCTATTTTTTCTCAATAAACCTAAAATATCCCCAGGGGACACATATAAAGATGAATTATTTCTATTAAAATCCACCCTCATAACTTCTCCAACCCACATTTTATAGATACAAATATTGAAAAATGAAATTCTTTTAGTAGGAATCTCTTGCTTTCAAATTTTTCCTTTTTCAAACGAAAGATCTCTTTTAGCCTGTTTACCAAACAATTCGTTTCAATAAATCTGAAATTCTTCCGCGTCGATTTTGGAAAACATTACTTCAAAGGAGAAATATAACGTTTTTGTTGGATTTTTTTCTTCGTCACAATATCACTCTACTTCTAAGGATGATATTTGGTTGCGGTGCTTTTGTAGGCATTCACTTCCATAGACACCGTTTTTGCGGTTTTCTGTATCAATCCACTCTTGTGGTGTTTTATGTTGATTGCGTTGAATTCTTAGAATTATATTTTTCAGAAATGCTGTAATTTTTGAAATTTGTATATCTTCACTTTTGCAGCAAACCTTTGAGTGTGGCCATTTTGTAGGTCATAATTTAGGCAGCTAAATTGTGATTATGGCCATTATGTAGGCATTTGCTTGGGCAGCCACCTATGAATGTGTTCATCATGTAGGTGCTGAATTGGGCAGTCCAATTGTGATTGTCGACATTCTGTAGGTCCTAACTTGGTTAACCAACCTGATAATGTGGCCATTCTGTAATTCTTCACTTGTATATACAAACTGTGATTGTCCTCATTCTGTTGGTCTTCACTTTTGCAGAAATACTGTAATTATAGCCACTATGTAGGTCTTCACTTGTGCAGCCACACTGTAATTATAGCCACTATGTAGGTCTTCGCTTGTGCAGCCACACTGTAATTATAGCCACTATGGAAGTCTTCATTTGTGCAGCCACATTGTGATTATGGCCACTATGTTGGTCTTCCTTTGTGCAGCCACATTGTAATTATAGCCACTATGGAAGTCTTCATTTGTGCAGCCACATTGTGATTATAGCCACTATGTTGGTCTTCCTTTGTGCAGCCACATTGTAATTGTAGCCACTATGTAGGTCTTCACTTGTGCAGCCACACTGTAATTGTAGCCACTATGTTGGTCTTCATTTGTGCAGCCACATTGTGATTATGGCCACTATGTAGGTTCTCACTTGTGCAACCACACTGTAATTTTAGCCACTATGTAGGTGTTCACTTGTGCAGCTACACTGTAATTATAGCCACTATGTAGGTCTTCACTTTTTCAGAAATACTGTAATTATAGCCACTATGTAGGTCTTCACTTGTGCAGCCACACTGTAATTTTAGCCACTATGTAGTTCTTCACTTGCGCGGCCACACTGTAATTGTAGCCACTATGTAGGTCTTCATTTGTGCAACCACATTGTGATTGTCGTCATTTTAGGTCTTCACTTGTGCAGCCACGATTTGATTGGGGCCATTCTGTAGGGTTCACTTGTGCAGCCACGCAGTATTCAAGGTCATTCTTATGGCCTAGTGGCATTATATAGCCAAATTGTAATGACGCCGATCTGAAAGTTTTCACTTGTGGAAGCCTAATTGGGATCATAGCCAGTCTTTAGGTCTCTAATTGTGCACACATACACACGGGCTTTCAAAATGGCACACTGTATTTGTGTTCATTTTGTTAGCCTTCACTTGGCAATACAGACTTTGATTTTCGCCATTTTGTAGGTCTTTGCTCGTGAAGCCAAATTGTAAATGTGGCTATTTTCTAGGTCCCTACTTGTGAAGCCCCCAACTGTTATTTTTATCATTCTGTAGGACTTTATTTTTTTTTAGCATAATTATGATTATGTTCATTCGGTAGGTATTGTGCACCAAACTATGATTGAGATCATTCTGTGTATCCACACTGTAATTGTGTAGATAATATCTCGCCTCTCTTGCCTATGCAGCTACCCTGTAATGGTGGCCATTCTGTAAGGGTTTCACTTTACAGTCACACTATATTTTGCTGCGATTCGGCAGGACTTCGTCTGTGTAACTCCTTTCATTAATGCTTCCTTAGTCGTTCATTCAGACAGAAACTTTAAACTTAAAATTCGTTTTAACTCTTTACTATTTACTGTAGAACTATAAAAGGGATTTACATTTTTCCAAATACGCTAACTACTCTGTTAAGCATAAGTTTATGATATCGTTTACCAAACAATACCTAATACTATAAGGTTGAAAGTTGAAATATCAATTTTTTGAGGAGATTTGTGTTTTATTGGCATTTAAATATATGAGTTTATCGTGATAATTCATTTATTGGATTTTATGTTCTTAATCTTTTATATGTTTAAAAATAATTTTGGTATTCAATCAAGAGATATCTTGGGGTTAATTTTTGAAGTATATATCTTCAATATTCTGTGTAAAGTGTTTAAATGAACAAAGTTTCCATTTGTAAAATCAAGTATTTTTTGTTTGAGTAAATGTATGAATATATACAGAATATAACATAAATACAGAAGGTGTTCACACTTATAGGAAACAAGTTTTATTATAAAATATTAAAAATTAACACTATATTTGAAAATTTTCAAATGTTCTATTTGAAAGCCTTTTTGTTTATTTACAGAACGGCACCTGATTTTCCACGATAGCAGACACTTTCTGATCATGGTCATACTCAAAAGATCCCATTCTTCCTTTACCACTTTCCAGAGACCTTCAATTGTCCTAGGGTGTCTCTTTCCAAGTGCTCTTTTAAGGCATCCAAAAATGCAAAAATCCTTCGGGGCTAAATCAGGAGATTTTACAGGGGTTCTGTTCTTTGGAATAGTGTTGATTCCTGTTCTTTGCCTTAGATCTTCTAAATAAGCTTGGGTTGAAGATGAGGTATGACTTGTGGCGTTATCATGGTGAAACCAGACTTTGTTGCTCTATTTTCCATAGATAGAGGGAATATCATTTGAAAATATAGGTTCTAAAATGTTGGTTTGATAGTACTCCGAGTTTATTTTGGCATTTCTTTCAACTTTTCTTATTTTTAATTTTCCTTCATATGATATACCGCATGCCACCATAAATCCTTTGGGGTAACTTTCGGCACATTCCTTCAACCAAATTTGCCTAGATTTTTCCACCCTTTTTTGATAGTATATATCTCTTTTTCTGTCGCAATCGGTTAAATAAACCCATGCTTCGTCACATGTAACAATAAATTTCCATCTATCAGCAGCCAATAAATTTTCATAAAAATATCTGCTGATAGTGTGTCGCTGACGAATATGGCTCTGAAACAATTGTGAACCGCATGTTCTTTTGTACCTTTTAGGCCTAAATCTTTATTTATTATTTTATTTATTGTTGACACTGATGTTCCTATTAATTTGGCTATATCTCTTTGTGGCATAGGATTTTCTTTTGTAATATATTTTTTCACTTTTTCGACAGTTGCAGGAGTTCTCACAGATATAGGGTGATAATCTTTTGTCCATTTCTCCGTAGGTGCTTTGAATAAAAACTTGATATTTTTGTCGTGAATAATATTATAAATACCATTTTTATAAATGTTGATATCATCTGTTTGCATATTTTAATTATGTCCAAATAGGTAAGATTAGCTCTGGAAAGTGGTAAAGGAAGAATGGGATCTTTTGAGTATGACCATGATCAGAAAGTGTCTGCTATCGTGGAAAATCAGGTGCCGTTCTGTAAATAAACAAAAAGGCTTTCAAATAGAACATTTGAAAAATTTTAAATATGGTGTTATTTTTAATATTTTATAATAAAACTTGCTTCCTATAAGTGTGAAAACCCTCTGTATATTCATATATATGAATATATTACAAAAACATATTTTATAAAGTAATAAATTTCGTTTTTACTATTTAAAAAAAATACAAGTTCTCTTGAACCATTTTACTCGAAATTTTTGTATGTTAATACACTCTGTACTTTAACGTTCACATAAATATATACCTATCATAAATAAAAATCATAAAAAGTTAATAAAAAGTCATATTGAAAAGTATTCCTAATCCTCTATATAGGGTTCTAAATCTTAACTTGAAACATGTAAAATATACATATTAGCGATTTATTTGATTATTTAAAAAAAATAATTCAAATAGTTTTCTTCACTTATTGTGAGTATAAAATCTAAACTAATATTAAATATTAAATAGAAATATTTCTCCTCGACCCACTCACATACATACACTAGTAGATATTGTTCTCCTCCCAAGATCTTCTCGCACAATTCATACAATCTAAGCGGCAAAAATAGACCAAAATTTAAGCACTAGACTCATCCTCCACATATTCTTAGATGGTAATTGATGGTTGCTAAATTTTTAATAAACAAGTTAAAACAAAGCATCTAGGGCTGCGTATCTTTTATTTCATAATTATAAAACAAGCTTCCGGGCTCATACACCCTTCAATAGGAGTTATAAACGACCAACCATCTAATCTGAGATTACATTTAATATATGTAGCTATTATTTTGCATATTGGCCTGATTGAATAATTAACATATTTAATTTTACATATAGGTTGACACAATTTTGAATTTTTTATGATATAAGAAAATCATCTTTTTCCAGCCTTCTAATGTAAAAGCAAACCTGAAAGATAAAGGTGCATGTTCAACGGTCTCCCTGACCACCAAATATATCTAGTGAGAAAAATACATTTCTCAAGATTGATTTAGACCTTCAATTTTCCACACCTTTAGAACCTAATTATTTTTAATTAATTAACACTGATCAATTAACACTAAAATCGAATTATTTTCTGTTACCGTGGTAACGACATTTCTATTTTAAAAATTGTTGGCGCATCTTAATGATATATTTTAAAATTTGATTATTTGTCTCTACTAGTAGTACGAAACTGATAAACTTTAAAGGTCCAAACATTTTACTTTTGAACCTCAAATTAACCTCTATTCCCAAACCATTCGAACCATTATACATCATTATAAAAACGTGATTCTTTATAAAAGGTGACATGATCTCTATTGATCGTACTAGTAATAATATTCATAAAACAGATTTCGTAGAGAGAAGATCTGAATAAAATAACTGTACACATATTGGAGTCAATATTTATTGTCATCTATATAGATAACAGAGTTTCCAGTTGTAAAGTTTGAAGCCATCTCCTCCAAATACACTTAACTATAAATATACATCTATATACCAAATATTTCGTTATTTTTTTGCTTCACATGAACGTTTTATTTTTATTTTCCAAATATTAATAGATTTTTTTATTTTTAATTTATTCGATTTTGCAATCATATATTTTTTGCCTTCAAATGTTTCTTATCTTATTTGTTATTTGTCATCATCGAATTGTTTGTTATTAAAACACGTTCTTTTTGTATTATTTTTTCTTCTTTGGCTCCTTCTGATAACAGCCTTCATTTTATTCTGAAGAGGCATCAGTTTCCACTAAGGTTGGGTTTTGCTATAACTATAAATAAAGGCTCAAGGTCAAACCTTTGCTAGAGTGGGTCTCTTGCTACAAGAGCCTGTATTTACACATGGACAGCTCTATGTGGCTTTTTATCAAGTGCGAATTTTGGATAGCATACAGGTAAAGTTGAACCCAGATATATAAAAAACTAGAATTACTATTTAATTTTCTGATTTGTTATTTTTCTTTTTTCTACTTTAAATGTATTTATTTAAACATTTCACCAATGGCTATAGTTCCTCACCAGAAATAGCTTACCAAACAGATAATGTGGAGGAGCAAAATAGCTACTTTTTTTTTCATTTTGAATATATTAATATAAATTTAACCAATCCCTATAGTTTCTCACCTGAAAGGATTTTTTTGTATTATTTGTTCGTTAATAAAATATTTATTTTAATATTTTTCGATTTGGTCTTTTCTTTATTTACCTTTTTTTCTACTGCTCTATACATACATTTTGTACATTTTCAGTTGCCACCGTCGCCTCTATAATACCTTTTTAGCGGTAAAAGTTGTATTTAAACAACAATCAACTGTCTAAATTTGAATTTTAAATGGTCGAATTATCGGAAGAGTCGGATTTTCGATAGTGTCGAATTACAGTTTGTTATATGATAGGCTGTAGGTCGGGATATCCAAACATGGTCAAAATAGTATGTGTCGAATTAACGAGGTTATATATCTATATATATAAAAATGAATGTTTGTTGGTCCGTCCGTAAGTGATAATCTTCTACATCGCTCAACCGATCGTGATGAAACTTTGGGAAGTTGTTTAGTATACTACCGGATGGTTTCTGGCTAATTACTCTTTAGAAATAACCTTTCGTTGCATTTTTATTTACAATAAACGTAAATTCACTCGCAATCAGCGCCCCCTCGCGGCAGGCGTATGGCCTGAAATAGCCTCGCATGAGCGTATTTGTAACGTCAAGCTTAGCCTATAGGTTAGATACACAGCTTCGTACCCCCACAACCTAGGTTCGAGGCTCAGCGTGGGTGTTTTTTTTTTCATTTCTTTTATATTATTGTAGCAAATTATTAAAAATATTATTTTATTTAAAATGTAGGCTTTTTAAAATAAAAATTAACATAAACAATTTTTAAACAATATTTATAACAAACCTAGGTTCGAGGCTCAGCGTGGGTGTCTTTTTTTTATTTTCATTTCTTTTATATTATTGTAGCAAAGTCTTTTTTTACAGCATTATTATATTTTAATTGGTTTATTTTAAATATGTTTGTTATGAAGGCTCTATGTAATACTATTTAGAGCACATTTTACATTTTAAACACCTAAGCACCCCTCTTTTTAATATTGTAGCAAAGTAGTAAAAGTATTATTTTATTTTAGATGTTTGCCATGAAACTTTGGGAAGTTGTTTAGTATACTACCGGGACGATTTCTGGCGAATTATTTCAAATAATATTCATAACAATAATTATAGCAAATTTTAAGACATATTTTTAAATTCTGTGTTTGTGCATATATAAATATTTTACAAAAATTGTGAGAATGTTCTATTAGAATATCTCAAAAACAAAAAACAATACATATAAACAAGTTCACTGACATTTATTAATGCAGTGATTATAAAGGGCTATATTATCTATATATATAAAAATCACTTTCAAATTTTAACGTAACGTTCCATTCTCAATCCGGTTGGGCTTTAGATCGGCTAAAACATTTTTATCTTTATAAGTGAATATTAACTTTACTGTACTGAATAGTTTAGTATAATATTAATTTAACATATTACAACTTAGCCACAGCAACGCGTGGCCGGGTTCGCTAGTACTCTCTATATAAAACTATAAATGTAATTTTTTATGAGGTTCTTTAAATTAATTCATTCCTTTTATATGTTGTCTTAACTTCAATATATTTGAGTTGTTTGCAACTTCATTTTATGATTTGTTAAAAATAAATATTTTTTTATTTTAAATATTCTTTTTAGGCATAAGCACCAATGTCTATAGTTTCTCACCTGAAAGAATTCTTTTGTAATTCAATTTTGTATTCACTAATAAACTATTTATTTTCAATTATTTTTTTTGATTATCGGTCTTCTCTTTATTTACCTATTTACCCCACTGCTCTATACATTAATTTTCTACATTTTTGCACTGTGCTGTCTAATAAGTTGTTAATGATAAGGTCTGTTATGGATGATTCCATTCTCATTTTGATATATAAATATATAAAATCAAACAGAATGTATATACTTAGAAAGTATTTTTCAATTACCCTTATATTTGAAATGATGCTTCTTGGAAATAAGATTACACCCATTGCAATATTTAAGCCACTATCTATACTCTTAATGTCTCTGCGGGCCCTTCGGGTAAACCCGGGGCGTTGCCCGGGTAGCTCGGCTAGTATATTTAATATTTGCATAGTATTATTTTGTCAAAATTACTATTGTCTTCTGAATTTATAATATCAAATTACTAAATTTAATCAGCATTTTCAAAATTTAAATACAGCTTATCAACACAAGGTTATTACTTTTTTTTTTAGAAACAATTATCTATATTTTTTAAATAACAAAAAGTCATCCTTTCCTATTGTTTATTTTCTTTGTTGTTGTTTTTCTTCTTCTGATTTTTTGGATGATTATAAGTTATATATTCTTTTTTTTTTGCTGATGACTCATTACAATATTATTCATTTTATATTACAATTATAAAAGTAAGAAATAATAGGTTATTAAAATACTAATATAGAAAACGGAAAACATAAGAGCGACGGTATAAAAACTTATCAGCCCACCCTTTATGCTCTTCTCTGTTATAATCCAAGAATATTTAAATTAGTTAACTAATATAGATAAAAATGTGTGTACGGGTTTATTATAAGAAATGAAAAGACACACTTCCATCAAACTGGAAGAAAAACTATCTATGCGTCATCGATTGTCTGTCTTTTCAATCTTTAGCTAGTTGGTAATATGCCATGAATACTTCGTGGAAAATACAGAATCTAAAGGTTCTGAGCCTCTCCGTCCATAGACAGAATCGATGGTCTTCAGTGTCCTTTTGAATGTTTCCAAACTGATGTTGTATATTTTCATTGCCCTTTGGTCAGTGTTTTCTCTCTCTCCTATTGAAAAAGTTAAAGCCTTAAAAGAAATGCCTCATCCAGAAAGTATAACAGAACTCAAAATTTCCTTGGTTTTGCAACATACCTATGTAAATTCATGCCAAATATTTCAATGATTAGTGAACCTTTGAGAAAATTGACAATGAAAAATTCAACATGGTCATGGAGCAAGAATCATCAAGCTGCATTTGAACAAATCAAAGATCTAGCCTCAAAAGCACCAATTTTAAGATATTTTGATGCGGACAAATCTATAGCTAAACAATGCGATGCAAGTAAACATGGACTTGGAGCTACCCTACTACAAGAAAGCCCAGCCAATAATTTTTGCATCTAGAAGTCTAAGCAAGACTGAGCAAAACTATGCTCAGATAGAAAAATAATGTCTTGCAATTGTTTTTGCATGCGAAAGATTTCATCAGTACATTTTGGGCAAATGTCAAGTGATTGTGCAAACTGATCACAAGCCTCTTTTGTCAATATTTAAGAAATCTATTCTAAAAGCGCCACAAAGACTCCAAAGAATGCTTTTAAGACTGCAAAGATATAACTTAGAACTAGAACATGTCCAAGGATCTCAAATGCACTTGGTGGACATCTTTTCAAGAGCTTGCATCAAAGATGTAAGGAATGAAAATCTGAAATATGATGTGTATCACATTGACATCATTTACAAAGAAATTGCCACAGTCAATGTTATGGAAACATTAAGTGTATGCAGTGACACTGTCCTGAGAATTAGAGAAGAAACATCATCTGATCCTATTCTGTGTGAAGTGAGGAAACTTATTCTAAATGGATGGCCACCAAATAAAAATCAAACTTCAATGCTAACCAGAGAATATTGGAATTTTAGAGAAGAATTAACAGTTCAAGATGGAATCATACTAAAGAATGATAGAATTGTAATTCCAAATAAATTAAGAGCAGAGATGATAATGAAAACCCATCAAGGACATATTGGAATTAATTCAAGTATGCGAAGAGCAAGAGACAATATCTTTTGGCCAGGAATGAATGCACAAATAGGGCAAGAAATTGAAAATTGTTCTATTTGTCTATCAAATTCACAGAATCAAGTGAGAGAACCAATGAAATCTCACAAAATTCCAAATTATCCCTGGGAAAGAATATCTCTTGATATATTCGAAATCTTCAAACAGAATTACTTAATAATAGTGGATCATTACTCAGATTTTTTTTGAAGTTGAATGCCTAGAAAATACAACATCTGAATACATAATTAAATGCTGCAAAAGACAATTCAGCAGATATGGAATTCCTCAAATTATAGTCTCAGACAATGGAAGGCAATTTACATCGACTGAATTCCAAAAATTCAGCAAAGAATGGCAATTTCAACATTCTACATCATCACCACTTCACAGTCAGGGAAATGGAAAAGCTGAAGCGGCAGTTAAAATAGCCAAAAACTTACTGAAGAAATCTAAACAAGAAAATAGTGATTTTTGGCAAAATTTGTTAAATTGGAGAAATACACCCACTATAGACATAGATTCAAGCCCAGTACAAAGAATCATGTCTAGAAGAACGAGAGCTATACTGCCAATTCACCCAAATTTACTTAAACCATCAATTCCAGAAAATATTCCAGATAAAATATCCATCAAAAGACAACAGGCAAAATACTACTATGATAGAAAATCTAAAAATTTACCAGACTTAGACATAGGACAAGAAGTGTATGTCAGAACACCCAATACCACCCCATCATGGTCCAAAGCTAACATCACAAATGAACACAACACAAGATCCTATGATGTGAATATTCATGGTAGAACCTACAGAAGAAATAGAACCTGGATTAAACCACAACAGGCTTCAGCAAATCAAAAATCTACAAACAATCAAGAAGAAGGAAGAAAAGAAAGCATTGATCAAGAACAAACTGTATCAAATTGCTTACCATCTACTTCATCAGCAGGAGGAGACAACATTGTGAAAAGAACCCGAATTGAAACTACCGAATGCAGAATCCAATCAAAGAGTGACAGCCCCACGGTAAGTGAACCAGAGAATGCTGCATCAGAGACTAGAACCAGATCAGGTCGACTGGTGAAAAAACCAAGTAGATTTAAAGACTAGTGGAAAAAGGGAAGATGTTAGGTTATTCAGTGATTGAATATATCATCATCACAAGTTAATGTATCGGTTCATGTAGGATATGTAAAATAACATATTACAACAGAGGCCAGTCAATAAAGTTACGTCTTAATGATAGGTTAGTGATTCGTTGTTTTGTACAAGACGCTAACAAATCAAACATTGTGTATATTGTGTTCTTTGGATTATGCTATCTAAATGTATTTTATATAGAGGGTCCACATTGGAATTTGGTGTATGTGATTTGTTGAACTATTTTTTATATTTAAGATATATCAAGCAATTGTATCATCCCAGTCCTCCATTGCAGCTGTGATCACCCTGTATTTCACAGTTTTTACAAACTTCAACTTTGTGACAATTCTTTATGAGTCGGGTTGTATTCAAAAACACCGCTCGAAATCAATAAAATTACACTATTAATTTTTCTTGATATTTTCATATACTTTTGGAGAGACTCTTAAAAATAAATTCTGATAGGGTGTATTGGATTTCATTGCAAAAATAAATTTTATTGCAATTTCCATTCCCTCCAATTTCAAATTCAACCTGCATGACGTTTGTACAAATTAAGATGGTTCGGTTAATTTGCTATTATTTATTTCTATTACTATTATTGCTATTAATATGCTATTATGATGCAACTTTTGTTGGATCTCTTGGCCTAGGTTTGTAAATTTGCTTACTACTTACAGTTCTTCTGACTTTTCCAATTCTTATCGTAGTATATTAGTATCCAGAAGACTAGGGGATTTTTTTTATTACCGATTTTTTGTTCTCTTAGAGCTTTTGTATTATTGGAAATAGTTTTGATTGAATCATGGTTAGTTTTACCGTTTTTGAGGCCACGATTAATGTTGAATAATCTTTATATCCTTGTTGTGTTTCATTAATAAGTTCGGTATCTTGTGGCACTACTTGAAAATAGGATTAGCTTTGGACAGTTCTTTAAAATTATTTTCAAATTTTCTATCTAATGTTTTATTAATAATTTCAGACAATTATTATAATTGTATTTTGTTTATTTAATTTTTCTAAAGATTCAATTCCACTTTTTGCCTGATATATCATAGACGAAAAATTAGTTATATCATTTTTGTGAGATTCTTTTGAGATTAGTTTTAAACTTGTTATCGAAATAACCTATTATTTCATCAAGTTTATTCAAAGGCAGACGCATTCTATTCACCCAGTCATGATGGTTGTCAAACAGACACCATCAAGGGTCACAACTTGACACCCTAATATGATTGAGTGGAGATAAGAAAGAAGAAGAGAGTGTTTATTGACTGAGATAGAATCCATTTCCCATATTTATTTACTTAACCAAGAAGAAAAGATCATTCCCATCTCATATGTAATTTTATATTATTTAAACTGAATATAGAATTGATATTAAATTGTTATTAAACTTTTAAAAAATATAATAAAAAGCAATATTTACCGGAGCAAGTCGATGCACGTCCAACAGCTCTGGCCACCCAGTTATTGTTCCATAATTTGAAAAAGGAAGAATTAACTCTCTTGAAATATCATAATTCACAGAACCAGGTATGCCCTTATTCATATAAATATATTCAATGATTCGCCTTTTAACTCAAACTTATTATTCTATTTATGAGTTTGAATATATATTTTAAATGTAATTCGCCAATTAATTTGTTATGGAATAATTAGAAATGGTTTAAAGTTAATAATTATTTGATTTATTAATTTAAAAAATATATATTTTGTACAAATACCACATAATTAAAGAAATACTTATATAACTGAGCAGAAGAAAATAATCGTATAATATTGTTTTATCGTTGAACTTAAATAAAGATGAGAACAGAAAGAAAATTGAGGAATCGCCATACCTGGACGTTCCAGGATGACTCGGCATTTTTGTGCCAAAATGACGATAAATTATTGAGCAGAAGACATCATAAATCATAAAAGACCCCCGCGGAAATACCCCGTTTGTCCTTTGTTGAAAATAAAATAACACAGAATCACGAGAAACGCCAACTTAAAAAATTGCTACATTATTTTTATTTGAGGCAAGACTGAATATAATTAATATATATTTTATTTAGTAAATCAGTTTAAGCCTGTTTTTAGAACAGAATAACCACTTCCTTGTTAAGCCTAATTAAAGAAGCAGATTTTTCTCACCGCCTGCGCTGCATACATGCATTTAATTATCATTAAAAATATCTTCTGACTTAACTTTTCTTCACGTTTAGATACTAATTACTGAGACTTAATAGTTTAAAAAAAAAAATTAAAAATGTACTTAATTATCATAGTTTCAAAATTTAAGCTTAATTTCAATTGTAATATATATATAATAATTCGCTGAGTTAATTAAAACTATATGTAATATATATGGAAATATGCATGTTCTTTTAAATAATATAAACTAAGAGTTTTACCGGTAAAAAATTGAAAATAATTAAATATATTTAAAACAAAATTGGCATTTCCTGACCATTCACATGAAATTCTTTTAGGTGGTAAAGCGCCATCCAGTGGAATAGAAATCAGCTAAACGTTGATTTAGCCTGTTCCCTGATATTTGGCCAACCTGTTTTTGGACTGTTGGCCCTCGTATATGTAGTACAAAAATATACAATAACAATAAACTATTCAGAAAAACATACAGCACTAAAACATTAGCGAGTCCTGAATGTTAAACGGACATTTAAAAAGTAATCAAATAAAATAATAATATTTTCTAATTAAATAAATAATAAACCAATTTCGAAACATTACGAATTTTATTATATACCTTATCAAAACAAATGCATCGTATTGGCCTTCTTAATAAATGGTAACTATTTGGTGTGCAATATAGCTTTGAGTCAGAAAATTGATATATGAACATTTCAAAATGGGAATTTGATTGTTCCCGCGGAGAAACTGAACAAACTGCTTTTCACCTTATCTACGACTGTCCGAACTTTGCAGAAGTTAGACATTGTTTGTTCCCTGATATAAATCATTTAACTCTCTTACATCTGCTACTTTGTCTATATAATTTTACTAGCGGATGTGCCCGGCTTCGCCCGGGTTTTACCCGAGTGAATGTTTGTCTAACGAACATTTGTTAAAACAATTCTCTATAAACTTATAAAACGTACTCGGCTTCGCCCGGGGTTTTACCCGAGTAAAGGTTTGTCTAGCGAACATTTGTTAAAACAATTCTCTAAAAACTTATTAAAAAAAAAGATATATTTTGATAATTTGAAACTCGTAAATTTGAATCTCTCGATATAATGTTATCATCGTCACAATGGGGGCGCTGCTGGCGAGTTAAATCTACAAATCTGCAAATAACTCTAAGGATATTCAAGATATTCAGGAAATTATTTTTCAAAAACCTTCCCGGTGATATACCTAATAATATCCCAAAATTTCACGGCGATTGGATGTATGGTTTTTGAATCTATAGAGTACAGACAAACAGACAGACAGACATTCAATTTTATATATATAGATAGATTCACTCTTCATTGTTGGCTTTTTATCTTACATTCATTCTTCATTGTTGGCTTTTTATATTACATTCACTATTCATTGTTGTCTTTTTATCTTACATTCATTCTTCATTGTTGCCTTTTTATATTACATTCACTCTTCATTGTTGGCTTTTTATCTTACATTCACTCTGTTGGCTTTTTATATTACATTTACTCTTAATTGTTGGCTTTTTATCTTACATTCACTCTTCATTGTTGGCTTTTTATATTATATTTACTCTTCATTGTTGGCTTTTTATCTTATATTCATTCTTCATTGTTGGCTTTTTATATTATATTTACTCTTCATTGTTGGCTTTTTATCTTACATTCATTCTTCATTGTTGGCTTTTTATATTACATTTGTCCGAGTGAAAGTTTGCCTAACGAATATTATATATTATGAAGTATAATAAACAATGTTAAAGATTAGTTTTAATTATTAATCAAGATTGTGTGTGAATATGTGAGAAAGATGTAATATCGTTGTTGTTTTCTTGGCCGACTGTTTTACATATGGTGTTATCTTAAAATTGCTTGTTTTGAATATTTTTTTAGATTGAGTTGAATGAATTGCTGATTTTTTTTGTATTTATATATAAATAAAATTAACTCTGTTGATTTTTTTGTATTTAATCGATAACAGCTAAGTTACGCATGTTAATGTTAGGGGAAAATATTTTGATGTTAAGCAAAACCTGCTCCATCTCGTTTTACATAAATGTTGAAAATTTGGTTGAAATTGATGCATTGTAACGAAAGTTTTTAGTGATGTCCTCTTATGAAATTTGCATTTTATTAATATAGATGAACTCTTTCGAATAATACATGTAAATTTGTAAATAAGTAATTCTAAGTTCTGATTTGTTTTTTTTTTGTTTGTTTCCTTTGTAATAGGCGCAAATATTTTAATATCGCGCCTGGTTGATTAATAAAAATGAAAAAAAAAAGGAAGATTTGAATTTTGTGAAAATTAAAATAATAATAAATAAATAAAAATGTTATTCAACCCATATTTTTTTATTTAATTAAAAATGTGGTTTAAAACGTTGTTTTCAGCTATAAAATATGTTGCTACTTCACACCCTTCCAATAGAAGGCGGAAGACAGAACTCTAATATCTAGATGTGAACTGGGACAGCTTTCTGCATGCCTGGACGTATGGTGATAGCGACTGCCATCAATCACATCGTCTGCTTTGTGAGTCGCTTGGAATACATTTTATAAAGTATAACTCAATATACTTTTAACTAAAATATTTGCCAAGAATTTCATCATTTAAGAGGAATAGCATTCACGCTTCATCAGGCTATTGGGCTGCAAATACGTTTTCAATAAAAAAATTAAAATAACTCTGAAATATTTTTTTCTATAATTGTAAACATATTTTAATTATAAATATAACTGTTTATTTACTTAAACTGTTGATTTAAAATAAAATTTTAAAAGCACCTCTTTAAGATGCATTTTTTAGCCTTGTGTAAGTTATAAGTAGCATTAATTTTGTCGAATTCGAATTATGCCAACTAGTACCCCTAAGGATGTTTTTTTCATATTTTCATATGAAATATGAAATTTCATAACCAGTGTCAGTCAAATGACTTTATTAAGTGTCGCACATCAATGAGACCTAGTTCATAAATAAATAATTATTTTTACAGGGGTTCGTCAAAAATTTAGAATTAATATTTGCAATTTGTATAATGTAAATTCGGCTGCATGTTTTTTTTTTCAGAAAAAAATATGAGAGAATAACGTGACTAGATTTATGTTTCAATATTAAGATTTTTTTCTTTCAATTTTGTTGCTTTATTTTTAAATATATGTAATAATTACCTTGGTCTGAGGCCCCTTTTTCTTTTCTGTTTTTCATTAAAGGGGGTCCGTGGGAGGGTGGTCTAAAAGGTTGGTTTTCGACAGCTACGACTTGGGATCAAATCCCTCATTGGACACTTCTTTTGCAAAAGTCCAACCCCACCAGAGAGTGCAAGTAACCAAACGGGGCTATGGCACATTTGTAAGTCACAATTCGAACTGCTTTTCACATGTGTAGACATGTGGTGCACTTACAGAAAAAGCAGTCGCTAAATACCCACCATGATTATCGTGGCCTGTACCCCGTGTACTAGGGATGAATAAAAATATTGATAAACTAGCCGAGTGACCCGGGCAACGCCCCGGGTTTACCCGAAGGACCCGCAGGTGAGAAACTATAGAAGAAAAATTTTAACAAATCAGAAAATGAAATTGCAAACAACAGAACTACACTACTTTAAGGACATGAGAGCACATGCACTGTATCACCATACGTGTACCATTTTCAAAGACCCTGCTTAGGATTAAAACTTCTCAGAAGCATAACAATAGTACCAACCTAGAGGTTAACTGGTGTGGATGCATTCCTCTGGGAGTGAGACTATTGAGAAATTCAGTAGGGAGTTATTTTGCTTCTCCGCATTCTAACACTCCAACTGTTAACACTGTGGAAACACTGACTCATGTTTGGTAAGCAATTTCAGGGAAGAAACTATAGACATTGGATTAAATAAAAATTATTAGATTTAAATAAATATTATTAGAGTGAAAAAAAAAGAAAGAAATTAACAAATTAGAAAATAAAATTTCGAAAAATACAACTATATTGCAGATAAGATAAGAGGACCTTATTAAAAAATACATAAACAAACTGTAATTCGACACTCGATAATTCGACACTTTCGATAATTCGACACTCTCGATAATTCGACCATTTTAAAAATCAAATTTACAAGGTTGATTGTTGTTTAAATACAACTTTGCTTTTGCATGCATAAACACAGGCTCTTGTAGCAAGAACCCAAATATTATTTATAGTCATAGCAAAAGCCAACTTTAGTGAAAACTGATGCCTCTTCAGAATGAATGGAAGACTGAAATCTGAAGGAGCAGAAGATATGGGTCATTTATACTTTCACCATTGCCTTTAGGATCTTTGCGATGGAACGCGTATGGTGTTTCAGCGCATGTGCTCTCATGTCCTTGAAGCACATATACTGACAGTGCCCAAAGTTGAACACACTGTATAGTGTCTGAAATATCTTTGGCCCCTTCGGATACCAACCTTCGCTTCATTCTAGAGAGGCGTTAGTTTTCATTAAGGTTGGCTTTTGCTATGACTATAAATAAGGCTCAAGGCCAAACCTTGGCTACAAGAGCCTGTGTTTACGCACGGACAACTTTATATGTGGCTTTTTCAAGTGTGCGAACATTGGATAGCATACATGTAAAGATGACCCATATCTTCTGCTCCTTCAGATTTCAGTCTTCCATTCATTCTGAAGAGGCATCAGTTTTCACTAAAGTTGGCTTTTGCTATGACTATAAATAATATTTGGGTTCTTGCTACAAGAGCCTGTGTTTATGCATGCAAAATCAAAGTTGTATTTAAACAACAATCAACCTTGTAAATTTGATTTTTAAAATGGTCGAATTATCGAAAGTGTCGAATTATCGAAAGTGTCGAATTATCGATAGTGTCGAATTACAGTTTGTTTATTTATTTTTTAATAAGGTCCTCTTATCTTATCTGCAATATAGTTGTATTTTTCGAAATTTTATTTTCTAATTTGTTAATTTTTCTTTTTTTTTCACTCTAATAATATTTATTTAAATCTAATAATTTGTATTTAATGCAATTTAATTAATAATTTATTTAATCCAATATCTATAGTTTCTTCCCTGAAATTGCTTACCAAACATGAGTCAGTGTTTCCACAGTGTTAACAGTTGGAGTGTTAGAATGCGGAGAAGCAAAATAACTCCCTACTGAATTTCTCAATAGTCTTACTCCCAGAGGAATGCATCCACACCAGTTAACCTCTAGGTTGGTACTATTGTTATGCTTCTGAGAAGTTTTAATCCTAAGCAGGGTCTTTGAAAATGGTACACGTGTGGTGATACTGTGCATGTGCTCTCATGTCCTTAAAGTAGTGTAGTTCGGTTGTTTGCACTTTCATTTCTGATTTGTTAAAATTTTTATTCTATAGTTTTTCACCTGCGGGTCCTTCGGGTAAACCTGGGTCGTTGCCCGGGTCACTCGGCTATTTATATCTATATATATCTATACTTTTAAAGTCTCTGCAGGCCCTTTGGGTAAACCCTGGGCGTTGCCCGGGTCACTCGGCTAGTAATGCATGATTACGGCAGTTCATTGCTTCCCTGACAAAAATTCACCAAAAAAGTTAAATATTCCAAAAATATTTCTGTGTATATATTGCTAAATGTGTAAATAACATGTATATAAAAAAGCAAAGCTTAATTTTAAATTTCATTATCCTTTCCACAGGAAAAGAATCAAAATACTGCATAAGTACGGCACTTTTGCAGCCGCATGATTACGGCAGTCCATAGCTTCCCTGACAAAAATTCACCAAGAAAGTTAAATATTCCAAAATTTTTCTGTGTGTAAATTGCTAAATATGTAAAAAACATGTATACAAAAAAGCAAAGCCCAATTCCAAACCCAAATATTTTTTTTATGAGAAGAACATCAACATAATGCATGATTACGGCAGTCCATAGCTTCCCTGACAAAAATTCACCAAAAAAGTTAAATATTCCAAAAATATTTCTGTGTATATATTGCTAAATGTGTAAATAACATGTATATAAAAAAGCAAAGCTTAATTTTAAATTTCATTATCCTTTCCACAGGAAAAGCATCAAAATACTGCATAAGTACGGCACTTTTGCAGCCGCATGATTACGGCAGTCCATAGCTTCCCTGACAAAAATTCACCAAGAAAGTTAAATATTCCAAATTTTTCTGTGTGTAAATTGCTAAATATGTAAAAAACATGTATACAAAAAAGCAAAGCCCAATTCCAAACCCAAATATTTTTTTTATGAGAAGAACATCAACATAATGCATGATTACGGCAGTCCATAGCTTCCCTGACGAAAATTCACCAAAAAAGTTAAATATTCCAAAAATATTTCTGTGTATATATTGCTAAATGTGTAAATAACATGTATATAAAAATGGCAAAGCTTAATTTTAAATTTCATTATCCTTTTCACAGGAAAAGCATCAAAATACTGCATAAGTACGGCACTTTTGTAGCCCCCCTGACAAAAATTCACTAAAAGAGGTAAGTATTCAAAAAAATATTTTGGTATATATATTGCTAAATGTGTAACAAACATGTATATAAAAAAGCAAAGCTTAATTCTAAGTTCTAATATTTTTTTATAAGAAAAGCTACAAAAGCAAATAGGGAGAAGTGAAGCCATTTAGCCATTTTCAAAATCTGATTGTGAAAGAGTAAAAAAATGAGTAAATAAGAGCAAATATAAAGAAAAAGTATTGCTAAATGTGTAATAAACATGTATATAAAAAAGCAAAGCTTAATTCTAAATTTCATTATCCTTTCCACAGGAAAAGCATCAAAATACTGCATAAGTACGGCACTTTTGCAGTCGCATGATTACGGCAGTCCATAGCTTCCCTGACAAAAATTCACCAAGAAAGTTGAATATTCCAAAATTTTTCTGTGTGTAAATTGCTAAATATGTAAAAAACATGTATACAAAAAAGCAAAGCCCAATTCCAAACCCAAATATTTTTTTTATGAGAAGAACATCAACATAATGCATGATTACGGCAGTCCATAGCTTCCCTGACAAAAATTCACCAAAAAAGTTAAATATTCCAAAAATATTTCTGTGTATATATTGCTAAATGTGTAAATAACATGTATATAAAAAAGCAAAGCTTAATTTTAAATTTCATTATCCTTTCCACAGGAAAAGCATCAAAATACTGCATAAGTACGGCACTTTTGCAGCCGCATGATTACGGCAGTCCATAGCTTCCCTGACAAAAATTCACCAAGAAAGTTAAATATTCAAAAAATTTTCTGTGTGTAAATTGCTAAATATGTAAAAAACATGTATACAAAAAAGCAAAGCCCAATTCCAAACCCAAATATTTTTTTATGAGAAGAACATCAACATAATGCATGATTACGGCAGTCCATAGCTTCCCTGACAAAAATTCACCAAAAAAGTTAAATATTCCAAAAATATTTCTGTGTATATATTGCTAAATGTGTAAATAACATGTATATAAAAAAGCAAAGCTTAATTTTAAATTTCATTATCCTTTCCACAGGAAAAGCATCAAAATACTGCATAAGTACGGCACTTTTGAAGCCGCATGATTACGGCAGTCCATAGCTTCCCTGACAAAAATTCACCAAGAAAGTTAAATATTCCAAAATTTTTCTGTGTGTAAATTGCTAAATATGTAAAAAACATGTATACAAAAAAGCAAAGCCCAATTCCAAACCCAAATATTTTTTTTATGAGAAGAACATCAACATAATGCATGATTACGGCAGTCCATAGCTTCCCTGACAAAAATTCACCAAAAAAGTTAAATATTCCAAAAATATTTCTGTGTATATATTGCTAAATGTGTAAATAACATGTATATAAAAAAGCAAAGCTTAATTTTAAATTTCATTATCCTTTTCACAGGAAAAGCATCAAAATACTGCATAAGTACGGCACTTTTGTAGCCCCCCTGACAAAAATTCACTAAAAGAGGTAAGTATTCAAAAAAATATTTTGGTATATATATTGCTAAATGTGTAACAAACATGTATATAAAAAAGCAAAGCTTAATTCTAAGTTCTAATATTTTTTTATAAGAAAAGCTACAAAAGCAAATAGGGAGAAGTGAAGCCATTTAGCCATTTTCAAAATCTGATTGTGAAAGAGTAAAAAAATGAGTAAATAAGAGCAAATATAAAGAAAAAGTATTGCTAAATGTGTAATAAACATGTATATAAAAAAGCAAAGCTTAATTCTAAGTTTTAATATAAAGAAGAAATAAGACACAAAAATGGAGCTAAATTCAAATGAAAAACTATAACAAATTAATAAAAAAAAAAGACCTAATTCAAATGCCACCATCATCAGACAAAAGAAAAAATGAGATTTTATTCTTTAGTTCATTTATTCTTCTGTCTGATGCTGTTGCTGAAACGTCACACACTATTGAAGACACTATAAAAGATAGATTAAAAGTAATAATTCAATCTACAATTCGAAAAATAATATAACCTGGTGAGTTCCCAGAAAAGGTTAACTTTGGTAGGCGGCGCTGTACGTTGACACCGCCGTACCTTCGAGCCGTTTTACACGAGTTAAAGCGAAGATTTTGGACATAATGATTTTTACATTTCGATCTTTTATATTAATATATATACTTACTATTTCGAATTATTTTTCTAAAAACGAACATTATTTTTTTTAATTATCTGAAACTAACCTAATTCAACTTATCTAAAACTAACCTTATTTAGCGATAAATAACATAATTTAACCTATTTGAATCTAACCTCATATACACTTTACACTACCTTTTCATTTAAAAATTAAATTAAAATAAGTTTATATTAAATAATAACATTTTTAAAAATCGACTTTCTGGTTCACACTTTTGTATCTAATCAATTATGTATTTCTTTATTTCTCTCTATAAAAGTACGCAATTGTAAACAAAAGAATTGATGATGATAAATGCAAAAAATCTACGATTGTAAAATAGATTAATTTAAAAAATAAAAATAACTGTTAACATTAGGAAAATAAAAACAGGCCTATCATACGAAGAAAAAAATAACGAAAATTTTGGTATATAGATCGTTATGTGTAGTTCAGAATCTTCGGAGGAGATAGCTCACGACTTTACAATGGAAAACTCTGTTACGGTATTATCTATATAGATGTTTGATAGTTTACGTTTCGTATATAATTTAAACGATAATTATTTTAATAGGGATTATATATAAAACATTAATGTTTTCAATTCTAGGTTTCGTTACAATCTACGAGTGGAGTTATGGAATCGGCTGAATCCAACAAAGAGGAGTTTTAGCTGTTAGGGCCGATCTGGCCGAAATAAAGTGCGTTAGGAAGGAATTCATGTCGAATAAAAAGGAACCACTCCCTTTTAATAAATGCATTGAAACAATAAAACTTCTGAAACTCTCTCTCACTCTCTTTGAGCTGATTTTGCCAAATTTATGTAACTTCTATATTATGAATATAGAGCAATCCATAATATCTATATTTTAAAAATAAGGCGCATTTTGAATTTTATAAGATTTTTATTTAATCAATATTTCGATGGACCAATCGCGTCCATCTTTTACGAATCTTTGTTTTGAAGCATACAGCAGGCCCATGCTTCAGATGAGCCAGGAATGTTTACAAGCTTATTTAAAAAAAAATATAGATATATATATATATGTTTGAAAATAGAGCAATCCATTTATTATATTATTTAAAAATGCCTATTTTGGATCAAAAAGTTTTATTTCTGATATTCCGATAGCAGTTGTACATACGCGTGAATTGATACGCGAGCTTATCAAAAACAATCTTGTTCCCCGAAGAAGTTTGGCGAGTTGCCACACGAAATATCGGAAATAAAACTTTTTGATCCAAAATAGGCATTTTTAAATAATATATATATATATGTTATAGATTAGAAATTTTTTGTGTGTTTGATTGTTGAAAAGAGGTGCAGTCGTGGAAAAATAAAAATAATTATTTACCTTTCAAGCAGATTTTTATTTGAATCTCTTGAAGTAAAAATATACATATAAAATTATTTATATCACAGGAATATAGAATTTATATAATGAATTCTATAATCGTGAATAAAAGATAGGTAGGGTTAAATATACATATTTACAACAACAACAAATAAAGTGATATTTTTTGCATATATAGTCAAAAATGCAGAACAGTCAATGAATGAAAAAATAAAATATATGTTTTTAAAAAAATAAAATATTTGTATTTTAGATTATATAATATATATATATATATTTTTTTTTTACTAGAATTTTATTCAAAACGCGTGGGTCACAGACAATATTTCAAGAGAATTAATTTATATTTATACGATTAAAGCTAATATATATTTTTATAACTTCAAAATAGCGTTTATTTCAAAAATATTTAATTGGAAAGGTTAAAATATATGAATTTTGAAATTTTGAATTATCATCATTGCAGTAAAAAGATAAAGTTCACCAAATTATCAATAAAAATAAATAATGCAAATAAAAAGGGCTAGACTCAGTTTGGAACCCGATTAGTCAGAATTGTTGGAGCGTTCTCTCTTATTGCTTAAATTGGGATTTCAACCGGAGCTGGTTTCTCAAGTAAAATGGATACTTTTATTTTATTTAATACATTTTATTCTATACATTTTGTGTGTGAGATCTCCCTTCATAGGTAATATAGTTATTAAATAAAAAAAAACACTTCAACTTACAAATCCTATATAGGTAAAAATCGGGGGAAAAGGAACAAAGCAAAAAGAAATGGCAAAGTATTCAAACCAACTTTATGAACAAGCCTCGAACCCTAAAATTGATGAGCTAAGCTTTCCCAAAGCTTTTTCCTCTCTAGTTCACTATTGTATAAATAACAATTAAAAAGAAATAGCTTTTATAAATAACTTGCAGAGCGTATTGTTTTCTAGATCAACTTATTAAAACACCTGAGAAAGAGCGTTCACCACACATTGGATAAAATATACAACATATATATATCCCCATTACAGAAGGGACACAAACAAAAAAGGTTTTTGTTAATTTAAAAATTAAAAAAGGTTTTTTAAACAATTTGAACTTTGATTAATAAAGAATGCTTTGTGTGTGCCCAATATGGTTAAATAAATCCATTCTTTAAAAGGTTCTGTGAACTTTTTGCTTTTATCCGAATCTATCAAATAAGATTCCAACAAAGACAATAAAGTTTTGTTGCAAACATCAAAGAAAGAACTGTTTGTAGCCATCTATAGAGTAATCGAATTTGATCGCTAATAAAGTGGCCCATTCGTATCTTAATTGCAAGTCAATACATCGGAAACCGATACCTGATTATCAACAACTCGCTCTAAAAATATCCCGAAGTTTTTTACATGGGTGTATTCATCCGAGCGGCAGATTTTCTGCTGCTCAGTTGAACAATGGGATGTGAACATTGCTGTCACCAACAATGTTGTGATGATCAGCGCTCCAATTATTGGTGTTGAAAGATGTATTTGGAGATTGAGGTATAGCGTTAGCTGTGTGATATTGTTGAGGTCGCACACACACAATAAATACATTTATTATTATGTGTTGCCATTCACCTTATATTTTTGAATTGCGAATTAAATCATTTTATTTGTAGAAATCATCGTGTAAATAATTGTAATTGCTTAATTAATTTATAAATGTGTGAAATGTAAATATAACGATGCTGTAAATAATTGTTGGAATTTACTTTTAAAAATTATTATTGAGAAGAATTATTTATAAGATTTTAACGCCTCAACTGTCTATAAGAAATGAAACTATTTAGCGTCATTTAAAAGAATAAATACCTTTCTCTTGTTCTTAATACGATGGAAAAATATTATGAAGAGACTAAGCTCATCTCAAGTGAACCTTCCCAGCTGTTCGACAGTTTAATATTTATTTTGTTTTCTTTTTGTCTCTATATTCAATATTGAGATCAATGCTTATATAAAAATGAGAAACATTATATGGATATTTTGTAGTAATTTTCTCGACATATTATATATCATTAGGTAAATTCACTCATTGGCATCTGCAGACCTAGTTTAATGAAAATAATTTAGGACGATCAAACTATTGTTATGAAATTTTAATCCTTTTTCCCACTATACAAGTTCTTCACGTACACTAACTTTTTTTTCCAATCAGATGACTTCTTGGTGCGTCGAATTATTTGTTATGGAGTTTATATTAATTAGTTATTGCCTTCCCACTCGAGAGAGAACTTCTAATTATTATTATAATTTTTTTTAAACGCCATCTTTATTACATTTTGTAGGCATTATTTTAACATGTGTGTTATAAACATTTTTTCGATTTGAATTTTTATAACATATTACTGCAAATTATTCTTTTCATATCGATATTTTAAGATAGAATAATATAATCTTTTAAAGAATTTAAGGCGTTAATATAAAAGCCCAGAATCACAAATTTATTTTCTATTTTTTCTCAATAAACCTAAAATATCCCCAGGGGACAGATATAAAGATGAATTATTTCTATTAAAATCTACCCTCATATATATAACTTCTCCAACCCACATTTTATAGATACAAATATTGAAAAATGAAATTCTTTTAGTAGGAATCTCTTGCTTTCAATTTTTTCCTTTTTCAAACGAAAGATCTCTTTTAGCCTGTTTACCAAACAATTCGTTTCAATAAATCTGAAATTCTTCCGCGTCGATTTTGGAAAACATTACTTCAAAGGAGAAATATAACGTTTTTGTTGGATTTTTTTTCTTCGTCACAATATCACTCTACTTCTAGGGATGATATTTGGTTGCGGTGCTTTTGTAGGCATTCACTTCCATAGACACCGTTTTTGCAGTTTTCTGTATCAATCCACTCTTGTGGTGTTTTATGGTGATTGCGTTGAATTCTTAGAATTATATTTTTCAGAAATGCTGTAATTTTTGAAATTTGTATATCTTCACTTTTGCAGCAAACCTTTGAGTGTGGCCATTTTGTAGGTCATAATTTAGGCAGCTAAATTGTGATTATGGCCATTATGTAGGCATTTGCTTGGGCAGCCACCTATGAATGTGTTCATCATGTAGGTGCTGAATTGGGCAGTCCAATTGTGATTGTCGACATTCTGTAGGTCCTAACTTGGTTAACCAACCTGATAATGTGGCCATTCTGTAATTATTCACTTGTATATACAAACTGTGATTGTACTCATTCTGTAGGTCTTCACCTTTGCAGAAATACTGTAATTATAGCCACTATGTAGGTCTTCACTTGTGCTGCCACACTGTAATTATAGCCTCTATGTAGGTCTTCACTTGTGCTGCCACACTGTAATTATAGCCACTATGCAGGTCTTCACTTGTGCTGCCACACTGTAATTATAGCCTCTATGTAGGTCTTCACTTGTGCTGCCACACTGTAATTATAGCTACTATGTAGGTCTTCACTTGTGCTGCCACACTGTAATTATAGCCACTATGTAGGTCTTCACTTGTGCTGCCACACTGTAATTATAGCCACTATGTAGGTCTTCACTTGTGCTGCCACACTGTAATTATAGCCTCTATGTAGGTCTTCACTTGTGCAGCCACACTGTAATTATAGCCACTATGTAGGTCTTCACTTGTGCTGCCACACTGTAATTTTAGCCACTATGTAGGTCTTCACTTGTGCAGCCACACTGTAATTTTAGCCACTATGTAGGTCTTCACTTGTGCAGCCACACTGTAATTTTAGCCTCTATGTAGGTCTTCATATGTGCAGCCACACTGTAATTGTAGCCACTATGTAGGTCTTCACTTGTGCAGCCAAACAGTAATTATAGCCACTATGTAGGTCTTCACTTGTGCAGCCACACTGTAATTATAACAACTATGTTGGTTTTCATTTGTGCAGCCACACAGTAATTATAGCCACTATGTAGGTCTTCACTTGTGCAGCCACACTGTAATTATAGCCACTATGTAGGTCTTCACTTGTGCAGCCACACTGTAATTATAGCCACTATGTTGGTCTTCACTTGTGCAGCCACACTGTAATATTTGCCACTATGTAGGTCTTCACTTGTGCAGCCACACTGTAATTATAGCCACTATGTAGGTCTTCACTTGTGCAGCCAGACTGTAATTTTTGCCAATATGTAGGTCTTCACTTGTGCAGCCACACTGTAATTATAACCACTATGTAGGTCTTCACTTGTGCAGCCACACTGTAATTATAGCCACTATGTTTGTCTTCACTTGTGCAGCCACATTGTGATTATAGTCACTATGTTGGTCTTCACTTGTGCAGCCACACTGTAATTGTAGCCACTATGTAGGTCTTCACTTGTGCAACCACACTGTAATTATAGCCACTATGTAGGTCTTAATTTGTACAGCCACATTGTGATTATAGTCACTATGTTGGTCTTCACTTGTGCAACCACACTGTAATTGTAGCCACTATGTAGGTCTTCACTTGTGCAACCACACTGTAATTATAGCCACTATATAGGTCTTAATTTGTACAGCCACATTGTGATTATAGTCACTATGTTGGTCTTCACTTGTGCAACTACACTGTAATTGTAGCCACTATGTAGGTCTTCACTTATGCACCCACACTGTAATTATAGCCACTATGTAGTTCTTCATTTGTGCAGCCACACTGTAATTATAGCCACTATGTAGGTCTTCACTTGTGCAGCCACATTGTGATTATACTCACTATGTTGGTCTTCACTTGTGCAGCCACACTGTAATTGTAGCCACTATGTAGGTCTTCACTTGTGCAACCACACTGTAATTATAGCCACTATGTAGGTGTTAATTTGTACAGCCACATTGTGATTATAGTCACTATTTTGGTCTTCACTTGTGCAACCACATTGTGATTGTCGCCATTTTAGGTCTTCACTTGTGCAGTCACGATTTGATTGGGGCCATTCTGTAGGGTTCATTTGTGCAGCCAAGCAGTGATTAAGGCCATTCTTATGGCCTATTGGCATTATATAGTCAAATTGTAATGACGCCAATCTGCAAGTTTTCACTTGTGGAAGCCTAATTGGGATTATGGCCAATCTTTAGGTCTCCAATTGTGCACACATACACACGGGCTTTCAAAATGTCACACTGTTATTGTGTTCATTTTGTTAGCCTTCACTTGGGAATACAGACTTTGATTGTCGCCATTTTGTAGGTATTTGCTCGTGAAGCCAAATTGTAAATGTGGCCATTTTCTAGGTCTCTACTTGTGAAGCCCCTAACTGTTATTTTTATCATTCTGTAGGACTTTATTTTTGTAGCATAATTATGATTATGTTCATTCGGTAGGTATTGTGCACCTAACTATGATTGAGACCATTCTGCAGATATCATTTTGTGTATCCACACTGTAATTGCGTCGATTATATCGCGCCTCTCTTGCTTATGCAGCTACCCTGTAATGGTGGCCATTCTGTAAGGGTTTCACTTTACAGTCACTATATTTTGCTGCGATTCTGCAGAACTTCGTTTGTGTAACTCCTCTCATTAATGTTTTCTTAGTCGTTCATTCAGACAGATATTTTACACTTAAAATTCGTTTTTACTCTTTACTATTTACTGTAGAACTATAAAAGGGATCTGCATTTTTCCAAATACGCTAACTACTCTGTTAAGCATAAGTGTGTGATATCGTTTACCAAACTCTACCTAGTACTATAGGGTTGAAAGTTGAAATATCAAAGGTTTTGAGGAGATTTGTGTTTTATTGGCTTTGAAATATATGAGAATGTGACTATTCATTAATTGGATTTTATGTTCTTAATCTTTTATATGTTCATAAATAAATTTGGTATTCAATCAAAAGATATCTTGGGGTTCAATTTTGAAGTATATATCTTCAAAATCCTGTGCAAAGTGTTTAAATAAAAACAAAGTTTCTATTTGTAAAATTAAGTATTTTTGTTGGAGTATATGTGTGTATATATTTAAATATATTCATATATGTGAATATATTACAAACATATTTTATAAAGTAATAAATTTCGTTTTTACTATTTAAAAAAATACAAGTTCTCTTGAACAATTTTACTCTATTTTTTTTGTATGTTAATACACTCTGTACTTTAACGTTCACATAAATATATACCTATCATAAATAAAGAGTCATAAACAGTTAATAAAAAGTCATCTTGAAAAGCATTCCTAATCCTCTATATAGGGTTCTAAATCTTAACTTGAAACATGTAAAATATACATATTGGCGATTTATTTGATTATTTCAAAAAAAAATAATTCAAAAAGGTTTTCTTCACTTATTGTGAGTATAAAATCTAAACTGATATTAAATAGAAATATATCTCCTCGACACACTCACACACATACACTAGCAGGTATTGTTCTCTTCTTAAGATCTTCTCCCACAATTCATACAATCTAAGCGGCAAAAACAGACCAAAATTTAAGCAATAGACTCATCCTCCACAATATTCTTAGATGGGAATTGATGGTTGCTGAATTTTTAATGTTATAAGAAAATTACCTTATTTCAGCCTTCTAATGTAAATTCAAACCTGAAAGATAAGGTGCATGTTCAACGTTCTCCCTGACCACCAAATATATCTAGTGAGAAAAATACATTTCTCAAGATTGATTTAGACCTTCAATTTTCCACACCTTTAGAACCTAATTATTTTTAATTAATTAACACTGATCAATTAACACTAAAATCGAATTATTTTCTGTTACCGTGGTAACGACATTTCTATTTTAAAAATTGTTGGCGCATCTTAATGATATATTTTAAAATTTGATTATTTGTCTCTACTTGTAGTACGAAATTGATAAACCTTAAAGGTCCAAATATTTTACCTTTGAACCTCAAATTAACCTCTATTCCCAAACCATTCGAACCATTTTACATCATTATAAAAAAACGTGATTCTTTATAAAAGGTGACATGATCTCTATTGATCGTATACTAGTAATAATTATCATAAAACAGATTTCGTAGAGAGATGATCTGAATAATATAACTGTACATGTAATTTTATAAAGAATATTGTCTAATAAATAATTATGTACCATGTTGGATATAATGTATTCTGTATGGATTCAAATAAAGATGGCAGTCAAAGGACGTGGAGATGGAAGAAGTAGAAGAGAAAAGAACGACAGATCCAAGTCGTGTATCTAGGTCACTTAGAACAAAGAGGCCCTCATATTCCAGAGTTGAATGTCCTGAGAGATTGGGATGTTAGGCAAAGCTCCTTCCCGACCAAATTCACCATCATGGCCGACAGAGACAGGGACCAATCAAAGGTCAAGCAGGGTCCCACATGACCCAAGCCGGGGGGTGGGGCAACCAGAGTTCGGTCGGTGTAACGTGTGTGTCAAGACGTGTGTGTGCATCTTCTAAAAGTAGTGCCTCGAGGTCCAAGATGTGAGTCATCTCAATCCAATTTAATCGCGAAAATCCTTCCATCTCCTCTCCCGAGCCGCCAATGATTAATATTCCGAGGTGTTTTGTGATTCATTAATCAATATAGTGTGCCGATTTTTCATCCACCGCCATCGATAACGACTGCCCAAACATACAAAACCCCATCCACTCCCGAGGATTCTCAGGACAAAGCACTTTATCACAGTGAAGTCGACAAGCATTTTTTTTATATTATAGAGAGTCGACAGGATGGACGAGAAAAACGAAACGCAAAACGCGGAGGAAGACACCGCAGAGGGAGAAAACAACCCCGCCGTAAGTACTCCCAAAATAGAACCACCCCCTCCGTCGGCAGAGTTGCCGGCCGTCTTGGCACGCCTCGCGGCGTGTTTATCTGCCCTTCAGACCACCAGCGACCGCGTGACCCATCGGACGGAGATAGAAGTCCAGAGCTTCGACGGGACCTACCCAGCCGCCCAGTTCTTTCGGACATATGACCAGAAAACAGACTGGGATGGTCTCACCAACACGGAAAAAGTGCTCCGCCTACCCCGTTACCTGAACAACAAACCGCTAGAACACTTCAGGAGGCTTCGGATGGAGACCCAACATTACATCCAGGTGAGACAGACCTTCCTGGATCTCTATCCGGAGACCAATGAGGCCACGTATGCCCAATACTTCTCCATGAAGCTGGCCGGACAGCCCAACCTGGAAGAATACTATCGGAATAAGACCGCGCTGGGTCTACAACTGGGCCTCCCACAAGAGGTCATCTTGGAGACGCTCACCGAGGGGCTGCCACCCTCCGACCAGCGCCTCGTCCGCATTGTGCCGCCAGAGAACCTAGGTGCATGGTTCCGGCTGGTGCAGCGGATCCGCGGCAGCGGCGCACCATCTCCAAAACCACCAAAGCCTGCGCCATCTGTCAGTCAACAAAACCCCCTCGAGGTCCCACGTTTGGGGAACTAGGACAACTTCCTGTGGCCACTCAGCCTTTTGATCTGGTCGCCCTCGACACCATAGCTGGACTTGCCAAATATGGTAACGCCAAAGCTTACCTCCACGTTGTGGTGGATCACTTTTCGCGCTACACGTGGACCTTCCCCTCAAAATCTACCAGCATCACCACCTATCAACAGGTGATAAAGCGAGTGTTGCAGGACGGCTCTCCGAAACGCCTACTCACGGATAGAGCGCCTGCGTTCACCTCACCAAAGTTCAGGAAGTTCCTGATTAACAGGAACATCCATCCCCTGCTCACCACCAGTAACAACCCCCAAGCTAATGGTCTATGCGAGCGCCTGAACGCTACCTTAACAGGCAAACTAAGGTTACTCCATTTGGAAAACCCCAAAGCCGCATGGACTAAGCTGGCGAAGCGCGTTACTGTGGTGTATAACAACACGCCCCACTCAGTTACCGGGTTCCCACCTGGCTACCTGATGTTCGGCGTTCTACCTCCCGAGCTCACTGAGCATGTAAACCCCTACCCCGTTTTAACCACAGCCCGACGGATAGCCCATGAACGTACCCAGGCCAAGCACCTCAAAGACAAACATGCCTACGACCAACAACATAAGACACCCCATTTTGAACCCGGAGATCTCGTGTTGGTAAAAGTTTACCATCACCCCAATACAGGCAAACTGGCTCCGTATTTCACGGGTCCCTACGAGATCTTAGAGATCATCTCTCCCAACGTGGTGAGAATAAACCGACCCAACCAACCTCTAAATCGGAATACCGACACAGTCCATGTAAATAAATTACAGTACTATAACGAAAATATTCGTTATATCGCACCTCCCACTCTGATACCACACCCTGCTAAACCCCAATCTAGGACGCTACCACCACTGTTCGAGCACCTCACCCCAGACCTCTTTACAGTTGAGCGCTTTGCTCCTACAATAGGCAATTGTACCACTACCACCCCTGTTGACCCACAATGTAACATTATCGCCCAACGCGATCTTCCCCAACCTGCAATATCCCGTCCAACCCATATAACCAAAGTTAAAACCCCAATCCCTACAGTTAGGGCTGATCCCAAACCAATTCCCTTACAGGCAAGGTTTTTTCGTAACGTGAAAACCTTCCCCTTGTTCCACCTCCTATACCTCATCAACCTTTCATCCTACCCACTGTACTATTACCCATGGCCACCCTACTGTATGTCAGTGTCTATACACTGCAGCCCAACCGTCTCTTCCAACTACAGGAAGCCCTATTCGAAATAACCATCGCCGTAGTGGAACTAATCCATCGAACCATAGGAATAATTCTCCCGGAGTTATGGACCATCCTTGTCCACAGTCATGCCTTGGTCGCTCTAATAGGTGAAATCATAGGAGAGATTTTCCAAACCCTCTTTAGAGCGCGCCAAGTCGAATAGCAATCTCCCCACCTTTACATCACTCGTCGATCACCCCGCTGTCAGCTGGCGTCCACTTTACAGAAACCTTCCGCCGCGCCGACGTCACGTCCTTTCCGATCACGTGACCGACGTCACATCCTCCCTGCGGAATGTAAACAAACCCGCCGTCACTTTTCGCGTGTCACCACACTTAAAGTTACTTTCTGGAACATACACTCACACACACTCGCATACATTCACGCACCTATATAGTTTTGGCAACCTTATGACCTACGACCCTATAATAAACAAAGATTGGACATTGTTATGTAAAAAAATATTCTTCTTTTGTGTATATTTTTGTTAACCAATTTTAAAGGACTTGTACACAACCAGCACTTTTATTTTTTTTTTATTTTTATTTTTTTTATTCCCACCATCCATGTCTATCACCCTTTCAATTTCTTAATCACCTCAAGTTTATTTTTTCCTTTTATTGTTTAAACCTTGTTTTGTCCTAACTGAATGAACAACTGACCTGACGCAATACTTCTCATGTATCAGCCTTCAGTTTATCATACAGGAGCTTTGATTTCTTTTTTTATGTTTTGTTTATATTTTTTCACCGCCCCAAAGGCTAATCAGATTTCTTTTTTCTTTTTTTTTTTTCCCTCCATCACCAAATTTTATTGTCTAGTTTTCTTTTTATTTCTGTTAATGTCTTATATGTTTTGTTTGGATTGCACCTCATAGAGTTTCTCTTGCTGTGGGTTTCCACACAGCAAGATTGAACACCTATGCAGGCAAGATTTTTTTTTTCCTCCAAAAAATTATCATATTTTTTCCTAGTTTAGCAAGCACCCCTATCTACTCAAATTTCTTTTTATTACTTATTTCCATCATTTACTTTCTCCCCAATTGTATCTAACCACTCACTATTTTAAAAAAAAATTTTTTTTTTCTTTCCCAAAAAATTATTTTTCTTTTTTCAGAATTTAATACAGATCCCTTTTAAAATTCTTATTCATAGGGGGCGCATCTGTAATATTATAAAGAATATTGTCTAATAAATAATTATGTACCATGTTGGATATAATGTATTCTGTATGGATTCAAATAAAGATGGCAGTCAAAGGACGTGGAGATGGAAGAAGTAGAAGAGAAAAGAACGACAGATCCAAGTCGTGTATCTAGGTCACTTAGAACAAAGAGGCCCTCATATTCCAGAGTTGAATGTCCTGAGAGATTGGGATGTTAGGCAAAGCTCCTTCCCGACCAAATTCACCATCATGGCCGACAGAGACAGGGACCAATCAAAGGTCAAGCAGGGTCCCACATGACCCAAGCCGGGGGGTGGGGCAACCAGAGTTCGGTCGGTGTAACGTGTGTGTCAAGACGTGTGTGTGCATCTTCTAAAAGTAGTGCCTCGAGGTCCAAGATGTGAGTCATCTCAATCCAATTTAATCGCGAAAATCCTTCCATCTCCTCTCCCGAGCCGCCAATGATTAATATTCCGAGGTGTTTTGTGATTCATTAATCGATATAGTGTGCCGATTTTTCATCCACCGCCATCGATAACGACTGCCCAAACATACAAAACCCCATCCACTCCCGAGGATTCTCAGGACAAAGCACTTTATCACAGTGAAGTCGACAAGCATTTTTTAAATATTATATACACATATTGGAGTCAATATATATTGTCATCTATATATATAACATAGATTCCAGTTGTAAAGTTTGAAGCCATCTCCTCCAAAGGTACTTAATTATAAATATCCATCTATATACCAAATATTTCGTTATTTTTTGCTTCACATGACCGTTTTATTTTTATTTTCCAAATATTAATAGATTTATTTATTTTTTATTTATTCGATTTTGCAATCGTAGATCTTTTGCCTTCAAATGTTTCTTATCTTATTTGTTATTTATCATCATCGAATTGTTTGTTATTAAAACACGTTATTATTGTATTATTTGTTCTTCTTTAGCTCCTTCAGATAACAGCCTTCCCTTCTTTCTGAAGAGGCATCAGTTTCCACTAAGGTCTGATTTTGCTATGACTATAAATTTAAGGCTCAAGGCCTAACCTTTGCTAGAGTGGGTCTCTTGCTACAAGAGCCTGTGTTTACACATGGACAGCTCTATGTGGCTTTTTATCAAGTGCGAATTTTGGATAGCATACATGTAAAGTTGAACCAAGATATATAAAAAACAAGAAATACAATTTAATTTTCTGATTTGTTATTATTTTTCTTTTTCTACTTTAAATGTATTTATCTAAACATTTCACCAATGGCTATAGTTCCTCACCAGAAATAGCTTACCATACATGATGATGTGGAGGAGCAAAATAACTACTTCTTTTAGTTTTTTCATTTTGAATATATTTATATAAATTTAACCAATGCCTATAGTTTCTCACCTGAAAGGATTATTTAGTATTATTTGTTTGTTAAAAAACTATTTATTTTCAATTTTTCCGATTTGGACTTCCCTTTATTTACTTTTTTTTTCCACTGCTCTATACATGAATTTTGTACATTTTCAGTTGCCACCGTCGCCTCTGTAATACCTTTTTAGCGGTAAAGTTGTATTTAAACAACAATCAACTGTCTAAATTTGAATTTTTAAATGGTCGAATTATCTGAAGAGTCGGATTTTCGATTAGTGTCGAATTACAGTTTGTTATATGATAGGCCGTAGATCGGGACATCCAAACATGGTCAAAATAGTATGTGTCGAATTTACAAGGTTATACTCTATATATATAAAACTATAATTGTAATTTTTTATGAGGTTCTTTAAATCAATTCATTCGTTTTATATGTTGTCTTAGCTTCAATATATTTGAGTTGTTTGCAACTTCATTTTATGATTTGTTAAAAAGAAATATTTTTTCATTTTAAATATTCTTTTTAGGCATAAGCACCAATGCCTATAGTTTCTCACCTGAAAGGATTTTTTTTGTATTAAATTTTGTAATTAAATTTTGTATTCACTAATAAACTATTTATTATCAATTATTTTGATTATCGGTCTTCTCTTTATTCACCTATTTCCCCCACTGCTCTATACATTAATTTTCTACATTTTTGCACCGTGCTGTCTAATATGTTGTTAATGATAAGGTCTGTTATGGATGATTCCATTCTCATTTTGATATATAAATATATAAGAACAAACCGAATGTATATACTTATAAAGTATTTTTACTCACCCTTATATTTGAAATGATGCTTCTTGGAAATAAGATTACACCCATTGCAATATTTAAGCCACTATCTCTACTCTTAATGTCTCTGCGGGCCCTTCGGGTAAACCCGGGGCGTTGCCTGGGTTGCTCGGCTAGTATATTTAAAATTTGCATAGTATTATTTTGTCAAAATTACTATTGTCTTATGAATTTATAATATCAAATTACTAAATTTAATCAGCATTTTTCAAATTTTATTACAGCTTATCAACACAAGGTTATTACTTTTTTTTTACAAACAAATATCTATTTTTTTAAATAACAAAAAGTCATCCTTTCCTATTGTTTATTTTCTTTGTTGTTGCTTTCTTCTTCTGATTTTATTTCTGATGATGATAAGTTATATATTCTGTTTTTTTTTTTTTTGCTGATGACTCGTTACAATATTATTCATTTTATATTACAATTATAAAATTAAGAAATAATAGGTTATTAAAATACTAATATAGAAAACGGAAAACATAAGAGCGACGGAATAAAAACTTATCAGCCCACCTTTATGCTCTTCTCTGTTATAATCCAAGAATATTTTTAATTAGTTAACTAATATAGATAAAAATGTGTGTACGGGATTATTATAAGAAATGAAAAGACACACTTCCATCAAACTAGAAGAAAAACTATCTATACGTGATCGATTGTCTTTCTTTTTAATCTTTAGCTAGTTGTTAATATGCCATGAATACTTCGTGGAAAATATAGAATCTAAAGGTTCTGAGCCTCTCCGGCCATAGACAGAGAATCGATGGTCTTCAGTGTCCTTTTAAATCTTTCCAAACTGATGTTGTATATTTCATTTCCCTTTGGTCAGTGTTTTCTCTCTCTCCTATTGAAAACATTCAAATTTAAATAATTATATATTCAACAAACGCACAAAATACCGCAATACCCTGTCTAAATATCACTTATTGCTTTTTGATTGATACAGAGAGAAAGGGAGTATAGATAGAAAAATAATACTAATTTTCGGCAACTTATCGTTAATTTGAAAAAATAAATAAATAAATAGCATAACACACCTGACTGTTCTTTTTTTTTTTTTAGCTGTATGCGAATGAACGCTCTTCCTGTTAACAATGATTAATGACAAAAAGTGCATTGCTTTAGGAATTCTATAATAATATATGTGATGAAGAATTGTCACCAAGTGTTACAGCCCACGGGGCAAGAAAGAGGAAACTCGAGACTCCAAAAAGAAGGCAGGCGTCGAAGTGTCGTACTGGCTCTAAACTGTCCCCCCAGGAAGATGGAAGGTTTTATAGGGCCTGGAATGACCCATTCCTGGTCTTGGTCAATTAGACCTTTCTGGATTCGCGAGCGGGTGATCTCCTGAATTAAGATTATGAGTTCCCAATTCTCTCTTTGTACCAACACCTTTTGAGTTTAAAATTATTTATTGATTAGCATGCGATACAATTAAACATATAGAGCTTTATACAATTATCTATTTGAGAATCAATTCAAATTTTATTCACATGCTCAGTAATGATTGAAATTGTGTTTTAATATCAACATATAAATTGCTTAGTGGATTTATTTTTAAAAACCAATGATTTGCGATAAACAGGTTACGTGTGATTTAAATATTTAAAGGGAATGTTATAAATGTGTGATACATAGGATTAATAAAAGTGGAAATATTTTGAACGTAAATAAAACTCATTAATTTATTATTTATCAATAAATGATTTATTATTGAGATTCATTTTGTTGTTTTTAAATATAGTAATTTGCACCTTTATGAGATAAAATACTAGATTGAGAATTCGAAACTATTATAGACGTGATTGATTCTTTTTTTAAAAATTAGACCATTTTCTACAGCCCTTACTGCAATGAGAGATTATTGGGAATGCCTGGCTCATCAGTGGTGAACCTTCCCAGCCCTCACATTAATCTTTCATTAACCGCTGGGAGGGTTCACTACTCATGACCCAGGCCCTTCCATTAATCTTTCATTGCAGTAAGGGCAGTAGAAAATTGTTTAATTTTTAAAAATAATCATACACTTCTATAATAGTTCCGAATTTTCATAACAGATGGCGCACTAATGTATCATATTAATAACTAGTATATATTGTATAAATAATTCTATAGTTTATTTATTATCTTAATTATTTTACTTTAACATTTACTTTATTGTATGTGTGTCAATTATATTTTATGTCAGATCTGTGTTCAGAGTTTTGCCTGATTATTTACTGTGGCGAGCTAATAATCTTCATTCGTCTATTTTAAGTGTTTTGTGTGGGAAATGTTAATCTATGAATCTAAAAAGATAAATTTTAACTGATATTATTCGTTAAGTAAAAAAAAAAAGATACATAAACTCCACAATCCGTAGCCCTTTGTTCAATACTTCTATATCCTTCGAATAAGAACGTAAAATATATAAATATATACCGTTTATATAATGACAAAATAAAATGACAAAATGTCCCTAACGCCCCAAATGCCTACTCAAATAACTGCTAAGAACACCAAGTTCTAAACTCGTTATAGATAGACTAGACGTATAAATATTTAAAAAAAGTTCTTATCAAAGGAGAATATCAATAAATGCAGCATTCAATCTGTGTAGATATGAGATATGAAATCTCTGAAGTAGCCAAATAAAATTTTTTCATTGGCCATTTCATAAAGCAGACAAAACTTTAACATCTTTTTTTTTTTTTGCTTATCCCTAGTACACGTGGTACAGGCCATTATAATCATGGTGGGTAGTTAGCGACTGCTTTTACTGTAAGCGCACCACATGTCTACACATGTGAAAAGCAGTTCGACTTTGCACTTACAAATGTACCAGAGCCCTGTTTGGTTACTTGCACTCGCTGGTCGGGTTGGACTTTTGCAAGAATCGGGGGCCATTGGAGCATTTTTTTTAAACAGAAAAAAAAGTGTCCAATGCCTGAATCGAACCCGGGTCGTAGTGGTCGAAAACCAAACGGTTTAACCAGCCTTCCACCGACCCCCTAAAGGACATTAACGGAATGGTGCCCTCTTCATAAGAAAATTCATCAAAAGACTGTTCCCACTCTAATTCCGACAATTTTCTATATACAGTGCGTTATGTTATAGATCTGCCCTGTTGTCAGAACATGTTTAGATGTTGATATATTTTGCTTCTGCATGGGGGCTAATGTGCATTTTTGTACTCGCTCAGTTCAACTATTCTCGAATATAACGAAAGGTTTTTCAGCTCTCCATAATCTTGTGTAAATTTCATTAGAGAGTGCCAGCGTGATTTGCATACCATCAAGTTATTATGTTAATTGTGGGGCCCATTGTACACTGCTAATTGGATAATGGAAGATGTCTAAGTGCGCGTCCGCTAATTGTGGGTCTTCTGCATTATTTAATACAAAGTCGAGCTGAGGAGAGTTTGGAAGATAAAAGGGGCGTTTACGGTGGGGGCCACTATTGGGGGGAATAAGACTCGGGGAAGATTATGGGATATTTAAAAGCAAATTTTAATTGAAATAATAATTTGATTGTGTCACCGCATTTTCTATCAAAATAAATCCTATTAAATGCGACTTCCTTGTGATTGGAAAGAGTTCTCAAGTGTACGTGTACCTCTAATATTTCTAACAAAAAATTGAGAATCAGAATTTGTTGATGCTTTCATTATATTATGACAAAGGATCCGGCTTTGCGTTTTTATTGAACGTCTATTCACAGCCAATATTTCTTTTAAAATTCAAATAATATTGGAAATATTATAATGATAATAAGAATTATTATCGTTAATGATATTTGTAAACATCATTAAAAAAAGGAATATGCAAATAAGTCTAATAGGGGCGTAAAGCTAAAGGGGCTGATAAACGATGACGGTGAGAGTTTTTACGTTACGAACTTTTGATCGCCGAAAAAAAATTACCAAGATTCGTCAAATAATATAAAAATCTATGCGAAACAACAAACCCATATATAATAAAGGTAAACATTAAGACGCGAGTGTTTCTTTCCCAAATAAATCAAAATTCTCTACTGTCCTTACTGGGATGAAAAAAAAATATTGGAAGGGCTTGACTCATCAGTGGTGAACCCTCCCAGCGGTTTCGCCAACTTAGTCTACCAGACCGCTTCTATAGAGCTCGAATACTGTATTGGATCATTCTGCTCATATATGTTATACTGAAGGGTGGAGTCAGAAATGGTATTTAAGCAAACTATAGACTTAGCTTTTAGGGCAGTAGAATTACATTTGAATATTTGCATCGAGCAACGCTCTTCCACAAACAATAAGGACAAGGCCAGTTAGGCATAAATTAATACAATTCAAAAACGCGCCTTCCACTTCCATAACCATTTCCATGGCTACGTACCACCTGAAACCACCCTTGGATGGCTCCAGGCGCGGCTGGCACGCTTCGTGTGGGGTACTATCTGAATCTCGTGGCTTCCCGGGTGAATCCTTGCTAGTCTAGTCTCCGAGGGTAGAATCGGCCTGCTTGACATCGAGGGCCAGTTTCAGCTTGTCTGCTTGAAATAGGTGCAGGCTTTATTGCGCGGCGCCGCCAATGGCTACTCTTGGATGGTCCTCATTCTGGCGTGGCTGACACCACCGGTTCCTTACTTCTGGCCCTCATCGAGGGGAAAGATACTTCTGGGTCTCTGGGAAGCCGGGTATAGTGTTTTTGAGCTGGATCACCGAGTTATTCACCTTGCCAGACTAAGGTCTCTGCGTCTTTGAGGCGACAACAAATTCTTGCGGCCGCTAGACCTGCTAGCTCCCGAGTGCGGGCTACAGGCGACTGTCGGTGACTTCTCCGATGGCGCGACTGCCCTAGCGTGATCAACGCGGGTTACTGGAAGCACAGCTTCTGGAAACCTTCTGCCAGCGTCTCCTGAAGTAAAACGCCAATTACAACCATTATATGGAGCGAGAGGTAGATACCATCGTCCTGCGGGGATCGGCGACTTCCATTACCCACCTCACCAGTCAGAGGGCGCGAAGGGCACTGGATTCGGCACGGCCGCAAGAGCATTCTGTTTCCGAGAGAGCTGCGCGGTGAACCCCCACCGTGTATGTACCCCGATCCATCCCCTGGGCCGACCTTTGTTGCAACTGCTTCTGGGGGCACGACGCAGATGTTAACCTACGACTGGCCCTCCACGCCCTATCCCATTCTGACCATCCGGGTTTCGAGGCGTTCTATTTTCGACGCCTGTAAGTTTAGCGACGAGTCGCTGACCCTTAGATATTGGAATCTCCGAGCCGCGCGACTCCTGCTCAGGAAGGTGTTTACCTCCTTCGAAGTTCCCCTGGACTGCAGGCCTGGGCCATCGGCGTCGGCCTCCATCCCCCAGAGGCAATGAAATTGACTAGTGTGTCGAAGGCTATCATCTACAAGTACCATCTTGGTTTTGAGTTGGGTAACTCCAGCCAACTTATCGACCTGCCTACTCTGTGGGTAAGAACTCTTGCAATCCATCGGTGACGGAGTCTTTCCCGCGGTGGGTGCCACCAAAATATTTATCATTATTTAAATATTTTTATTCAATTTTTTATTCAATCATTTATAACCTTATATGAACGATATAAAAAAGTAGTTACAATCTCAATCTCTCTCTCTCAGTTGTTACTCTAGCGTTACTTGAGTTAGATTATCTTCAACTCTTCATTTCATCTGAAACAAATCCTCATAACAGTACTTTGATTGCAGACTACCTTCATAGAGATTTATCTAGTTGGAATTTCACCTTCTTTAAGGCCTATGATTATGTCTCCTGTAAGATTATAAATTTGCTTGTATTTTGTTTCTGTCTAGGCATTCTATGGAGAATAAAGATGATCTTAAGAACAAAAAGACAAGATAACTCTAATGAATGATACACTAGAAGGCTATTTAAATACCCTTTCACGAATAAACACGTCTATTTTCATGTACTTATATTTAAATTAATATTTCAGGATATTAATCATATATACACGCCTTAATGTTCCTATACAAATTTCTACCGAAGTGTTTATAGGTGATGCGTTTTTTGTGACCACTGTATATATTGTTATTATTTGGCATGGAATATTTTGGACAAAACAACTTTAAGCTCTATCATATATATATATATATATATATATATATATTGTTTAAATACTAGAGGGGTATATATATAATATATATGTATTTAAGTGTATATATTTACATACAGCCTCTTTATGGAAAGAATGGAGATATAAGAACACACAGTAGTCACACACAAGGGAAAATAAATATTCTCAAAATAATTACTTTTCGAGAAATCTCAAGCGACATACCAGCTCATACCTCATTAAAAAAGGATTTAGAGGTTTAAAAAAGTGCGAAGTAAAATAGAAATATCCGTCAAATTTTATTGACGACCTGCATAACAAAATATTCCATTTCTTTTGACTACGCCAGGCCTGAAAATGACTTTCGGCTTTGTCCAAAATGTTTCATTCATTTTTTCCTCCACGATCCCAATAAATTTGACATTATTGCCCTTTTATATATAAAAGTCAACATGTCCTCCACAAAATATTTCTCCTTTTTTATTTTATATTTTGTTGTAAAGAATGCTTGTCGCCTTTAAAAAATAAGGATTAAAAATTGATTTTATGTCCGAAGAAAATGGAACTTTTAAGTTGAAAATCTGATAAATAAATTTGTGGCTAGGCAGCGTCAATATTTCAGAGCGAAGTTTTGCCGGTGTTTAAAATTTAATTATTTCAGGAGAGCTGCTGCCGCTGGAGAGAATCTGGAAGTGGCCTTCTTTGATTGTGAAACCTTTCAAGAAATCAACAATCTTGGCGCTGAAATTTTTATGAAATATTTTTAAACCATATAAATTCGATTATGATATTATTTTATTTCACAATTATATATAATATTTGAAATAACTTTATGAATACATTTGGTCCCCGTTAATTGAAAAGATCAAATATACATTAATTTATAATGTCTTCAATATAAAATATTTTAATGCTAAATTTAAAACAAAGCAACCACGACTCATTATATACAAATACTCGTCAGCATTGTAAGAAGATGCATAGTGACAAATTACTAATGTAGAAAGACTTTTCTCTTACAATGAAGCATTATATTTTACTTTTTTTCTTTGCTCTTTAAATATGCAAAAAGTAATATATATTATCAAACCGTATGTGAAGTTGTGTATTAATCTGATAATTAGTTATGTCTATATGTTTTTTATAGTTAATTATTATAGGAAGTAATTTACATATATATGTATAGCAAAGGAATGCACCGCGGTATGAATTATCTTTATGATTCAATACATAAATTTGAATATATATAAACACAAACGTATACGATTCTTCGCCTAAATTATTAAAAGCATATAATATTTATTTGCTTGTAATTAGTTTATTAATATCAAAACGAAAAGGATGAACTTTCAGAGAATCTCCTTATTCTGCACTATTTTAGCAAGAAAAGGAACACAGTTGAAATCAATTCAATGTATTGCCATAGAGTTCATAAAATATATAGTGTAAGAACATTCATTATCCGTAAACTCATCTTTTCATTTGAAGCAAAAAGAGAAGTAGATAGAAAGTATATGTCAGCATTTAGGGATTTGTATACGATGTTCGAGTGAGAGCTTGCGGCCACAGTGCAGTGAGAAAGAGCTGAGACTTGCGAGGATCCATGGGGAGCAGAAACGTCCCACGAGAGATTAATTGTTTGTTACACAAGGTTAATTAACTGGCTTCACATTGGCGATCTATTTCTAACTCTCTTACACAAACAAACAGAGGAATCACGTAAAGAAATGGCCCCGACCATAAATGACCATGTTTTGTATAGTGGCCGAGCAATATCTAAGAATATTGTAAAGTTGTTGAATGACAAAATTATAATTTCCGTGGGTACAATGGATTTTTATAACTCTTTATATAACCCTAATCAATAAACGAATCACAGAAGGATGCAAATTAAAACAACAATAAAAAACAGCAGTTACAAACTCACCAATTGCAGCACAGTAAAGGAAATCTGGAGCAGAACTGGAGACGGAAGTTGGTAGAACCTTCTAGAATCTTCCAGTAAGTACACCTGCGGTATGCAGCAGCCTGACCTCTTGAGACAACAGCTCGCGCCTGCTTCGAGCACACCACGCAGCTTCGTTCTTCTCCGTCTGCTCTCTTTTGGCATGAGCACTGCATCCCTATATATCCCGGAGTAGATCTTTCCAGAATGCTAAAGGTCAGTCAGCCAGCACTAAGCCTCGTGCAATCACTTTAAATTGGCCAATCAGTTGTTTCCGATTTTTCTACATTATTCTATAGAACATTCTATTCAATTTTTTAAATTTGATGTCGACTTAGAACGCTATGTCCCCCTAGGGACACTTACATTTTAAGGGTGAACAAAACATAAAATCAAAAGAAAGATCATTTGAAATATGTAAAAGAAGTAGCGTGAAATTTAGTTAGATTAAAAGAGACAAAATATCAACACAATTGAAATATGTATAAAGGCTTGGTATGCAAATTCAGTTAAATGGAATCAGTTGTAAAGTA
>CP092877.1:8921286-8942580 GCA_030710605.1 Cordylochernes scorpioides
GATCAATGATGAACCTTTTAGGTTTCGAAGCTTGTTAATAAAGTTGGTTCGAATACTTTGCCATTTCTTTTTGCTTTGATCCTTTCCCCCGATTTTTACCTATATAGGATTTGTAAGTTGAAGCGATTTTTATTTAATAACTATATTACCTATGAAGGGAGATCTCACACACAAAATCTATAGAATAAAATGTATTGAATATTTAAATAGAATAAAACTATCCATTTTACTTGAGAAACCAACTCCGGTTGAAATCCCAATTTAAGCAATAAGGGAGAACGCTCCAACAATTCTGCCTAATCGGGTTCCAAACTGAGTCTAGCCCTTCTTATTTGCATTATTTATTTTTATTGATCATTTTGTGAACTTTATTTTTTACCGCAATGATGATAATTGAAAATTCAAAATTCATATATTTTAACCTTTCCAATTAAATATTTTTGAAATAAACGCTATTTTGAAGTTATAAATATATATATTAGCTTTAATCGTATAAAAATAAATTAATTTTCTTGGAATATTGTCTGTGACCCACGCGTTTTGAATAAAATTCTAGTAAAAATATATATATCGTATATTTAAAACTGTATAATAATGACACTTTTAGTATATGTCACATATCTCCCAATTAGTTAGAGTCGATGCCTTAAAATATCCTACCTTCTATTAAAATGTACACTGTTTATATTTGCTACCACCCTCATATTTTGTATATATGCTATATCTTTATTAATAATACCTGGAAACCCCTATTTGTATGTAAAACTAAAAATGTTGACGTCCAAATAAAGATCCAAAGAGAGAGCGGTCAGCTGGTGGCAGGGACAGAGGGGAGGAAAAGCCAACGCCCAGCCCATGTGGGGCCCCCAGGGACTCTTTATAGACGACCCCTGAAAAGCAAGACAGGTTTTTGGCAGGGGGTCAGCAGATGGTTCTAGGAGGTGTCTCTCGGCAGACGGCTTCTGTCTAACATACAGTCTCTCCCTCCATGTCTCGGGGATAAGCATCCAAGTTTGTGTCATGGCCTCTACCTCTGTCTCGTGGGCTCCTCCCGATCACTCTCGGTGTTAACATCTAGCCCTGCCTCTGCTTCTTGTTGTCCGCGTGTGGGAAGAACATCAACACTCGCCTCACGTACACGACTGCCAGCTTATCCATACGTCGGCACATTTGCAACAATATTACACATATTTTTTAAAAATAAGCTTGTAAACATTCCTGGCTCACCTGAAGCATGAACCTGCTGTATGCTTTAAAACAAAAGATGCGTAAAAGATGGACGCGATTGGTTCATCGAAAAATTGATTAAATAAAAACTCTTATAAAAATCAAAATAAGCCTTATTTTTAAAATATAGATATTATGGATTGCTCTATATTCATAATATAGAAGTTATATAAATTTGGCAAAATCAGCTCAAAGAGAGTGAGAGAGAGTTTCAGAAGTTTTATTGTTTCAATGCATTTATTAAAAGGGAGTGGTTCCTTTTTATTCGACATGAATTCCTTCCTAACGCACTTTATTTCGGCCAGATCGGCCCTTACAGCTGAAACTCCTCTTTGTTGGATTCAGCCGATTCCATAACTCCACTCGTAGATTGTAACGAAACCTGAATTGAAAATTAATGTTTTATATATAATCCCTATTAAAATAATTATCGTTTAAATTATATACGAAACGTAAACTATCAAACATTTATCAATATTTTTATTCATCCCAAGTACACGGGGTACAGGCCACGATAATCATGGTGGGTAGTTAGCGACTGCTTTTTGTGTAAGTGCACCACATGTCTATACATGTGAAAAGCAGTTCGAATTATGACTTACAAATGTGCCATAGCTCCGTTTGGTTACTTGCACTCTCTGGTGGGGTTGGACTTTTGCAAAAGAAGTGTCCAATGAGGGATTTGATCCCGAGTCGTAGCTGTCGAAAACCAACCGTTTCGACCACCCTCCCACGGACCCCCTTTAATGAGAAACAGAAAATAAAAAGGGCCTCAGACCAAGGCAATTATTACATATATTTAAAAATAAAGAAACAAAATTGAAAGAAAGAATGCTTAATATTGAAACATCAATCTAATCACGTTATTCTCTCATATTTTTTTGCTGAAAAAACATGCAGCAGATAGTACAGACCGAATTTATATTACACAGATTGCAAATATTAATTCTAAATTTTTGACGAACCCTGTAAAAACAATTATTTATTTATGAACTAGGTTTCAATGATGTGCGACACTTAATAAAGTCATTTGAACTGGTACTGGTTATGAAATTGTAACCATCCTTGGGGGTACAAGTTGGCATAATTCGAATTTGACAAAATTGATGTTACATATAACTTGTACAAGGGTAAAAAATGCATTTTAAAGAGGTGCTTTTAAATTTTTATTTTAAATCAACAGTTTAAGTAAATAAACAGTTATATTTATAATTAAAATATGTTTACAATTAGAAAAAAAATATTTCAGAGTTATTTTAATTTTTTTTATTGAAAACGTATTTGCAGCCCAATAGCCTGATGAAGCGTGAATGCTATTCCTCTTAAATGATGAAATTCTTGGCAAATATTTTAGTTAAAAGTATATTAAGTTATAAAATGTATTCCAAGCGACTCACAGAGCAGACGATGTGATTGATGGCAGTCGCTATCACCATACGTCCAGGCATGCAGAAGCTGTCCCAGTTCACATCTAGATATTAGAGCCCTGTCTTGTGCCTTCTATTGGAAGGGTGTGAAGTAGCAACATATTTTATAGCTGAAAAGCAACGTTTTAAAACCACATTTTTAATTAAATAAAAAAATATGGGTTGAATAAAACATTTTTATTTATTTATTATTATTTAAATTTTCACAAAATTCAAATCTTCCTTTTTTTTCAATTTTATTAATCAACCAGGCGCGATATTAAAATATTTGCGCCTATTACAGAGGAAACAAACAAAACAACAAATAAATTAGAACTTTGAAATAAATATTCACTTATTTACATGTATTATTCGACAGAGTTCATAAAATTTATATAAACAAAGTGGCAGATGTAAGAGAGTTAAATGATTTATATCAGGGAACAAACAATGTCTCACTTCTGCAAAGTTCGGACAGTCGTAGATAAGGTGAAGAGCAGTTTGTTCAGTTTCTCCGCAGGAACAATCAAATTCCCATTTTAAAATGTTCATATATCAATTTTCTTACTCAAGGCTATATTGCACACCAAATTGTTATCATTTATTAAGAAGGCCAATACGATGCATTTGTTTTGATAAGGTATATAATAAAATTCGTAATGTTTCAAAATTGGTTTATATATATATATTATTTATTAAATTAGAAAATATTATTGTTTTATTTGATTACTTTTTAAATGTCCGTTTAACATTCAGGACTCGCTAATGTTTTAGTGCTGTATGTTTTTCTGAATAGTTTATTGTTATTGTATATTTTTCTACTACATATACGAGGGCCAACAATCCGAAAACAGGTTGGCCAAATATCAGGGAACAGCCTAAATCAATGTTTAGCTGATATCTGGTCCACTAGATGGCGCTCTGCCATCTAAAAAATCTCATGTGAATGGTCAGGAAATGCCATTTTTTTTGTTTTAAATATATTTAATTATTTTCAATTTTTTACCGGTAACTCTTAGTTTATATTATTAAAAGAACATGCAAATTTCCATATATATTACAGATTGTTATAATTAATTCAGCGAATTATTATATATATATTACAATTGAAATTAAGCCTAAATTTTAAAACTATGATAATTAAGTACATTTTTATTATTATTATTTTTTAATTTTTAAAACTATTAAGTCTCAGTAATTAGTATCTAAACGTGAAGAAAAGTTAAGTCAGAAGATATTTTTAATGATAATTAAATGCATGTATGCAGCAGGCGGGCAGAAAAATCTGCTTCTTTAATTAGGCTTAACAAGGAAGTGGTTATTCTGTTCTAAAAAAACAGGCTTAAACTGATTTACTAAATAAAATATATATTAATTATTCAGTCTTGCCTCAAATAAAAATAATGTAGCAATTTTTTAAGTTGACGTTTCTCGTGATTCTGTGTTATTTTATTTTCAACAAAGGACAAACGGGGTATTTCCGCGGGGGTCTTTATGATTTATGATGTCTTCTGCTCAATAATTTATCGTCATTTTGGCACAAAAATGCCGAGTCATCCTGGAACGTCCAGGTATGGCGATTCCTCAATTTTCTTTCTGTTCTCATCTTTATTTAAGTTCAATGATAAAACAATATTATACGATTATTTTCTCCTGCGCGGTTCTATAAGTATCCCTTTAATTATGTGGTATTTGTAAAAAATATATATTTTTTATTAATAAACCAAATCAATATTAACTTTAAATCATTTCTAATTATTCCATAACAAAATTAATTGGCGAATTACATTTAAAATACATATTCAAACTCATAAATAGAATAATAAATTTGGTTTAAAAGGCGATTCATTGAATATATTTTTATTAATAAGGGCATGCCTGTTTCTGTGAATTATGATATTTCAGAGAGTTAATTCTTCCTTTTTCAAATTATGGAACAATAACTCGGTGACCAGAGCTGTTGGACGTGCATCGACTTGCTCCGGTAAATATTGCTTTTTATTATTATTTAAAAAGTTTAATAACAATTTAATATGATTTCATATTCAGTTTAGAAAATGCAGGGTATATAACAAAACCAGTCCAATACAATAGTAGAGCGGTCTAGAGATTAATTTGGCGAAACCGCTGAGAGGGTTCACTACTGATGAGCCAAGCCCTCTCATTCAATAACTCATATCATTGCAGTAAGGTCTGTAGAGATAATATTTGATGATATTTAAAAGAAACACATTGCCAGTAAATTTATTTTGTGTAAAATTTTAACGATAGATGGCAATAAAATTTAATTTACTAATATATATTGGTTATGAAAACATATTTTGCGGAAGAGCTTTGCTCGATGCAATACCTTGAAATTATATGTATGTACCTCTACAGACCTATAAGCTTATGTCCATAGTTCACTAAACACCCCTAAGCTGCCTTCCATAGAAAATGCAGGGTATATAACAAAACCAGTCCAATACAATAGTAGAGCGGTCTAGAGATTAATTTGGCGAAACCGCTGAGAGGGTTCACTACTGATGAGCCAAGCCCTCTCATTCAATAACTCATATCATTGCAGTAAGGTCTGTAGAGATAATATTTGATGATATTTAAAAGAAACACATTGCCAGTAAATTTATTTTGTGTAAAATTTTATATTCAGTTTAAATAATTAAAAATTACATATGAGATAGGAATGAATTTTTCTTCTTGGTTAAGTAAATAAATATGGGGAAATCGATTCTATCTCAGTCAATAAACACTAAACTTGATGAAATAATAAGTTATTTCGATAACAAGTTCAAAACTAATCTCAAAATAATCTCACAAAAATGATATAACTAATTTTTTGTCTATGATATATCAGGCAAAAAGTGGAATTGAATCTTCAGAAAATTTAAATAAACAAAATACAATTATAATAATATTGTCTGAAATTATTAATAAAACATTAGATAGAAAATTTGAAAATAATTTTAAAGAACTGCCCAAAGCTAATCCTATGTTCAAGTAGTACCACAAGATACTGAACTTATTAATCAAAACAACAAGGATATAAAGATGATTCAACATTAATCGTGGCCTCAAACAACGGTAAAACTAACCATGATTCAATCATAAGATTGAATTTGAACATAAGATGCTCTCTAAGAGAACAAAAAATCGGCAATAAAAATTACCTCTAGTCTGCTGGATGCTAATATACTACGAGAATAATTGGAAAAGTCAGAAGAACTGTAAGTAGTAAGCAAATTTACAAACCTAGGCCAAGAGATCCAACAATAGTTGCATCATAGTAGTATATTAATAGCAATAATAGTAATAGAAATAAATAATAACAAATTAACCGAACCATCTTAATTTGTACAAACGGCATGCAGGTTGAATTTGAAATTGGAGGGAATGGAAATTGCAATGAAATTTCTTTTTGCAATGAAATCTAATACACCCTTTCAGAATTTATTTTTAAGAGTCTCTCCAAAAGTATATAAAAATATCAAGAACAATTAATAGTGTAATTTTATTGAATTCGATCGGTGTTTTTGAATACAACCCGACTCATAAAGAATTGTCACAAAGTTAAAGTTTGTAAAAACTGTGGAATACAGGGTGATCACAGCTGCAATGGAGGACTGGGATGATACAATTGCTTGATATACCCTAAATATAAAAATAAAATATTTCAACAATTCATACACGAAAGAATTCAGAACACAATATACACAACAACCGTTACAAACGATAGGTTCCACAAGGCCAAGGCTCGCCATTCTTTACCCGCTAAGGTCACTTTGCTAAGAAGACGATGAAATCGGTATGGTGGAACTTCGAGGATGTTCTCCATTTCGAGCTTGTTCCGAATGGACGATCCGCAGACGCCGATCTGTACTGTGAACAGATGGAACGGGTCCACGCCAAGTGGACGGAGAAATTTCAATTACGGTTTCACCGTAAACTCCCAGAAAATCGCTCAAAGAGCTGGAACACCGATGCCCTTTTATCCTGTGACCTATGAACAAATTTAATAAAAGACGAAATCACGCACATTACATTTAGTTACTCTCTATCTGTAAGGCACAGACAAGAACTCTTGGGTGATTTGCGTACAGAACAATTCAACCATCAATGACTCCAATTGTTCTGTACACTTTTAGATTGGTGCACTATGATGTTGGTTCGTTTAGATTAAAATGGTCTCAAGCAAAGGTGACAATATATATATTTAAAGAGGATCAACGTTGTATACAAAAGCAAACTAAAATCGAATAAAAAAACTATTGTTTTTCTTTTCCCCGCAAATTACATTAGGCCTAGCGAAGAAGTACGTTTATCTCATCAGGCAAGCTGTGCGCTCTATTCTACAAGCCTCACTACCCTACCACGACAACTGCCGGCACAGGCAACATCGCCTTTTATATAGGCAAAAGATAAAACAATAGAAAAATGCAAAATAGCTATTTGCATAAATATAAAATACAAATTATCTATGTTCCTAACACCAATATTTTACTGGACTGTTTTTTATTGTATATATCTGGCACTCTAAAAGAATTTCTGGTTAAGGTTATTATTGAAATTATGGCCATAAGATATTTTGACAATAGTAATAAAGGTTTACATAGAAATTATTTTATTTGACAAATATTCACTACCTATTTGCATTTCTTACAGATAATTATTGAGGCAAATGAGTAGTTTCATTTATAAGTTTTTGCTAAGTGTAACTTTTGCTTCAAAATAACTAAAGAGTGATGGTCAACGTAGATATTCAAGTTGAAAGAAGAAATGTATATAGGTTGTTTATGTAATATATTCTGAATTAAATATAACGTCTATTAAATGTAACGGCCACCTCTCCCGTAAAAGCGCTGCGCCGTCTCTGCAATCCAGCAGACTCGAGTCGATGTCAAAGTCGCAACATTAGACATTGGCTTTTCAATCTATTACATCTCTGGAAATTGATTGTTTAATAATTTAAAAGTTTTAATTATCCCAAGTGAGAGAGAGAGATCGGAGATTATATTCTTTATTTCTTCTACTTCAATATATACTCTGCTTTTATTGTTCATTTGTGGTTTGTATAAATATATTTTTTTACGATGCACTAGCGCGCCATCTGTTATCAAATTATAAAACTATTCTAGACGCGTAATATTCTTTTTAACATAAAACAATTTCTACTGCCCTTACTTTAAATTTTCCATTGCAGTAAGGGCAGTAGAAATTGTTTTATTTTAAAAAGAATATTACGCGTCTAGAATAGTTTTGTAATTTGTATCTTTTTGTTGATTGTTAACTGAAGACGTCAAAATTTTGATTTTCGTCTGGAATTAACTTGTCCATTAATTCGATCATCTTTTGTTCTTTTAAATTTTCTGGTGATTAATCAATAATGGATATTCACTTTTGTTCTTTTGGTATTCTCAATTTCGAGATAGAGAGAGAACGCATGGTACAAGCTTTAGTAATCTTGGGGAATATAGGGTTGAGATTTCTCAGAGTGTAAGAAGTATTTCAATCTCTGTATTTATAGCGAAGCAAAGCCTAGTCTGGATCCTCAAACGCTCAGGTGTAAAAGGGCTAGGCTAAGTTGTTGAGGCCAAATGTTAGGAAAAAGCTGTCTCAATGGCATTCTATATACAGTTACGAGCGTCATGCGTGGCCTCTGTCACGGTTTGCTTTTTTTTTTTTTTGGAATGGCGCCCTCCTATTGGTCGGCTACGATCACGTCACCTTTGCCCCCCCCCCCCCCCTCATTTCTGTAACTATTGTGTTGGAGCGGGTCGCTCCTTAAATAAATGCATTATATTAGTTAATAACCAAATGGAATCCTCTCTTTCTTTTTCCCAGTAAGAGACGCCTACGGAAGCCAACAGTACATAGACAGATAAAGCACATAGGCTATAGTTATTAACTAATATATGCATTTATTTAAGGCGCCAATTTATAATTGTAACAAATAGTATTTGAATAAAAACATTCAATCGGATAAAACACGGGCGTTGCCCGGGTCATTCGGCTAGTTTTTCTATATAACCCACTTACAGCTACAGCCCCAAATTTTTAACCTCTTTTTTATAATTATAATTTTTATGGTTAATATTTACCATTCAGTATTTCATTTTTACGGATCAATAACTGTGTTTGAAAATAATAAGAATTTTAATTATAATATATTACTTCTTTAACTACTAATATGTTATTTTTTTATTTCTATGAATGAGCAACTAATGAATATACGTCCCACATATTTCAAAGCTTAAAATTATTTTCTCGTGCAAGTCGCCTCCTCTTCTTCAACTCAGAAATACCACAATACAGTAATGATCACTAACACACATCTTTTATATATACAAGTAGCTAATATACGTTATTTGAATATATATATGTCATAATTTGTATAGTTAATGCCAAGAGATACAATTTATTCTCGTCAAAATAAGTATGTAAATATGTTACGCTTGCGTTAAAATGTAAATATGTAAATTAATCCAGGTATAAAAGGCGGTACAAAAAATAAAGTGGTGACATCGCGGCGCGCGCTGTTCGCTAGGCATAACGGCTGCGCCTCTTCATTTAGCCACGACATATATTTAAAATATACACATGGATATACGTAGTTAATGATAAACATTATTTGTAAAAAAACACGCATAACTATTTGATATCTCATATTTAGGCTGAAGAATATTGTAAAAAGACGAAGGGTTTTATTAATGACTTATGTAATTTGAAGGTATAAAATTTGTAACACTTCGAGTTAAATAAATTCGAATTTCTCCATTGCATGGCGCCGAATAATGGTCGTGTAATGGTTTACGGAAGAAATTACACCGAGTCTAGGTAGGTCTAGCGGCGTGATAAATGACGTCGTAAATTAGTGGAGGTGTGAGGAAGAAGATACGCCGGGAGAGGTGAACGGGGCATAATGAAGGCTGTGATGGATGTCTTCTTTGTTGTCGTCCTGCATAGCATCAGACATATTAACTGGATATAGCGGACAGAATAAACTCCTTCCAGTAGTCTGAAACTGCTTCTCTGCCTCAATTTTCTTATCTTAACTCGGATCTTAAATCAAATCATTTCGTGAAATGACTGTCGTGATGTTCCCATAAAAATTTCTGTAACCATAAATAAATTGACAAATGAAAACATTGAGACGCGAATGTTTATTTTAACAAATAAATCAAAATTCTACTGTCTCAACTGCGATGAAAAAAATGTTGGGAGGGCTTAGCCCATCAGTGGTGAATCCTCCAAGCGGTCTTGCCAATTTAATCAAACAGACCGCTTCTTTAGAGCTCTAATACTGTATTGGATCATTATGCTTTTATTTGCTACACTGAAGGGTGGAATCATAAGCCCTCCCAATATTTTTCATCGCAGTAAGGACAGTAGATGTTTGATTTATTTGTGAAAAGAAACATTCGCGTCTTAATGTTTTCATTTGTCATATATAGATGACGCGTTATTGCTTTGTATTAATAAATAAATTATCACAGATATTCTTCTGATAATGCAAATTAACGCTACAAAAGATGGGACTTGTAAAAAATAGCGGAATAAATGTTACCTAAACATTGATTTTTTTTTTCTGAATATTTTCGACAAACAATTTCCTTAAATTGGAAAACTACTGAGCGAGCCTTTAACTGTTAGCCCTTGTCAGAGTGATGACTCTTCTGGTTCCGTTTATAAATATGTTTATGCCTCTTCTTAAATTCCTAATCAATATACCCTATATAGGCCCTGACCTGGTTAGCTCGAGCAGATATTTTCACAACCAATAGTATTATAGAATATCTTCATGTATATTTTCATTAATTTTCTATTATTATTAGTCACAATAGTCTTAGTTCTTTGCTATATTATTTTCAATCAATTTCAGACCCCAGAACGCGCATATTAGCCTGTATTTAGTATATACTGGGTAGGAAGCTATGACAGTGACCCTCCTTCCAAACATATACAGAATCAAATCTCCATCAGGATAGGTTATATCTTGTAGATAGGTATGCGAAAGAAACGAACATACTTTTATATTTCTATTTATATAAATGAAAAAAACAATAGAAAAAAAAGATAAGTGGGTCAGGTGTTGATATTTAAAATAAAGAAGGCATCTCCTGACCACAAGCCAAATATCTCGGAGTAAGCTAAATAAACGTTTAGTTTATTTTTACTCCACTAGATGGCGCTCTGCCATCTAAAAAGCACATGTGCTCGTGGTCAGGAGATGCCTTCTTTATTTTATTTATATAAATATATTGAATAGATTTAATTCAGAAATAACTCTAGATGAATGATGATAGTTCCTAGAGAAGTAAAGACTGGTGAAATCCAATTGACGATTGAAATTCTAATCAATAATGAATCCACCAAGCGGTTTCACTTAGCTTTATTCTTCAGGCAGTTTTGTTTATAGTGTTTACTTGGTATTTCTACATTTACTTGAGATTTGTCATTAAAAAAGATTCCTTTACTAACAATTTTTGATAGTATCATGAACTATTTTTATCTTAAAGAAAAGTATCAATCGAGAGAGAGAGAGAGATTGAGATTGAAACTGATTTATTTAAACGTCCATATAAGATTATATAAGGTTAAATACAGAATAAATAAAAATATGAATAAATAAGATTATATATAGTGAAAAAAAACATGAATAAATAGATATAAATATATAAAGTAATTGATAAATATACATATATATAAAATATATACAAGGTCTTCATTGGTGGCGCCCACCGCGAGAAAGACTCCGCCACCGATGAGAGAGAGAGAGAGAGAGAGAGAATTTGCTTATGTATCTTAAAATAATTTCTAGCTCATATAGCTCGATGTTGGATAAATAATCTCACGCACGTATTCTCTGGGATGAATTTTATTTAACTCCGAATCACATTTTCATCTAAAACTGGAAATGAATAGTTTAATAAAATATCGATATATTTAAAAGAAAGAATAGAAAGACTTCCCCTCAAAGAACTTTAATCTAATTACCTCAGTAAAATTTAATTAATAACTCGGATCTCTGTGCCGCGCTAGCAGAATAGCAACACGGTGCTCAATAAACAGGAGAGAGCATTTTCTCTTAGAAATTAATTCAACTTTTTAATCTTATTAAAAATAAAACTATGTTCCCGAACAGATTTATTAAAAAGGATTTCGATTTTTTAAAACTTTGACTACATTATTTTAAAAAGGAGGAGTATATAAAATAAAATTATCAGGTGTGTGTGCGACTTTTCAACATAAAAATAATGCTTTATAAAGTTGTTTATAGATAGAATAACACGCCACAAACTTTAAAGAAGTTGTACCTTTTATTCATGTATATCGGTACACGCCACATATACTACTATACTCATGGAATTGTGCCTTTTATCATGTATATCGGTATTCGCACAATAACTCTGAAAGATATTACAGTGACTTTTATTGAAGACACATGAGATATCCAAGTGTGAGCAAAATTTCCTGTCTCTTTAAAAAATAGACGACCGGCGACATTAAAATATAAACTCACTCAAGTTTTGTCCACAGGAATACGCTTTGTGAATTGAATATACCCCCACACCTTTCTTAAGAGGTGGCAAGTACAGGTACCAGGATATTACATCGGTAGACCCAATAATTCAAGTGATGCTCGTTTAAGACATTGTTTGCTGAACCTGCGTGTATTAAAACGATATGGTCACATTCTTAAAAAGGTTTTCTTTAAATATCTCATATTTTTAAAAATGCCAAAACGCAAGTAAAAACTAGATTTGAATCAATCTTTGAATAACTATTCAAAATTTTCATGATCGTAAGTTAATGATTTTTTTTTTCAAATATTCTCCTGCAGCAAATAGTACCAAGTTTCGAGACGCCGAAAACAATATATTTTACAAAATATCTACGGGTTTTATTATGGGTCTTGTATCGACCTCTTTATTTGAATTTTGGTTGAAAATCCGTGTCATACTATTATCTCCGCTAAGGTAAGATCATAGAATTGATTTATAAAATGAGCTATCCGGGCATCTTTTTCACGCCAAATTTACGGAAGAGACGAATTGGATTCAATTGCGCGTATAGAATTTTCAAAGTATTTTATTCTTTGACAAAATAAATAAGGAACCTTGTTCTTTCTACAATTTTTTATTTCTCGAGATTTCGGGCTTACATGTCTTTCAAAACGGAGACCTAGAAGTCAAAGTATAAAAGCAGGAAAGAATATTTATTATAAAGCATTTTCTGTCCCAAAACAAAATCATATAGAACCCAAGACCTATCCTCTCAAAATCAAATATCTATTACAATATAATACACTGCGGCCTATGATTGCAAAACGACACTTGAAGTTACACCGCATAAGTTTCTTTTAAACGAAAAATCAAATTTTTATTTCAAGGTGAACTATCGAGTATTTCTATCCTTTTTGGATGAGGTATGAAAGGGTGAATCATGAAAAGTATTAGAAATACTCGATATTTCACCTTGAAATAAAAATTTGATTTTTCGTTTAAAAGAAACTTATGCAGTGTAACTTCTCTCTCAAGTGTCGTTTTACAAATATCTATTGTTTTATAAGAAAGCCCTGAATAATCATAGGGATCACCTAGCCGCTTCTCTAGTTCAATATCGCAATCGACCGCTATTTGTCAACCGAATATTTTTAATAGCAGTAAAAGCAGGAGGTAATGTATTTATTTGAAAAATGCTCTAAATGGTTTCTATATTTCTATATTGTTGCACCAGGTTGTGGCTTGGCAGACTCTTCAACCTTGATCCTCTTCTGTGCTGGGTCTTGCATCTTACCAGAGCGTGTTTCAACCATCCTACAAATTTACATAAGGGAATAATGCGATAACTCTACTTTAAGTAGCCTCCAGAATCCTTTATTTATTTCTCACATCAAAGAGAGCAGTGAAGTCACATAGTGTACCTAAATACAAATGATAATTCTATAATACATATATTCTGTTTATAATACATATATTCTGTTTAATAAAATAAATAAATATAAAATATAAATTTGAATTTAATATATATGAAAAAATAATATTACAGAATTAAATTAAAATAGGTTCATTAGCCATGATGCAACAATATATTGATGACGTCACTAGATTGAGTGGTTCTGAACGGTAGTTTTCCACTCTCAGGAAGCTCCGGAGTTGAGGCTGGAGGGCAATACTCCCAGCCACAAGGTCTCATTCCCAAACCTCGAGGTCAGCTCGGTTATTGGATTGACGCACAATGGAAACCAAGCGTTAGTAACTCTCTTTCTTGTCCCATATAATTTGACCCAACCCGGTTTAAAATTATTTATATCCTTATTGTTATATATTTTAAAATGAGCTGTTAAAAATTTTAAATCCCTATAATATGCCACAAACAAAAATATACAAATTATTTCATATGATTTTTAATATCCTTTTATAGGATTTAGAGAGATTATTGTCTTTATCAAGATAAACCTATCCCCTTTAATTTTTTCCTGTCTATTCTATTGATTGTTGAGAAGACTTATTAAGAGAGAGATTTCTAAAACATATTTCCATGGTTTTGTGTTGATTTCATTTTTTTAAAAAAAAGATAAACTATATTTCACGAAATATACTGAATTGTAAAAACTTTGAACTCCTCTGAAATATGCTTTAAATTACCAAGATACAATACGTCGGTTGTGTGCCGAGTGAACTTGGAGCTTTCAAAGACCCCATAAACCTACATTTAATATAAATTGATGGTCATACAGTATAGAAAATGGAAATTCCAATCAGAGAGTTTGTACATGGAAAAACAAGAGAGAGAATGATTCGAATTATTTATGCAACAGAAGATCACGTTACTCAATATTTGAATACAACTGGTCGGGGCCAGAGATATAAAACGTAATCCATATATAACCGAACAAAACAAATGATTCAGTTTCTGGTTAAAAAATAACTTTACTAGGTGCCCATTAAAAGAAATACCTAGTTAATTATATTTACACAACAATTAAAATATACAAGTATCAGAGTCATCAATCAATTCTTAATCAATTCTGTCACCGTTTGCTTTTGTAAATGGAATAAATACCCAAATATGGCTATTTCTTATAACCATCGGTTGTTCAGTGGTAGAATGTTCGCCTGCCACGCGGGCGGCCCGGGTTCGATTCCCGGCCGATGCATTTTTTTTTTTTTTACAATTTTTAAAACTCATTTATATTATTATCTTATTGTAAAGACGTTGCTGTATCACCTCATAAGCATAAATAAATAAATGTCTGTTGTCTGTTTCGCGATAAACTCAAAAACTACTGAACCAATTGGTACCAAATTTTGCATGTCGCTTTTTATTGCTATTCTATGGCACTTCTACCATTTATTATTGATGATATTTCAGTATGAAGGAAATTGCATTCGGGGGAATTCTCGGGCGAAGCCGGGTCATTCGTCTAGTAGATAATATATGTGGAAGGTTATTCCCATATTAAAACAAAGTGTCCAGTGCGGGATTTGATCCCGGTTCATGGCTGTCGGGAATCGAGGGATTTAACCACTCCTCCACCGACTTCTAATATGATTCAGGTATTTCAGGGTTTTAAGCTAACTTTATATTTAAGTGTCACCAAACATATTCTAAGAACATATTGAGAGGAACTCTAAGTGCCACCAGACAAATTTAAAAAAGACCTATTTCTATATAACACATGATCGGTAAGTGGATAAACGAACCCGAGAGCACAAATCCCAAAAGGTAAGAAATAATTTGACAGAGGGATGGAGCAGTGGTTTAAGAATATTTCATATTTATTATTTTACCAGACCAATTCTGTATATTTGGTTCAGATTATGTAAATACAAAATGTCAAATATGGCATTTTGACAACTGACTAGCATAACATTGAACAATTTCTATGTATATTTTGGCAGAAAATTCTATTTTTCTGAATAAAAGGAGAATTTCTTCATTTTAATATCCCCAAAGGACAATCGAAATCCTCATACAAGTCGAAGATTTTATTGATTCTCCTATAGATCGTCACATTAGAAATTAATCCTATAAATATGCCACAGGGAATTCATATAGAGGGCACATTAACAAAAGTATGTGTTAGAGAATTATTAAAAGTATATATTTGTATAAAGAAGAAGGGTGGAACAAAATGATATTTTATACAGTATATATACACGTGACATCACTATTTAATTATATCCTTATATATATAAAAATGAAATGCGAAATCGATGTTTGTTATCCTTTCCTTTATATATATAAAAATGAAATGCGAAATCGATGTTTGTTATCGCATCACGCAAAATCTACTGACTCAATCATTATGGAATTTCGCATGTAGGTAGCTGAAGATTTCGTTTAACATATAGGCTATTCAAAAAACTAAAAAAGTTAATGTGCTTTTTTTTTTAAATAAAAAACCAAAAAGCGTTAGTTCCAGTCCTTTACCGCTAGGGCGCAGCACTGGTCGCGACGATAAATGAATTTGATTTTTTTAAAGCATCGGTGGTTCAGTGGTAGAATGCTCGCCTGCCACGCGGGCGGCCAGGGTTCGATTCCCGCCGATGCATTTTTTTTTAACAATTTTTAAAACTCATTTATATTTATTATATCTTCTATATAAATGAAAATTTCATAAGTGGTGTTCGCTAAAAACTTTGGTTACAATGCATCAATTTCGACCAAATTTTCAACATTTATGTAAAACGAGATGGAGCAGGTTTTGCTTAACATCAAAATATTTTTCCTAACTTTAAAATACATAACTTTGCTGTTATCGATAAAATACAAAAAAAATTCAACAGAGTTAATTTTATTTATATATAAATACAAAAAAAAAAATCAGCAATTCATTCAACTCAATCTAAAAAAATATTCAAAACAAGCAATTTTAAGATAACACCATATGTAAAACAGTCGGCCAAGAAAACAACAACGATATTACATCTTTCTCACATATTCACACACAATCTTGATTAATAATTAAAACTAATCTTTAGCATTGTTTATTATACTTCATAATATATAATATTCGCCGGGTACACATCCGCTAGTATATATATATATTTTGAAATTTTGAACTACATTTTACAAACATACACTAACTATACCTTTATAGTTTCAATCATTTGAACTTTTGTAGGGTTCTAAAAAAATCAACAATTCCATCGATTTCAAGAAGTTACACAGAAATATGTAATGGCAGCTACCTCTACTGGTTGTGGAAATCTATTGGAGGATGCATTAAATAATAAAGTCAGCCAATGAGACTGCACTCACAACTTTTTATTTGTAAAATGGAGAAATTCCGCGACCTGTAACTAGACTTTTTATTCCAACCTTTGTTAAATTCTTCGAGAGTTATTAACTTAATACAAAGCAATAACGTGCCATCTATACTCAACAGATGAAAACGTTAAGACGCGAATGTCTCCCTTCACAAATCACACTTCTACTGTCCTTACTAAGATGAAAAATATTGGGAGGGCTTGGCTCATCAGTAGTGAACCCTCCCATCGTTTTCGCTAATTGTGGGAAGAACATCAACACTCGCCTCACGTACACGACTGCCAGCTTATCCATACATCGACATTTGCAACAATATTACATATATATAATATTTCGATTGATCCTTTCGACTCTCTGTGAGAATTGGTGTGAATCCTGTCGACTCTCTGTCGGATCCTTGAGTTGAGTTGTGTAAGATCCTATCGGCTCACTGTAGGATTGGTGTTTACCTTGTCGGATTGCTGTTGACTCTCTGTAACAACCCGTTTGAATCCTGGTGAGTCCTGGTGAATTGTGTGCTTCTTTAGAGCTCTAATGCTATATTGAATTCTTCTTCTTTTTTATATGCTACACTGAAAGGTAGAATCTTAGAAATAATATTTAAGCAAAGTAAGTTATTTATTTCCAATGGTTTTCTCTCTTAAATTCTAATCAGACTTTGAACCTCACAAAAACATTCCTATGTATACCATATATAGATGATAGCTAGCTGTGTTTCAACCTGAACATCTTGGAATTAAGGTCGGTCTTATACAAAGAAAAGAGTGGCACAGACCAAACCATTAGTTCTGGATATCGACCTTCAATACCTGCCCGGCCATCATCACTTCATTTTCCCTCTATCGGATTTCATAAATGAAATACTGTTCGCCCGCCATCATTTATTTTGAAAATCTTTCAGAAGAATCACTTTAGAAAACCAACAGGATAGTTGAAAACTGAAAGTTTTTTCTTAGTTTAAAAAAATAACATTAAGGAAGGATCATGGATTTCCTGAACTATTAATGAGAAAATACATTCTTTGTTTGTTTAAGATGAAAGAAATAGGTTGGTATAGTTTAAGTGAGCTTTTTGTATCATTGTTATGCTTGTTTCTAGGTTAAATATTTACATACAACAAATAGATATCAAAGTATATAATGTCTATACAATACCCATAGTATAGACCGCTGTTAAAATAGACTTACTTTCATAATTGTCGTTATATAGATAAAGTGCCTCAATAGGCAGGTACGATAAGTTAACCCCCTACACTGATAAAACGGTGTTTACCTTTCAACCCTGAACACTCGGATTTGCCTGGAAAACCTCTTGAAGATTTCTTGAAATAGCCATGGCCCACCTGTGCTGTGTGAGCAGAAGAGTTTAAATTGACTTGTTCCATATGTAAATACCTATTTTCTTTCCTCTTTTCGCTCTCCACTTCTCCCATCCATTATTCCAAAATTTTTTCTTATTTTTTATTCTTTCTTATAATCTGTATATATTTACCATATATGTATATAATCTTTTTCCATTTTTATTTCCCACTTTCATAGGTTTCCCCGTCTTGTAACCCCAAGGAGAATCCTCTGTAAGACCTGTGTGTCTTAATAGAGGCTTTTGTGTGTGTGTGATATAGTGCCTCAAGTTATCATTTCAATGGTATCAAATATAAACTATTAAATATATAGAGTAGAGCTATATACCGATTCCACCAAGTACACATGGTACAAGACCATGATAACCATGGTAAGTAGTTAGATACTCTTTTTTATTGCAAGTGCACCACATGTCTAAACTTGTAGAAAGAATGTTCAACTTTTGCATTTACACCAGAGCACCGTTTCGTTCTTACAATCACTAATGGAGTTGGAATTTATAAGAATTAGAGGCTATGTGGAAGCACATTTCTTTATTTAGAAAAAAAAAAAAACATGATGTGTGATTTGAACCAGGATCGTTTTGTCGAAATTCGACGAGGTATATAACTCCTTCTCTAACCTCCATAAAATATTCTTTATATATATATATTATATTAAAATATTTTATTTAGAATTGTTATATTAAGGTGTTATTTTATTAAAATTATATTTCATCGATTCAAATACTCTGTTTAAATCGACCGCCAGAGGTCGCGCCTTCTCTATAAATACTCATTGTTGTTGTTCCCCCGTTGGTCAGCTCAAATCTTTTGTACATAATGTAAATAACTTTTGTTTTTCTTATTCTACTCGCCTTAAGCCAGACAGTACTTTTACCAAATTATGTTTATCCTAAAGCTCAATTGGGGCAATCTCTTATCAAAACTATTTTTATTATTTTACTTTCAAGATTATTAACCACGACTGCATCACCAATACCATTTAGTACCAAAAAGAACCAGCAAATAACTCCATTACCATAATCCTCAACATGATCAAAAATACAGCAGAAAATCTATCTTTTTTTATATTATAAGATATATATATATATTGCTATAATTTTAAAGCCTATTTACTCTATTTTGTCTTTTGCTCGCAGTCATAGAGAGAAAGAGATAATTCTAATGTAATTTTATAAGACTAGTGTTATATAAAAATAAAGAAATTGTCGGAAACCTTTGCGCAAATATTTCTCTAAAATGTATTAGAGACAATGAGAATGGTAAATAACAAATGTAAAATTTATTATATTTACAAAATAAGCTTCAAAAATATAAAAACGACATATAGAAACAGTAATTTCATTTATATGACTTGCGTATAAAACGGAATAAAGAAGTTTGAATATATAAACACTTTTTTATTCAGAACTGTTATTGCAATACATTTTATTTATATTAAATAAAGGAACAAAAAATGACAATATACAGATTCATAGAATACATAGACTATACCATGTCTTGTTTGTTTACAAATTTTGCTCCTTCCATTCTTTATTCCTTTCCGCCCATTAAGAGAAAGAGGTATAAAAAATAAAAATATATATATTTATAATAATAATAATAGGGGGAAATCTATAAAATATACAATTATAAATTATATATTTCTAACACATTGGTTCACGTGGCTATATTTCTTCTGTATCAACTTCCAACCAACAGATGACCTCCGAAAATCAATAGTTTGATATAGGCTTACCTATGAATTTCATATTTTAAATGATATCGACTATTTAGGAAATATCACTATATTATATTTAAGAGAGATATTCATATATGTATTTTTATATAGATTACCTTTTATGAAACTTTTATATATTTGGATTTTATTCTGAGTATTTTTTTTTTTTAGGATTTGCGCCAAACAAATTGTTTCTTTGCCATATGTTATCAAACGATTTTAAAATTAAATTTTGCTCCTGGCAACTTTCCAAACTCATATGTACTTTATGGTGCAGTAAATAAACCTTAAGGAAACATTTAAACCCCTTGGGTTTTAATAACTAAAAATTTTAAGGCTCGAAAATTAATTAATTTTATTTTTATCAGAGGTGTCTAGAGTGTGTGTGTCTGTCCAATATGTTATTTTAATTTAATTTTGTAAAAATGACCTTTATAATTATTTTGTTAATGATTTAAAAGTAATAACGACGTAATAACACATTGATTTATGTTTCCCATTTGAAGAAACACATTTAAATTTTAACGTTTTATTGTTTTCAAAGTAGCAATAAAAATTTAACCAAACGATAGTGGGGAGAGAAAATAACAAAAGAACTAATTTTAATTTAAAAGGGAACGTGAGGTATTTAAATAACACAGGGTTGTGAGAATTTATTGAATTTGAAAATAATGTTTTTCTTTCATTTCTTTTAATAATTCAACTATTTTAATTGTATCTAAATTATATATTTTGTCACAACACACTTGTAAATTATTTTAAAATGAATTTCCAATTATCTCTCCTTTCTATTTTCACAAATATAAATTAAGCGAAAGGGGATTTAAATTCAATATACATATTTCAGATTATATTTAATTAAATTGAAGATTTTGAAAAAAACGTGTGCGTTTAATTTATTGAAATAATTTTGTTCAAACTTTGTAGCGTTAAATGGAATGGGCTCACGTAGCAAGTGGCGGGAAAAGAAATTGTCAGGAAATATTATTCGATTCAGTGATTTCTGCCAAAAGAAAATTTGTGAATTAGGCTTGGGAGAAGCAATCGATTGAATTGGTGGCAGGAAGAAGGCTGAATGATGACCTGATCAGCTGATTGCTGCTGCATTTATCTTGCAGAAGATCATTGGAGTACGTCCAGAAAATATGGCAAGGAAAAAGTAAAATATAAGATATTTTATCTTTTGTAAATGCTTAAATGATATTTTTCAATATTTTGTTAAGAATTTACATTTTAATAATATGCGCGCGCATTGAATATATAAAATAAACATTCGAAAAAAAAAATAAGCTCTGAGTTATATA
>CP092877.1:8942680-8971927 GCA_030710605.1 Cordylochernes scorpioides
GATCAGATGTGGATTTCTTACTTATCAAATCTTATAGTTTATTTTTAATAAAATATAAGGAGTTTTTCATAAAGAGTTGAATGCACAATATTGTGACGTTTATCTTTAATGTTTTTGTAATAGACGTGCACTTCACGTGGGCAGTTAGTGATTGCAAAAATCATTCTATAATATTTGTATCTAAAATTTAAAATGAAATTTTTAATTTTATGTATGAATGTGTGTAAAAATAAATTGGCTTTGGGCGTCCAAGACATAATGAATATTTTTTTAAAATATTTTTTTATACATTTGATTTAATAATTTGAACTACAAAAAAAAAAAAGGAAGCGAGTTACTTAGAAGTTTTCTCAATTTTTTTTCTGAAAATTATCTCTTTAATAGAATCCTAATAATTTTTAAACATAGCTTATAATCAGCATACATTTTAAAAATACGTTTATATCGTATATATAAGCTGTATAATAATGACCTTTAGTATATGTCACATATCTTCCAATTAGTTAGAGCCGATACTTTATTAGATCCTACCCCTCTATTAAAATGTACACTGTTCCTATTTACTACCACCCCCTTATTTTGTATATATGCTATATCTTTATTAATATAACCTGTTCACCCCTATTTGTATTTAAACTAAAAATGGTGACGTCAAAATAAAAAGCCAAAGAACAGTCGGTCAGCTGGTGGCAGAGGAGGAAAATGCCAACGCCCAGATGGGACCATCCCTCCAGGGCTTTTTATAGACGACCCCGGTAAACAGGACAGGTTTTAGCAGGGGGTCAGCGGCAGTATGTTCTAAAGTGTGTCCATCGGCAGAGCACTTCTGTCTCTCTCAGTCTCTCTCTCCATGTCTCGGTGATAGTCATCCAAGTTGGTGCCATGGCCTCTATCTCTGTCCCGTGGGCTGTCCCCGATCACTCTCGGTGCTAACATCTAGCCTTCCTCTACTTCTTGTTGTCCGCGTGTGGGAAGAACATCAACACTCGCCTCACGTACACGACTGCCAGTTTATCCATACGTTGACATGATCATTTGCAACAATATTACATATATTACTATAAATATATTCGAGTACACAAATAATATATATATATATATAGTATTAGATAATAAAAGGCATATATTGAATTTAATAAAATATTTCGGCTGGCTGAACGCCAACCTTTATCGAGGCATTACATTTTTTGTATACACCCATATATAGTATATTTTAAACTTTATAATAATGACACTTTTAGTATATTTCACATATATTCCAATTAGTTAAAGCCTTTACCTTAAAATATCCTGCCCTTCTTTTGGAATGTACACCGTTTCTGTTTGCTGCCACCCCCATATTTTGTAGCTATATCTTTATTGATAAGACCTGTAAACCCCTATTTGTATGTAACACTTAAAATGTTGACGTCAAAATAAAGATCCCAAGAGTGTTCGGTCAGCTGGTGGCAGGGACAGAGGGGAGGACAAAGGCAACGCCCAGCCCATGTGGGGTCCCGAGGGACATTCTTATAGACGACCCCCCTGTAAACAGGGCAGGTTTTGGCAGGGGGTCAGCAGCAGATGGTTCTAGGAGGTGTCTCTCGGCAGACGGCTTCTGTCTTGCACGCACTCTCTCTCTCTCTCTCCAGGTCTCGGTGATAAGCATCCAAGTTTGTCTCATGGCCTCTATCTCTGTCCCGTGGGCTGTCCCCGATAACTCTCGGTGCTAACATCTAGCCCTGCCTCTGCTTCTTGTTGTCCGCGTGTGGGAAGAACATCAACACTCGCCTCACGTACACGACTGCCAGCTTATCCATACCTCGGCAGGATCACATTTGCAACAATATTACATATATTATAATCTAAAAACTCAAATATCCTAAATATTTAAAAAATATATTTTTTATTTATTGATAATTCTACTTTTTTTTAAATCATCGTTTTTAGAATGACTTTCAGTTTTGTTGTAAATATGCGTAGTTAACATATCTATCTTTTTTAAAGTCATTTATATAGAATTAACTTCATAAATTCTATATAATTGTGAAAATAACTAATGTGTAATTTTACTCAAGTAATTAAAAATAAAAAACTACTTGATAGTGAATATTTATCTTGCTTTTATAACGACTGCACCCTCAATCCTTTATCTTATAAATCCTTTGTCTAACAGCAAACAAATTATTCATAACATATATTAAATCTATATATAATGTACAAAGGTGTGAGATATTCATTTTACAATTTACTTTACCTCATTTAAACAACGAGAGAGAGATATACATTTAAAGACTTAAAATCGTTCCTAAATCTAACTTTCACAATTATATACATTTATCTGAAATAGGTTATTTATATATACTTTTATTATATATAATATTATTTATTATGAAAATATTTTAATGTAACGTAGAAAATTAGGAAAGACAAACCTCAGAATAATGCAGCAATTTATTTAATATAAAATCAAATTAAAACTATTAAAATAGCTGAGAGGCAATGAGAAAATTTTACAGTGTATCAAAATAAAAATATCGAAATTTAAAATATTTTCATAGAATAATAAATATTCTGCTACACAATATTTTATTATAATATAATTTTATAATATATAAATATTTTTTCAACATGAAATTATACCAACCTATTCATGAAGTTCCCAGAATTTTATAAAAATACCTTATGTGATATTTATCAGTATAATACATTATTGGTTAAATTCATAGTGATTAGAAACTATTCAAATGATGTAAAATATTTTAAAACTAATTTAAAAGTAACTTTATTATATTTTTGATAAAATTTTACAAGAAACAGACGATTAATGGCTTAGGCCTTGTTACGCTCGGCTCATTAATTATTGAAGCAATAATAAAGAGGAAATTTACGTCAAACCCTTGGAGCTTTTACACCCTCTTTTATATTTTAAGTATACTTTAAAATTCATAAACTAGATTGTATTACTTGGCAGAGTTTTCCTAGCCCACAAGGTTTTTGTGTTAAAGTTTTCTGCTATAAAATATTTAACAATATTATCAAACATATAAATATTGTAAAGTTTATTTTATTAGTTGAAAGTTTGCAGAAATATTTATTGCAAATCTATTTCAAAACTTAAATTTTGAAATGTTGTATACATATATATTTTAGAAAAGTTGCTAAACTATAAATAAATTTCTAACAATAAAAAAAGACTTGAATTTAATTTTAAATTGAGAAATGAAAAGAGAGTCAATATTTTTTTATTTAAGAATTAAATTACTAACATAGAAATTGCATTAGGTAACTCCAATTTTTATGTTCTTTGTTTCTAAAAAGATATTTTGCGAGTAACTTTTAAATGCAATATATCTATTAAGATATTATTTAAAATGTGCCTAGAATTGTATTTAAGTTATATTAAATGTGGCGAATATTTTATTTGCAATTTATATATATAGGTTTCAACTTTTAATTAGACATTTTTAAATTTATATTTAGACATTTTAATTTAGACACATTTTCATTTTTTTTTTTGACATTTTCAGTTTTAATTTAAACATTTTAAAATTCAATTAAGATATTTTTAATTTTAATTCAGAAATATTTCAGATGATTAAGAAAAAGTTTATTCTAATCGTTGAACTCAAACGCTTCTGAAAATATTTAAAAGGTATTTTTATAGAATAATTTAAATTATATTTATATATTTTGCATGTCTAAATGCTGCCCAAGATTTAAATAAAATCAAGGTTTAATTGTATTTAAATTATATTGAGTTATTTATTAGTTCAAAAAATTGAAAATGTCTGATTCAAATTCTTTTTTATCCCAAACAATAATTGAACCATTAATAGGAACTAATTATCGAATTTAGGCGCAGTTCTGAGAGGGAGGAAATCGTTTAAATTTGTAATTTCCGATCTCCAGAACTTGATATAGAAGACAAAAATTCTCTGGGAGATTTGACGTGAAAAAATGACGGAGCTTTTGGAATAATATTCACGACGTTAACAAATGAACACGCTGGAATCTTTATCGGAGAAACAAATGCGAAGAAAGTCTGGGACTCACTGAGAAAAACATACACAGGAAATTTGCAAGATGAATCATTGATATAGGCTTAGAGTTGAAGAGCATTAGAATGAAATATAATGAAACTGTAGACGAATATATAACGAGGTCAAAATTATTGCTGCGAGAGATTTGTCATTAGGGCATCAATTTCCCTCAAGAGAACTTTAGTTTAATATTGTCAGAGGCATGCGTCCAAAGTATGAAAATATTGCTATTGTATTACGATCTAAGAGAGAGGCAACACAATTGAAGAGATTCAACGAACGCTAAGAGTAGAGGAGTCAAGAAAAGAAATATGAGCTTAAATCATTCGGTTGAGAACGGACATGAACATGAATACATAATTAAAGATAGAAATGTTAAACAATTTCAGCTGAAAAGCAATTTTATTTGTAATAAAAAGGACATCTAGCTTAGGATTACTGGTTCCGATATAAGAATAAATAATGATATCAAAAGAAATAGACTTCTGGTTTTAGAAATCATAAATACAGAAGATAACACACCGAGAAAACTACAATTTCGTCTAGAAATTCCCTTAGGTTCTGTCCATCAAATCCTCAAACGTCACAGGGGCTTTGCGCAAGCCGAAGGGCATCACAAGAAATTCTTATAGACCTTCTTGGGTTATGAAGGCGGTTTTATCTTTCTGCCTCGTCTACCTCTATCTGCCAATATCCAGAGAGTTGGCCCATCGACTAGTAAAACTGGGTGCCTTTTAAAGAATCAAGAGTATCGTTAATTCGAGGGAATGGATAAACGTCCTTTTTAGTGATCTTGTTCAATCGCCTGTAATATACACGTCATATAAGCGGAACATAAAAAAGGGTATGAATTGAAGATATTAAGATGAGAAATTGAAAAAGGCAGAACCATGTTAACCTTTTATCAAACTAATAGTAGTTAAAAAGATACAAATTTAATTTTTTTAAATAAATTTTTGATAATTTTAAAATTTAAAAAAAATATATATATTTTTTATATAACTAATGTGGAAATTGCTAGTGCAAATTTGCTACAAATTCTGTTCTTTTTAATTAGAAACCCTAAAGGTTAAACCGGAATGGAATGAGATTGGTACCAGGCCGTATTTTATTAAAAATAAGCCTGGCGGTGGTTTCGATCCTACTCTTTTACCACACTACCAATCGCTTCAACCTTGGGATGGATAAATAAAAAAATAAGAAGACAGAGGGAGGAAAAAACTTTTTTGTTGTTGTGGGTGGGGGGGAGGGGGATTCATGACTCAGTGTGTGTATATGTATGTGTGTTTGCGTGTGTGACTATGTGTTTGTGTATGTGATTTATTTGGTATAGTGATTTATTTAATTTATGATTTAGAGCACAATAATCATGATTAGATTTTTATAATAAATAAAGTGTGTGTATGTGTTTTTGTGTATATGTGTGTTTGTGTGTGTATGCCATTTTAATTGTATCAATACAAAATCATGATTTTGTTACGTCAATAGTGTATATATACTCTATGATCATATTTAAAGTTTAGGGCTATTGGAAATATAAGTGTATAATTAATAATAAAAGGTAAAATAGGACCAAATCTTTCTGAAGAATTTTAAAGTGTGTGATGTTTCGTAAACAAAGTCACTATCGAAACGGTACACATAATTCCTTCATATGAACTCGGACCTACTATCATTTTGTACACTAAGTACATAATGAATATAATATTTTGTTTAATGATTATGTGCGCTCTTATAATGTATTATTACTTACTATGCGAAAAATATATACATTTGTTCATCTGTGTACACATCATGACTTTCGTGATATATTAAATGATCATGTGTCTCTCAGCAAATAAAAGAGAAATACAAAAGGGTTTATTTAAAACAATAATAAATAAATCTCTAACTTTTTCAACATTGAGCCATATGATGAATGAAGGCATTTAAATTAATTTGATTATTCAGAATTTTTTGGGTGATATCATTAATCAAGTGTCAATATGACAAGAAAGCCAATTGAAAAATATAAATAAAGCTGTCTTTGACACTAGACTAAGAAAAGTTTGAAACATAGTTCAAAAAGATTGATATCAATGAAGAAATAAATCATTTTCTGTGTGTTTTGTATACCATCTTAATGAGCTATTATTTTTTTTTTAAATAATACTGTAAAGTACAATTTAAAACTTTTACTGATAGGAAAACATTTATTTTACTTGTTCATTTTAGTTTTAATGTTGATATTTGCAGGGTTTCATATTCTAATATTTTATTTATATGGTCTGTATCATTTACTGATTAATAAGAATCTGGGTTAAACTCAAACTTGAGAAGGAATCAATAGTTTAAGAAAAGAAATCGGTCAAATGTGAATCAATCTTCAAAGTGGTGCTTGAAAGGCAATAGTCAAGAGCCAATCGATATTTCAAGCACCATCTTCAAATTTTTCTTCCTTTTTGCAAACACCTAGTTTGAGCAATCGGTGCCGGGAAAGTTCTGGAAAACAACTCCATTTATTCCAATCTATTGACTCGTTAATCTCCATTTTCTAATTGATTTTGTAAATTTGCTTTTTGTTTCGCCTTCCTTATTAAATTGATTACACCGGGAAGTGTGTGTTCTAATTACACATCGTACGTAATTAATATGTTGTCAGCCAATTAGAGGATCATTAACCTAATTAACTTTTATTCACTAACTATATATATGATCACCATATACTAACAGAGGGTCATAAGTAATATGATGCCCCTGTCATTATAATGTTCTCGGCTTGTTTCTTTTATCGTTTGTAATTCTATTGATCCCATTTGAACTTTGTTATTAGCTGCCACAGCTTCTATTATTAATATCTATTTATTTCAACATTTCGCTCGAGGCTTCGAACTAATTCTTCCTTTAGGGTTATAAATGCTTCAATTTCGCTATGCTGTGTGTCAAATGAGATTTTTGATACCCCAATGTGCCTGGAATGGAGTTCAGGATACCATTCGGAGAATCACCAGAAACCTAAGTTTCCAGTATGTTCTATAGTGATCAAGGTAAACTCTCAAGCCAAACAACACGTATAGTGCCTACATTCATTTCAATGATAGTTTCTCCCCCATATCTTAAAGATATTTATACTAGTTCGGGAAACATATGGGAATATCTAAGGTATTTGTCTCGTCGCCTTCATTACCTTTTCTAGTAATATTGCCACGAGGAAAATTAGGGAAGACAAACTTCAGGATGAGACAACAATTTATTTAAGGCAAGAACAAACTATGAAGGATAAACAAAAGATAAGGAATGAGGTAAGTTTACAGAGTAGCAAAATATAAACATAAAAATTGATAATCTGTTAATACTATTGTAAAATAATAAATACTTCGGTACAATATTATATGATATGCATATGTGCATTAGCGCTCCATATGTTTTAAGAAATTTAAACTATTTTTGACCCCTATGATTCTTTTTGCAATAAAACAAATTTCTACTACCCTTACTGCAAGTATATATATTGCCACGTTTTTATTTTTAAAACGCTAATTTTAGTTTAGTAAAACTTTATTTTTAAAGTTTATTATTTTAAAAGTGAAATGTTTGTTAATGAAATAGACATTTTGCCTAAACTCATTTAATGCTGCTTTCTTTTACAAGCCATTTGTTTATGTATATTTTTTCATATCGTTTTTATTGAGTTTTTACTAATTTAGTATGTACATCATTGACTTTTAATGAATGGAAAATAAAAATGAAAATAAACATATGAAAAATTAAAGTAACATTTTAAAGGAATTTATGTACAATTGAAAATTGTTTCTGTAACGTCTCATATTCCCCTTCTTGAAGCATTTATTCTCGGGTAATAAATGGTCGAAGTTGAGATATGTGAACGCGTCTTGCTTGCTTTTGGTCTTTCAGAGAGATATCGTAGGTTACATCAGATATCTTTTTTTGAATGACAAATGGTCCTTCATATTTTGGTGATGTCTTGATGAGACGAGGGTCGTTGAAGGCAATTTTTCTTATGACTAAGTCTCCTTCTTTAAAGACATACTTGGGGTGATGGCTATCGTGTTTAATCTTCCACTTACTTCTAATTTGTTCTGTCCGCAGGCTAGCTTTCTTCCTGGCTTCTTCAATTGTAATTGGAGTTTGGTCGGCAAATTCGGGTACATTACCGATTCCATACATTAAGAAAAGCGGTGAAAAACCAGTCACGTCATGTGGTGTGGAATTATAATTTTTGACAACTTGCGGTAACAATGAGCTCCATTTACATCTAGGTTTCTCCAGAACAGCTATTCTCAGTTTTGTCATTATCGTATCATTTAATTTCTCACAAATGCCATTGCACTGAGGATGATAAGGCGAAGTATATGTATGTTTAATTCCTTGTAAAGAAAGAAATTTGTTGAACTCTTTTGATATAAAATTTTTGCCATTATCTGTTAAGATAGTATTGATCGAATTAACAGATTTGATTATCTTATCAAGACATTGAGTGACAGCTTGAGCAGTGTTTGTTATTGTGGGATATGCCCATAGATAACGAGTTGCGTGATCAACAAAAACTTGAATGAATTTATGCTTTGTGTTAGCTGCTGCTGTTCCCAGTACAATAGTGTCACAACCGATCATTTGTAATGGTTGGATATTTGACGTTGGAGTGATCATTTCTCCTAAAGTTGGTTCATGTCTGACCTTCACTAGTTGACAAGATTTACAAGATCGAACATAATTCTTGATATCAGTTGTTATTCCTTTCCACCAATAACATTGAGTTATAAGTTTGCATGTTTTGGTTATTGATGGGTGACTCAATGAATCGTGATATTCTTCCAATATTTTTTTGGTAAGCGAGTTTGGGACAACTGCTTTAAAAACTCCTTTTTGTTTGATCATTACCACACCGTCGTGAGTGTGGGAATTTTTCAAGAAACTCAAATCTGAATTTTGTTGGTGTTCTTGAAGTTCTTGAGTTGCAATGTTAACAACTGGGAGTCTTGATAAGGCGTCAACATGAGTTTGTTGCTTTCCAGAACGATGAACGATGTTACATGATTTCGAGGATAAACTAAGAATCCATCTAAAATACTTAGGTTTCGGTTTCTTCATGGTGAAAAGCCATTGGAGCGCCGCATGATCAGTGATGATTTCAAATGGTTGGTTTTCTATGTATACATGAAAGTGATCAGTTGCTTGTATCACGGCTAGGCATTCCATCTCATAAGCAGAATAATTCTCTTGGTGTGGTTGCAGTGTTTTGGAGTAATAAGCAATTACATGTTCCTCATTGTCTGGACCAATTTGTGTTAGGATTGCTCCAATTCCATATTTGGAGGCATCTGTATAAACTTTAGAGGGGTAGTCCGGGTTGTAAATAGCAAGGACAGGTTTTGTAGATAGTGCCATTTTAAGTTTAGCGAACGACTCCTCTACTTCCTCATTCCAGATGAAGGGCTGATTCTTCCGAGTGAGTCGAACCAAGGGGAATGAAATTTTAGAAAAGTCCTTCACAAATTTTCTGTAATCAATGCACATCCTTTTATTTCCATCCTTCTTGGGAACCATAACAACAGGAAATGCCCAAGGAGAATCTGAAATTCTTATTAACTTGTGTTCGAGAAGTTCTTTAACTTGTTCAGCTATCTCTTCATACTCTTTTAGAGGACGACGATAGGGTCTAAGAGAAATTGGTTGTTCACTTTTCGTGATGATCTTATGTTGTATAGCTACTTTTCCCAAATCAATAGCATGCTGAGAAAATACATTCCTATTGTGTTCAAGTAATTCTTTTAATTCATGTTCTCTTATCTCTTCTAGATGATTTACAAGAATTGGATTTTGTAATCCATCAAATTTGGTGTAAATTGTTTTGTCTTTGACATCTATTAAAAGATTAAAAAGAGATGCAACATCTAATCCGATCAAGAGTGGATATTTAAAGTTCTTCATTACATGGAGAGTTACAGGTTTAATTAGTTTATCTATTCTTACCTTGGTCTGAAGGCTTCCACATGTCCTGGTAACACCATCCGCTTGGCTGATGTGAATGTCTGAATTTGGTTGAAGTTGAAGACGGGTTCGCTTGAACAATCGCCAATTGATTATTGATACTGTTGCTCCAGTATCCACAAATGCTTGCGCAGGAATTCCATTTACTTCAACACTTATGTTGATAAGCTTGAAAGCTCCTTGTGTAGGGGTATTTGTCAAAGTACTTACATTCAACAATTCCGGGGCTTCGCATACTTGTTTCACTGAAGTGTTTTGATTAGGCCTATCCTTTTTATAATTAGGATCATAATCCTCACAATCTGTGACCCAATGTTTAATTTTTATTCCCTTTTTCGAACATATTGGACACCAGAATGGGCAAACATTTTTTCTATTATCATTATTTTTTGTCGCGAGATGTATTTTGTTTTTAGGCTTAAACTGAATTGAAGCCCTATTTTGTTCAATTGAAGCTGCGATATGAAACCATTTTGTGGCGTCAGTTGGCTGTGCAGCCACAATTAAATCTTTCCAATCATTTGGAAGTCCGTCTGTTAATAAATGAATTTTTTCCTCCTTCGTTAGATGGGTTTGATTTAACAGGCGAATTTTATCTTGAAAATAATTTTCTATTGATTCTTCTCGTTTTAATCTTCGATGTGATGCTGAGACAATTGGATTTGCGTTGTATGAACCAAATCTTTGAATCAACTTTTCCTTTACAACTTCCCATCTTTTTATTGCAGGATTTGAAATAATCTCATCTGCATACCATTCAAGTGCTGAATCTGTCAAGTAGTACATAAGATTTTTGATTTTTTCATCTTCTTTTAAAGAATTATTTTCAAAATCATATAATTTGATCCATGACTCAGGCCTAATTGCCGACTTCGAGCCGTTGAATTTTTGCAACCGGTTGTTTGGATTTTCCGCCATTTTTTTTTTCTTCGTGTCCTTTTCGACTGCGCCAAATGCCACGTTTTTATTTTTAAAACGCTAATTTTAGTTTAGTAAAACTTTATTTTTAAAGTTTATTATTTTAAAAGTGAAATGTTTGTTAATGAAATAGACATTTTGCCTAAACTCATTTAATGCTGCTTTCTTTTACAAGCCATTTGTTTATGTATATTTTTTCATATCGTTTTTATTGAGTTTTTACTAATTTAGTATGTACATCATTGACTTTTAATGAATGGAAAATAAAAATGAAAATAAACATATGAAAAATTAAAGTAACATTTTAAAGGAATTTATGTACAATTGAAAATTGTTTCTGTAACGTCTCAATATATATCAGAGTTATTTGAGAAAAGGTTATATAAAATATAATAAATTATGATTCACAGATTTTGAATACTAAATATAGTTTAAATATTGAGTCAGAACAGCAAGCTTTTCTTTCTTTAATTAATTAAAAATTATTTTCAAGGTTCTGTCTTTACTCTTTTCTACAAACCTATATCTTTGCTTATTTCTTTTTCTACCCAGCCTATGAGGCGTAACACCCAAAGCTATACTGGGTTTTTTCCCACATATATTCTATCTATTTATTTAATATATATAAAACAAACACACCTCTAATGCTTAAATTAACTAACAAATATATATATTTTATATTTTCATAAAGGTATTATATATTTATCATAAAAGCACGTGCACACACACATAATGTACAATATATAATATATATATATGTGGTGAGGTCCTGTTGACTCTTGTAGAATCTTGTCGACTAAAAATGTGATGAGGTATCCAGTCGACTTAATCTATAGTGTGAGTCCCTGTAGACTCTCGCTATACTGTGTTGACCGAGAGGAACAGTCAGGATGGGGAGTTTTCCAGTACCTCTCTGCACCTTGTAATACCTTTAACAGTTCTCACAGAGTACAGGCAGTCGTGGTCGAGGCAGAGTGGAAAGCTTGGGAATGTCCACACAAAAAACGAAGACACAGTTGCACTAAGAAAGTTCCGTGAACAGATAAAAGTTGAGCTAGGAGCGAAAGATGGATATAGAAGAGTTCTTACTGGTCTACATAGTGGATGAGGAGGACCTTGGTGACAACCGACGAGGGCTTGCGCTGATGGTGAAGTGACTATATATTTGGCTAGGACGGAGGCCTTTTATATCTTTTCCGAGAAAGGGAGTATTGCATTTCAGCAGATGCGAAGAGCGTGGATCGTCTGGCGAAATTCTACACTGGCGCCGTCCTGACAGTTTCCTATCTATCTTTAGATGTTGTTGAACCTCCATCTCTTGCTTTAGCTCAACTCAATCTATTACAGATTTTTATTTATTTATCCTCAGTTTGTACAAAGTACATTACATATGATGATGTAATGACACATGTCAATAATGCGTATAATCATATACAGAAGTGATTCAATTATACAACATGAAAATCTTGTTATATGTTATATACAATATAAGGTTGTTGGTTTAAATTATCATATATATGAATGTACACTGATGGACAAAACATAAGGAAGTTGTACCTTTTATTATGTATATCGGGAATCCGTCAATAACTCTTAAAGATATTTTATAAACAGTGACCTTTATTGAAGACAAACGAGATAACCAAGTGTTCATAAAATCGACTCTGTCTAAAAAAAAAAAACGCCGGCGACATCAAAGACATTTCACTTCCTTAAGTTCTGTCCATGAGGGTATATATATACAAAAATAATTTTGAATCCTAAATACATTTTAATAAATTCTATTAATATAAATTTTATCCCCAAAAAATGTATTTGTTATATTTAAGACCAACAATATGTACAACCTATAATAACCTATTTATTAAGAAATAGTAGATAAAAATATTTTACTTAAAGTATTCACTCGTGTATCTATGAAAATAAATCCTATTTATCATTTTATTTTGGACTTTTAATATTTAAAAATCTCACGTAATATTTATTTATTTATTAAATACGTATATCGTGGGTAGATATTTGCGTAAGAATACTATCAAACTGTTTTTTATACTATTTGATGAGAGAAGCGTGGACGCGGGCGCCGCTTGGAGGCGCTGCATGAAGATAACTGACCAATGGGAACGGCCCAACTCAACGGTCGGTCTTCATCTTGTATATAGTTTTAGCCTGCCTTTGTTCTACTGCTGTGTGCGGTTGCTATTCTTTTGTCAACATATATATCCTTATATCTAATAATAATATTATATTTATAAAATCACTTATTTGGCTGTTCTTTTGCATCACCGACCACAACACTATTTCATTCTATCCTTCGGGACGCGAAAATCGTTATACTGCCAAAAACGTGTTCAAGGTGGTGAAGTTCTTAGGCCGCTCTTAGGCCTGAAACATTACGGGCGGATGGTATTCATGTGCAGAAAAGACATTTCTCTATTTTAATGAATGTTTTAAAAAACATTTTCATTTTATTCGATAAATATAATTTTTAAAAAATATTTTTATAAATATTTTAACATGACATTAAAAATGGAACACCAAGAAAGAGGGTCCAGAAAATTATGCAAATTTCAGTGTAGACGCGCCTCACCGAGTTATGCAAATAATGTGAAATGCACAGCTCTCGTGGGCACGTAGAATAAAATATAAGGTAAGAAATTTGCAGAAGGACAGTATTCGTCCCGTTATTTCTTCAAGGAATATCATCTTAGATATTTTGTTTGTTTCAAAAGACACGTGTAATAGCAAATAGTCAGAATCAACAACAAGTCTCTAAGGACAATTATCCTTGTAGACTTGTTGTTTATTCTGATTGTGATCAAAGGATTCTAACTACTTAATAGCAGATAATGCCATGCCGTCGTCAACGGAGGCAGTTTCAACAGACAGATGCTTTTACAAGGGTCAAGGTAATCGGTCTAAGAAGGGCAGGTTGGTCCATACGTCAAATCGTAGCTGACATATACCTTGTTGCGTCGACGGTGCACCAACTGTGGTGTTGGTCGGAAAAAGAAAATGAGGAAATTTTAGGAATGTCGATGCATCCAGTGACGTCATCACGCGTGGATCAGCGTATCGTTCGACAAGCATTGGCAGACCAAAACTACCACTTGTACCTTTATTCTGCAAAATGTACAAGACACCCTAGATCATTCCATCTCGACCAGAATCATTTCCCCACGATTTGTTGTTAATGGCTTGCATTCATGTCGTCCGTGAAAAAGACTGTCATTGACTCTACTGAATAGACGCCAACGTTTGGAATGGTGCAGGGATAGAACGACGTGGATGACGTAATGACACAGGGTCGTGTTTTTATATGAGTCGCGCTTCTGTTTTCTAATAAAGACGCCCTATACGGGTGTGGCCTCGACATGGAGAAAGGTCCAATCCGGCAGCATTTGTGGAACGCTTCACGTGCGACAATGTGGAATCATTGCTTGGGGCGCAATCGCGTATGATACCAGGTCACCTTTAATTCTTATTCAGGGCATTATGACAGCCCAACGATACGTTGATGATGTGCTGCGACCGGTGATACTCCCCTACCATCAGGGGGTACCCAATGTCCTCTATCAGGAGGATAACGCCCGACCGCACATTGCTCGCATTAGTCAACAAGCTCTGCAAGATGTAGATATGCTTTCCAGGCCACCGTACTCTACTAACCTCTGACCAATCGAGCACGTCTGGAATATTATTGGACGCCGTTTGCATGCCTTGCCTCAGCCGCGTTTAGAAGACGAGCTGTAACAAACGGTTGAAAGGGAATGGTGAGTCATCCCTCAAGACGCAATCCGTAGTCTGATTGACTCGTTACTTAAACGTCTTGCTGCGTGCATCGACATCCGCGGAGGTCCTACTGTGCCGTCGCCGTTCTCGCTCTGTATAATGCCTATCATTTTGAAATAAAGTTCGTTCTTGCCTATCTCTGTTTGGGAAGTTTCATCACTTACTGGTCCCTTTTCTTGGTGTTTCCTTTACAATTTCACGCAGTGTATAAAAATATACATTTTTTTATTCTGTTGAATTGATGTAATTATGAGTATTTGGACTAGCAGAGCGTCAACCTTTAGCTAATCCAAATATCGGTGAATACAACCGTTTATTAAACCAATATATAACATTTATTATAGATTTATTATATTATGAAGTGATTTTTATGTGAAAAAATGCACATTAATATAATCACTTAATAACTAATATGTACATTATCGATGATATTTTGAAAATAAAAATATTTCGACAAAACGTTCAACTATTCCATCAATTCTTCGAATATCGGAGTTTGAAAATAACCTTCGTTTATCTTTCTCACGTCTAGACATTTCCTTCACTCTCAAACAAAATAAAATACCAAAACGGCCAAATATTTGTTCTTTATTCCTTCAACGATTTATTCAAATATTTGTAATATTTGATTTATACTCTATTCTGATTATTTAAATTTTAAAATATTATTTGTATGTTTCATATTATATATATAAGAGAGACAATTGATATAAAAATGAAATATTAAATTTCATGAATATATATATTTTATTTTGAACCACTATATATTGCCGAAGATAATGGTTATTGAAAAATAATATATACACGGTATGATCAAAAAGTTTCCGAACTTTTAAAAAAATATAAAATATAAAACAAATTTTGAAAAATGTAAAATCAATTTTACTGTTAATAACAAAGCCTTAATTATAACGCCAGTAAATGCGCCTGCGTAGTTTTCATTTTAGGCATATTTTTGTTGTAAGTATTTAGCTCGCGTCGTTTCTGCAGTGTCATCATTTGAGCAGAGGGCAAATATTAAATTCTGTATAAAAATTAAAAAGTATTTCACAAAGGCATTAGGATTAATTAATTAGGCTTATGAAGACGAAAATTTGTCACGAACGCAAGTTTATTTCTGATATAAACGTTTTAAAGATGGCCGTAAGAGCATCGCAGATGATTTAAGGTCAGATCGGCCATTGACGTCAACAACGGATCGCAATATTGGACAGGTACGTGATTTAATTGTTGCTGATAGAAAAAATACTATTGATAATATAGCAGAAATACTTGTAATTTCGTATGGTAGTTGCCAAAAAATTATTGGTGAACATTTAAATATGAAAAAACTTTGTGGTTATTTTGTCCCACGGAATTTAACAGATCAACAAAGAGAAACCAGATTATCAATTTACAAATATTTAATTGAAACTTCAAATAACCATTCTGATTTTTTGAAAACAATAATAACTGGTGATGAAACATGGTGCTTTCTTTTTGATCCACAAACCAAAAACAATCACTCGAATGGCACACACCAAGTTCTCCTAGGAAGAAGAAAGTTCGTCTTGACAAGTCCAAAGGAAAAGTAATGCTTGTAGTGTTTTTTTGATTATCAAGGACTTGTATTTTATGAATTTATTAAAGAGGAGTTTACTATTAATAAACAGACCTACAAAGAAATACTTGTGCGCCTTCGTGATGCGATAAGAAGAAAAAGAAACCAACTCTTTAAATCAAAACGGTGGAAATTGCTACATGATAATATCCCTACTCATAGAGCCATTATTGTTCAAGACTATTTAGCCAAACACTCTGTAATTGTCTTGCCGCATCCTCCTTATTCTCCTGATATAGCCCCATGTGATTTCTTCTTCTTTTCAAAACGTAGAAAATTTGACTTTGAACTAACATTTCAACAGCTTTTTTCTCGCTGCAAAAAAAAAAAAAAAAATGCGTAGATAACCGAAGCTCCTATTTTGAAAGTTTTGATGTTTAAATTACTATACTATGAATAAATAATTAATTTAAAATATTTTCGGGAGATTTTTGATCTTACCTTGTATATCGGGGCTTCATTATGGCAGCCATTCTCTAACGCGAATGAAATACCATACCGTTTTCATTAGTGAACTTGTCCACTTAAAGTAAACCGTCTAAGCACCATTGGCTCCCTGTTGACCATTAACCCTAGGCTCCATGTTGACCATCTAAGCCAAGTCTTCCTGTTGAACCTGTTCCCCCTGTGGACCATTGAACTTGCCATACACCATCCCTCCTTTTTCCCCGTGAACTCTTGAACCTGGACCCTCCCTGTGGATCTTTGAATATTGACCTAAATTTACCATTTGGTGAGCATTAGTAATACCTCCAAATTCATCATTAGGTTCGATATTAAGTTGGAAAAAAATTTTAGGCCTTTATAGTAGATTAAATGGCACTGATGGTCTTATAGGAATTGATATTTTCAGGTATTCCATGCTTCAAACCTTTGTTCAGGATATCTATTTGGACAGGAGGGAAAATATTTCCAGTAAGGTTAACGAAAGAGATTTCAAATTTATCAATAGGTAAAGCATATTTCTTCGACCAATGAAGAAACCTTTCTTCATGCCTATTCGTGCAGATTCTTTGGTTATTTAAATTTACGGCTGTATTTGCGGTAATTCTTGAGAACAATCCCGTGAGTTCTTTTTCTGGGAAATATTTTAGAGTGATAGGGTTTCTAAGGTACCTACTCATGAAATCACAACTTTCGGTGCGTGCTCTGAGAATATTTCAATGGAGGTAATCGATATTTTTCTCAGGAAAAAGTTCCTAAATGTATATTTGATTCTTAGCATATTTTAGTAAATTGTACGTTATTTTTCCATATAGCCATACGATGAGATTTTTCATAAAGGGTCACTTTATAATATTCCAAATATTCAATTTTTTTTTGGATTCATAATCAAATATAAGAAAATTGCTATATACATTTATAAAAAATCAAAACCCGTCGCAGAGAGTTTGTTTATTACAAAACACCGCTAGCTTTCAAGCTCTCGCTTTTCAACAGGCAAAATTAAATCTCAGAGTGAGAAAGGGAGGCCAAATAGCTATTTATACTGAGAGTGAGTACTTGAGGCGAGATTTCGCATAGATGGCTATTTATACTTGACTTGGAATGTGAAAGAATTTCTCTGAGATTCCTATTCTCCTGTTGATACTGTGTTTATTTGTATGATATGAGAGATTCAAGGATCAATCTTTCTGAATTGTAAATTTATTACCATAGTGGCAGGAAAGACATCCTAGATTTAAAAAATATATATATGACTGGTATATGTGATATGCCGATATATAAGCGATCTTGGGTCCTTGGTTTTGATATTGTAAATATGTTCCTTTATGCTCGTTTCTATTTTAGTACTGGTTTCGTCAATATCATATATTATTAGCCTTCTTTATTAAGCAAATATCTCGAAATCGAATTAATATCTCTGTCATATACAGAGTGGCCCATAAATCCCGTAAACCTTTTATTTTTATCGAAAAGATAGAGGTTGCCTGGCCGGCATTCATATTTATATAAAAAATAGACACTTCGGCCAGTTTGAGTTTTTTATAAAAAACTCCAACTGGCCGAAGTGTCTATCTTTTATTTTTAATTAAAAATAAAAGAGTTCGGGGATTATGAACCACCCTGTATTCAGAGGTTTTAACTCACTTGGCCCATTTATCCGAAATTAGAGTTAGACTTCGAAATATATAAATATATTATACAGCTGGCATATGGTATGCTGATCCATTTGAACCAAAGCACACATTTTGATGTATATAATATTTTAGAATGTAGGCTAAAAGTACAATTTGTATTATTCATTGGCACCATTAAGGCAACAAGAACATATCTAAATAGCTTAACTGTACCTAACGTGTTGTTAGCAGCGTTTTTACCATCTTCAGGAAAAAGTAATGAGAATGAAAAAATATATCACACCATGGTTTCGAATAGTTGATACCTTTTTGAGTTGTGAATACAAAATTGAAGTAAAAAGTACTTTAGAGTGAAAAATAGACAAATTATTTTTTCCAAGAATTTATATAAAAAAAATATATTATGTAATATATTTGTAAAAGTAAAAAAGAAAGATAATTTTTTAAAAAATATTTATACACCTATCCACCGAATTACACGGTAGATACGTTCCTGAGAAAAACGTGTAAATCGAAAATTAAAAATGTTTAAAAATTAGAAATACAGACACAGTGTGCGTGTGCAGCAAGTCAGCACATTAGCTCGGGATTCCTCGTGAGATGTGTACACAGCGCAGATGTTCAATCACAGTAGAATTTAGTATAGTGCGATAAAAAAAAAACTTATTTGGAAAACCGTGTTAAAGCGAAAACGTGTAAAACAAGTACCGTGTAAATCGGGGGATAGGTGTATATATAATTAAAAGTGTAAAAATGTAAAAGGACGTTGATATTGAAAGCATATCATTTGAGAGGTTAAGATATTCCTTTATTTATAATTAAAGGTGTATCTGCAAATGTCATTAATATTTTCTCTTTCTACCATTATGTTAATTGTGACCTATTTGAATTGAAATTACCTTTAAAAAGTCATTTGGGGGCACAATATTTTCAACCCGGAGGTAGCAAAAATATTCGATTATGAGAAAAAAAATATATAGAGACAATTTAAAGAAGCATTAAAAGATTTTCCAATCTGTTAATGATTTAATTAATTCTGTATAATATATAATTCTGTAATATTTAAATCTGTTAATGTTTTAATGACATTTATAGTGAAGAAATACTTAAATAGAAAAACCTCAAAATAATTTTTATTTGACCAAATATTATGGAACAAGTCTAAATGAACGTTTAGTTGATTTTTGTTCCATTAGATGGCGCTTTGCGAATGAACTCGTTTATATTCTTTTCACTCTAGAATCACTAGAAGCTAAATCATTTTGCTTCAATCAAATTGCTTCTACTGTACTGTACAGAGTATTTATTGATCTAGAGTTCTACATCACTCCGACACAACAATGACACAAACAACAATGGCTCAGTGTGTCCCATCAGCCTTACAATCCGTTTATAAACTTACTGGGATGTCGTTGACATATTTTGATAGCTTCAAGATGCTATATTGAGGATGCTTATTTCGCCAGATCTGTTAAAATCCCTATTACATTTGAACCTGATTTAAAATTAAAGATCTAAATATTTTATTAATTTATTTCAAAACTATTTGAAATACGAAATAAAATGCAATGCCTTCAGATAAAATATATCGGTTCATTTATATGGGTTAATTGCAAAAATAAAACTATTTTATTACAAACAAATATATGGATAGCCTTTCGGTAGCTTTTAGAAGGACATGACCAGTAATTTGTGAGCGTGAAAATTTAAGAACAGCTCAACCAAAATATGAAATATAGAAAGGTGCCAAAATATAATGGATACCTCTCCCATAAAAAATAGATGCAAAAACATGCGAGTCTATTGACAGTCTCTGCAATCTAGAAGACTCGGACCTGTGACAAATAAATGTATTTTGATATCAATTTGCCCTCTGAAAATTTTTGCATATGTATATTTATATATATATGAAAATGAATGTATGCGTGTGTCTGTCTGTCCTTTATGTCTGACCAAACCACTCATTGGAACGCCATGAAACTTTGGGAAGTTATTTAGTATAGTACTGGGAAGGTTTCTAGCAAATAAAATTTTGAAATAACTTTTCGCCTAAAAATAATCAAGATACATTTACTAATTTATCTGTTATAATTCAACAATCTGCTCTAAATATTATCATGATGATACGATGATTTTGTAATGTAGAAAATTAGGAAAGACAAAATGAGACAAGAATAATGATACAATTCCAAGGCAAGATACTATTCCTTTAACTTCTAATTACCGAGGGATCCAATTAATATTGATTTTATTCAACTTATCGAGTTATTTTCAAGAGACCGGGAAAAAATGTTCACTTTATCGAGAGATTCGTTAGACAAACCTTTATTCGAGTAAAACCCGGGCGAAGCCGGGTACATCCATAGAAGAATAATGATACAATTCCAAGGCAAGATACTATTCCTTTAACTTCCAATTACTGAAGGATCCAATTAATATTGATTTTATTCAACTTATCGAGTATTTTTCAAGGGACCGGGAAAAAATGTTCACTTTATTGAGATATTCGTTAAACAAACCTTTGCTCGGGTAAAACCCGGGCGAAGCCGGGTACATCCGCTAGTAATTAAATATTAATAGCAGTTCGTTTCGAAAGATAAAAAAAATGCTCCGATAAACTATTATTGTTAAAAACAAGTCCAATCATATAATTAAAGTAAGTAGTACTCTGTCACAAATTATTAACTACTTATGTAGACATGTGGCGCACACTTAAAGTTTACATGAAGAGAATCCCCTATCCACCATTATTATTATTGCCTGTACCATGTTCACTTAGTGTGTGAATGAATATATTCAACCCCAAAATATATATTCAAAACAGATGTTATAGTATAGACCGAATGTTTTCAATAATTATCTCTTGAACATACCGTACTGGCCTCAAAATAAGGCACTTTGAAACTTATATAGAATCTTATCAATAACAGGTGGAACAAGGCCATTACTGTAAATTTGAACAATTATATTATAGTTTATATTTATATTAATAATATTAAGGTCTTCAGGTAAGCTGTCCTAAAACAGCTCATGTTAAACCAAGAATTCCAAAACCTCCGGGTCTAATCAGTTATTTAATCAATACTTAAACGCCTGTACTTAAAACGTACTATTCCTAACAACAGAATGCGCTAATTCTGATTTATATTTCTAATATTAAATATTTAAACAGTATTTTATAAAAATATTAGAGTCTAGGTGTGTGTTGTGTGATTCCGCTTACTTACATTTCCTGTTGGGGATGAATCAAAATGCACTTGATGCTGTTTTGGAACCTCTGTTACAAAACCCCACTTCCAACACCAGTCATCCATAAGTATAGGTGTTAGAATACTAAACAAAAATAATTAAAGTTCTCATTGAGAACAAAACTTCCATTCGATATCTACTATCAATAATTTAAAAATCGGCATTAGTTGTTGGATGGCTTACAATCAATTCAAAGTGAAGCATTTTTATCCTGGACATGTTTTCTGTACGAAATTTCAACTAGATATTCTCATCAATTAGTAATTATATTTTCTCATTATGAAAATATATATATTATTGTAAAATGACTTTGTGTAAAAAAATAGCCCTAACTTACGAGCTTTTCAACGCAGCAATTATTCAAAGTGTGTTGATCGCCCCAGAATATTTAAAACAGACGGATGGACATGCGAGATTTGCGGGACAAGAATGGAGCCGGGGATACATCACCATATACTCTCATGTATGGGGCTGAAAGACGAACGAGAAGTGCTCCTCAGTGAAATAGGCCTTGAGGGACTCTCTTTGGAGCTCCTGTTGAATGAGGTGGTGAGAAACAGAGCTGGAGCGTTTGCGTTGTTCAAATTTTGGAAGAGGGCTGAAGAGAAAAGAAAGCTATATACATAATCTAATTGATGTAAATAATCATATGTAAATAATCTTTGTCAGGATTAGAATGACGAATCCTGTATGGGACTTTGATTCCAGTAAAAGGCTTGTTACTGCTGTTGTATATAGTCACAGTGTAGAAAATACTATACTATACCTACTACATATAGGTTTCTCTCTGTATTCTCAGTTCTCTTCTCTTCACTTACTCTGTAAACTGGCGAATCCTTTATAGGACGAGAGGTCCTCAATAAAGGCTTTTGTTGTTGTTGTTAAAAAATTATTTAAAGTGTGACTCACGATGTTTTAATTGCACAACTCGTTTTCATAGTATTTAAAACAGAGTTAGCGATTAAATATGTTATAGGCTATTTCTTCTAAGCATTTTATATATGGGTGTGTTATAACTAATTCTTCTTGTGTCTATTCATTCTAGATTTCAAATTATATATACATTAGGGAGCCTTAATTCACTTTCATATTAAGGAGGAAATTATTATTTTTCACAATATTTTAAGCTTGCAACACATCAAATATTTATTGTATAAAGTCTCATATCTAACATTTAAATGTCTTGGAAAAGAAATGCGAAGGTTTTTCGTACCAACATGAATATTACATCAAGATGAAAAGAGGATAAAATTTGTTTTATATTCTTCAAAAACGGCTTAAAGAGAAATCATAAATAAATCAAAACTAAAATATTAATACCAAGTTTTCAATATATCAATTTTTGTATATTTATAATAAATATTTCGTTTATACATAAATATTGTTTTTGTAGAGAGGGTGATACAGACATACATTTTATTTTGCCTTTGAATTTAATTGAATTATAAACGCACACAATTAATTTGAATTTTAAGTAATATAGTTTATTTAATAGTAACCAGAGATTAATGGAACCGCGCGAGGGTTTATATCAATATATAAAAAGATAATTATGAAATTAAGATTTTCAGACGACCATATGATATTAAATAATAGTAACGAATAACTATATAGAGGTATACTTGATCTAAATGAGAGTTTGAGAGTAATAAGATTGACGGAGCCAATTCAATGAGATCCACATGGGTTCAAATGAAATCTTCATACTTTGCAAAAGAGATTGTCAAAGAGCAAAACTGCCGTTGAGCGTGGTGTTGTCTAAAGGGGTTACGAGAACAATCTCTTTCAAATAAAATGCTTTTATTAAGCATATGTTTAAAATACAAAATATAAAGAAAAGAGAGGCAAACGTACATGGTGTTGACGCCGTGAGAGCACCAGAGAGAGTGTGCTTGCGTCATTATGAAATCATAAGGCATGACCCCGGCTTCCTGCAAAAACCGAAACCTATCTCCAACCGCCTGTTTGTTCTTTATTCTTCAAGTCGCCGGCAAATAACGGCTGTTTCTCGGCGATATTCTTCCACCACTTTGAACTCAAAGTCTGATCTTTCTTAATTGTCCATTTTGGCTATCTTCACGGCAGGAAGGCGATATATTTCCGTGCTTGTCTTCACATCCACGACCCGCACCACACCATCTCGTCCAGGGAAGGGCGCAGTTACAATTCTTAGTGGCCAACTGTTGCGTCCTAGATTCTCATCAATGACTATGACTACCCTACCAACTTCTAGAGACAGCGTCTGCTGCCGCCATTTGTTTCTTTAAACCAAAGTGGGCAGGTACTCTTGTACCCAACTCCCCCAGAACATGTCGGCCAACTTCTGTGAGATTCCATATTGTTTATGTAGTTCTAGATCATCACTTGTAAATAATCCAAGTAATCTTGTTTTTCTGGAAGTTCATATAAGGAAGTGCATTGGAGTAAGAGCTTCTGGCTCTTTAGGGTCGAATGGTACATGGGCGTGAGTTGACTATAGCTTCTGCTTCCACAGATACTGTTTGTATTAATAATCTTGCATGAATAATACAATTTTTGATGATGCCAAAGCGGAGAACTTCACGCTTGGTAGGGCGTTTCTCACCACTAATAAGCTCGGTTCCCACCCGGTCGTTGTTTATTTTGAACTGAAATAGGTCCAACTTCGGATCCCAATGCAGGCCTAGAACTCGCTGGGTATTGACGTTAGACCACTCACTAAGATCTTTGGCATTGTCCACTGTACCGTTCAGCATATTCAACAATGCAGGTGAAGTTGAAATCCACATACCAATTTGGAATCCCCCACGTCTATAAACCTCGATGACATCTTTAATTAGCTAATATCCTTCCTTGATAGTGCCAGTGCTGTCTAGGTAATGGTCCACATAGTGACGATTTATGATAGACGCTGCGGTGGCTTCTAGCGTACCAATGCATACATAAGCACGTCAGGTTTATTTTAGTTAATCCGACTTGTAATAGAGTTTGTCGTCAACTACCGAGTCATGGAAATGGGTATTAAGAGCTACAAGTTGGTATTGTAATAAAAATATCTTTTAAAATATTCACTTAGAGTGAAACAGCCCACAAAATAAAATAAAAGACACAAAACAAAATTAAGAATATGAAAGTCATTCAGCTTCAAGTACTTCGTATTAATTTAATGATCTCAGAAAATAAGGAATGTTAACAATTCTCATTTAGAATATAATTTCAATAAAGTTTTCCTTAAAAAAAAACAATACAATTTTTAAAAGCATCGTTTGAAAACCATCCCTATCTTCACATAGTTGGAGGTACTGTACAATCTAAATTATCTAGCTCGTTGAAATTATGGAACACAATTAAAAATGTAATTTACCCATTAAAATAATTGTATGTTATGACTGCGCGCGCATTAAAAGTCCTAAAAATCCAAATATTTGCTTTTTAAATACTTAATTTGCTCATTAAAATATTTAATGGATTTTACTTACAATTATAATATTGCATATGCAGAAAATATAATAATAATTTAAAAGTGGAATATTTAATATTATTTTTAGTCATAAAAAGGTCTTATAAGGGCGAATGTGGTTTTCTAGATAACTTCATTTCCCCTCGTATGATCTTTTCCATAACACAATTTCACAGAAAATAAATAAACACATGATTTCTTTCCTTTTCAGATGGTCTTTTTTGAGTTTGATTTTAAACCTATTAGGTGTTTTACAATTTAATATTTTTCAAGAGAGCACAAGTTGCGTAATAACTAGAAGCATGCGCCTTTAGGTGCGTACACACTTTCTTAAGGAATAATAGCAATCAAATTATATATATATATATATATCACAAACTTTTAAACATCTTTAATATATATAAGATAGTGTATTATCCATGCTGAGAACTTTCAACAGATACCGTTAATATTATATCTAGAAATGTAAGTATGAGGGTCTCACCTTTTGTGATAATAAAAGCGAATTTAAGTTAATTCCTGTTCGAGAATCTTTATACAAATTTTATATTATATTGAAAGGCTGAATGTATATATATAGAGTATTATTAGAACCACTAGTATATACCATTGTAAAACAATGCATTCTCGATGTAAAAAGTAGAAACTGATTCCAAAAAAGTTGTTAAAAAATAAATATTAATCATATAAAAACTTCTGTCGAAACAGACGCAAAAGCTATGTGGTGAAGGTCGACCGTTTCTACAAAATCCTCAGACGTGAGTCGGTGACGAAGCTACAACACCCGCTTTAGCCAATTTTGAACACGCACCTGGAGATCATGATTTTAGGCTAATGGCACTTGTCATTCCAGAGCTGGTTTTGCTTCCATGATATCCACAAGAATCCACAGAACCTTCCCAAAACTGTTTATCTGGCAAAGTGGTCATGCCAAATTTCTATATCTGAAATATAGAATGAAATATTTCCGGGATATATTTATCTATAAAAAAGAAAGGTTCCCTCTCCCATTTAAATGAGAGCAAAGGTTACCGTCTTTATTCATTTCTTTGGTTATTTTAGAAATATATCCAATATAATAAATATATTTATTATATTTAGGAAGCTTGAAAGATATCCCTTTGATATACTTCTAGAATATATATATATATTTTATATTAATAAAAAGATTAGATTTTCCTTTTGTATTTTGATTGTTATTTATATAGAATTAGTTGTTGCTTTAATTGAGCTAAGGAATTTTAAAAAGACATAATTTGATAAAAGTACTGCCTGGCTTAAGGCGAGTAGAATAAGGAAAACAAAAGATTATTTACATAATGTACAAAAGTTTTGAGCCGGCCATCGGGGATAAAACAACGAGTTTTTATAGGGGAAGAGTGACCACTGGCGGTCGATTTAGCAGAATATTTGAATCTATGAAAATATGATTTAAAAATAAAATAAAATGTTTATATAACATATATATATTATTTTTCTAGAGATATATTTCGAAGGAATATATTTTAAGCTTCAAATATATTTATTTGGGTATAAGATTTGGCTTCCTCATTTAAATACTAACACGGGCCTAGTCGCATATTCACTCAACTGAATCTAAACGAACAGATAAAAGATGATCGAATTGGAGGATTTTTTTGCAAATGTTTAAATATAAATATAATCCTTATAAATATCATCCTCTCCCGCAAAATAGCAATATACATTCATATATTATTCTAGTAGGTATTCAAAATTGGAAAGGAGGTTATGATATATAATAAATCACAATGTATGCAATATGTTCATTCATACGCTAAAGATTTGAATTGTCATACCGTAAGGAAACCCATTTTAAAGGCTTAATAACGCTTCAAGTGCTCCTGCGCTTAAGAATTCGGTCTATATGTATAAATAGATAAATATTTTAGTCTATATGTATAAAGAGATAAAGATTCGGTCTATATGTATAAATAGATAAAGATTCGGTCTATATGTATAAATATATAAAGATTTTGGTCTATATGTATAAAGAGATAAATATTCGGTCTTTATGTATAAAGAGATAAAGATTTTGGTCTATATGTATAAATAGATAAAGATTCGGTCTATATGTATAAAGAGATAAAGGTTTGGTCTATATGTATAAAGAGATAAAAATTCGGTCTATATTCGGTTTAAATCAAACGGCTATTACTCCTACGTTCACCTTTCTATCGTTTATGAATCACGTCTCTTCAAACGGATCAAAAGCAGCGCACTACAAAACTTAATTTTATCAACTTATTTTCATTTTAAACGCGCGGAAGAGAAAGTTGACAAATGGACATTCGAAAACGCGTCGGTCCTGCCATAAAGAACGAAATATTTATGACGACATTGCTTGGCGGCTAAAACTAAGAGTCCTGCCACACCCAAAAAGGAATGGGAAACCTACCTGCACTGCGTGCGACGGTTCTCCAGATATACAGCTTCGATAAAAGAAGCTATGTAAGGTATTCAAATACCTTTAAAATATTATTCTCATATACAGTTAAACTTGTCTATAGCGCCCCCTCTTGGGACTCACAAAAATAGGGGGCTATAGAGAGAGGGTGCTATAGACAGGTAACTTTTAATGTAAATATAACATCGTACTACGTATTTAAAATCGGGCGCTATATAGAGGAAGGCGCTATTTAGAGGGGGCGCTATAGACAGGTTTAACTGTATATAGCAAAAATATAAATTTAAAAATACATTCAATGAAGTTTATTGTAATTTCGGTGGATTCCAAATGTGAGAAGCCAAGAGACCTATGCCTTTGATTTATTTTAGGAGATTAACAAATTGTCGTGTGACTGGAATTACATTCTATTACCTCGACAAATTTAAATATAATAGTATGTTAAACATTATTAAAATCACATTGAATCTATTTTTTATGTTAATATACTTTTTTACATATATAATAACATTATAAGTTCGTATAATACACCGCGCGTGATATTTAAATTATATTCAAACAATGGAGGCTTTTTGCTAGAGTTATCATTATATTAAAAGCAACCAGGTCCACAATAAGATGAAGCAATGTTCCAACAAAAGGTATATTCAGCGCAGCCGAGACGTTGAGGCGCCATTAGGTAAATTAGACAGGGTCGTCTGTAACATTAAAGATTATGTTCCATGGGAATGCAGTCGTGCCTTTTTTGTTTCTCTTCTTTAAAGAAAATGGAAATTTCGAACATTTATTGTTGTTGTTTTTTATATTTGAGAGTTATATTTTAAAATAAAGTCACATCATTTCAATTTAAAAATGATCTCAAATTGAAAATAGGCTTCTAATGATATTTATTATACGGATTGCTCACTATTTTGTACTCTATATATGCTTAATATATATATATATATATATATATATATATATATATATGTTATATTAAAAATTATTTTATTTAAAATCATAATTTCATAGATTCAAATACTCTGTTTAAATCGACTGCCAGAGGTCACGCTTACCCTATACAAACTCATTGCTATTTCCCAATGGCCGGCTCAAAACTTTTGTACATTATGTAAATAATATTTTGTTTACCTTATTCTACTCGCCTTAAGCCAGACATTACTTTTATCAAATCATGTTATTTTATATATTCTTTTAGTCCAATTAAATTACTGATCAAAATTATTTTTATTATCATACTTCCAAGATTTGACCACGACTGCATTACATTACCATAATCCTCAACATAATCAAAAATCAACAGAATCTTATCTTTTTCTTTTTATAATATAAATATATATATAATAAAAGAAGCACCTCTCCCTTTATTTATGCATCAGAATGATGCGCCTTTCATCACCATAGTAAAATAACTTTAGTGATGATAAAGAATTTGACAAAACTGGTGTTTTGGCTCATTCTTTATCAAAAATAGTAAAAATATTTTAGTAGGATGATGAATAGAGCATTGCTCTGATGCATTCTTAAAGGGAGTATCATTCTCCTGCAACTTTATTATGTATACATATAGATCCTGTAGCCGAATGATACGGATATTGTTCAGTTGCGTTTTCAACCCTTTTCAAAAAGGTCTTTTACACAAACAGCATTTATTTTGTATTTATATTTTTATATAAAAAAAACGTGGACGGGTAACGATATTCGTATAATATAAGCAACAAATTTCGGAG
>CP092877.1:8972027-9023869 GCA_030710605.1 Cordylochernes scorpioides
CATTCCTTAGCTCAATTAAAGCAATAACTAATTCTATAACTATGTCACTCAATGGTGTCGCTCAAACAAGTTAAAAATAAATCCAGAAAAAACAAACTTGATTCACTTTCACAATTTCCTTAGGTTCCAGCTGGAATTTCAAAAGCCTTCAAATGAAATCAAAATTTTGGGAATGAAATTATCTAATCATAGGTTCAAAACAAAAATAAATTTCACCCCGCACATCAATAAGATTTTGCATAAGGCGCATCGCATGAAAAATCTGCTTTTTTCCCTCAGCGGCAAAATATGGGGTATAAACTCTAATAAAAGGTTAATTTTGTATAAGACGCTAATTAGACCTATTCTAACATATGGAGCTGAAATTTGGTTTTACCAAATAAATACCCGCTGTAAACAGAAATTAAATTCGATGCAATACCAAATTGTTCTTTGGGCTACTAGATCGTTTAAAACATCTTCCTCAAATTGTGTCCACTGTCTGGCAGAGATCCCATTCCTGACTGATTTTATCGAATCAAGATTGATTAAATATGAATTGGACCAACTAAGCGAGGAAGACCAACGAACGTTCAGTCCACATTCTCCTTCAATTATAAAAGGATTTTTGAGAACAAGAATGGAAGATATGTTTTCTAATACAAGTGATCACTTTCGTCTCTTTTTCCCTTTGGGCATTCCAAAATATTTCCGCCCCTGACTTTTACAATGTGCAATTCGTTACTGGTCATGGAAATTTCGGAGATTTTCTGTTTCGAATAGGAGCTATAGACGATCCGGGATGTTTATGTGGAAAGAGAAAGCAAGATTCCAGTCATCTGCTTCTTGAGTGCCCAATCTTCCAGAACTACAGAAACCGGGAAAACATCGAATACAAGGATCTTTTTATGTTTGTAAATAGTAAGGACTCGTATTTTTAATTTAGAAAATTCTGTAAATATATCTATGATTTTCTCTCTTGGTTAAAAAAACCTTAATTATTACCTATTTGTATATATGTATTTTTTGGTTTGTTTATTTTGTTGGTTGTGATGTAAAATCAAGAATGATTTTAATGTCCTCTTTCTTATCTTTTCAAATCTTGTAATTATTTAATTTTTTTTATGTAATATAGTATCTGAATTTAGTGTTGTTATTGACGCAAGCATCCCTTGTAGGGATATCGCGTCTGATTTGATAAATAAATAAATAAATAAATCAAAATACAAAAGGAAAATCTCATCTTTTTATTAATATAAGATATATATATATATTCTAGAAGTATATCAAAGGGATATCTTTCAAGCTTCTTAAATACGTAAATATATTTATTATATTGGACATATTTCTAAAAATAACCAAAGAAATGAATAAAGACGCTAACCTTTGTTCTTATTTAAATGAAATAGGGGACCCCTTTCTTTTTATATATGTAAATATAGATGGAAGGATATATAAATAGATATATAAATATACCCCCGGAGAGTTTTCACACATTCTATATTTCAGATATACAAATTTGGCATGACCACTTTTCCAGATTATTGGGAAGGTTCTGTGGATTCGTGTAGATATCATGGAAGCAAAGCTAGCTCAGGAATGACGAGGGTCATTAGCCCAAAATCATGATCTCCAGGTGCGTGTTCAAAATTGGATAAAGCGGGTGTTGTAGCTTCGTCACCGATTCACGTCTGATGCTTTTGTAGAGACGGACGACAATCACCACATATATTTTTCGTCTGTTTCGACAGAAGTTTTTATATGATTAATATTTATTTTTAACACAACTTTTGGAATCGGTTTCTACTTTTTACATCGAGAATGCATTGTTTTACAATGGTATATACTCGTGGTTCTAATAATACTCTGTATATATACATTAAGCCTTTCAATATAATATAAAATTTGTATATTTATAAAGCTTCTCGAACAGGAATTAACTTAAATTCGCTTTTATTATCACAAAAGGTGAGATCCTTATACTTACATTTTTAGATATAATATTGGCGACATCTATTGAAAGTTCTCAGCATGGATAATACACTATCTTATATATATTGAAGCTGTTTAAAAGTTTGTGATATATAATTTGATTGTTATTATTTCTTTAGAATAGAGGTGTACGCATCTAGAGGCGAATTTTACTAGTTATTATGCAACTTGTGCTCTCTTGACAATATTAAATTGAAAACCCCCTAATGGTTTTAAAATCAAACTTCAAAAAAGACCATCTAAAAAGGAAAGAAATGATGTGTTTATTCATTCTCTGTAAAATTGTGTTACGGAAAAGATCATACGAGGGGAAATGAAGTTATCTAGAAAATCACATTCGCCCTTATAAGACCTTTTTATGACTAAAAATAATATTAAATATTCCACTTATAAATTACTATTATATTTTCTGCATATGCAAAATTATAATTGTAAGTAAAATCCATTAAATATTTTAATGAGTAAATTAAGTATTTAATAAGCAAATATTTGGATTTTTAGGACTTTTAATGCGCGCGCAGTCATAACATACAATTATTTTAATGGGCAAATTACATTTTTAATTGTGTTCCATAATTTCAACGAGCTAGATAATTTAGATTGTACAGTGCCTCCAACTATGTGAAGATAGGGATGGTTTTCAAACGATGCTTTTAAAAATTGTATTGTTTTTTTTTTAAGGAAAACTTTATTGAAATTATATTCTAAATGAGAATTGTTAACATTCCTTATTTTCTGAGATCATTAAATTAATACGAAGTACTTGAAGCTGAATGACTTTCATATTCTTAATTTTGTTTTGTGTCTTTTATTTTATTTTGTGGGCTGTTTTACTTTAAGTTAATATTTTAAAAAAATATTTTAATTTTTATTACAATACCAACTTGTAGCTCTTAATACCCATATCCATGACTCGGTAGTTCACGACAAGCTCTATTACAAGTCGGATTAACTAAAATAAACCTGACGTGCTTATGTATGCATTGGTACGCTAGAAGCCACCGCAGCGTCTATCATAAATCGTCACTATGTGGACCATTACCTAGACAGCACTGGCACTATCGAGGAAGGATATTAGCTGATTAAAGATGTCATCGAGGTTCATAGACGTGGGGGATTCCAAATTGGTAAGTGGATTTCAAATTCACCTGAATTGTTGAATATGCTGAACAGTACAGTGGACAATGCCAAAGATCTTAGTGAGTGGTCTAACGTCAATACCCAGTGAGTTCTAGGCCTGCATTGGGATCCGAAGTTGGACCGTTTTCAGTTCAAAATAAACAACGACCGGGTGGAAACCGAGCTTATTAGTGGTAAGAAACGCCCTACCAAGCGTGAAGTTCTCCGCTTTGGCATCATCAAAAATTGTATTATTCATTCAAGATTATTAATACAAACAGTATCTGTGGAAGCAGAAGCTATAGTCAACTCACGCCCATGTACCAATCGACCCTAAAGAGCCAGAAGCTCTTACTTCAATGCACTTCCTTATATGAACTTCCAGCAAAACAAGCTTACTTGGATTATTTACAAGTGATGATCTAGAACTACGTAAACAATGGAGAATCTCACAGAAGTTGGCCGACATGTTCTGGAGGAGTTGGGTACAAGAGTGCCTGCCCACTTTGGTTTAAAGAAACAAATGGCGGCAGCAGACGCCGTTCCTAGAAGTTGGTGATGTAGTAATAGTTATTGATGAGAATCTAGGCCGCAACAGTTGGCCACTAAGAATTGTAACTGCGCCCTTCCCTGGACGAGATGGTATGGTGCGGGTCGTGTATGTGAAGACAAGCACGGAAATATATCGCCGTCCTGCCGTGAAGATAGCCAAAATGGATATAAAGACAGTAGATCGGACTTTGAGTTCAAAGTGGGGGAAGAATATCGCCGAGAAACAGCCGGTATTTGCCGGCGACTTGAAGAATAAAGAACAAACAGGCGGTGGAGATAGGTTTCGGTTTTTGCTGGAAGCCGGGGTCATGCCTTATGATTTCAGAATGACGAAAGCACACTCCCTCTGGTGCTCTCACGGCGTCAACATCCTGTAAGTTTGCCTCTCTCTTCTTTATATTCTGTATTTTACACATATGCTTAATAAAAACATTTTATTTGAAAGAGATTGTTCTCGTAACCCCTTTAGACAACACCACGCTCAACGGCAGTTTTGCTCGTTGAAAATCTCTTTGGCAAAGTATGAAGATTTCATTTGGACCCTTGGGGATCTAATGAAATTGGCTCCGCAAATCTTATTACTCTCAAACTCTCATTTAGATCAAGTATACCTCTATAGAGTTATTCGTTACTATTATTTAATATCACATGGTCGTCTGAAAATCTTAATTTCATAATTATCTTTTTATATATTGATATAAACCGTCGCGCGGTTCCATTAATCTCTGGTAACTATTAAATAAACTATATTACTTAAAATTCAAATAAATTGTGTGCGTTTATAATTCAATTAAGTTCAAAGGTAAAAGGAAATGTATGTCTGTCTCACCCTCTCTACAAAAACAATATTTATGTATAAAAGGAATATTTTTTATAAATATAAAAAATTGATATATTGAAAGCTTGGTATTAATATTTTATTTTTGATTTATTTATGATTTCTCTTTAAGCCGTTTTTGAAGAATATAAAACAAATTTTATCCTTTTTTTCATCTTGATGTAATATTCATGTTGGTACGAAAAACCTTCGCATTTATTTTCCAAGACATTTAAATGTTAGATATGAGAATTTATCCAATAAATATTTGATGTGTTGCAAGCTTAAAATATTGTGAAAAAAAATAATTTCTTCCTCAATATGAAAGTGAATTAAGGCTCTCTAATGTATATATAATTGGAAATATAGAATGAATAGACACAAGAAGAATTAGTTATAACACACCCCTATATTAAATGCTTATAAGAAATAGCCTAAACATATCTAATCGCAAACTCTATTTTACATACTATGAACACGAGTTGTGCAAATAAAACATCGTGAGTCACACTTTGAATAATTGCTGCGTTGATGAGCCTGTAAGTTAAGGCTATTTTTACAAAGTCATTTTACAATAATATATATTTTCATAATGGGAAAATTTAATTACTAATTGATGAGAATATCGAGTTGAAATTTAGGACAGAAAACATGTCCAGGATAAAAATGCTTCACTTTGAATTGATAGTAAGCCATCCAACAACTAATGCCGATTTTTAAATTCTTGATAGTAGATATCGAATGGAAGTTTTGTTCTCAATGAGAACTTTAATTATTTTTGTTTAGTATTCTAACACCTATACATATGGATGACTGGTGTTTGAAGTGGGGTTTTGGAACCAATATAGGTGATATATTTACTGTATAGGCGCAGTCATCTGACCACCATGACAGACCATGCAACTGGATAATCAATTTCAATTTACTCGGACAAGAATTTGAAATCGTATTTTTACGACTATTCATCAAAATATTTGAAGAATGCATTTTCTAATGAGCTAGACTCTAATATTTTTATATAAAATACTGTTTAAATATTTAATATTAGGAATATATATCAGAATGATCGCATTCTGTTGTGAGGAATAATACGTTTTAAGTACAGGCGTTTTAGTATTGATGAAATAACTGATTAGACCCGGAGGTTTTGGAATTCTTGATTTGACATGAGCCGCTTTAGAATAGCCTAACTAAATACCTTAATATTATTAATATAAATATAAAATGCAATATAATTGTTCAAATTTACAGTAATGGCCTTGTTCCACCTGTTATTGATAAGATTCTATATAATTTTCAAAATGCCTGATTTTGAGGGCAGTAGGGTATATTCAAGAGATATTTATTGAAAACATTCGGTCTATACTATAACATCTGTTTTGAATATATATTGGTTGAATATATTTATTTGCACACTTGGTGAACATGGTACAGGCAATGATAATAATGGTGGATAGGGGTTTCTCTTCATGTAAACTCTGAGTGTGCGCCACATGTCTACATAAGTAGTTAATAATTTGTGACAGAGCACTACTTACATTAATTATATGATTGGACTTGTGTAACAATAATAGTTTATCAGAGCATTTTTATTATCTTTCGAAACGAACTGCTATTAATATTTAATTATATACTTATGCGAGAATTTTCAGAGGGCAAATTGATATCAAATTGCATTTACTTTGCAACCGATACAAGTCTTTTAGATTGTAGAGACTGTCAATAGACTCGCATGTTTTTGCATCTATTTTTATGGGAGAGGTATCCATTATATTTTGGCACCTTTCTATATTTCATATTTTGGTTGAGCTGTTCTTAAAACTTTCACGCTCACAAATTACTGGTCATGTCCTTCTAAAAGCTACCGAAAGGCTATCCATATATTTGTTTGTAATAAAATAGTTTTATTTTTGCAATTAACTCATATAAATAAACCTATATATTTTATCTGAAGGCATTGCATTTTATTTCGTATTTTAAATAGTTTTGAAACAAATTAATATAAAATTTAGATCTAAATCACACTTAATTTAAAATCAGATTCAAATTCAATAGGAATTTTAACACATCTGGCGAAATAAACATCCTCAATGTAGCATATTGAAGCTCTCAAAATATGTCAACGACATCCCAGCAAGTTTTTAAAGGATTGTAAGGCTGATGGGACTCACTGAGCCATTGTTGTTTGCGTCATTGTTGTGTCGGAGTGATATAGAACTCTAGATCAATACCAGTACAAAAGAAGCAATTTCAAATGATTTAGCTTCTAGTGATTCTAGAGTGAAAAGAATATAAACGAGTATATTCACAAAGCGCCATCTAATGAAACAAAAAACAACTAAACGTTCATTTAGACTTATTCCATAATATTTGGTCAAATAAAAATTATTTTGAGGTTTTTCTATTTAAGTATTTCTTCACTATAAATGTCATTAAAATATTAACAGATTCAAATATTACAGAATTATATATTATACAGAATTAATTAAATCATTAACAGATTGGAAAATCTTTTAATGCTTCTTTAAATTGTCTCTAAATATTTTTTCTCATAATCGAGTATTTTTGCTACCTCCGGATTGAAAATATTGTGCCCCCAAATGACTTTTTAAAGGTAATTTCAATTCAAATAGGTCACAATTAACATAATGGTAGAAAGAGAAAATATTAATGACATTTGCAGATACACTTTTAAATATAAATAAAAAAGCATATCATAAACTCTCACATGATATGCTTTCAATATCAACGTCCGTTTACATTTTTACACTTTTAATTATATATACACCTATCCCCCGATTTACACGGTACTTGTTTTACACGTTTTCGCTTTTACACGGTTTTCCAAATATTTTTTTTTGTTTTTATCGCACTATACTAAATGCTAATGTGATTGAACACCTGCGCTGTGTACACATCTCACGAGGAATCCCGAGCTTATGTGCTGACTTGCTGCACACGCACACTGTGTCTGTATTTCTAATTTTTAAACATTTTTAATTTTCGATTTACACGTTTTTCTCAGGAACGTATCTACCGTGTAATTCGGGGGATAGGTGTATAAATATTTTTAAAAAATTCTCTCTCTTTTTTACTTCTACAAATATATTACATAATATATATTTTTTATATAAATTCTTAGAAAAAATAAATTGTCTATTTTTCACTCTAAAGTATTTTTTACTTCTATTTTATATTCACAACTCAAAAAGGTATCAACTATTCGAAACTATGATGTAATATATTTTTTCATTCTCATTACTTTTTCCTGAAGATGGTAAAAACGCTGCTATCAACACGTTAGGTACAGTTAAGCTATTTAGATATGTTCTTGTTGCCTTATTGGTGCCAATGAATAATACAAATTGTACATCTTTAGCCTACATTCTAAAATATTATATACATCAAAGTGTGTGCTTTGGTTCAAATGGATAATATATTTATATATTTCGTATTCTAACTCCAATTTCGGATAAATGGGCCAAGTGAGTTAAAACCTCTGAATACAGGGTGGTTCATAATCCCCGAACTCTTTTATTTTTATTTAAAAATAAAATGTTTACGGGATTTATGGGCCACTCTGTATATGATAGAGATATTAATTCGATTTCGAGATATTTGCTTAATAAAGAAGGCAAATAATATATATGATATTGACGAAACCAGTAGTAAAATAGAAACGAGCATAAAGGAACATATTTACAATATCAAAACCAAGGACCCAAGATCACTTATATATCGGCATGTCACATATACCAGTCATATATATATTTTAAAATCTAGGATGTCTCTCCTGCCACTACAGTAATAAATTTACAAGTCAGAAAGATTGATCCTTGAATCTCTCATATCATGCAAATAAAAACAGTATCAACAGGAGAATAGGAATCTCAGAGCAATTCTTTCACATTCCAAGTCAAGTATAAATAGCCATCTATGCAAATCTCGCCTCAAGTACTCACTTTTATTATAAATAGTCATTTGGCCTCCCTTTCTCACTCTGAGATTTAATTTTGCCTGTTGAAGGGCGAGAACTCGAAAGCTAGCGGTGTTTTGTAATAAACAAACTCTTTGCGACGGGTTTTGATTTTTTTTTTATAAATGTACTAGACGAATGACCCGGGCAACGCCCGGGTTTACCCGATTAAATGTTTTATTCAAACACTATTCGTTACAATTATAAATTGGCGCCGTGGATGTCACTCTTGTGAAACGTCCCGCTCCAAACTTTACATGTACATTAGGTCAGCTGATATTACCTCCCATCTTCACCGCTAGAGGCGCTGCTCGCGAGCAAAAGGGCAAACTCGTAAATGTATATAGCAATTTTCTTATATTTGATTATGAATCCAAAATAATTTGAATATTTGGAATATTATAAAGTTACCCTTTATGACAAATCTCATCGTATGGCTATATGGAAAAATAACGTACAATTTACCAAAATATGCTAAGAATCAAATATACATTTAGGAACGTTTTTCCTGAGAAAAATATCGATTAACTCCATTGAAATATTCTCAGAGCACGCACCGAAGGTTGTGATTTCATGAGTAGGTACCTTAGAAACCATATCACTCTAAAATATTTACCAGAAAAAGAACTTGGGATTGCTCTCAAGAATTACCGCAAATACAGCCGTAAATTTAAATAACCAAAGAATATGCATGAATAAGCATGAAGAAAGGTTTCTTCATTGGTCGAGGAATAATGCTTTCCCTATTGATAAATTTGAAATCTCTTTCGTTAACCTTACTGGAAATATTTTCCCTCCAGTCCAAATAGATATCCTGAACAAAGGTTTGAAGCATAGAATACATGAAAATATCGATTCCTATAAGACCATCAGTGCCATTTAATCTACTATAAAGGCCTAACATTTTTTTCCAACTTAATATCGAACCTAATGATGGATTTGGAGGTAATACTAATGCTCACCAAATGGTAAATTTAGGTCAAAATTTAAAGTTCCACAGGGAGGGTCCAGGTTCAAGAGTCCACGGGGAAAAAAGGAGGGGGGGGGGGTGTATGGCAAGTTCAATAGTCCAAAGGGGGAACAGGTTCAACAGGAAGACTTGGCTTAGATGGTCCACATGGAAACTAGGGTCAATGGTCAACAGGGAGCCAATGGTCCTTAGACGGTGTATTTTCAGTGGACAAGTTCACTAATGAAAACGGTATGGTATTTCATTCGCGTTAGAGAATGCCTGCTATAATGAAGCCCCGATATACAAAGTAATATAAAAAAATTCCCGAACTTTTTTTTAAAATTAATTATTTATTCATAGTATAGTAATTTAAACATCAAAACTTTCAAAATAGGAGCTTCGGTTATCTACACATTTTTTTTTGCAGCGAGAAAAAAGCTGTTGAAATGTTAGTTCAAAATCAAATTTTCTACGTTTTTAAAAGAAGAAGAAATTACATGGGGCGATATCAGCAGGGTAAGGAGGATGCGGCAAGACAGATACAGAGTGTTTGGCTAAATAGTCTTGAACAATAATTGCTCTATGAGTAGGGGCATTATCATCTATCAATTTCCACCGTTTTGATTTTGAGAGTTGGTTTCTTTTTCTTCTTATCGAATCACGAAGGCGCACAAGTATTTCTTTGTAGGTCTGTTTATTAATAGTAAACTCTTATTTAATAAATTCATAAAATACAAGTCCTTGATAATCAAAAAAACACTACAAGCATTACTTTTCTTTTGGACTTGTCAAGACGAACTTTCTTCTTCCTAGGAGAACTTGGTGTGTGCCATTCGAGTGATTGTTTTTGGTTTGTGGATCAAAAAGAAAGCACCATGTTTCATCACCAGTTATTATTGTTTTAAAAAAAATCAGAATTATTATTTAAGGTTTCAATTGAATCTTTGTAAATTGATAATCTGGTTTCTCTTTGTTTATCTGTTAAATTTCGTGGGACAAAATAACCACACAGTTTTTTCATATTCAAATGTTCACCAATAATTTTTTAGCAACTACCATACGAAATTACAAGTATTTCTGCTATATTATCAATAGTAATTTTTCTATCAGCAACAATTAAATCACGTACCTGTGCAATATTGCGATCCGTTGTTGACGTCAATGGCCGATCTGACCTTAAATCATCTGCGATGCTCTTACGGCCATCTTTAAAACGTTTATACCAGAAATAAACTTGCGTTCGTGACAATTTTTCGTTTTTCATAAGCCTAATTCATTAATCCTAATGTCTTTGTGAAAGACTTTTTAATTTTATACAAAATTATTACTTGCCCTTTTCTCAAATGATGACACTGCAGAAACGACGCGAGCTAAATACTTACAACAGAAATATGCCTAAAATGAAAACTACGCATGCACAATTACTTGCGTTATAATTAAGGCTTTGTTATTTACAGTAAAATTGAATTTACATTTTTCAAAAGTTGTTTTATATTTTATTTTTTAAAAGTTCGGGAAGTTTTTTATTATACCGTGTATATATTATTTTTCAATAACCATTATATTCGGCAATATATAGTGGTTCAAAATAAAATATATATATTCATGAAATTTAATATTTCATTTTTATATCAATTGTCTCTCTTATTCAGCCAGCCGAAATATTGGCAGAATAAATATTTTATTAAATCCAATATATGCCTTTTATTATCTAATATATAATATGAAACATACAAATAATTTTTTAAAATTTAAATAATCAGAATAGAGTATAAATCAAATATTACAAATATTTGAATAAATTGTAGAAGGAATAAAGAACAAATATTTGGCCGTTTTGGTATTTTATTTTGTTTGAGAGTGAAGGAAATATCTAGACGTGAGAAAGATAAACGAAGGTTATTTTCAAACTCCGATATTCGAAGAATTGATGGAATAGTTGAACGTTTTGTCGAATAATATTTTTATTTTCAAAATATCGATAATGTAAATATTAGTTATTTAGTGGTTATATTAATGTGCATTTTTTTTTCACATAAAAATCACTTCATAATATAATATATCTATAATAAATGTTATATATTGGTTTAATAAACGGTTGTATTCATCGAAGTTTGGATTAGCTAAAGGTTGACGCTCTGCTAGTCTAAATACTCATAATTACATCAATTCAACAGAATAAAAAATGTATAATTTTATAAACTGCGTGAAATTGTAAAGGAAACATCAAGAAAATGGACCAGAAAGTGATGAAACTTCCCAAACAGAGATAAGCAAGAACGAACAATAAGTGATCTTTATTTCAAAATGATAGGCATTATACAGAGCGAGAACGGCGACGGCACAGTAGGACCTCCGCGGATTTCGATGCACGCAGCAAGACGTTTAAATAGCGAGTCAATCAGACTACGGATTGCGTCTTGAGGGATGGCTCACCATTCCCTTTCAACCATTTGTTACAGCTCGTCTTCTAAACGCGGCTGAGGCAAGGCATGCAAACGGCGTCCAATAATATTCCAGACGTGCTCGATTGGTTAGAGGTTAGTAGAGTACGGTGGCTTGGGAAGCATATCTACATCTTTCAGAGCTTGTTGGCTAATGTGAGCAGTGTGCGTAGCGTTATTCTGTTGATAGAGGGCATTGGGTATCCCCAGATGGTAGGGGAGTATCACCGGTCGCAGCATATCATCAACGTATCGTTGGGCGGTCATAATGCCCTGAATAATAATTAAAGGTGACCTGGTATCATACGCGATTGCGCCCCAAGCAATGATTCCGCATTGTCGCACGTGAAGCGTTCCACAAATGCTGCCGGATTGGACCTTTCTCCACGTCGAGGCCACACCCGTATAGGGCGTCTATCATTAGAAAACAGAAGCGCGACTCATATAAAAACACGACCCTGTGTCATTACGTCATCCACGTCGATCTAGCCCGGCACCATTCCAAACGTTGGCGTCTATTCACTGGGGTCAATGACACTCTTTTTCACGGACGACATGAATGCAAGCCATTAACAACCAATCGTGGGGAAATGATTCTGGTCGAGATGGAATGATCTAGGGTATCTTGTATAATTTCAGAATGAAGGTACAAGTGGTAGTTTTGGTCTGCCAATGTTTGTCGAACGATACGCTGATCCACGCGTGATGACGTCACTGGATGCATCGACATTCCTAAAATTGCCTCATTTGACTTTTTTCAACCTTCTTCTCCACAGTTGGTGCACTGTCGACACACCAAGGTGTATGTCAGCTGCGATTTGACGTATGGACCAACCTGCCCTTTTTAGACCGATTACCATGACCCTCATAAAAGAATCTGTCTGTTGAAACTGCCTCGTTGACGACGGTATTATCTGCTATTAAGTGGTTAGAATCCTTTGATCAGAATCAACAACAAGTCTCCAAGAATAAGTGTCCTTGGAGACTTTTTGTTGATTCTGATTATCTGCTATTACACGTGTGTCTTTTTAAACAGAAACAAAATTTCTAAGATTATTTCCCTTGAAGAAATAACGGCACGAATGTCCTTCTGTAAGTTTCTTCCCTTATATTTTATTCTACGTGCGCACGAGAGCTGTGCATTTCACATTATTTGCATAACTCGGTGAGGCGCGTCTACACTGAAATTTGCATAATTTTCTGACCCCTCTTTCTTGGTGTTCCATTTTCAATGTCGCGTTAAAATATTTATAAAAATACTTATAAAAATTATATTCATCGAATAAAATGAAAATGTTTTTTTAAGCGTTCATTAAAATAGAGAAATGTCTTTTCTGCACATGAATACCTACGCCCGGATTTGCAATCTTTCAGGCCTAAGAGCGGTCTAAGAACTTCACCACCTTGAACAGGTTTTTGGCAGTATAACGAATATCTCGTCCCGAAGGATGATAAAATGAAATAGTATAAAAAAACAGTTTGATAGTATTCATACACAAATATCTACATATGATATACGTATTTAATAAATAAATAAATATTACGTGAGATTTTTAAATATTAAAAGTTCAATATAAAATGATAAATAGGATTTATTTTCTTAGATACACGAGTGAATACTTTAAGGAAAATATTTTTATTTACTATTTCTTAATAAATAGGTTATTATAGGTTGTACATATTGTTGGTCTTAAATATAACATAAATACATTTTTGGGGATAAAATTTATATTAATAGAATTTATTAAAATGTACTTAGGATTCAAAATTATTTTTGTATATATATTATAACTCATGGACAGAACTTAAGGAAGTGAAATGTCTTTGATGTTGCCGGCGTTTTTTTTTTTTTAGACAGAGTCGATTTTATTAACACTTGGTTATCTCGTTTGTCTTCAATAAAGGTCACTGTTTATAAATATCTTTAAGAGTTATTGACGGATTCCCGATATACATAATAAAAGGTACAACTTCCTTATGTTTTGTCCATGAGTGTACATTCAGATATATGGTAATTTAAACCAACAACCCCATATTGTATATAACTTATAACAAGATTGTCATGTTGTATAATTGAAACACTTCTGTAAATGATTATACGCATTATTGACATGTGTCATTACATTATCATATGTAATGTACTTTTAACAAACTAAGGATAAATGAATAAAACTCTGTAATAGATTAAGAGTTGAGCTGAAGCAAGAGATAGAAGTCAAAAAACGTCTAAAATCGAGATGTAGCAGCCCCAAAGTAACATCTAAAGATAGATAGAAAACTGTCAGGACGGCGCCAGTGTATAATTTCGCCAGACGATTCACGCTCTTCGCATCTGCTGAAATGCAATACTCCCTTTCTCGGAAAAGATATAAAAAGCCTCCGTCCTAGCCAAAAATATGGTCACGTGACAGTCTCTTCACCATGAGCGCAAGCCCTCGTCGGTTGTCACCAAGGTCCTCCTCATCCACCATGTAGACCAGTAAGAATTCTTCTATCTCCATCTTTCGCACCTAGCTCAACTTTTATCTGTTCACGGAACTTTCTTAGTGCAACTGTGTCTTCGTTTTTTGTGTGGACATTCCCAAGCTTTCCACTCTGCCTCGACCACGACTGCCTGTACTCTGTGAGAGCTGTTAAAGGTTACAAGGTGCAGAGAGGTACTGGAAAACTCCCCATCCTGACTGTTCCTCTCGGTCAACACAGTATAGCGAGAGTCGACAGGGACTCACACCATAGATTAAGTCGACTGGATACCCCATCACATTTTTAGTCGACAAAATTCTACAAGAGTCAACAGGACTTCACCACATTAATATATTATATATTGTACATTATGTGTGTGCACGTGCTTTTATGATATACTAGACGAATGGCCCGGGCAACGCCCGGGTTTTACCCGAGTGCGAATATATTTTAAAAACGTTGTCTTGGGTGGTCGCTAAAGACAGGGTGGTCTGTATAGACAGGTGTATGTATCACACAGCTGATAACAGGGTTGTCTAGAGTGGCCGCTATAGACAGGGTGGTCTGTATAGACAGGTGTATGTATCACACAGCTGATAACAGGGTTATCTAGAATGGCCGCTATATACAGGGTGGTCTGTATAGACAGGTGGATGTATCACACAGCTGATAACAGGGTTGTCTAGAGTGGTCGCTATAGACAGGGTGGTCTGTATAGACAGGTGGATGTAACACACTGCTGATTACAGGGTTGCCTAAAGTGACCGCTATAGATAGGGTGGTCTGTATAGACAGGTGAATGTAACACACTGATGATAACAGGGTTGCCTAAAGTGACCGCTATAGACAGGGTGGTCTGTATAGACAGGTGGATGTATCACACAGCTGATAACAGGGTTGTCTAGAGTGGCCGCTATAGACAGGTGTATGTATCACACAGCTGATAACAGGGTTATCTAGAATGGCCGCTGTATACAGGGTGGTCTGTATAGACAGGTGGATGTATCACACAGCTGATAACAGGTTTGTCTAGAGTGGTCGCTATAGACAGGGTGGTCTGTATAGACAGGTGGATGTATCGCACAGCTGATAACAGGGTTGTCTAGAGTGGTCGCTATAGACAGGGTGGTCTGTATAGACAGGTGGATGTATCACACAGCTGATAACAGGGTTGTCTAGAGTGGTCGCTATAGACAGGGTGGTCTGTATAGACAGGTGTATGTATCACACAGCTGATAACAGGGTTGTCTAGAGTGGCCGCTATAGACAGAGTGGTCTGTATAGACAGGTGTATGTATCACACAGCTGATAACAGGGTTGTCTAGAGTGGCCGCTATAGACAGAGTGGTCTGTATAGACAGGTGGATGTAACACACTGCTGATAACAGGGTTGCCTAAAGTGACCGCTATAGACAGGGTGGTCTGTATAGACAGGTGGATGTAACACACTGCTGATAACAGGGTTGTCTAGAATGGCCGCTATAGACAGGTGTATGTATCACACAGCTGATAACAGGGTTGTCTAGAGGGGGGCAGGGAGATCACGTGTTCGCCGGCAGCCAATGGGCGCGCATTCTATCCGTGAGCTTCAGACAGACAAAATAAGGCAATTATATATATAGATATATATAATACCTTTATGAAAATATAAAATTCATATATTTGTTAGTTAATTTAAGCATTAGAGCTGTGTTTGTTTTATATATATTAAATAAATAGATAGAATATATGCGGGGAAAGGGAGATAAGTTTGTAGAAAAGAGTAAAGACAGAACCTTGAAAATAATTTTTAATTAATAAAAGAAAGAAAAGCTTGCTGTTCTGACTCAATATTTAAACTATATTTAGTATTCAAAATCTGTGAATCATAATTTATTATATTTTATATAACCTTTTCCCCCCCCAAATAACTATGATATATATATACTTGCAGTGAGGGTAGTAGAAAATTGTTTTATTTCAAAAAGAATATTAGGGGTCAAAAATGTTTAAATTTCATATAACCTATGGAGCACATCATATCATATTGTAGCGAAGCATTTATTATTTGACACTAGTATTAACAGAGTATCAATTTTTATGTTTATATTTCGCTACTCTATAAACTTCCCTCATTCCTTATCTTTTGTTTATCCTTCATAGTTTGTTCTTGCCTTAAATAAATTGCTGTGTTATCCTGAAGTTTGTCTTCCCTAATTTTCCACGTGGCAATATTACTAGAAACGATAATGAAGACGACGAGACAAATATCTTAGATATTCCCATATGTGTCCAGAACTAGTATAAATATCTTTAAGATATGGGGAAGAAACTATCATTGAAATGAATGTAGGCACTATACGTGTTGTTTGGCTTGAGAGTTTACCTTGATCATTATAGAACATACTTGAAACTTAGGTTTCTGGTGATTCTCCGAATGGTATCTTGAACTCCATTCCAGGCACATTGGAATATCAAAAATCTCATTTGACACACAGCATAGCGAAATTGAAGCATTTATAACCTTAAAGGAAGAACTATTTCGAAGCCTCGAGCGAAATATTAAAATAAATAGATATTAATAATAGAAGCTGTGGCAGCTAATAACAAAGTTCAAATGGGATCAATAGGATTACAAACGATAAAAGAGACAAGCCGAGAACATTATAATGACAGGGGCATCATATTACTTATGACCCTCTGTTAGTATATGGTGATCATATATATAGTTAGTGAATAAAAGTTAATTAGGTTAATGATCCTCTAATTGGCTGACAACATATTAATTACGTACGATGTGTAATTAGAACACACACTTCCCGGTGTAATCAATTTAATAAGGAAGGCGAAACAAAAAGCAAATTTACAAAATCAATTAGAAAATGGAGATTAACGAGTCAATAGATTGGAATAAATGGAGTTGTTTTCCAGAACTTTCCCGGCACCGATTGCTCAAACTAGGTGTTTGCAAAAAGGAAGAAAAATTTGAAGATGGTGCTTGAAATATCGATTGGCTCTTGACTATTGCCTTTCAAGCACCACTTCGAAGATTGATTCACATTTGACCGATTTCTTTTCTTAAACTATTGATTCCTTCTCAAGTTTGAGTTTAACCCAGGTTCTTATTAATCAGTAAATGGTACAGACCATATGAATAAAACATTAGAATATGAAACCCGCAAATATCAACATTAAAACTAAAATGAACAAGTAAAATATAGATTTTCCGATCAGTAAAAGTTTTAAAGTGCACTTTACAGTATTATTTTAACTAAATAATAATATCCAATTGAGATGGTATACAAAACACGCAGAAAATGATTTATTTCTTCATTGATATCAATCTTTTTGAACTATGTTTCAACTTTTTCTTAGTCCAGTGTCAAAGACAGCTTTATTTTATTTTTCAATTGGCTTTCTTATCATATTGACACTTGATTAATGATATCACCCAAAAAATTCTGAATAATCAAATTAATTTAAATGCCTTCATTCATCATATGGCTCAATGTTGAAAGTTAGAGATTTATTTATTATTGTTTTTAATAAACCCTTTTGTATTTCTCTTTTATTTGCTGAGACACATGATCATTTAGTATATCACGAAAGTCATGATGTGTACGCAGATGAGCAAATGTATATATTGGACGCATAGTAAGTAATAATACATTATAAGAGAGCGCACACAATCATTGAACAAAATATTATATTCATTATGTACTTAGTGTACAAAATGATAGTAGGTCCGAGTTCAGATGAAGGAATTATGTGTACCGTTTCGCTAGTGACTTTGTTTACGAAACATCAAACACTTAAAATTCTTCAGAAAGATTTGGTCCTATTTTACCTTTTATTATTAATTATACACTTATTTCCTGAGCACTAAACTTTAAATATGATCATAGAGTATATACACTATTGACGTAACAAAATCATGATTTTGTATTGATACAATTAAAATCGCATACACACACACGAACACACATATACACAAAAACACATACACACACACTTTATTTATTATAAAAATCTAATCATGATTATTGTGCTCTAAATCATAAATTAAATAAATCACTATATAAAATAAATCACATACACACATAGTCACACACGCAAACACACATACATATACACACACTGAGTCATGAATCCCCCCCCCCCCCACCCACAACAACAAAAAAATTTTTTCCTCCCTCTGTCTTCTTATTTTTTCATTTATCCATCCCAAGGTTGAAGCGATTGGTAGTGTGGTAAAAGAGTAGGATCGAAACCACCGCCAGGCTTATTTTTAATAAAATACGGCCTGGTACCAATCTCTTTCCATTCCGGTTTAACCTTTAGGGTTTCCGCTAATTAAAAAGAACATAATTTGTAGCAAATTTGCACTAGCAATTTCCACATTAGTTATATAAAAATATATATTTTTTTTAAATTTTAAAATTATCAAAAATTTATTTAAAAAAATTAAATTTGTATCTTTTTTTTTTAACTACTATTAGTTTGATGAAAGGTTAACGTGGTTCTGCCTTTGTCAATTTCTCATCTTAATATCTTCAATTCATACCCTTTTTTATGTTCCGCTTATATGACGTGTATATTACAGGCGATTGAACAAGATCACTAAAAAGGACGTTTATCCATTCCCTCGAATTAACGATACTCTTGATTCTTTAAAAGGCACCCAGTTTTACTAGTCGATGGGCCAACGCTCTGGATATTGGCAGATAGAGGTAGACGAGGCAGAAAGATAAAACCGCCTTCATAACCCAAGAAGGTCTATAAGAATTTCTTGTGATGCCCTTCGGCTTGCGCAAAGCCCCTGTGACGTTTGAGGATTTGATGGACAAAACCTAAGGGAATTTCTAGACGAAATTGTAGTTTTCTTGGTGTGTTATCTTCTGTATTTATGATTTCTAAAACCAGAAGTATATTTCTTTTGATATCATTGTTTATTCTTATATCGGAACCAGTAATCCTAAGCTAGATGTCTTTTTTATTACAAATAAAATAGCTTTTTAGCTGAAATATTTTAACATTTCTATCTTTAATTCTGTATTCATGTTCATGTTCGTTCTCAACCGAATGATTTAAGCTCATATTTCTTTTCTTGACTCCTCTACTCTTAGCGTTCGTTGAATCTCTTCAATTGTTGCCTCTCTCTTAGATCGTAATAAAATAGTAATATTTTCATACTTTGGACGCATGCCTCTGACAATATTAAACTAAAGTTCTCTTGAGGGAAATTGATGCCCTAATGACAAATCTCTCGCAGCAATAATTTTGGCCTCGTTATATATTCGTCTACAGTTTCATTATCTTTCATTCTAATGCTCTTCAACTCTAAGCCTATATCAATGATTCATCTTGCAAATTTCCTGTGTATGTTTTTCTCAGTGAGTCCCAGACTTTCTTCGCATTTGTTTCTCCGATAAAGATTCCAGCGTGTTCATTTGTTAACGTCGTGAATATTATTCCAAAAGCTCCGTCATTTTTTCACGTCAAATCTCCCAGAGAACTTTTGTCTTCTATATCAGGTTCTGGAGATCGGAAATTACAAATTTAAACGATTTCCTCCCTCTCAGAACTGCGCCTAAATTCGATAATTAGTTCCTATTAATGGTTCAATTATTGTTTGGGATAAAAAAGAATTTGAATCAGACATTTTCAATTTTTTGAACTAATAAATAACTCAATATAATTTAAATACAATTAAACCTTGATTTTATTTAAACCTTGGGCAGCATTTAGACATGCAAAATATATAAATATAATTTAAATTATTCTATAAAAATACCTTTTAAATATTTTCAGAAGCGTTTCAGTTCAACGATTAGAATAAACTTTTTCTTAATCATCTGAAATATTTCTGAATTAAAATTAAAAATATCTTATTGAATTTTAAAATGTTTAAATTAAAACTGAAAATGTCTAAAAAAATGAAAATGTGTCTAAATTAAAATGTCTAAATATAAATTTAAAAATGTCTAATTAAAAGTTGAAACCTATATATATAAATTGCAAATAAAATATTCGCCACATTTAATATAACTTAAATAAAATTCTAGGCACATTTTAAATAATATCTTAATAGATATATTGCATTTAAAAGTTACTCGCAAAATATCTTTTTAGAAACAAAGAACATAAAAATTGGAGTTACCTAATGCAATTTCTATGTTAGTAATTTAATTCTTAAATAAAAAAATATTGACTCTCTTTTCATTTCTCAATTTAAAATTAAATTCAAGTCTTTTTTTATTGTTAGAAATTTATTTATAGTTTAGCAACTTTTCTAAAATATATATGTATACAACATTTCAAAATTTAAGTTTTGAAATAGATTTGCAATAAATATTTCTGCAAACTTTCAACTAATAAAATAAACTTTACAATATTTATATGTTTGATAATTGATATATAGCTAGCAATAAATATGTATATATATATGTTTCTATGAAAATGTTAATCTGCAAGACGCAGGTTATCATCATCCCTTTTTGATTTGTTTTTGTCACTTTTTGGCGTTTCAAAAATAAACAATAAAAGGCTGTATCAGACTTTACTAAGACAATAAATATTTGCTAAAAATAAATGTGTACGAAGATGTTGCATTTGGCGACGAGGATATAAGAGTAAGTACCCTCGAATTTTGAAGTAAATATTTTTAGAAAATATCTTTGTTTTTGCATATAATTGAAAGTAAATTTTAAAAGACACAAATTGCAAAGTTTTAGGATGCAAATTTAAGAAAGAGTGAAAAAAATGGCTAGTTACCAATTTAAGGAATATAATGAGGAAACTGAAACTTTTGAAACGTTTTATGAACGATTGGAACAGTTTCTCATATTGGAGGAGGCAGGGGATGAGAAGAAAAAGGCTTATCTCCTAACCCTCATGGGAAGTAAAACATATGGTGTTTTGAAGAATTTGTGCAGTCCTATTCTACCTAAAGATAAAACTTTTGATAACCTAATAGATATCTTGAAAAGGCACTTCTCTCCAAAGCGCTCAATTGTAGTAGAGAGGTTCATTTTTTTTAAAAGAATGCAATTAAAGGAAGAAAGCATCTCGGATTACTTGGTGGAAATTAAGCGTTTGGCTTCCTCATGCAACTTTGGAAATTTTCTGGAGGATTCTTTACGTGATAAAATGGTTTGTGGTTTATATAATGCCAAAATACAAAATAGAATTTTGTCGGAGGGCGACATTTCTTTAGCTAAAGTAATTGAGATAGCATTATCTATGGAAGCAGCCGAGAAAAATACAAAATTATTTCACTTGGAGCAGGGTGAAGATTGTGTAGATAAGTTGAGGATGGAACGCAAGGTTGAATCAAATTTCCAAAATGGCAAATGTAAACATTGTGGTAAACAGCATAAAGAACTATGTAGATTTAAGGAGGCGATATGCTTTAAGTGTAATAAAAAAGGACACATTGCCTCAATATGTTGGAGCAGTAGAAGAAATCTAAGGCAACATCAGAATCAGCCGGGAAATATACATCAGATAGGAGACCAAGAAGAGGAGGACGAGTATGTCCAGAAAATTATAAGCGTGACGATACCTGAGTATAAAATTAATTTTGCCTCAAGTGACCCTCCCTATCTGATGGAGTTAAAAGTAGAAGGAAACTTTATTAAATTTGAAATGGATACGGGTAGTGGTCTAACACTGATATCAGAAAAGGATTTTAAAAATAGTCTTCAACACTTGAAATTGGAAAAAGCGAGTATTATTGTAAGAACTTATGATGGTACCGTGGTACCCATTCTGGGTAAAATCAATGTCAAAGTGGAGTGTCAAGATATTACTTACAAACTTAGAGCGTTAGTGGTGAAAGGAGAAAAGAGGGCTTTGATGGGAAGAGAATGGATAAATAGATTGAAATTGGGCTGTTTCGCGGTAAAACATATGCCTGTGGAAATTACCATTGAGGAAATTTTGAAGGAAAATCAAGCCCTATTTGTGGAGACAACTGAACCAATAAAAGGTTTCACATTTTCAGTAAACATGTGTGATGTGAATCCAATTTTCCATAAGGCTCGTCCGGTGCCTTTCGCCATTAGGCCAGCAGTTACTGAAGCATTAGACAAAATGGTGGCTAAGGGTTATCTATGTGAGGTGGCGAGCAGTAAATGGGCCACTCCAGTGGTTGTAGTGCCGAAGAAAAATAAAGAGATCAGAATTTGCTGCGACTTCAAGGTAACTCTAAATAAATATTTGGACACTGCGGCCTATCCCCTTCCCACACAGCAAGATTTATTCTCCACATTGGCCAAGGGAAAATACTTTTCTAAATTGGACTTGAGGAACGCTTATCTGCAATTAGAGGTGGACCCAGGCACCCGACCGTTACTAACGATAAATACTCATAAAGGGCTTTTCAGGTTTAAGAGAATGCCATTTGGATTGGCAAATGCGCCCAGTTATTTTCAATCTGTAATGGATAGGGTTTTGTCGGGTATAGGAGGCGTAATTTGTTATATTGATGATGTCCTTATAGCCACAGCATCAATTGAAGAACATCTGGCGTTGTTGAAGACTATATTTGCTCGCTTGGCGAAGTATAATATCAAACTAAAGAAAGAAAAATGCCTATTTTTGCAAAAAGAAATTGAATATTTAGGACATCTTGTCACGGGAGAGGGCATCAGACCTTTAGATCATAAGGTACAAGCAATACAGAAGGCCAAAACGCCTACGAATATCTCTGAATTAAGGTCATTTCTTGGTTTGGTAAACTTTTATGGGAAGTTCATACCCAATTTGCCAGAGCTTTTGAAGCCTCTTCATGAGCTTCTTCACAAAAAACGTCCTTGGGTTTGGACAAAGGAATGTGGAGAGGCCATTGACAAGTGCAAGAACAGCATTACCTCTGAGAGGGTGCTAGTCCCATATGATACGACTTTGCCATTGTGTTTGGCCACTGATGCATCGCAGATTGGAGTGGGCGCTGTGTTGTCACATATTATAGAAGGCCAGGAGAGACCGATTATGTTTGCCTCTCGGACTTTATCGGGAGCAGAACAAAATTATTCTCAGATTGAGAAGGAGGCTCTAGCCATTATATATGGAGTTACCAAGTTTCATCAATTTATTTATGGAAGAAAATTTATTCTTATTACAGACCATAAGCCATTGGTGACCATTTTGGGCCCAAAATCAGGAATCCCCACCTTATCTACTTCAAGATTGCAGCGTTGGGCGCTTATTTTGTCAGCTTATACTTACGATATTAAATTTCGAAGAACTCAAGACCATGGGAATGCAGATCTTCTGTCACGTTTTCCTGTGGGCTGTGAAGAAATTCCAAGATTAAATAATGTCTATGCTTTATCCTTTGTGGAAGAATTGCCGATCACAGCAGAGGAAATTGCCACGGAAACTGAAAAAGACGAAGTGCTCTCATTGGCCAAATTTTATACTCAGCAAGGCTGGCCTGAAAAGGTGGCTGATCACCTCAGACCTTATTTTCAAAGGAAACTTGAGCTAACTGTAGATGGGGAGTGTTTGGTTTGGGGAATGAGAGTTGTCATTCCACCATCTCTCAGAATAAAAATGTTGAACTGTCTTCATGAGACTCATTCCGGTATGAACAGAATGAAGGCTGTAGCAAGATCACATTTTTGGTGGCCAAATTTAGATACCCAAATCGAGTTTTTGGTGAATAAGTGCAGAAGCTGTCAGCAATCCCAGGATGGGCCAAATAAAGGAAAATGGCAACCCTGGAAATGGTCAACCAGACCTTGGCAAAGAATTCACATTGATTTTGCAAATAAGGAAAACATTAATTTATTAATAGTAGTAGATAGTCATTCAAAGTGGATCGAAGCCATCCCAATGAGAGAGACCACCACACGCAAAACCATTGAGCAACTACGGCGACTTTTTTCTTCCTATGGGTTACCGGAGGAACTTGTATCTGATAATGGACCTCAGTTTACTGGTAGTGAAATGAAAGGTTTTCTGGAAGGAAATGGAATTAAACAAACATTGATCCCGGCGTACCACCCGCAAAGTAATGGCTTGGCTGAAAGAGCGGTTAGAACTATTAAGACTGCCCTGGATAAAAATAAAAGGAAAATTGGGGATACCATTCAAGACACCTTATCAAAAGTTCTTCTGGCATATCGAAGCACCCCGCATGTGACAACGGGAAAGACTCCATCAGAGCTCTTTATTGGGCGTGCGCTTCGAACCAGAGTTTCGTTGATACATCCCAGCTTGGCATCTAGAGTTAGGGACCAGCAAGCCAGGCAAATGAAGTATGATCGGCGAACCCATTTGGAAGAATTCCAGATAGATGATTTAGTGTGGTGTAAAAACTTTAGAGGTGGTGATAAATGGATCCCAGGAAAAATTGTGGGCAAGAAGGGAACTAGAGTCTACACCATTTTGATCCACGGACAGGTAAAGGCCTATCACAGGGATCAAATTAGAAAAAGGTGGAGGAATGGTGAGGAAGATGAGAGTGGAGATGGAGAGCGTCAACCCGAGCACTCAAGAGGAGCAGGTCCCAGTGCCATAATCTCGGAGGTTGTACGAGACAGAGGTTATATGGAGTCGCTGTCGCCAGGACTAACTAGCCAGCGGTCGGATCAAGATTCAGAGGTTCAGAGTGATACAGACGATGGAAAGTCATTGGAGCCTCTTCGCTCGCTGGACCCCGAGGCCTTGAAAGAGGAGGGTCCTGTCCTAAGGCGGAACCCACCTCGAGCGAGGAGACCGCCTGTGAGATTTCGTGTTTGAAGAGAGAAGATGGTGATATATAGCTAGCAATAAATATGTATATATATATGTTTCTATGAAAATGTTAATCTGCAAGACGCAGGTTATCATCATCCCTTTTTGATTTGTTTTTGTCACTTTTTGGCGTTTCAAAAATAAACAATAAAAGGCTGTATCAGACTTTACTAAGACAATAAATATTTGCTAAAAATAAATGTGTACGAAGATGTTGCAATAATATTGTTAAATATTTTATAGCAGAAAACTTTAACACAAAAACCTAGTGGGCTAGGAAAACTCTGCCAAGTAATACAATCTAGTTTATGAATTTTAAAGTATACTTAAAATATAAAAGAGGGTGTAAAAGCTCCAAGGGTTTGACATAAATTTCCTCTTTATTATTGCTTCAATAATTAATGAGCCGAGCGTAACAAGGCCTAAGCCATTAATCGTCTGTTTCTTGTAAAATTTTATCAAAAATATAATAAAGTTACTTTTAAATTAGTTTTAAAATATTTTACATCATTTGAATAGTTTCTAATCACTATGAATTTAACCAATAATGTGCTATACTGATAAATATCACATAAGGTATTTTTATAATCTATATTAATAAAATGCAAATTTCATAAGAGTACATCACTATAAACTTTCGTTACAATGCATCAATTTCAACCAAATTTTCAACATTTATGTAAAACGAGATGGAGCAGGTTTTGCTTAACATCAAAATATTTTTCCTAACTTTAAAATACATAACTTTGCTGTTATCGATAAAATACAAAAAAATTCAACAGAGTAAAAGTATTTATACTTTCAAAAGTGTTTACTTTCCGCTACTTTCCGCTACTTCGCCGTTTAAAATAACTGCTCTAATTCGAAATATTTGGTATGTTTTATTTGTGTTCACTCTATTTCTATTTATTTGAAGTATTATAATTTCCATGTTTCAAAAACCTATTTCAAAAAGGTTGTTAGAAATATGTAAGGCCTGAAATAGCTTTACATGCGAACATTATGATGCCAAGCGTAGCTTAATAACTGCTCTTGAAATATTTTGTATGTTTTATTTATTTATATATATATTTTCATTTCCATGTTTCAAAAACCTATTTCAAAAAGGTTGTTAGAAATATGTAAGGCCTGAAATAGCTTTACATGCGAACATTATGATGCCAAGCGTAGCTTAATAACTGCTCTTGAAATATTTTGTATGTTTTATTTATTTATATATATATTTTCATTTTTAGATTTAACTGATCTAATTCGCCGTTTAAAAATAACTGCCCTAATTCGAAATATTTGGTATTTATTTATTGAAGTCCTTTTTTAAATTTTCTTATGGAGTTTTTTAATTATTGCTTTTATCTTTTAAATACAGTTTATTTATTATATTTTCTACATATATAGGTTGTATCTAAAAAATAGGTTATTTATATTTTTAAATAAGCAAGGGATTTCTTTAACTGATTCATTTATTTGTCTTTTTGAGGTCCTTTTTCAAAATTTTATTTAAGATATTTTAATTTATTTGATTAAGTATTTTATATTTAGATTATTTATAGTTTTTTTTTAACATATAGGGGTTGTATTTTGTATTTTAGAAAATTATTTCTATTTTTTTCCTCAAAAAAGCATGCTTTTTCATTGCCGTGTCCTGCGGTTGGTCTATTTTTGAGGCTTTTAAAATAACTGCTCTAATTCGAAATATTTGGTATGTTTTATTTGTGTTCACTCTATTTCTATTTATTTGAAGTATTATAATTTCCATGTTTCAAAAACCTTTTTCAAAAAGGTTGTTAGAAATATGTAAGGCCTGAAATAGCTTTACATGCGAACATTATGATGCCAAGCGTAGCTTAATAACTGCTCTTGAAATATTTTGTATGTTTTATTTATTTATATATATATTTTCATTTCCATGTTTCAAAAACCTATTTCAAAAAGGTTGTTAGAAATATGTAAGGCCTGAAATAGCTTTACATGCGAACATTATGATGCCAAGCGTAGCTTAATAACTGCTCTTGAAATATTTTGTATGTTTTATTTATTTATATATATATTTTCATTTTTAGATTTAACTGATCTAATTCGCCGTTTAAAATAACTGCTCTAATTCGAAATATTTGGTATTTATTTATTGAAGTCCTTTTTTAAATTTTCTTATAGAGTTTTTTAATTATTGCTTTTATCTTTTAAATACAGTTTATTTATTATATTTTCTACATATATAGGTTGTATCTAAAAAATAGGTTATTTATATTTTTAAATAAGCGAGGGATTTCTTTAACAGATTCATTTATTTGTCTTTTTGAGGTCCTTTTTCAAAATTTTATTTAAGATACTTTAATTTATTTGATTAAGTATTTTATATTTAGATTATTTATAGTTTTTTTTTAACATATAGGGGTTGTATTTTGTATTTTAGAAAATTATTTCTATTTTTTTCCTCAAAAAAACATGCTTTTTCATTGCCGTGTCCTGCGGTTGGTCTATTTTTGAGGCTTTTTAATTATAACTGGTTTTGTACATTAATTTTTTTGCTTTTAATATTATGCTTTGAGTTTTTTATAATCTTTTTAACATATCTGGAAGGTTATTTTGAAGAAAAAGCATGCTTTTTTCTTATTTCTTATTTCTTATTTTTCTTATTTCTATTTTTTTTCCTTAAAAAAGCATGCTTTTTCATTGCCGTGTCCTGCGGTTGGTCTATTTTTGAGGCTTTTTAATGATAAATGGTTTTGTACATTAATTTTTTAGCTTTAATATTATGCTTTTAGTTTTTTATAATCTTTTTAACATATCTGGAAGGTTATTTTGGAGAAAAAATTTAGGGATTTTGATTTTTACCTCAAAAAGACAGGTATTTTTTATGCTTTGTTTATAAATTGCTGGTTTTTAAGCTTTTGTTATTAATCTCAATATTTTTTTTCAGAATATGCCTCGCCGCAGCCGACCTTTAATTGGTAGGAATTTTGATTTTTACCTCAAAAAGACAGGTATTTTTTATGCTTTGTTTATAAATTGCTGGTTTTTAAGCTTTTGTTATTAATCTCAATATTTTTTTTCAGAATATGCCTCGCCGCAGCCGACCTTTAATTGGTAGGAATACGGCTGCTTCCAGGAGATATAGGAATGCTATAGCTATTGAGACACCACTTCAAAGTGAGACGCGTCGTGCGCTTCGCCGTCTTAGGTATTCTGAAGCCCGCGTCGCAGCTGCAAAAACTATGCAAGTTCCTGTTCAGCGTATTCAGCTTTGGACTCATAAGCCGTTTTCAGGTTTGCAGTATAATACCCATATTTATTATACAGCTGATTCATCTGTCGATATAGGCCAAATGTCTCGGGTATGCCAGTTTTGCTCTGCTTTAAGATTTAGAGATGAACCCTTTGGCCTCTGTTGTAAACAAGGTAGAGTTTCTCTACTTGCTATTGAGTCCCCTCCAGAACCTATTTTCTCTTTGCTCTCTGGCCTACATCCTCTATCGAAGTCCTTCTTGCTGCATATCCGTAGATATAACTCTATATTCCAAATGACATCTTTTGGTGCTAGACAAGTTGTAACTGTAAATATGCATATTTTGTGTGGTATTACAAAAGTTTCAATAAATATCTTTTTTAAATATTTTCTCTTCAAGCCCATCATACACCACACATGCTACATTTTTCACATGTTTCAATGTGTAGGGTTTTCAACCTTCATGGTAAGGTATTCTTACTTAAGAAGTATACTGTGTTAGAAAAATTTATGGTTTTTAATTATTGGTTATTTTATTGTGTTTATTTTACATACATGTGTTTATATTACATAGTATGTGTTATTTTTTGATAATTTGATTGGAAATATTAGTTTTAGCACAACTTGCTTCATACCGTAATGTTATATCTGTGTTGGCTTGCTGAACAATACTGCCCAACATGAATTTACCTATGTTTACCCAAATTACCATTTTAGCATAAGTATACATCTTGCACCTAATAAGATACCTAAACAATGTGTAAGGTTGAACAAAGAGTGGTCTAACATACACATTGTTTCGGTTTCAGTGAACAAAGAGGTCAGTAAATTTTATTAGAAAAAAAAAAAAAAACTATTCCATGTAATGTAATAGAAACAAAATACGACCACTACGACCCGGGTTCGCTCCCCGCATTGGACATTTTTTTCTGTTTAAAAAAAAAATGCTCCAATGGCCCCCCCGATTCTTGCAAAAGTCCAACCCCACCAGCGAGTGCAAGTAACCAAACGGGGCTCTGGCACATTTGTAAGTGCAAAGTCGAACTGCTTTCGCATGTGTAGACATGTGGTGCGCTTACAGTAAAAAGCAGTCGCTAACTACCCACCATGCTTATCATGGCCTGTACCACGTGTACTAGGGATAAGCAAAAAAAAAAAAAATAATGAGGATTAAAGATTTTGATTTGTGTTGAAAATTTTGCATGCATTTCTCTATTTCTGTTCTTATCTTGCAAAGCTAATGGATTGTTTAGGTTGCTTATTTTTGACTCGCCAATTTGTTTAGTGATAAAGTGGTATAGCGTTCTTTTTCAGAGCATCACCCTACAAAAAAATTACCTGACCTTTCCTAATATTCAGATAGATTGATTATATCAATAGTTTCATCAAATTGTTTCGGTTTCAGTGAACAAAGAGGTCAGTAAATTTTATTAGAAAAAAAAAAAACTATTCCATGTAATGTAATAGAAACAAAATACGACCACTACATCCCGGGTTCGATCCCCGCATTGGACACTTTTTTCTGTTAAAAAAAAAAATGCTCCAATGGCCCCCCCGATTCTTGCAAAAGTCCAACCCCACCAGCGAGTGCAAGTAACCAAACGGGGCTCTGGCACATTTGTAAGTGCAAAGTCGAACTGCTTTCACATGTGTAGACATGTGGTGCGCTTACAGTAAAAAGCAGTCGCTAACTACCCACCATGCTTATCATGGCCTGTACCACGTGTACTAGGGATAAGCAAAAAAAAAAAAATAAAAAAATAATGCGGATTGAAGATTTTAATTTGTGTTGAAAATTTTGCCTGCATTTCTCTATTTCTGTTCTTATCTTGCAAAGCTAATGGATTGTTTAGGTTGCTTATTTTTGACTCGCCAATTTGTTTAGTGATAAAGTGGTATAGCGTTCTTTTTCAGAGCATCACCCTACAAAAAAAATTACCTGACCTTTCCTAATATTCAGATAGATTGATTATATCAACGTACTAGACTACAAACATTCCCTTGAGTAAAAACAATTATTTAAAAAAAATCTTATCTAAATATATATCACTCGGGTAGATATGCACACGGGTCAATCCCGGGGCGAAGCCCGGGTCGGCGTCTAGTTTTTTATAAAATTCCGGGAACTTCATGAATAGGTTGGTATAATTTCATGTTGAAAAAATATTTATATATTATAAAATTATATTATAATAAAATATTGTGTAGCAGAATATTTATTATTCTATGAAAATATTTTAAATTTCGATATTTTTATTTTGATACACTGTAAAATTTTCTCATTGCCTCTCAGCTATTTTAATAGTTTTAATTTGATTTTATATTAAATAAATTGCTGCATTATTCTGAGGTTTGTCTTTCCTCTAATTTTCTACGTTACATTACAATATTATCATAATAAATAATATTATATATAATAAAAGTATATATAAATAACCTATTTCATATAAATGTATATAATTGTGAAAGTTAGATTTAGGAACTATTTTAAGTCTTGAAATGTATATCTCTCTCTCATTGTTTTAAATGAGGTAAAGTAAATTGTAAAATGAATATCTCACACCTTTGTATATTATATATAGATTTAATATATGTTATGAATAATTTGTTTGTTGTTAGACAAAGGATTAATAAGATAAAGGTTTGATACGATAATGGATTGAGGGTGCAGTCGTTATAAAAGCAAGATAATTATTCACTATCAAGTAGTTTTTTATTTTTAATTACTTGAGTAAAATTACACATTAGTTATTTTCACAATTATATAGAATTTATGAAGTTAATTCTATATAAATAACTTTAAAAAAGATAGATATGTTAACTACGCATATTTACAACAAAACTGAAAGTCATTCTAAAAACGATGATTAAAAAAAACTAGAATTATCAATAAATAAAAAATATATATTTTTAAATATTTAGGATATTTGAGTTTTTAGATTATAATATATTTAATATTGTTGCAAATGTGATCCTGTCGACGTATGGATAAACTGGCAGTCGTGTATGTGAGGCGAGTGTTGATGTTCTTCCCACACGCGGACAACAAGAAGCAGAGGCAGGGCTAGATGTTAGCACCGAGAGTGATCGGGGACAGCCCACGGGACAGAGGTAGAGGCCATGACACAAACTTGGATGCTTATCCCCGAGACATGGAGAGAGAGAGTGCGTGCAAGACAGAAGCCGTCTGTCAAAGGCCACCCTCTAGAACCATCTGCTGCTGACCCCCTGCCAAAACCTGTCCTGTTTACAGGGGGGTTGTCTATAAGAATGTCCCTCGGGACCCCACATGGGCTGGGCGTTGCCTTTGTCCTCCCCTTTGTCCCTGCCACCAGCTGACCGAACACTCTTGGGACCTTTATTTTGACGTCAATATTTTAAGTGTTACATACAAATAGGGGTTTACAGGTATTATCAATAAAGATATAGCATATATACAAAATATGGGGTGGCAGCAAACAGAAACGGTGTACATTCCAAAAGAAGGGCAGGATCTTTTAAGGTATAGGCTTTAACTAATTGGAATATATGTGACATATACTAAAAGTGTCATTATTATAAAAATCAAAATATACTATATATATTATTTGTGTACTCGAATATATTTATAGTAATATATGTAATATTTTTGCAAATGATTTTGTCAACGTATGGATAAACTGGCAGTCGTGTACGTGAGGCGAGTGTTGATTATCTTCCCACACTCGGACAACAAGAAGTAGAGGAAGGTTAGATGTTAGCACAGAGAGTGATCGGGGACAGCTCACGGGACAGAGATAGAGGCACCAACTTGGATGCCTATCACCGAGACATGGAGAGAGAGAGACCGAAAGAGACAGAAGGGGTCTGCCGATGGACACACTTTAGAACATACTGCCGCTGACCCCCTGCTAAACCTGTCTTGTTTACCGGGGTCGTCTATAAAAAGCCCTGGAGGGATGGCCCCATCTGGGCGTTGGCAATTTCCTCCTCTGCTACCAACTGATCGACTGTTCTTTGGCTTTTTATTTTGACGTCACTATTTTTAGTTTAAATACAAATAGAGGTGTACAGGTTATATTAATAGAGATATAGCATATATACAAAATATGGGGGTGGTAGTAAATAGGAACAGTGTACATTTTAATACAGGGGTAGGATCTTATAAAGTATCGGCTCTAACTAATTGGAAGATATGTGACATATACTAAAAGTCATTATTATACATTTTATATATACGATATAAGCGTATTTTTAAAATGTATGCTGAGTATAAGCTATGTTAAAAAAATTATTAGGATTCTATTAAAGAGATAATTATCAGAAAAAAAAAGAGAAAAACTCTAAGTAACTCGCTTCCTTTTTTGGAGTTCAAAATTATTAAATTAAATGTATAAAAAATATATATTTTTAAATATTCATTATGTCTTAGAGGCCCAAAGCCAATATTTCTTCACACCCACATTCATAAATAAATTTTTTTAAATTATTTTAAATTTTAGATACAAATATTAGAGAATGATTTTTGCAATCAATAACTGCCCACGTCAAGTGCACGTCTATTACAAAAACATTAAGGATAAACGTCACAATATTGTGTATTCAACTCTTTATGAAAAACTCTTTATATTTTATTAAAAATAAACTATAAGATTTGATAAGTAAGAAATCCACATCTGATCAGACATACATATCGGTCAATTCGATATAGAGGAATGGGTGCTCTCAATGTAATGGGAAATTAACTATTAAAATGGTGGCACATACTATCACTTGTCTGCCGTTGACTTACAAGAAATGTTCCTATAAGATCGACATTTCCCGATATGGCCGCACTATAACAACTTGAGAACATTTCCGTATCTTGCAATTAGAAGATACTGATAGTAAAGACTCATTGATCACCACAATATAACGTTAAAAATTTAGTCAAATTAGTCAAATACCTTTTTTTTTTACTTGACAAAAGCAAACTGGGTGAGCATTTCGGGCTGTGCTCTAGACCTGGTTAATGGTGCAAGCTATATTTAATCGGATAGAGGGCGTTCTGACATCAGCAATCTTTCTTCAAATAAAAGACACTTCGGTCAGTAAATTTTTTAATTAAAATTTTACACAAATAAATTTACTGGCAATGCGTTTCTTTTTAAATCTCTACAGACCTTACTGCAATGATATGATTTAATGAATGAGAGGGCTTGGCTCATCAGTAGTGAACCCTCTCAGCGGTTTCGCCAAATTAATCTCTAGACCGCTCTACTATTGTATTGGACTGGTTTTGTTATATACCCTGCATTTTCAATGGAAGGCAGCTAAATGGTGTTTAGTGAACTATGGACATAAGCTTATAGGTCTGTAGAGGTACATACATATAAATTTCAAGGTATTGCATCGAGCAAAGCTCTTCCGCGCAAAACATGTTTTCATAACCATTATATTAGTAAATTAAATTTTATTGCAGTAAGGTCTGTAGAGATTTAAAAAGAAACGCATTGCCAGTAAATTTATTTGTGTAAAATTTTAACGATAGAGGGCAATAAAATTTAATTTACTAATATAATGGTTATGAAAACATGTTTTGCGCGGTAGAGCTTTGCTCGATGCAATACCTTGAAATTTATATGTATGTACCTCTACAGACCTATAAGCTTATGTCCATAGTTCACTAAACACCATTTAGCTGCCTTCCATTGAAAATGCAGGGTATATAACAAAACCAGTCCAATACAATAGTAGAGCGGTCTAGAGATTAATTTGGCGAAACCGCTGAGAGGGTTCACTACTGATGAGCCAAGCCCTCTCATTCATTAAATCATATCATTGCAGTAAGGTCTGTAGAGATTTAAAAAGAAACGCATTGCCAGTAAATTTATTTGTGTAAAATTTTAATAAAAAAATTTACTGACCGAAGTGTCTTTTATTTGAAGAAATATTAATGCCGGCCAGGCAACCTCTATCTTTACGATCAGCAATCTTTTTTTCTTTATGTTCACATCCTGATCTTTTATATCCTAAATTAAAAAATATTCCAACAATAATTTTTTTAATTTAGTACATCTAAGGCAAAAAATTTTAACGTCTTGCCAAATGCTTTATTTTTAATTCATTTCTCCTGACGAAGACAAAAGTTATTTGTTGAAAAGTTGTGAAAATAAAAACCTTTACTGGCTGAAGTGTATTTTTGAAGAAATATGCTGGCCAAGTAGCCTCTATCTTTACGATAAATTAGATTTTGTTTTATTTTGAAGTAAGCTCAGTCACTATACTAAATACTTACTTGTAATGTTTTTGATCTATGCAGAAAGTCCGAGAAGCGAAACACTTAACAACTTATACGTGAAGTCCCTTCTAATTCTCTATTCTCACAAGTTGGTTATTCGCAACCAAAACCCATGTCTTTAAATTGATAATCGAAGTTAGGTTCATAAATATTTAAACACTTTCACAATAATATTTATATTAATTGGTCTATAAGCAGCTCATTGCATGTTATTCATATATAGAATCTTAAATCAGAAGCCATCTTGGTGTCACAATTGAATAGAAAATAAGAAATTGACGAATGTGCGTGAAAAAATGCAAATAGCTCAAAAAGGTTTTAGCAAAGGGAATGGTCTCAAAAAAGGAGCAAAAATTGAAAAAAAAAAACTAGGAGAAAATGAAATGCAGTTTTAGGCATTTTGCAACGCGAAATTTCATAATTTGGTGTTAAAGGAAAAAGGTGCTGCACCCAAAATTCCACCTTTTTTAAATAACCACACAATATTCATATCAATAACTCTTGTTTGAAAATGTCAAAATTTCATTGATATTTAGAATTATAGACGCAATGAATACTAGTCCTAAAAATATCAAACTGTCTTTGAAATAAAATAAAATTACCAATGGGTTTTTTAATCTTTAAAATACGTATTTAAGGCCATGATATATTTGTGATTTAGTCTACACAGCTAGAAGCAATTCGCACTAACTAGGATCCACAGTTCCATTTTGATAACTTGTGAACTGTGGTTAATTGTATTTATTCAATAACATGCGATATATACAAATATGTGTATATATACGCGATTTATCATATTTAAAAACTGAAATAAAAATAAACGATAGCAATACGTTTCTATATATAAAGAAACGTATTGCTATCGTTTATTTTTATTTCATACTTTATAGCAATTCTTTTGTCTATATTTAAAAACTGCCTTAATGCGGGCTTTGAACTCGAGTCTAGCTTACCGAAAAAAAAACGACGTCTTAAATAGCTCGACCAAAGCTCCGAGAGAAGAATAAATGGACATCATTTGTCAAATCATAATATTCCTAGTTCTTATCAGCGTTGATTTATTGCCAGATTTCAAATTTCTGTGATCAATGATGAAAAGGAATACTATCTAAATTTTTAGAAACAGTATAATCACACACATTGGTTACATGTTCTATATATTACATGAGAAATTAAATTTAAAAATCTCTATTGACTTAGGACAATTTTAATAAAGATTAAAAACGTATGATAAGTGATAAATAAATTTGAAATCATATATGTATATATAGGAATTTACACAATATCTCTACATATATAAGATCTTTGTAGGCTCCCTCAACATTGGAGAGTCTAGATCTTGAGAGAGTCTTCTCGTATTGGTAACTTTAGATGCAAGATAAAAAGTTTTCATCTTTCTAATCATATATAAAAATTTCATATAAAAGGGGGCGTACAGAAATCTATAAAAGAAAAAATATTTTTTTTTCTCAAAATATTTCGAGCTATTGATCCTTCTTTATCGATTTTGCAAAATAAACTTAAATTTATTTTATAAATCATTGGAAACTACTTTTTCATTGTACAAAATTAATTAATAATAATAAGAATAAAAAATCAAATTAAAGGGTAAAATAAGAATATTCAAATATAGATATGGAATTTGAAGACTTTTGTAAAAATAGTAATGCAATATGTTATAAAATGTACAAGGGTGAGATAGAGTTAGGGAATTTTTTATCACTGACAAAGTTGTTTCCATGTTGTGATCTACAAATATTTGTAAATTACCTTTTATTTTATTGTGAAATAAATTTATACATAGAGAGGAAGAAGCAACCCCTCAAAATATTTTGAAAAACATATTTTTTAATTTTACAGATCCAAGTACGTCATTTTTTTATATGAATATATTCAATATTGATCGTCTTTTGACTCTAAATATATTAAAATGTCTATAAAATAAAATTTAAATATCTTGTAGAAAAACTATTTTTAAATGTTGTGTTTCCTAAAAGAATGTATCTCAGCTATGAGATGTAATTTAGAAAAAAATCTGGGCTAAATCTTGTGTAGGTTGCCAAGTAGTTTTAATGTGGGTCTACCTTAAATGAGTTCATTAAGGTGTTGTTTTTTGTTACCAAAGGAATGTGCTATTAAACAAATAATTCAAATACCATACTGTAATAAATAAGCGAACAGATTTTATTGGAGAAAGGAAGTGAGGCAGAAGACTGGTTTCTGTTTTCTAATTGGCCACTGATTACCTCGCCATAATTACATCGCGTATCCTTATTGGATTTTGTGTACCGAGGGAAATAAATATCTTTCTTTCTTTTGCTTGGGTTTTCATGAAGATACGATAAATAAATATTATGTGACATCAAATAAATATAATTATGTCATATTAGCCATAATTTGGTGTTGATTTCATTGACAACGCTAATGGTCCCATTTAGAAGTATTTACTTCATGCATGGTGTTATTCCAAGTCTATTTGTTCCTGCTGATAAATTGATTTCCTAACATAATGTTATATTACAATTAAAATTTCTGACATATTTTATTTTCTATTTTATGAATTAGAAACTTTTGCACTGTCTCTTTAAGGCGAAAAAATATATTGGGAGTGTGTGGTTCATCAGTAGAGAGCCTTAAAATCGGTTTACCACTTTTCCACAACAGATGAACCAAGCCCTCCCAAAACTTTACTAAATCAATTTATCAGCAGGAGCAAATAGACTTGGGATAATACCATGTATGAAGATAATACTTCTAAATGGGACCATGAATGAAATCAACACCATATTATGGCTAATATGACATAAGGCTGTTTTTCATTTGAAAAATAATTTGCGGATATTAGTTTTAATATATTAATTCAGAGATGATGCGTTCACATTAATTTATAAACAATGGTCTAATTGCGCGCTATCTGTCATAAGAAATTTAAACTATTTTTAACGTGTTTCTTTTTGAAATAAAAAACTACTGCCCATACTGAAATCATAAAATAATTGGAGGAACAGTGGAATCAGTGGTGAACCCTCCCTGTGGTAGAATAAACTGGCGAAAAATAGATTAAATTTCTAATAATGAGCTATATTTGTTTCTATAGCTTCATTCCAGGTTCTGATCTATTTGCTTCTATAGGGCTTTATTACAGGTTCAGCTTTATTTGTTTCTATAGGGCTTCTTTCTAGGTTCTGGTCTATTTGTTTCTATAGAGCTTCATTCCAGGTGATGGTGTATTTGTTTCTCTAGAGCAGTGATTCTCAACCAATGTGCCGCGGTAATTTTGTGTGCCGCGAAATTCTAAAAATGTGCCGCCGAATTTTAGTCATATGATTATGTTCACGTTTGTATTGGTTTTTCTTTTTTTCTTTTTCATTTTTTTACTTTTTAAAATAACGAAATTAGCAAATTGAATGTTAGAGATGTATATTACTTATATTTTGCATAGAAATATTGATACATAATTTGAATTTTCTTGCATTCAAGTTAGCAAAAGTGTGCCGCGAAATTCTAAAATTGTGCCGCCAAATTTTCAAATCTTTAAAATAATGCCGCAACAAAAAAAGGTTGAGAATCACTGCTCTAGAGCTTCATTCTAGGTTCTGGTCTATTTGTTTCTATAGAGCTTCATTCCAGGTGATGGTGTATTTGTTGCTCTAGAGCTTCATTCTAGGTTCTGGTCTATTTGTTTCTATAGGGCTTCAGTCCGGGTTCTGGTCTATTTGTTTCTATAGGGCTTTATTCCAGGTTCTGGTCCATTTGTTTCAATAGAGCTTCATTCCAGGTTCTGGTCCATTTGTTTCTATAGGGCTTCATTCCAGGTTCTGGTCTATTTGTTTCTATAGGGCTTCATTCCAGGTTCGGATGTTTTTGTTTCTATAGAGATCCATCCCAGTCGCTGGTCATTTTATTCCTATAGGTCTTCATACCAATATCTGGTCTATCTTTTTATATGGGCTTTATCTCAGGTCCGAGCTGCTTGTTTCTAAAAGGCTTTAATCCAGGTTATGGTCTATTCGTTTTATAGGGCTTCATTCAAGTGTTGATTTGTCCCTAGAGGACCTCATTATAGATGCTTATCTATTTGTTTCTAGAGGACTCCATTCCAGGTGCTGGACTATTTGTTTCTATGGGCCTCATTGCAGGTGCTGGTCTATGCTGGTGAACGCTAAATGGTCTCTAGAAAGTCGTTAAGGACTGTTGGGATGATCTTGATAAAAATATTCTGAAACGAACACTTATTTCCTGGAAACATCGATGCAGGGGTGTAAACGTCAATATTTACATATAGGAAACAATGAATTGTACAAATATTTGTAAATTATTTTGAATAAAACACTGAAATCATTCTTTTAAAAATGTAACCCCCTCTGTATATAGGTGAAAATCTAATAAGGCTTAGAAGCGCTCTCGATAATCATCTAGTTTCTAATATACTTCTAAACCACGTTGATGTTTGGTATTTTATAAACTGTTTCAATGCTAATAATAATGCACGTGTACAGAATTTCATACTTCAAGGTAGTCATGGTTAATAGACATTGGCAGAGGCCAGAAAAGACTAGAATTAGTATATTCCCTTTCAAACACGAATAAAATAAGTAAAGGGCTTCTGTAACGTAAGGAGCGGCTAGCATTCCATAAAAATGTGGTCGGGTGGTCGGGAATGGACTAATTTACATACTTCCTCACGATTTCGGTAGTAGATTTTAAATGAAAACACTAAGCCACATAACTAACTTTAAATTAATATATTTTGCAAATACAGATATAATTTAATTTTAAAGGCATATATTGGATCAAAACATAATTTATTTGACCAATATTTCAGTTGGCTGAACGCCGACCTTTATCAAGATATTATAACATATTGATGTGTTGCTGATAATCAAAGAGAGAAATAATTAAAAAAAAAAACCTTTAAAAAGGATTTTATTAAAATGCACTAAAATTAAATATATATTCTGGCTTCTGTGCGTTCCTTTGAAAATAAAATTCTTTTGGGGGATAATTACAATAATCTGGAAATAAAAATTGTGATCAAATAAGTATTGACGTTCGATATATCAATTCATTGCAAGATTTGGAATAGAAGAGGTAGGACGGAGAGGAAATGTGGAAGGAATGGAATCTATGCTATAAACCGTCCCATACAGCCCTCAATATTCCAGAAAGCTCCCTCTATAAGCCTAACTTTAGATTAAACGGGTTTCTGCCGATTTAAGGTGGTCCTCTAATCCTAAATGGCATCTTAAAATCCTCTTTGGCATTCAACATTTAACAATAACAAGAAATTTCTGGAAAATGGTGTTAGGGTACCAAAAGAGACACCTTTCCCATTGTGAATATGCATAAAAACAATGCATTATTTTCATCAACCTAGTAAACAGGTTGGCTCTTGTCTTAATTAACAAAACAGATTGTGTTTTTAATTCTTTATCACTTTTAAAATTTCTACAGGAGCGATAAAAATAATGCATTGTGTGTTATTATACATATTTAATGGGAGAGGTGCCACGTTTTTGTACAATATTCGAATATGCATACGTACAATCACGAGATAATAAAGTTTATACTAAAGAATGTAATATACTATGTACGAGTTACAATTTTAAATGCTCTTTGTGTTCTTTTCGAAAGACAAATGAGGTGTTCTTCCTAATCCTTCCAACTCAGTAAGAGTGTGACTATTTTATTTGGAATAATATATAATCATCGATATTTTACTAACCCTTCTGAACTAACTATGGGTAAATGAGATCTATTGGAATTCTATAGAAAACTCGTATTCCATTAAATTATTTTATTCTTTCTCCGCTCCAATCTCGTGTTGGTCCCTTGAAGGAAAATCTGTAGGAGAGAGATGCCAGGTATTGAAATCGCATGCTGAGATGGAATAAAGGGCTGTATTCCTAGATGACGATAGATGAAAAGATGAGGATGAGTGTGTGCAGGATTTGAGGATCAGAGGGTTGGACCAGATAGTCGGCTTTAATCCCAGTGAAGTCTCGTGAGTCATCAGCAAGTTGGTGGTGAGCGGAGACTTCAGCCGGAGAACCAAGAGATTGAGTTCTTGGTTTCCTCGATATTAAGGGATGCTCTTTGGTAAGAAATAGCGCGTTGTTCAAGATGTCCACTGGCCAAGTGATGAGCATAATGTTTTTTTTTTTATTGTGAATTGAGCGTTTCAAGCTGCATCAATTTTTAGATTATCTATGAGGATACTCTCAATTTTCAATTTATTTTAGTTATAATATTGTGGTGTTTTTTTTTTGTATTCTTAGACGTACGAAGCAAGGTACGATCTAAGAGAGAGAGAGAGAGATTCAAACTAATTTATTTCAATATTAATATAAGGTTATATAAGGTTAAATACAAAATAAGAAGAAGAAGGAGAAGAAAGTAACCGAAACTTTAAAGAATAAAAAGTAAATAAAGTTTAAATTATTAACTTTTCTCTTTCAAAATAGGACTCTTCATTGTCTACACATTTTTCTAGCGTTCCAAGAGCTGTTTAAAAGCGGTTTGATAGTCCAGTTTCCTGAGCTTATTTATTTCAGCCGTCGCATTTTCAATAACCTCATTGGATGGCGAAAAGGTATTTGTTTTAACGCAAGTTTAATCTTAGGAAAATAAAAGAAATAACAGGAGGCGAGGTCTAGGAAATAAGGACGATCTGGTAAAACATTCACAGAGTGCTTAGCTAAATATTCCATAACCAAGGTGGCTTTTGTGGCAGGTGCGTTGTCATGAAACAACAATTGTTGTGACTGTGTGATATATCTGGTTCATTTCCTAAGTTTTGAATCTCAAAAACACAGAATTCTCTCTTTTTATGTGCTTTTATTGATATAAGTTCCTTCTGGAATAAACTCATAATGTAAAACTTCTTGGTAGTAAAAAAAAACAATAATCTAACTTTTCCTTTCGATCGGACAAGACGAACCTTTTTCGCTAGAGAAGAACTCGGAGTGTGCCCTTCAAGTGATTGTTTCTTCGTTTGTAAATCATAGAAATAGCACCAAGTTCCATCTCCAGTTATTGTTGTTTTCATAAATCTCGGTTATTATTTGCACTTTAAAATAAATCACTACAAATATTCAATTTGTTCTCTTTTTATTGTACGCTCAAGTGTCGCGGAACAAAGTAACCACAAAGTTTTTTCGTGTTTATTTTCAAGAAAAAATATTTGGCAGCTACCATTAAAATTCTATCTATTTCTGCTATCGTTTCAATATTCATTTTGCCATCAGCAAAAATTAAATCGATAACCTGCTTGAGCCTGCAATGAAGTTTAGGTGTGTCCTGACCTTGAATAATACTCGATATACTCTTAGCAGTTATCTTTAAATATATTGTATCAGATATGTACTTGAGTTTTTAAAATTGTTTCATCTTCATACGCTTCCTTTAAAAATTCATGTCTCAGTAAAATATTTTTTAAATTTGAAATAAATGTTAGCACTTTGTTCAAAAGCTGACGCGAGCGATAAACAAAGATCCTTTATCTTCCTTAAATGGGCTTTACGCATGCGCTATGATCAGTGTTGCCAGTCTTATTCATTGTCCAGAATCTATTCTTAAATAAAAATTTTAAATGATTGGCTTTAACTCTTTATATTCAAAAAGTTTTTTTTTTTGTTGTTGTAATATAAAAAAAAACTGAAATCTGAATTTAAAAAAAAAAAATCCCTAAAAATGAAGAACCTGCCGTAGTCGAAGTTGAGGGGTGCCCAAACTTCGGATCATCTTCGATACTCTAACGGTTATTTTTATATATATTGTACCAGAAATTTTTACTTTAGAGTTTTTAAATTGTTTCATATAGATAGACTTTCTTCAAAAATTTAATGTTTCAGTAAAATATTTTCTAAATTCAAAACAAAATCTCATGTTAGCACTTTGTTCAAAAGCTGACATTACAAAATCTGACGCGAGCGATAAACAAAGAACCTTAATCTTCCTAAAATGGAATTTACGCATGCGCTATTACCAGTGTTGCCAGTCTTATTCGTTGTATAGAATTTATTTTTAAAATAAATATTTTTTTAATGTTTAGCCAACTCTTGATTTTTAAAAAGCCTGGTTACTTTTTTATCTTACGTTGTAATAAATAAAAAAAGAACTAAATGTGAATCAACAAAAAAGAATACCTAAAAAAAAAATAAAACAACCTTAGAAAGAAAACAAGCATAATAATGGTTGTTAGAAAAAAAATGGCACAAAGCCAAGCCAAAGGCACTACAAATACGACAACCTTAACAATAGTTATAAACAAACATAAGAGTCGATATATCACCAAAATACAGCATATCAAAGTCACAGTCACAAGGTAAGCTAGAGATAGCCGAGAAAAACACGCCTATGAAAATTTATTTCTCTCAAATGCCGTCATTCTGTCAAACGTAACAATGGAGCACTCCTTGGCTACGATTGCTTAACTCTTTCATCTTTGAAAAAATTATTGTATTTTATACAGATATGACAATTTTAAATATATCCGAAAAATTATTGACCTATACTAACACTTCATTGTCAAACCAAACTCTTATTTTATATATCTATTCATTAAATATGATAATAACTATCAGAGAAAATTTTTAATTTCAAACTCTAAATATCTCTTTTTTTTTTCTTTCTACAGGGATAATTTTGGTGAAGTTTACCTATTTTTTATCCAAATGTAAATTGTTTATTTTAAAACCTAAGATAGAGAGAGAGAGTCTGAATCCCCCACTCCTTCTAAAAATCGCGGTTATCAAATTTTCAGCTAAATGTAGAAACCTATAGCAACTATAAAACTATGGTAAATGGCCAAAAGTCAAAATAGTAAATTCCAATGACGCGCATCACAATAATAATAAAACTACTGATCACTTGATTAATCTGAGTTCTTGAGATTCAAAGATGTCATCCACTTTACAATGTCTCTATAGAATATTTTATATATTTATATGGAATTAACCTATGATGTGAATATATAGGATTATGAAACAAGGTTAAACAGTTTCGCTCTGACAAACGGTGTAATAATCCTCCTCACACAGACTCCCACACCGCCCTGTTAGATACGAAGAATTGCTTCAATTTCAGCGCCGGAGAAAATGCCAAGAACATAAATCAAAACGCTGCGATGTTTTTATTAACCCGGGTCATCTGGAATATTTCTTTCTGCAATCGTGGACGGAACTTGTGACAAACTCCAGTTTATTGCATTCTACTTTTATATTCTTCCTATAGTTCTAACTTATACCACATTTCTCTGACATTTTATACCCGATTTTATTCCAATATGGAAGTACCCACCTTTCCAACGCCTGGGTGCTTCCTATGGATATCTTTTTCTTATTTCTAATTTGTGACTTTATCTATATGAGTTAATTATAATTTTCTTAATTTTTATTTTTTTGTATAGAGAGTTTTATTCAAAATAAACCTTTTATTTATCTTCGACGTTTACCTAAAATATTTTTGTGAGGTATTTAATTCTATAAATTATTGAAATAAAACATTGAGAAATATGTCCAAAGGTTAGTGAGGAGGTATGTGATGATTTAAGACCATGGAATTGTTGTAAATAATCCAGATATCTACTACCACATATTTCACCACGTGACTGTATATAACATTTTATTTACTGCAAATAGAAAACATCAAATAACATCAATCTGTACCGCGTAAGACTCTAATAAAGTATAGCAACTGTACAGATAGAAGGAATGGAGAATAACAGGAGAAAATTAAGGTTAAAACTAATCAGGCCTAAGTGAGAATAAGAAAGTAGGCCTATCGAGCCCAGTCCAATTTTTACGAGGTCGTGGCCCTCCTGGATTATGTAACTTTCCCCCCTGTTTACGTCAGAAAAAGGCAGTGACCTGCCTGGACCCGGGGAAGCTATAAAAGGAGGCCCAGAGCCTCAGTTAGGCAGTATTTTGTTTCAGTCTTTCTTTCAGTCCCCATCCGCGTAGGCCGCTCCTATAGAGGTAAATCCTTTCCTGCCAGAAACCTCCTCGTCCCATTCCTTCTTGACGTTCAGACGCTTCTTAATGGAATCTCTGTTTGTTTATTTCACCTTTGGCCCAGCTGTGTCGCCTTTCACCACGACTGCACGGTAGCGGTGACATCGAGGTTCGTCTAGCATCAGGTAACACTGGTCCCAGAGGTCCCAAGATATCACAGGTATTTTAAAGGACTTCATGTTAATAGGAATTTTGTGTACAACACGTGGTAATTTGATTATTTATTTCATTCGCCTTGATTGTAAAAGAGCCGATTTCCCATATTCCCATAATTCTTCCAGAAGTCGTCCGTTTTAAAAGGAAGCCTCTTTTTTTGTATTTTCAATTATTCTTGTTTTTCTCGAGAGTACCAAATCGGTTATTGAGGTCGTTTATAACCCAGTTTTTTTCCATTAGAACATTTTATCGGTTATCAGGGTAGTCTGTAACCCAGTTATCTTCCGTAATAACATTGAATCGAATTATAAAAGTTAATTGGAATACAGTTATTTAAAAACTGACGACAGTCAGGGTCTGCGTTCTATATCTGCTTTGAAGGAATTTTTACAATTATTTGTTCAAGATGACATATTCCTAGCATATAGGTCCCACTCTACTATTGAGGCAAGTATACAATCTGGTACTTTCCAGGTGCAAAACCCATTAATAATAAAAAATCTCTTGAAATATCGCGATCGTTCACAAGCTATTATTATTTTCTCTCTATCAAATTTTGGTCGTCGCTCTCAAAATGAATACATCCAACTTGCTTATAAACTTGCTCTTTCATCTTTGGAAATTTTTATTTAATGTTTTAAACACTGAAATGGGCCAATCCAACTAAATGTCTAATCTTCAGTGTCAAGCCTCGTAAATATTCTAAATGTGCGGACCTCCCAGATTTGAGGAATTAAAGACGGACTTGAGTGAAAACAAGAAATAAATGCGAACGTTAATACCATTATGCAAGGGGATCCTCATTCGTCCATGAACATTGGGTGGTCAGTCATTGAAAAAAATATATAAATTGCTAAAACTCTCTTTGATTAAAATTTGTTGTATTTAGACCCTGTAAAGGTTTCGGCGCAAACCCATTGAAGCCCCTTTTTTAGAATATGAAAATTATTCAAACAGAAACCAGAAATGACAATTACATTACACAAATAAAACATACATTCCAAGAAGGAAAGATTGATCATAGACTCACTTATATTTTTTATTTATAGCATCCTAAATACAAAGCTAGATCTGCAGTATTAATATAAACACGATTAGACAATAGCCGGACCATTTGTTTATCTCAACTACTCGAGGGAAAGAATCGACATTCTATTTTACCAATTAATTGGGCAAACCTATTTGGTTTTAATCTGTAGAAAGGGAATGAGAAAATATATACACTTTTCTATTTTTTTATAAATTTCATTTTTATTGAATTTATTCATTTAAAATGAAAAACAATGCGAAACAATTTTGAAAATGTATTAATATCTGAATATAAAATTATTTATTGTTCTGAAAATGTTTTAAAACATTACAGGCATATTAAAGCACTAAGGCCAACATCTATAGCAGTATTAAGAAAATAAATTCTTAGTAGGACCATGGCTTTTCAACGGTCACACTTAGGCCAAGGGTCGGCAAACCTTTGAGTCGGAGGAGTAAAAAAATTACAATTTACAAAATTGCTAATTTTTTAAAGAGCCACAAATATTTTCTCGCCAAAATTAAATTAGTACTCGCATAAGTAATATTTATAATGCACTGTGGCCTGTGATTGTTAAACGACACTTAAAGTTACACCGCATGAGTTTCTTTTCAACGAAAACTCAAAACTTATTTCAAGGTGAAATATCGACTATTTCTAACCTTTTTGGATGAAGTATGAAAGGTTGAATTATGAAGAGTAATGATGAACGGAAAAATAAAAGTGTCCAGGGATGGGAATCGAACCCACAATGTTCCGCTTCCGCTATACGGAAAAATACGCCCAGGGTAGCCTAGTGGACATGGCATCTGCCCGGTAAGCGGAACATTGTGGGTTCGATTCCCATCCCAGGACACTTTTATTTTTCCGTTCATCATATCTCTTCATAATTGACCCTTTCATACTTCATCCAAAAAGGTTAGAAATAGTCGATATTTCACCTTGAAATAAGTTTTGATTTTTTGTTGAAAAGAAACTCATGCGGTGTAAATTCAAGTGTCGTTTTATAAGTAATATTTGCTTATGGAACTAAATAAAGAGCCGCAGCTTCACATTCAAAGAGCCGCGAGCGAGCCGCAGTTTACCGACCCCTACACTAGGCTATTGCAGTCACATTATTTATTAAGTCACATTGTAAACATCGACTTGAGGCCAGTAGAGATCTACAACGAAGTTTTTTACTCTACATGCTTTTCCGCCAAGACCACAAAGGATAGCGAACTTTATTTAATTATTCCAATTCTTCTAAATAAATATTGCCCTGCTAAATACCATTGGCCCAATAGATATCTTTAGAGCCGTACTATAAATAGAATAGAGTCAGTTCTCAGACCTCTGTGTGCTAGAAGTTGGTTCTTTGTCAGCCAGGGGTTGATACTGATTGGACTACAAGACTAATTGGACCGGCCTATCTTCAGGATCTAATGATGATGTTGATTTGGGAGGCAAATATTTTACAATCTCCTCCTTCTCTCTAGGTCTTCTAATTATTTCCAATAAATTATTTCAAACTTTAGAGAAATATTTGACGAAAATTATAAATATATTTTGTCAAAATTTAGAAATAATATATTTAATATGTGTGTTCAAAAGGATACACATATTTAATTTTAAAATAATTCATATCATACGACGATAGACTAATATATAAATGTGGATAGAAAGTTTGGAAGAATATTCTAAGAAAAATATGATTTTATGTGTCTCGTCGAAATAGTAGCTTTCATTAAAATATTGACTCGCAATAATGTTACATCCCTATATATGTATATAAAGGCCAGTGTATGTACGTATGTTTGTATGTTTGTCGGCTATACGTAACTAATCTGACTGAGTTTTAACAGTAAATAGAGTAGAATCTTGAAAACTTATAGTGAATATTTCAAGTCTCTATCCCGAATATTCTTCGAGTTATTTGCAAATATGCGTTACAAATTTGCCCTTTAACTTGCAAGCAGCGCCTCTAGCGGTGGAGATGGGAGGTAATATCAGCTGACCTAATGTACACGTAAAACGTGTTTCAACCAGACATAGAGAAAAATCTGAAAGACCCAAAGTTTGGGGCGGGACGTTTCACAACCGGTCGTTGCCCGGGTTATTCGGCTAGTTTATAATAATATTTAGATGTTTAACTGAATTTATTTGCACCTTGACAAAGATTAGCGTTCAGCCAAACGAAATATTGGTAAATATTCTTTTTATCCGAGGTATGTTTTTCATATAAAGATGTTTATATATAGTAAGCATAGCTTTCCATAAACTATTAAATATCCAATTTATTTGTGTCTTTTATATAAAACATTTTACAGAATCAATTTTATTTAGTTTGCTCTCACCCACAACAATGGAGCAGAGTTATGAGGAGCATTTGATTTCTAGACCATTATCATAATTATCGGTACCTAATTGTCTTATGTGGTTAAATGTTATAAGAAATTGTTATGTAGATAAAAAAGCACATTCCAGAATAGAATGTTTTAGAACGTTCTAGAATAATGTAGAAAAATGGGAAACAACCGATTGGCCAATTTAAAGCGTTTGCGCAAGGTTTAATGCTGGCTGATTTCAGATTGACTGAATTACCTTGAGCGTTCTGGAAAGATCTAATCTGGGATAAATAGGGATGCAGAGCTCATGCCAAAAGAGAGGAGAAGAAGAAGAACGAAACTGCGTGGTGTGCTCGAAGCAAGCGTGAGATGCTTGTCTCAAGATCTCAGGCTGCTGCCTACCGCCGGTCTACTTCGTGGAATGATATTTATAAATGACATGTTAACCAAATTACAACTACCAAACTCAGAAATAATTTGCTATGCTGATGATGTCACAATAATATGCTGAAACAAAGATTTAGCAACCCTCAAAAATTCAATTGAGCATATTTTGAAAAGGTTGACGACTGTTGTACAGAAAACAATTAAAAAATATTTTTTTATAAACCAGTATTTAAAATTTGCAAAATAAAGATAAATTTGCAATTAAATTAAAAAATAATATTATTACCTTTGTTCAATTAAAATATTTTTGGGAATTACCTTTGAAAATCATAGAAGGAAGAATAAATTAAATTATAATCCTCATATTTGAACAATATACTAAATAGAACTCAAAGACTAAATAATTTACATTTTTAAAAACATTTGGCAAATCTTGGGGACTAAGCAACCAGAAAAGACTCATTTTATACAAAAAAATAATATTTAGACCGATACTAACGGAACTGAGGTCTGGTATAAATATATAAGTAAAAAGCATTTACATAAATTTAACTAACTCCAATCCCTATATATGTAAAAGTCAGTGTATGTATGTATGTTTGTCGGCTATACATGTCCAAAATACATAACTAATCTGGCTGAAATTTTAACAGAATCTGGAAAACCTTTTGGCAAATTTTCAGACTTCTATTTTCGAATATCCTTTGAGTTATTAACAAATTATCAACTAATTTTCCTTATTTCACTCGCAACCAGCGCCTCACTGCGGTAACTGCAAGAAGTAAAGTTGGGGAAGGATGGACCATGTTGACCGACGGTGATTGGAGGAGCGGGACGTTTCACAAGAATGACCTTGAGTAACGTAATGGCGGCATAGGGTCAAGAAATCGCTTGCTATCATTTTAAAGTTTGGAGCGGGACGTTTCACAACGGTGACATCCACGGCGCCAATTTATAATTGTATTTGTATAAAAGTATTTGAATAAAAACATTTAATCGGGTAAACCCTGGCGTTGACCGGTTCATTCGGCTAATATCCAATATTTCTATTGTGTACACAAACTTATAAATAAACTAGCTATAGTTGTGTGCATACTTTGGCCAATATTCTTTCGAATACGGACTATATGGAATCCAGGAATATAAAATATGATCTGAATACTTTATCGATTGAGGACTAACAGAGATATTAATGGGATATTCCAGACACACTGGAAAATTTTATAAAATCAAGAATGACTTTATTGAAATACTAACCAAACATTTCAAAGTTTCTTTCCCGCTAATATTCTGAACTATTTTCGGGCAAATTATCACAATTCTCAATTTATTACAAATCACGGAAATTTTAGAAGCTTTTTAAAATATATCAAAGCAGTACGAGATTAAAGATGTTTATGTGGATGTGAGGAACAAACTTCTATTCATCTGCTGCTAAATTGCCCCGTCTTCCAAGAGTATAGAATAAACAATGGACTAAATGTATTAAACCCTTCTGATCTAATTTCAACAAAGGACATATATGTCATAATTTGTACATACATAGATGCCAATAGTCAATCCAATATGTATGAAAATGTATGATTTGTTTCAATAAAGAACAAGGTAACATTGGAGGCAAGAAAGGCCTAGACAGAAAGGCCTAGAAGGAAGGCCTAGAAAAGAGGCTTAGAGAGTTAGCACAATCAATAGTAAAGTTATTACCAGTTTAATTATCGCGGAACTAATAAAAGTTCGAGTTCAACAAACTATCACTTCCTGGTCAAGCTGGAACATGTCTAAAGACAAAGACGTAACGTAGACCAATCAGGGAGCAATTCATTTAGTGGAGAACCAATAGGGAACCTCCACGTCACACCTTTCAACCAATGAGAAGTAAGAAGGGTTCTCGTGTTAAATCGAGAACCAAGAATTGTCAGTCTTCACTTCGATTCCACCGAGTTCGGACCTAGAGTCTTCACTTCGATCCCCCACCGAGATAGCATCTAGAGTCTTCACTTGCATTCCACCGAGTTAGGACCTATAGTCATCGGCTGGACACCATCGAGTAGTCATCACTTAGATCCCTCTCCGCTCATCCCGTAGCTAAGTCAATCTTACCGCAATGTGAATAGATAGCCAATAACCAAAACCGCTCCGCCTTCTCAAAGCCTTTCTTTCCTCCGATTAATTGCCTTTTATTTCAACCCCATCACGTGTCCTGGCTTATTCCCCCTGTATGCTTCACTTTCCACTCAAACGACTGCGCTTTCAACAATCTACACCATTCTCAACCAACAACAAAAAATTCCGCAACAATATTGCGACATATATATATATATATATATGATAATTTAAACCAATAACCCTATATTATGTAATACGTATAACAAAATTGTCATGTTGTATATAGAACTAATTATAAACTACAACTAATTATACGCATAATTGACGTGTGTCCTTGTATCTCCAGATGTAATGTACTGAGGATGAATAAATAAAATATAATAGATTAAAAGCTAAGTTAAGAGCCAAAGAGAGAATCACAAGTGACTTCTAAAGATAGATTGGACCCCGACAGTCTGTCGCCAGTGTCCGGTGTCCATCGACACGTGCATGACCCAATTCTCTTAGTCAGAGCGGTCGTATAAAAAGGCCGCGTAGCAACAACCAGTTCAGTTCAGTCCAGGAGTCTTCCGGTCAGCGTCATCCCTTATTGTCTCCAGAGACCAACTCATCGACGATGTAAAACAGTAAGAAAACTTCTCGATCTCCATCTTTGCTCTTGGCTCGCTTTTTATCTATTCAAGGAACTTTCTTTCAACTGTGTCTCTTCGTTTTTTGTGTGTGTGGACATTCCCCAGTTTTCCACTCTGCCTCGACCACGACTGCCTGTACCCTGTGAGAACTGTTAAAGATCCTACAAGGTGCAGAGAGGTACGGGAAAACTCTCCACCCCTGACTGTCCCTCGCGGTTACTACAGGTTTGACCCTCGGTTGCCACAACTTATAGCGAGAGTCGACGAGGTTCTACAACAGGCTTACCAAACCTCAACACAATATTACAGCTAGCCGACAGGATCTCAACGCATTATTACAGAGAGTCGACAGGATCTCAACGCAATATTACAGCTAGTCGACCAGAGCTTCAACGTATTATTACAGAGAGTCGACAGGATCTCAACACATTATTACAGAGAGTCGACAGGATCCCTAATCACAGACAGGATCCCAACCTATTATCACATATATATAATTTAACTCATTTTGCAGATATATTCTGAATTTTATAAAAATTACTAAATTTCATTGGAACGCTTTTATTTAGACATTGACTCTGTTTAGCATAGTTTTATATTGTGAATAATCATCTAATATATTCCATATTTTCATTCTAAATATTCCTTACTTAAAACTTTCTTCAATCTGTAATTTTTTTTCGAATACAC
>CP092877.1:9023969-9051789 GCA_030710605.1 Cordylochernes scorpioides
TATTATTTTATTTCACAATTATATATAATATTTGAAATAACTTTATGAATACATTTGGTCCCCGTTAATTGAAAAGATCAAATATACATTAATTCATAATGTCTTCAATATAAAATATTTTATTGCTAAATTTAAAACAAAGTAATCACGACTCATTATATACAAATCCTCGTTAGCATTGTAAAAAGATGCATATTGACAAATTACTAATGTAGAAAGGCTTTTCTCTTACAATGAAGCATGATATTTTACTTTTTTCCTTTGCTCTTTAAATATGCAAAAAGTAATAAATATATATTATCAAAACGTATGTGAAGTTGTGTAATAATCAGATAATTAGTTATGTCTATATGTTTTTATAGTTGATTATTATAGGAAGTAATGTACATATATATGTATAGCAAAGGAATGCACCGGTATGAATTATCTTTATGATTCAATAAATAAATTTGAATATATAAAAACACAAACATATACGATTCTTCGCCTAAATTATTAGAAGCCTATCAATTTTATTTGCTTATAATTAGTTTATTAATTTCAAAACGAAAAGGATGGACTTTCAGAGGATCTCCTTATTCTGCACTATTTCAGCAAGAAAAGGAACACAGTTGAAATCAATTCAATGTATTGCCATAGAATTCATAAAAGATATAGTGTAAGTAATTCATTATCCGTAAACTCATCTTTTCATTTGAAGCAAAAAGAGAAGTAGATAGAACGTATATGTCAGCATATTGGGATTTGTGTACGATTTTCGAGTGAGAGCTTGCGGTCACAGTGGAGTGAGAAAGAGCTGAGGCTTGCGAGGATCCATGGGGAGCAGAAACGTCCCACGATAGATTAATTGTGCGTTACACAATGTTAATTAACTGGCTTCACATTGGCGATCTTACTCTCTTACACAATAAAAACAGAGGAATCACGTAAAGAAATGGCTCCGAACCATAAATAACCATGTTTTGTATAGTGGCCGAGCAATATCTAAGAATATTGTTAAGTTGTTGATTGACAAAATTATAATTTCCGTGGGTACAATGGATCTTTAGGACTCTTTATATAACCCTAATCAATAAACGAATTACAGAAGGATGCAAATTAAAACAACAATAAAAAAACAGCAGCTACAAACTCACCAACTGCAGCACAGTGAAGGAAATCAGGATCAGAACAGGAGACAGAAGTTAGTAGAACCTTCTAGAATCTTCCACGAAGTAAACCTGCGGTATGCAGCAGCCTGACCTCTTGAGAAAACAGCTCGCACCTGCTTCGAGCACACCACGCAGCTTCGTTCTTCTCCGTCTGCTCTCTTTTAGCATGAACACTGCATCCCCATATATCCCGGAGTAGATCTTTCCAGAACGCTAAAGGTCAGTCAGCCAATCGGAAAGCAGCCAGCACTAAGCCTCGTGCAATCGCTTTAAATTGGCCAATCAGTTGTTTCCGATTTTACTACATTATTCTAGAACATTCAATTTTATGAATTTGATGTCGACTTAGAACGCTATGTCCCCCTAGGGGCACTTACATTTTAAGGGTGAACAAAACATAAAATGAAAAGAAAGAAAGATCATTTGAAATACAAGGTGCGTTCATTAATTTCCAGGACTGCTCTGTATCTTTGAAAAAATAAAAAAAAACTAATTTAATATATTTCAAAATATGCCCCTCCTGCCTCAATACACCTGTTCCATCTTTTTTTTTTCCAATTGTCGAAGCAGGAGATAAAATCACTTTTTGAGAGGTTCCTCAAGATTGCCTTCGATTCAGCTTGTATCATATCAACGTTGTCAAATTTCCTTCCTTTTAACTTCATTTTCAATTTAGGATAGAGGAAAAAGTCATTGGGGGCTAAGTCGGGGGGAATAGGGTGGATGAGGGATCTGTATGGTTGAATGCTTGGCCAAGAACTGCAAAACAACATGGGCTGTGTGCGGTCGCGCATTATCGACGTGAAGTATCCAGTCATTGTTTTGCCATCTTTCAGGTCTTTTAAGGCGCACTGCCTCCCTTAAGCGCCTCATTATCCCCAAATAAACCTCTTGATTAATTGTACGTCCGAAAGGAATAAATTCATGGTGAACCAAACCATTAATATAAAAAAAAATGTAACAAGCAATGTCTTGACTTTGGATTTTGTGAATCTTGCCTTTTTGGGTTTCGGTTCCCCTCTTTCAATCCATTGGCTGGATTGACGTTTGGTTTCCGGGTCATACTGATACACCCATGTCTAATCCCCGGTAATGATTTTTTGAATCCATTCTGGATCGGTCCGAGTCATTTCAACCATGTTTTTGCAGACATCCATTCTAACCTCCTTTTGTTCCTCTGTTAGACTCCGGGGAACAAATTTTGAAGACGTCCGGATCAAATCTTTTGTTACTATTTGATGACACAGTCCTACAGATAGTCCAGTCTCTGAAGATAAGTCTTTAATAGAAATTCTTCTGTTAGATTTAATTAAATCCTTTATTTTGAGCTTGTTTTCCTCGCAACGTAATGATCTTGGACGCCCAGTATGCTGATCATCGTTTACCTTTTCACGACCTTTTAGGAAGCGTGAAAACCATTTAAAAGTTCTTGAACGGGATAAAGCTGCATCACCAAAAGCTTCTTTAATCAATTCATGCGTCTCAGTAGCACCTTTTTTTCAATTTAAAACAAAACTTAATGCAGATTCTCTGCTCTTCGAGAATGGCCATTTTAAAATTAGAAATGCGAACCTTACAAGGAAGTTGTTTTGTTCTATTTTTAGATCGGCGCGTGCGCCACGAGACTCGTGCTTTAAGTCAGGTGTGGTCGAATGTCCAATATTTAACTCTGTATAAACATTTTTCTTTAGCTTTTTATTTATTTTATTTTTTAACCAGTCCTGGAAATTAATGAACGCACCTTGTATGTACAAGAAGTAGTATAAATTTTAGTTAGATGAAAAGTGACAAAATATCAACACAATTGAAATATGTATAAAGGCTTGGTATGCAAATTCAGTTAAATGGAATCAGTTGTAAAGTATTGTATTCGAAAAAGAAATTACAGATTGAAGAAAGTTTTAAGTAAGGAATATTTAGAATGAAAATATGGAATATCTATATATACACTGCGTGACATTGAAAATGGAACACCAAGAAATAGTGGCCAGAAAATTATGCAAATTTCAGGGTAGACGCGCATAACCGAGTTATGCAAATGATGTAAAATGCGCAGCTCTCGTGCGCACATGGAGTAAGATATAAGGGAAGGAACTTGCAGAAAGGACAGTATTCGTGTCGTTATTTATTCAAGGAAAATCATTGTATAAATTTTGTTCTTGTGTCAAAAGACACGTGTAATAACAGAGAATGCCAGGTCATCGTAAACGGAGGCAGTTCAAGCAGACAGACGCTTTTACGAGGGGCATGGTGATCGGACTGAAAAGGGCAGGTTGGTCCATACGTCAAATCGCAGCTGATACACACCTTGGTGCGTCCACGGTGCACCGACTGTGGAGAAGATGGTTGGAACAAGGAAATGTGGCAATTTATAGGAATGTCGGTGCAACCAGAGTGACGTCAGCACGTGTGGATCGGCGTATCCTTCGACAAGCAGTGGCGGCCCCACAAGCCACTTGTACCGCCATCCTGCAACATGTGCAAGACACCCTAGATCATTTCATCTCGACCAGAACCATTTCCCGTCGATTGGTTGCTAATGGCTTGCACTCATGCCGTCCGCTAAGAAGACTGCCATTGACCCCACCGAATAGGCGCCAACGTTTGGAATGGTGCCGGGCTAGATCGACGTGGATGACGGAATGGCACAGGGTCGTGTTCTCAGATGAGTCGCGTTTCTGCTTGTCCAATGATAGTCGCCCTGTACGCGTGTGGCGTCGACGTGGAGAAAGGTCCAATCCGGCAGCAATTGTGGAACGCCCCACCGTGCGACAACGTGGAATCATTGTTTAGGGCGCAATCGCGTATGATTCCAGGTTACCTTTACTTCGTATTCAGGGCACTATGACGGCCCAACAATACGTTGATGGTGTGCTGCGACCGGTGACACTCCCCTACCTTCAGGGGGTACCCAATGCCCTTTATCAGCAGGATAACGCCCGACCGCACACTGCTCGCATTAGCCAACAAGCTCTGCAATATGTACATATGCTTCCCTGGCCACCGTACTCTCCTGATCTCTCACCAATCGAGCACGTCTGGAACATCATTGGAAGCCGTTTGCATGCCTTGCCACAGCCGCGTTCAGAAGACGAACTGTGGCAAATGGTTGAGAGGGAATGGAGAGCCATCCCTCAGGACGCCATCCGTACTCTGATTGACTCTCTACCTAGACGTGTTGCTGCGTGCATCGCCGTCCGCGGTGGTCCTACTTGCTGCTAAGCCGACGCCGTTCTCGCTCTGTATTATGACTATCATTTTGAAATAAAGATCACTTATTGTTCGTCCCCGTCTCTCTCTGTCTGCCGAGTTTCATCACTTTCTGGCCACTACTTCTTGGTGTTCCATTTTCAATGTCACACAGTGTATAAAAATGAATGTATGTGTGTGTGTGTGTGTCTGTCCTTTATGCCTGACCAAACCACTCATTGGAACGCAATGAAACTTTGTTAAGTTATTTAGTATAGTACTGGGAAGGTTTCTAGCAAATAAAACTTTTGAAATAACCTTTCGCCTAAAAATAATCAAGATAAATATTCTATTTCATATTTATATTTATATATCATATTTATTTGTGTAAAATTTTAACGATAGATGGCAATAAAATTTAATTTATAAATATTCTAATTTATCTGTTATAATTAAACAATCTGCTCTAAATATTATCATGATGATACGATAATTTTGTAATGTAGAAAATTAGGAAAGACAAAATGAGACAAGAATAATGATACAATTCCAAGGCAAGATACTATTCCTTTACCTTCCAATTACCGAGGGAACCAATTAATATTGATTTTATTCAACTTATCGAGTATTTTTCAAGGGACCGGGAAAAAATGTTCACGTTATCGAGAGATTCGTTAGACAAACCTTTACTCGGGTTAAACCCGGGCGAAGCCGCGTACATCCGCTAGTATTCGATAATTATTCACAATATAAAACAATGCTAAACAGAGTTAATGTCTAAATAAAAGCGTTCCAATGAAATTTAGTAATTTTTTATAAAATTCAGAATATATCTGCAAAATGAGTCAAATTATATATATATATATTTGTCCTTTGTTGAAATTAGATCAGAAGGGTTTAATACATTTAGTCCATTGTTTATTCTATACTCTTGGAGTACAGGAGAATTTAACAGCAAATGAATAGAGGTCTGTTCTTCACATCCACAGAAACATCTTTTATCTTGCACTGCTTTGATATATTATAAAAAGCTTCTAAAATTTCCGTGATTTGTAATAAATTGAGAATTGTGATAATTTGCCCGAAAATAGTTCAGAATATTAGCGGGAAAGAAACTTTGAAATGTTTGGTTAGTATTTCAATAAAGTCATTCTAGATTTTATAAAATTTTCCAGCGTGTCTGGAATATCCCATTAATATTTCTGTTAGTCCTCAATCGATATATTATTCAGATCATATTTTATATTTCTGGATTCCATATAGTCCGTATTCGAAAGAATATTGGCTAAAGTATACACACAACTATAGCTAGTTTATTTCTAAGTTTGTGTACACAATAAAAATATTGGATACTAGCCGAATGAACCGGTCAACGCCAGGGTTTTACCCGATTAAATGCTTTTAATCAAATACCTTTATATAAATACAATTATAAATTGGTGCCGTGGATGTCACCGTTGTGAAACGTCCGGCTTCAAACTTTAAAATGATAGCAAGCGATTTCTTGCCCCTATGCCGTCATTACGTTACTCAAGGTCACTCTTGTGAAACGTCCCGCTCCACCAATCACCGTCGGCCAACGTGGTCCATCCTTACCCAACTTTACTTCCCCCAGTTACAGCAGTGAGGCGCTGGTTGCGAGTGAAATAGGGAAAATTTGTTGATAATTTGTTAATAACTCCAAGGATATTCGAGAATAGAAGTCTGAAAATTTTCCTAAAGGTTTTCCAGATTCTGTTAAAATTTCAGCCAGATTAGTTATGTATTTTGGACATGTATAGCCGACATACATACATACACACATATATACATACCCTGACTTTTATATATATAGGGATTGGAATGAGGTAAATTTATGTATATACTTGTTACCTATATATTTATACCAGACCTCAGTTCCGTGAGTATCGGTCTAAAGATTGTTTTGAATAAAATGAGTCTTTTCTAGGTGCTTAGTCCCCAATATTTGCCAGATATTAAAAAAAAAAAAGATAAATTATTTAGTCTTTGAGTTCTATATAGTATATTGTTCAAATATGAGGATTAAAATTTAATTTATTCGTCCTTCTATACTTTTCAAAGGTAATTCCCAATAATATTTTTATTGAACAAAGGTAATAAAAAAAATATTATTTTTTAATTTAATTGCAAATTCATCTTTATTATGCAAATGTTATATACTGGTTTATAAAGAATTATTTTTAAATTGTTTTCTGCACACCAGTCGTCAACCTTTTCAAAATATGCTCAATTGAATTTTTGAGGGTTTTTAAATCTTTGTTTCAGCATATTATTGTGACATCATCAGCATAGCAAATTATTTCTGAGTTTGGTAGTTGTAATTTGGTTAACATGTTATTTATAAATATCATTCCAAGAAGTACACCGGCGGTAGGCAGCAGCCTGAGATCTTGAGACAACAGCTCACGCTTGCCTCGAGCATACCACGTAGCTTCGTTCTTCTTCTTCTCCTCTCTTTTGGCATAAGCCCTGCATCCATATATATCCCAGATTAGATCTTTCCAGAACGCTCAAGGTAAGTCAGTCAATCTGACAGCAGCCAGCATTAAACCTTGCGCAAACGCTTTAAATTGGCCAATCGGTTGTTTTCCATTTTTCTACATTATTCTAGAACGTTCTAAAACATTCTATTCTGGAATGCGCTTTTTTATTATTCTACGTAACAATTTCTTATAACATTGAACCACATAAGACAATTAGGTACCGATACCTATGATGATGGTCTCGAATTCAAATGATCCCCATAACTCTGCTCCATTGTTGTGGGTGAGGGCAAACTGAATAAAATTGATTCTGTAAAATGTTTTATATAAAAGGCACAAATAAATTGGATATTTAATAGTTTATGGAAAGCTATGCTTACTATATATAAACATCTTTATATGAAAAACATACCTCGGATAAAAATAATATTTACCAATATTTCGTTTGGCTGAACGCTAATCTTTGTCAAGGTGCAAATAAATTCAGTTAAACACCTAAATATTATTATAAACTAGCCGAATAACCCGGGCAACGCCCGGTTGTAAAACGTCCCGCTCCAAACTTTGGGTCTTTCAGATTTTTCTCTATGTCCTGTTAAAACACGTTTTACGTGTACTTTAGGTCAGCTGATATTACCTCCCATCTTCACCGTTAGAGGCGCTGCTTGCGAGTGAAAGGGCAAATTTGTAACGCATATTTGCAAATAACTCGAAGAATATTCGGGATAGAGACTTGTAATGTTCACTATAAGTTTTCAAAATTCTACTCTATTTACTGTTAAAATTTCAGTCAGATTAGTTACGTATTATTACGTGCACATAACAGACAAACATACAAACATACGTACATACACTACTGACCTTTATATATATAGGGATATGACACATTATTGCGAATCATATTTTAATGAAAAGCTACTATTTCGACGAGACACATGAAATCATATTTTTCTTAAAATATTCTTCCAAACTTTCTATCCACATTCATATATTAGTCTATCGTCGTATGATATGAATTATTTTGAAATAAAATATGTGTATGTGGTAACCGAGGGTCAAACCTGTAGTAACCGAGAGGGACAGTCAGGGCGTGGAGAGTTTTCCAGTACCTCTCTGCACCTCGTAGGACCTTTAACAGCTTTCACAGAGTACATGCAGTCGTGGTCGAGGCAGAGTGGAAAGCTTGGGAATGTCCACACACAAAAAACGAATAGACATAGTTGTAGAAGGAAAGTTCCGTGAACAGATAAGAGTCGAGCTAAGAGCAAGATGGAGTTAGAAGAGTCTTACTGTTTTACATGGCCGATGAGGTGGTCCTGGCTACAACCGAGAAGGGCTCACGCCGATGGTAAAGTGACTGTGATTTCGGCTAAAACCGAGGTTTTTTATATATACCTCTGCCGAGGAGGGAGACATGCGAGAATTTGCACTTTGAACAGGTCCAAAGGGCGTGGGGGCGTCTGCGCTATTCTGCACCCTTTGACCTTGATGGCAACGACTTGCCAAATTCCTTTTTAGGGTTGTTGTATTTCTATCTCGATCTTAGACCTTTTAGAACTTCTCAATCTTGCTTTAACTGAGCTCTTAATCTATTACATAGTTTTATTTATTTATCCTCAGTTTGTACAAAGTACATTACATATGGTGATGCAATGACACATGTCAATCATGCGTATAATTATTTATAGGTGTGTTTCTATATACAACATGACAATCTTTTATAAGTATTATACAATATAGGGTTGTTGGTTTAAATTACCATATGTATCCTTTGCACACACATATTAAATATATTATTTCTAAATTTTGACAAAATATATTTATAATTTTCGTCAAATATTTCTCTAAAGTTTGAAATAATTTATTGGAAATAATTAGAAGACCTAGTGAGGAGGAGATTGTAAAATATTTGCCTCCCAAATCAACATCATCATTAGATCCTGAAGATAGGCCGGTCCAATTAGTCTTGTAGTCCAATCAGTATCGACCCCTGGCTGACAAAGAACCAACTTCTAGCGCACACAAGTCTGAGAACTGACTCTATTCTATTTATAGTATGGCTCTAAAGATCATCTATTGGACCAATGGAATCTAACAGGGCAATATTTATTTAGAAGAATTGGAATAATTAAATAAAGTTCGCTATCCTTTGTGATCTTGGCGGAAAAGCATGTAGAGTAAAAAACTTCGTTGTAGATCTCTACTGGCCTCAAGTCGATGTTTACAATGTGACTTAACAGGCAATGAAACAATAATGCATCATAATAATTATTTTGAAGAAAGAGAGCTTGGATCTTTTAAAACGTGACATCAATAGCTTAGTGCAGGGGTCCGCAAACTGCGGCTCGCGAGCCACATGCGGCTATTTGGATGTGAAGCTCTTTATATAGTTCCATATGCAAATATTACTTATGCGAGTACTAATTTAATTTTGGCGAGAAAATTTTTGTGGATCTTTAAAAACTTTGCAATTTTGTAAATTATAATTTTTTACTCTCCCGACTCAAAGGTAACCGACCCCTGGCCTAGTGTGACCGTTGAAGGTCCTACTAAGAATTTATTTTCCCAAAATTGCCTTAGTGCTTTAATATGCCTGTAATGTTTTAGAACATTTTCTACTTTCTTTCAGAACAATATATAATTTTATATTCAGATATTAATACATTTTCAACTGTGTTTCGCATTATTTTTCATTTTAAATGATTAAATTCAATAAAAAATGAAATTTTTAAAAAAATAGAAAAGTGTATATCTTTTCATTCCCTTTCTACAGATCAAAAGCAAATAGGTTTGCCCAATTAATTGGTAAAATAGGATGTCGATTCTTTCCCTCGAGTAGTTGAAAGAAACAAATGGACCGACCATTGTCTAATCATGTTTTATATTAATACTGCAGATCTAGCTTTGTATTTAGAATGCTATAAATAAAGAATATAAGTGAGTCTTTGATCAATCTTTCCTCCTTGGAATGTATGTTTTCTTTGTGTAATGTAATTGTCATTTCTGGTTTCTGTTTGAATAATTTTCATATCCCAAAAAAGAGGGGCTTCAATGGGTTTGCGCCGAAATCCTTACATGGTCTAAATACAACATTTTTTTAATCAAAGAGAGTTTTAGCAAGTTATATATATTTTTTTTTTCAATGACTGACCATCCAATGTTCATGGACGAATGAGGATCCCCTTGCATAATGGTATTAACGTTTGCATTTATTTCTTGTTTTCACTCAAGTCCGTGCTTAATCCCTCAAATCTGGGAGGTCCACACATTTAGAATATTGTCGAGGCTTGGCACTGAAAATTAAGAATTTAGTTGGATGGGCCCATTTCAGTGCTTGAAACATTAAATAATATTTTCCAAAGGAGAAATAGCAAGTTTATAAGCAAGTTGGATGTTTTCATTTTGGAAGCGACGACCAAAAGTTGATAGAGAGAAAATAATAATAGCTTGTGAACGATCGCGATATTTCATGAGTTATTTTATTTTTTATAAATGGGCTTTTCACCTGGAAAGTACCAGATTGTATACTTGCCTCAATGGTAGAGTGGGACCTATATGCTAGGAATATGTCATCTTGAACAAATAATTGTAAAAATTCCTTCAAAGCAGATTTAGAACGCAGACCCTGACTGTCGTCAGTTTTTAAATAACTGTATTCCAATTAAATTTTATAATCCGATTCAATGTTATTACGGAAGATACCTGGGTTACAGACTACCCTGATAACCGATAAAATGTTCTCATGGAAAAAGACTGGGTTTTAAACGACCTCAATAACCGATTTGATACTCTCGAGAAAAACAAGAATAATTGAAAATACAAATAAAAAGAGGCTTACTTTTACAACGGACGACCTCTGGAAGAATTATGGGAATGTGGGAAATCGACTCTTTTACAATCAAGGCGAATGAAATATATAATCAAATTACCCCGTGTTGTACACAAAAATCCTATTAACATGAAGTCCTTTGAAATACCTCCTCACTAACCTTTGAACATATTTCTCAATGTTTTATTTCAATAATTTATAGAAGAAAATACCTCACAAAAATATTTTAGGTAAACGTCGAAGTTAAATAAAAGGTTTATTTTGAATAAAACTCTACGCAAAAATAAAATAAAAATTAAGAAAATTATAATTAACTCAGACGACATATATCGTAGATAAAGTCACAAATTAGAAATGAGAAAAAGACATCCATAGGAAGCACCCAGGCGTTGTAAAGGTGGGTACTTCCATATTGGAATAGAATCGGGTATAAAATGTCAGAAAATGTGGTATAAGTTAGAACTATAGGAAGAATATAAAAGTAGAATGCAATAAACTCGAGTTTGTCACAAGTTCCGTCCACGATTGCAGAAAGAAATATTCCAGATGACCCGGGTTAATAAAAACATCGCAGCGTTTTGATTTATGTTCTTGGCATTTTCTCCGGCGCTGAAATTGAAGCAATTCTTCGTATCTAACAGGGCGGTGTGGCAGTATGTGTGAGGAGGATTATTACACCGTCTGTCAGAGCGAAATTGTTTAACCTTGTTTCATAATTCTATATATTGACATCATAGGGGTTAATTCCATATAAATATATAAAATATTCTATAGAGACATTGTAAAGTGGATGACATCTTTGAATCTCAAGAACCGCGATTAATCAAGTGATCAGTAGTTTTATTATCATTGTAATGCGCGCCATTGGAATTTACTATTTTGACTTTTGGCCATTTGCCATAGTTGTATAGTTGCTATAGTTTTCTATATTTAGCTGAAAATTTGATAACCGCGATTTTTAGAAGGAGTGGGGGTTTTAGACTCTCTATCTCTCTTAGGTTTAGTTTTAAAATAAACAATTTACATTGAGATAAAAAAAATAGGTAAACTTCACCAAAATTATTCCTGTAGAAAGAAAAAAAAAGAGATATTTAAAGTTTGAAATTAAAAATTTTCTCTGATAGTTATTATCATATTTGATGAATAGATATGTAAAATAAGTTTGTTTGACAATGAAGTGTTAGTATAGGTCAATAAATTTTCGGATATATTTAAAATTGTCATATCTGTATAAAATACAATAATTTTTTCAAAGATATAAGAGTTAAGCAATCGTAGCCAAGGAGTGCTCCATTGTTACGTTTGACAGAATGACGGCATTTGAGAGAAATAAATTTTCATAGGCGTGTTTTTTCTCAGCTATCTCTGGCTTACCTTGTGACTGTGACTTTGTCATGCTGTATTTTGGTGATATATCGACTCTTATGTTTGTTTATAACTATTGTTAAGGTTGTCGTATTTGTAGTGCCTTTGGCTTTGGGCCATTTTTTATTATTGATTTTCTAACAACCTTTATTATGCTTGTGTTCCTTCTAAGGTTGTTTTATATTTATTTTCAGGGATTCTTTTTTGTTGATTAACATTTTAGTTCTATTTATTTATTACAACGTAAGATTAAAAAAGTAACCAGGCTTTTTAAAAATCAAGAGTTAAAACCAAACATTAAAAATATATTAGTAAATTAAATTTTATTGCCATCTATCGTTAAAATTTTACACAAATAAATTTACTGGCAATACGTTTCTTTTAAATATCTTCAAATATTTGATGATATTTAAAAGAAACGCATTGCCAATAAATTTATTTGTGTAAAATATTAAAAATATATATTTATTTTAAAATAAATCCTAAACAACGAATAAGACTGGCAACAGTGGTAATAGCGCATGCGTAAATCCCATTTTAGGAAGATTAAGGTTCTTTGTTTATCGCTCGCGTCAGATTTTGTAATGTCAGCTTTTGAACAAAGTGCTAACATGAGATTTTGTTTTGAATTTAGAAAATATTTTACTGAAACATTAAATTTTTGAAGAAAGCCTATGTATATGAAACAATTTAAAAACTCGAAAGTAAATTTCTGGTACAATATATTTAAAAATAATCGTTAGAGTATCAAAGATGATCCAAGGTTAGGGCGCCCCCTAACTTCGACGACGGCAGGTTCTTCATATTTAGGGATTTTTTTTAAATTCAGATTTCAGTTATTTTTTTATATTACAACAAAAAAAAACTTTTTAAAAATAAAGGGTTAAAACCAAACATAGAAATTTTTTATTTAATAATAGATTCTGAACAATGAATAAGACTGGCAACCCAGGTCATAGCGCATGCGTAAAGCCCATTTAAGGAAGATAAAGGTTCTTTGTTTATCGCTCGCGTCAGCTTTTGAACAAAGTTCTAACATTTATTTCAAATTTAGAAAATATTTTACTGAGACAATAATTTTTTAAAGGAAGCGTATGAAGATGAAACAATTTTAAAAACTCAAGTACATATCTGATACAATATATTTAAAGATAACTGCTAAGAGTATATCGAGTATTATCCAAGGTCAGGACACACCTAAACTTCATGGCAGGCTCAAGCAGGTTATCGATTTAATTTTTGCTAATAGAAAAATGAATATTGAAACGATAGCAAAATAGATAGAATTTTAATGGTAGCTGCCAAATATTTTTTTCTTGAAAATAAACACGAAAAAACTTTGTGGTTACTTTGTTCCGCGACACTTGAGCGTACAACAAAAAGAGAACAAATTGAATATTTGTAGTGATTTATTTTAAAGTGCAAATAATAACCGAGGTTTATGAAAACAACAATAACTGGAGATGGAACTTGGTGCTATTTCTATGATTTACAAACGAAGAAACAATCACTTGAAGGGCACACTCCGAGTTCTTCTCTAGCGAAAAAGGTTCGTCTTGTCCGATCGAAAGGAAAAGTTAGATTATTGTTTTTTTTTACTACCAAGAAGTTTTACATTATGAGTTTATTCCAGAAGGAACTTATATCAATAAAAGCACATAAAAAGAGAGAATTCTGTGTTTTTGAGATTCAAAACTTAGGAAATGAACCAGATATATCACACAGTCACAACAATTGTTGTTTCATGACAACGCACCTGCCACAAAAGCCACCTTGGTTATGGAATATTTAGCTAAGCACTCTGTGAATGTTTTACCAGATCGTCCTTATTTCCTAGACCTCGCCTCCTGTTATTTCTTTTATTTTCCTAAGATTAAACTTGCGTTAAAACAAATACCTTTTCGCCATCCAATGAGGTTATTGAAAATGCGACGGCTGAAATAAATAAGCTCAGGAAACTGGACTATCAAACCGCTTTTAAACAGCTCTTGGAACGCTAGAAAAATGTGTAGACAATGAAGAGTCCTATTTTGAAAAGAAAAGTTAATAATTTAAACTTTATTTACTTTTTATTCTTTAAAGTTTCGGTTACTTTCTTCTCCTTCTTCTTCTTATTTTGTATTTAACCTTATATAACCTTATATTAATATTGAAATAACACCACAATATTATAACTAAAATAAATTGAAAATTGAGAGTATCCTCATAGATAATCTAAAAATTGATGCAGCTTGAAACGCTCAATTCACAATAAAAAAAAAAACATTATGCTCATCACTTGGCCAGTGGACATCTTGAACAACGCGCTATTTCTTACCAAAGAGCATCCCTTAATATCGAGGAAACCAAGAACTCAATCTCTTGGTTCTCCGGCTGAAGTCTCCGCTCACCACCAACTTGCTGATGACTCACGAGACTTCACTGGGATTAAAGCCGACTATCTGGTCCAACCCTCTGATCCTCAAATCCTGCACACACTCATCCTCATCTTTTCATCTATCGTCATCTAGGAATACAGCCCTTTATTCCATCTCAGCATGCGATTTCAATACCTGGCATCTCTCTCCTACAGATTTTCCTTCAAGGGACCAACACGAGATAATGTAAATGTTCATTCTCCCTTCAAATATCTTCCTTCTCACGACTGAGCGGCTGAACATTTGGAGCGGAGAAAGAATAAAATAATTTAATGGAATACGAGTTTTCTATAGAATTCCAATAGATCTCATTTACCCATAGTTAGTTCAGAAGGGTTAGTAAAATATCGATGATTATATATTATTCCAAATAAAATAGTCACACTCTTACTGAGTTGGAAGGATTAGGAAGAACACCTCATTTGTCTTTCGAAAAGAACACAAAGAGCATTTAAAATTGTAACTCGTACATAGTATATTACATTCTTTAGTATAAACTTTATTATCTCGTGATTGTACGTATGCATATTCGAATATTGTACAAAAACGTGGCACCTCTCCCATTAAATATGTATAATAACACACAATGCATTATTTTTATCGCTCCTGTAGAAATTTTAAAAGTGATAAAGAATTAAAAACACAATCTGTTTTGTTAATTAAGACAAGAGCCAACCTGTTTACTAGGTTGATGAAAATAATGCATTGTTTTTATGCATATTCACAATGGGAAAGGTGTCTCTTTTGGTACCCTAACACCATTTTCCAGAAATTTCTTGTTATTGTTAAATGTTGAATGCCAAAGAGGATTTTAAGATGCCATTTAGGATTAGAGGACCACCTTAAATCGGCAGAAACCCGTTTAATCTAAAGTTAGGCTTATAGAGGGAGCTTTCTGGAATATTGAGGGCTGTATGGGACGGTTTATAGCATAGATTCCATTCCTTCCACATTTCCTCTCCGTCCTACCTCTTCTATTCCAAATCTTGCAATGAATTGATATATCGAACGTCAATACTTATTTGATCACAATTTTTATTTCCAGATTATTGTAATTATCCCCCAAAAGAATTTTATTTTCAAAGGAACGCACAGAAGCCAGAATATATATTTAATTTTAGTGCATTTTAATAAAATCCTTTTTAAAGGTTTTTTTTTTTATTATTTCTCTCTTTGATTATCAGCAACACATCAATATGTTATAATATCTTGATAAAGGTCGGCGTTCAGCCAACTGAAATATTGGTCAAATAAATTATGTTTTGATCCAATATATGCCTTTAAAATTAAATTATATCTGTATTTGCAAAATATATTAATTTAAAGTTAGTTATGTGGCTTAGTGTTTTCATTTAAAATCTACTACCGAAATCGTGAGGAAGTATGTAAATTAGTCCTTTCCCGACCACCCGACCACATTTTTATGGAATGCTAGCCGCTCCTTACGTTACATAAGCCCTTTACTTATTTTATTCGTGTTTGAAAGGGAATATACTAATTCTAGTCTTTTCTGGCGTCGGCCAATGTCTATTAACCATGACTACCTTGAAGTATGAAATTCTGTACACGTGCATTATTATCAGCATTGAAACAGTCTATAAAATACCAAACATCTACGTGGTCTAGAAGTATATTAGAAACTAGATGAATAATCGACAGAATTTCTAAGCCTTATCAGATTTTTACCTATATACAGAGGGTGTTACATTTTTAAAAGAATGATGTCAGTGTTTTATTCAAAATAATTTACAAATATTTGTACAATTAATTGTTTTCTATATGCAAGTCTTGACGTTTACAGCACTGTATCGGTGTTTCCAGGAAATAAGATTCGTTTCAGAATATTTTGATCAAGATCATCCCAACAGTCCTTAACGACTTTCTAGAGACCATTTAGCGTTCACCAGCATAGACCAGCACCTGCAATGAGGCCCATAGAAACAAATAGTCCAGCACCTGGAATTGAGTCCTCTAGAAACAAATAGATAAGCATCTATAATGAGGTCTTCTAGGGACAAATCAACACCTTGAATGAAGCCCTATAAAACAAATAGACCATCACCTGGATTAAAGCCTTTTAGAAACATGCAGCGCTCGGACCTGAGATAAAGCCCATAGTAAAAGATAGACCCGAACTTGGAAGGAAGACCTATAGGAACAAAATGACCAGCAACTGGAATGGATCTCTACAGAAATAAAAACACCCGAACCTGGAATGAAGCCTTATAGAAACAAATGGAGCAGCACCTAGAATGAAGCTCTATAGAAACCAATAGACCAGAACCTGGAATGGAGCCCTATAGAAACAAATAGACCATAACCTGAAATGAAACTCTATAGAAGCAAATAGACCAGAACCTAGAATGAAACTCTATAGAAACAAATAGACCATAACCTGGAATGAAACTCTATAGAAACAAATAGGCCATAACCTGGAATGAAACTCTATAGAAGCAAATAGACCAGAACCTGGAATGAAACTCTATAGAAACAAATAGGCCATAACCTGGAATGAAACTCTATAGAAACAAATAGACCATAACCTGGAATGAAACTCTATAGAAACAAATAGACCATAACCTGGAATGAAACTCTATAGAAACAAATAGACCATAACCTGGAATGAAACTCTATAGAAACAAATAGGCCATAACCTGGAATGAAACTCTATAGAAACAAATAGGCCATAACCTGGAATGAAACTCTATAGAAACAAATAGGCCATAACCTGGAATGAAACTCTATAGAAGCAAATAGACCAGAACCTGGAATGAAACTCTATAGAAACAAATAGACCATAACCTGGAATGAAACTCTATAGAAACAAATAGGCCATAACCTGGAATGAAACTCTATAGAAACAAATAGGCCATAACCTGGAATGAAACTCTATAGAAACAAATAGGCCATAACCTGGAATGAAACTCTATAGAAACAAATAGGCCATAACCTGGAATGAAACTCTATAGAAACAAATAGACCATAACCTGGAATGAAACTCTATAGAAACAAATAGGCCATAACCTGGAATGAAACTCTATAGAAGCAAATAGACCAGAACCTAGAATGAAACTCTATATAAACAAATAGGCCATAACCTGGAATGAAACTCTATAGAAGCAAATAGACCAGAACCTGGAATGAAGCCCTATAGAAGCCAATAGACCAGAACCTGGAATAAAGCCCTATAGAAACAAATAAACCAGCACCTGTAATAAAGCCCTATAGAAGCCAATAGACCAGAACCTAGAATGAAGCTCTAGAGCAACAAATATACCAGAACCTGGAATGAAGCCCTATAGAAACAAATACACCAGAACCTAGAATGAAGCTCTAGAGCAACAAATATACCAGAACCTGGAATGAAGCCCTATAGAAACAAATAGACCAGAACCTAGAATGAAGCTCTAGAGCAACAAATATACCAGAACCTGGAATGAAGCCCTATAGAAACAAATAGACCAGAACCTAGAATGAAGCTCTAGAGCAACAAATATACCAGAACCTGGAATGAAGCCTTATAGAAACAAATAGACCAGAACCTAGAATGAAGCTCTAGAGCAACAAATATACCAGCACCTGGAATTAAGCCCTATAGAAGCCAATAGACCAGAACCTGGAATAAAGCCCTATAGAAACAAATAGACCAGAACCTGGAATGAAGCTATATAGAAACAAATAGACCAGAACCTGGAATGAAGCTATATAGAAACAAATAGACCAGAACCTGGAATGAAGCCCTATAGAAACAAATAGACCAGAACCTAGAATGAAGCTCTAGAGCAACAAATATACCAGAACCTGGAATGAAGCCCTATAGAAACAAATAGACCAGAACCTAGAATGAAGCTCTAGAGCAACAAATATACCAGCACCTGGAATTAAGCCCTATAGAAGCCAATAGACCAGAACCTGGAATAAAGCCCTATAGAAACAAATAGACCAGAACCTGGAATGAAGCTATATAGAAACAAATATACCAGAACCTGGAATGAAGCCCTATAGAAACAAATAGACCAGAACCTAGAATGAAGCTCTAGAGCAACAAATATACCAGCACCTGGAATTAAGCCCTATAGAAGCCAATAGACCAGAACCTGGAATAAAGCCCTATAGAAACAAATAGACCAGAACCTGGAATGAAGCTATATAGAAACAAATAGACCAGAACCTGGAATGAAGCTATATAGAAACAAATAGACCAGAACCTGGAATGAAGCCCTATAGAAACAAATAGACCAGAACCTGGAATGAAGCCCTATAGAAACAAATAGACCAGAACCTGGAATGATTTTTCTATAGAAACAAATAGACCAGAACCTGGAATGATTTTTCTATAGAAACAAATAGACCAGAACCTGCAATGAAGCCCTATAGAAACAAATATAGCCCATTATTAGAAATTTAATCTATTTTTCGCCAGTTTATTCTACCACAGGGAGGGTTCACCACTGATTCCACTGTTCCTCCCATTATTTTATAATTTCAGTATGGGCAGTAGAAAATGTTTTATTTAAAAAGGAAATCATACGTGTTAAAAATAGTTTAAATTTCTTATAACAGATGGCGCGCAAATAGGCCATTGTTTATAAATTAATGTGAACGCATCATCTCTAAATTAATATATTAAAACTAATATCCGCAAATTATTTTTTCAAATGAAAAACAGCCTTATGTCATATTAGCCATAATATGGTGTTGATTTCATTCATGGTCCCATTTAGAAGTATTATCTTCATACATGGTATTATCCCAAGTCTTTTTGCTCCTGTTGATAAATTGATTTACTAAAGTTTTGGGAGGGCTTGGTTCATCTGTTGTGGAAAAGTGGTAAACCGATTTTAAGGCTCTCCACTGATGAACCACACACTCCCAATATATTTTTTCGCCTTAAAGAGACAGTGCAAAAGTTTCTAATTCATAAAATAGAAAATAAAATATGCCAGAAATTTTAATTGTAATATAACATTACTAGCCGAGTGACCCGGGCAACGCCCCGGGTTTACCCGAAGGACCCGCAGGTGAGAAACTATAGAAGAAAAATTTTAACAAATCAGAAAATGAAATTGCAAACAACAGAACTACACTTCTTTAAGGACATGAGAGCACATGCACTGTATCACCATACGTGTACCATTTTCAAAGACCCTGCTTAGGATTAAAACTTCTCAGAAGCATAACAATAGTACCAACCTAGAGGTTAACTGGTGGTAACTAACTCTGGGAGTAAGACTATTGAGAAATTCAGTAGGGAGTTATTTTGCTTCTCCGCATTCTAACACTCCAACTGTTAACACTGTGGAAACACTGACTCATGTTTGGTAAGCAATTTCAGGGAAGAAACTATAGACATTGGATTAAATAAATTATTAATTAAATTGCATTAAATAAAAATTATTAGATTTAAATAAATATTAATAGAGTGAAAAAAAAGAAAAAATTAACAAATTAGAAAATAAAATTTCGAAAATACAACTATATTGCAGATAAGATAAGAGGACCTTATTAAAAAATAAATAAACAAACTGTAATTCGACACTATCGATAATTCGACACTTTCGATAATTCGACACTTTCGATAATTCGACCATTTTAAAAATCAAATTTACAAGGTTGATTGTTGTTTAAATACAACTTTGATTTTGCATGCATAAACACAGGCTCTTGTAGCAAGAACCCAAATATTATTTATAGTCATAGCAAAAGCCAACTTTAGTGAAAACTGATGCCTCTTCAGAATGAATGGAAGACTGAAATCTGAAGGAGCAGAAGATATGGGTCATCTTTACATGTATGCTATCCAATCTTCGCACACTTGAAAAAGCCACATATAAAGTTGTCCGTGCGTAAACACAGGCTCTTGTAGCCAAGGTTTGGCCTTGAGCCTTATTTATAGTCACAGCAAAAGCCAACCTTAGTGAAAACTAACGCCTCTCTAGAATGAAGCGAAGGTTGGTATCCGAAGGGGCCAAAGATATTTCAGACACTATACAGTGTGTTCAACTTTGGGCACTGTCAGTATATGTGCTTCAAGGAAATGAGAGCACATGCGCTGAAACACCATACGCGTTCCATCGCAAAGATCCTAAAGGCATTGGTGAAAGTATAAATGACCCATATCTTCTGCTCCTTCAGATTTCAGTCTTCCATTCATTCTGAAGAGGCATCAGTTTTCACTAAAGTTGGCTTTTGCTATGACTATAAATAATATTTGGGTTCTTGCTACAAGAGCCTGTGTTTATGCATGCAAAATCAAAGTTGTATTTAAACAACAATCAACCTTGTAAATTTGATTTTTAAAATGGTCGAATTATCGAAAGTGTCGAATTATCGAGTGTCGAATTACAGTTTGTTTATGTATTTTTTAATAAGGTCCTCTTATCTTATCTGCAATATAGTTGTATTTTTCGAAATTTTATTTTCTAATTTGTTAATTTCTTTCTTTTTTTTTTCACTCTAATAATATTTATTTAAATCTAATAATTTTTATTTAATGCAATTTAATTAATAATTTATTTAATCCAATGTCTATAGTTTCTTCCCTGAAATTGCTTACCAAACATGAGTCAGTGTTTCCACAGTGTTAACAGTTGGAGTGTTAGAATGCGGAGAAGCAAAATAACTCCCTACTGAATTTCTCAATAGTCTCACTCCCAGAGGAATGCATCCACACCAGTTAACCTCTAGGTTGGTACTATTGTTATGCTTCTGAGAAGTTTTAATCCTAAGCAGGGTCTTTGAAAATGGTACACGTATGGTGATACAGTGCATGTGCTCTCATGTCCTTAAAGTAGTGTAGTTCTGTTGTTTGCAATTTCATTTTCTGATTTGTTAAAATTTTTCTTCTATAGTTTCTCACCTGCGGGGTCCTTCGGGTAAACCCGGGGCGTTGCCCGGGTCACTCGGCTAGTATGTTTATAAAAAAGCAAAGCCCAATTCTAAACCCAAATATTTTTTTTATGAGAAGAACATCAACATATTGCATGATTACGGCAGTCCATAGCTTCCCTGACAAAAATTCACCAAGAAAGTTAAATATTCCAAAATTTTTCTGTGTGTAAATTGCTAAATATGTAAAAAACATGTATACAAAAAAGCAAAGCCCAATTCCAAACCCAAATATTTTTTTTATGAGAAGAACATCAACATAATGCATGATTACGGCAGTCCATAGCTTCCCTGACAAAAATTCACCAAAAAAGTTAAATATTCCAAAAATATTTCTGTGTATATATTGCTAAATGTGTAAATAACATGTATATAAAAAAGCAAAGCTTAATTTTAAATTTCATTATCCTTTTTACAGGAAAAGCATCAAAATACTGCATAAGTACGGCACTTTTGCAGCCGCATGATTACGGCAGTCCATAGCTTCCCTGACAAAAAATCACCAAGAAAGTTAAATATTCCAAAATTTTTCTGTGTGTAAATTGCTAAATATGTAAAAAACATGTATACAAAAAAGCAAAGCCCAATTCCAAACTCAAATATTTTTTTTATGAGAAGAACATCAACATAATGCATGATTACGGCAGTCCATAGCTTCCCTGACAAAAATTCACCAAAAAAGTTAAATATTCCAAAAATATTTCTGTGTATATATTGCTAAATGTGTAAATAACATGTATATAAAAAAGCAAAGCTTAATTTTAAATTTCATTATCCTTTTCACAGGAAAAGCATCAAAATACTGCATAAGTACGGCACTTTTGCAGCCGCATGATTACGGCAGTCCATAGCTTCCCTGACAAAAATTCACCAAGAAAGTTAAATATTCCAAAATTTTTCTGTGTGTAAATTGCTAAATATGTAAAAAACATGTATACAAAAAGCAAAGCCCAATTCCAAACCCAAATATTTTTTTTATGAGAAGAACATCAACATAATGCATGATTACGGCAGTCCATAGCTTCCCTGACAAAAATTCACCAAAAAAGTTAAATATTCCAAAAATATTTCTGTGTATATATTGCTAAATGTGTAAATAACATGTATATAAAAAAGCAAAGCTTAATTTTAAATTTCATTATCCTTTTCACAGGAAAAGCATCAAAATACTGCATAAGTACGGCACTTTTGCAGCCCCCCTGACAAAAATTCACTAAAAGAGGTAAGTATTCAAAAAAATATTTTGGTATATATATTGCTAAATGTGTAACAAACATGTATATAAAAAAGCAAAGCTTAATTCTAAGTTCTAATATTTTTTTTATAAGAAAAGCTACAAAAGCAAATAGGGAGAAGTGAAGCCATTTAGCCATTTTCAAAATCTGATTGTGAAAGAGTAAAAAAATGAGTAAATAAGAGCAAATATAAAGAAAAAGTATTGCTAAATGTGTAAATAACATGTATATAAAAAGCAAAGCTTAATTTTAAATTTCATTATCCTTTTCACAGGAAAAGCATCAAAATACTGCATAAGTACGGCACTTTTGCAGCCGCATGATTACGGCAGTCCATAGCTTCCCTGACAAAAATTCACCAAGAAAGTTAAATATTCCAAAATTTTTCTGTGTGTAAATTGCTAAATATGTAAAAAACATGTATACAAAAAAGCAAAGCCCAATTCCAAACCCAAATATTTTTTTTATGAGAAGAACATCAACATAATGCATGATTACGGCAGTCCATAGCTTCCCTGACAAAAATTCACCAAAAAAGTTAAATATTCCAAAAATATTTCTGTGTATATATTGCTAAATGTGTAAATAACATGTATATAAAAGAGCAAAGCTTAATTTTAAATTTCATTATCCTTTTCACAGGAAAAGCATCAAAATACTGCATAAGTACGGCACTTTTGCAGCCGCATGATTACGGCAGTCCATAGCTTCCCTGACAAAAATTCACCAAGAAAGTTAAATATTCCAAAATTTTTCTGCGTGTAAATTGCTAAATATGTAAAAAACATGTATACAAAAAGCAAAGCCCAATTCCAAACCCAAATTTTTTTTTATGATAAGAACATCAACATAATGCATGATTACGGCAGTCCATAGCTTCCCTGACAAAAATTCACCAAAAAAGTTAAATATTCCAAAAATATTTCTGTGTATATATTGCTAAATGTGTAAATAACATGTATATAAAAAAGCAAAGCTTAATTTTAAATTTCAATATCCTTTTCACAGGAAAAGCATCAAAATACTGCATAAGTACGGCACTTTTGCAGCCCCCCCTGACAAAAATTCACTAAAAGAGGTAAGTATTCAAAAAAATATTTTGGTATATATATTGCTAAATGTGTAACAAACATGTATATAAAAAAGCAAAGCTTAATTCTAAGTTCTAATATTTTTTTTTATAAGAAAAGCTACAAAAGCAAATAGGGAGAAGTGAAGCCATTTAGCCATTTTCAAAATCTGATTGTGAAAGAGTAAAAAAATGAGTAAATAAGAGCAAATATAAAGAAAAAGTATTGCTAAATGTGTAATAAACATGTATATAAAAAGCAAAGCTTAATTCTAAGTTTTAATATAAAGAAGAAATAAGACACAAAAATGGAGCTAAATTCAAATGAAAAACTATAACAAATTAATAAAAAAAAATAAGACCTAATCCAAATGCCACCATCATCAGACAAAAGAAAAAATGAGATTTTATTCTTTAGTTCATTTATTCTTCTGTCTGATGCTGTTGCTGAAACGTCACACACTATTAAATTATTTGGATTAAGTCTTATTAATGAGAAAAAAAAAGATGCCAAAGAGAGATGAAAAGATGCCAAAAAAGATAACCAGATACAAAAATTGTGCTAAATTCAAATGAAAAACTATAACAAACACTTATAAAAGATAATTATTATAGAATAAAAGTAATAATTCAATCTACAATTCGAAAAATTTATATATTTAAATGAAAAACTATAACAAAGTACTTACATAATCAAATGAATCAGAAATATATATTATTTCAAAACACATTTTTACGCATTTCAAAACAAATGAATTGATGATGATAAATGCAAAAAATCTACGATTGTAAAATAGATTAAATTAAAAAATAAAAATAACTGTTAACATTAGGAAAATAAAAACAGGCCTATCATACGAAGAAAAAAATAACGAAAATTTTGGTATATAGATTGTTATGTGTAGTTCAGAATCTTCGGAGGAGATAGCTCAGGACTTTACAATGGAAAACTCTGTTACGGTATTATCTATATAGATGTTAGTAAATAAATTTATCAGCAGGAGCAAATAGACTTGGAATAACACCATGTATCAAGAAAATACTTCTAAATGGGACCATTAGCGTTGTGAATGAAATCAACACCATATTATGGCTAATATGACATAATTATATTTATTTGATGTCACATAATATTTATTTATCGTATCTTCATGAAAACCCAAGCAAAAGAAAGAAAGATATTTATTTCCCTCGGTACACAAAATCCAATAAGGATACGCGATGTAATTATGGCGAGGTAATCAGTGGCCAATTAGAAAACAGAAACCAGTCTTCTGCCTCACTTCCTTTCTCCAATAAAATCTGTTCGCTTATTTATTACAGTATGGTATTTGAATTATTTGTTTAATAGCACATTCCTTTGGTAACAAAAAACAACACCTTAATGAACTCATTTAGGGTAGACCCACATTAAAACTACTTGGCAACCTACACAAGATTTGGCCCAGATTTTTTTCTAAATTATATCGCATAGCCGAGATACATTCTTTTAGGAAACACAACATTTATAAAATAGTTTTTCTACAAGATATTTAAATTTTATTTTTATAGACATTTTAATATATTTAGAGTCAAAAGACGATCAATTGAATATATTTATATAAAAAAGGAGGTACCTGGATCTGTAAAATAAAAAAATATGTTTTTCAAAATATTTTGAGGGATTGCTCTTCCCTCTCTCTTTATCAATTTATTTCACAATAAACTTGAAGGTAATTTACAAATATTTGTAGATCACAACATGGAAACAACTTTGTCAGTGATAAAAAATTCCCTAACTCTACTCACCCTTGTACATTTTATAACATATTGCATTACTATTTTTACAAAAGTCTTTAAATTACATATCTATATTTGAATATTCTTATTTTACCCTAAATTTGATTTTTTATTCTTCTTATTATTAATTAATTTTGTACAATGAAAAAGTAGTTTCCAATGATTTATAAAATATATTTAAGTTTATTTTGCAAAATCGATAAAGAAGGATCAATAGCTCGAAATATTTTGAGAAAAAAATATTTTTTCTTTTATAGATTTCTGTACGCCCCCTTTTATATAAAATTTTATATATGATTAGAAAGATGAAAACTTTTTATCTTGCATCTAAAGTTACCAATACGAGAAGACTCTCTCAAGATCTAGACTCTCCAATGTTGAGGGAGCCTACAAAGATCTTATTTATGTAGAGATATTATGTAAATTCTTATATATACATATATGGTTTCAAATTTATTTATCACTTATTATCCGTTTTCAATCTTTATTAAAATTGTCCTAGGTAAATAGAAATATTTTCAAATTATTTCTCAAGTAATATATAGAACATATAAGCAAAGTGTGTGATTATGCTGTTTCTAAAAGGTTAGATAGGATTCCTTCATCATTGATCACAGAAATTTGAAATCTGGCAATAAATCAACGCTGATAAGAACTAGGAATATTATTATTTGACAAATGATGTCCATTTATTCTTCTCTCGGAGCTTTGGTCGAGCTATTTAAGACGTCGTTTTTTTTCGGTAAGCTAGACTCGAGTTCAAAGCCCGCATTAAGGCAGTTTTTAAATATGATAAATCGTGTATATATACACATATTTGTATATATCGCATGTTATTGCATAAATACAATTTACCACAGTTCACAAGTTATCACAATGGAACTGTGGATCCTAGTCATGGCGAATTGCTTCTAGCTGTGTAGACTAAATCACAAATATATCATGGCCTTAAATACGTCTGTTAAAGATTAAAAAACTCATTGATAATTTTATTTTATTTCAAAGACAGTTTGATATTTTTAGGACTAGTATTCATTGCATTTATAATTCTGAATATAAATGAAAACTTGATATTTTCAGAAAAGAGTTATTGATATTAATATTGTGTGGTTATTAAAAAAAAGGTGGAATTTTGGGTGCAGCACCTTTTCCCTTTAACACCAAATTATGAAATTTCGCGTTGCAAAATGCCTAAAATTGCATTTCATTTTGTCCTAGTTTTTTTTTTTTCAATTTTTGCACCTTTTTTGTGCTATTTGCATTTTTCACGCACATTCGTTAATTTCTTATTTTCTATTCAATTGTGGCACCAAGATGGCTTCTGATTTAAGATTCTATATATGAATAACATGCAATGATCTGCTTATAGACCAATTAATATAAATTTTATTGTGAAAGTATTTAAATATTTATGAACCTTTCCTCGATTGTCAATTTAATGACATGGGTTTTGGTTGCGAACAACTAACTTGTGAGAATAGTGCATTAGAAGGGACTTCACGTATAAGCTGTTAAGTGTTTCGCTTCTCGGACTATTGGCATAGATCAAAACATTACAAGTAAGTGTTTAGTATAGTGACTGAGCATACTTCAAAATAAAACAAAATCTAATTTTTCGTAAAGATAGAGGCTGCTTGGTCGGCATTCATATTTCTTTAAAAAATGCACTTCAGCCAGTGAAGGTTTTTATTTTCATAACTTTTCAACAAATATCTTTTGTCTCCGTCAGGAGAAATTAATAAAAATGAAGCATTTGGCAAGACGTTAAAATTTTTTGCCTTAGATGTACTAAATTTGAAAAATCATTGTTAGAATTTTTTTCAATTTAGGATATAAAAGATCTAGATGTGAAAATAAAGAAAAAAGATTGCTGATCGTAAACATAGAGGCTGCCTGGCCGACATTCATATTTCTTCAAATAAAAGACACTTCGATCAGTAAATATTTTTATTGTCTCGACGTTTCGACAATAAATAGATTTACTGACCGAAGTGTCTTTTATTTGAAGAAAGATTGCTGATGTCAGAACGCCCTCTATCCGATTAAATATAGCTTGCACCATTAACCAGGTCTAGAGCACAGCCCGAAATGCTCACCCAGTTTGCTTTTGTCAAATCAAAAACAAAAGGTATTTGACTAATTTGGCCAAATTTTAACGTTAAATTGTGGCGATCAACGAGTCTCTACCATCAATATCTTCTAATTGCAAGATACGGAAAAGTTCTCAAATTGTTATAGTGCGGCCATATCGGGAAATGTCGAAGATCTCAGAGGAACATTTCCTGTAAGTCAACGGCAGACAAGGGATAGTATGTGCCACCATTTTAATAGTTAATTTCCCATTACATTGAGAGCACCCATTCCTCTATATCGAATTGACCGATATGTATGTCT
>CP092877.1:9051889-9171032 GCA_030710605.1 Cordylochernes scorpioides
AGCTAAGCTTTCCCAAAGCTCTTTCCTCTCTAGTTTACTACTGTATAAATAACAATTAAAAAGAAATAGCTTTTATAAATAACCTGCAGAGTGTATTGGTTTCTAGATCAACTTATTAAAACACTTGAGAAAGAGCGTTCATCACACATTGGATAAAAGATACAACAGATATATCCCATTGCAGAAAGGACACGAACAAAAAAAAAGGTTTCTGTTAATTTAAAAATTAAAAAAGGCTTTTAAACAATTTGAACTTTGATTAATAAAGAATGCTTTGTGTGTGCCCTCTATGGTTAAATAAATCCATTCTTTAAAAGGATCTGTGAACTTTTTGCTTTTATCCGAATCTATCAAATAAGATTCCAACAAAGACAATAAAGTTTTGTTGCAAACATCAAAGAAAGAACTGTTTGTAGCCATCTATAGAGTAATCGAATTTGATCGCTAATAAAGTGGCCCATTCGTATCTTAATTGCAAGTCAATACATCGGAAACCGATACCTGATTATCAACAACTCGCTCTAAAAATATCCCGAAGTTTTTTACATGGGTGTATTCATCCGAGCGGCAGATTTTCTGCTGCTCAGTTGAACAATGGGATGTGAACATTGCTGTCACCAACAATGTTTTGATGATCAGCGCTCCAATTATTGGTGTTGAAAGATGTATTTGGAGATTGAGGTATAGCGTTAGCTGTGTGATATTGTTGGGGTCGCACACACACAATAAATACATTTATTATTATGTGTTGCCATTCACTTTATATTTTTGAATTGCGAATTAAATCAATTTATTTGTAGAAATCATCGTGTAAATAATAATTGTAATTGCTTAATTAATTTATAAATGTGTGAAATGTAAATATAACGATGCTGTAAATAATTGTTGGAATTTACTTTTAAAAATTATTATTGAGAAAAATTATTTATAAGATTTTAATACTTCAACTGTCTATAAGAAATGAAACTATTTAGCGTCATTTAAAAGAATAAATACCTTTCTCTTGTTCTTAATGCGATGGAAAAATATTATGAAGAGACTCAGTTCATCTCAAGTGAACCTTCCCAGCTGTTCGACAGTTTAATATTTATTTTGTTTTCTTTTTGTCTCTAGATTCTATATTGAGATCAATGCTTATATAAAAATGAGAAACATTATATGGATATTTTGTATTAATTTTCTCGACAACTTATAAATCATTATGTAAATCACACATTGGCATCTGCAGACCTAGTTTAATGAAAATAATTTGGGAATATCAAACAATTGTTCTGAAATTTTAATCTTTTTTCCCACTATACAAGTTCTTCACATACGCTAACTTTTGTTCCAATCAGATGACTTCTTGGTGCGTCGAATTATTTGTTATAGAGTTTATATTAATTAGTTATTGCTTTCCCACTCGAGAGAAAACTTCTAATTATTCTTATAATTTTTTTTTAAATATCATCTTTATAAATACACATATTATTTTCACATTTGTGTTATAAACATTTTTTTTCGATTTGAATATTTATAACATATTACTGCAAATTATTCTTTTCATATCGATATTTTAAGATAGAATAATATAATCTTTTAAAGAATTTAAGGCGTTAATATAAAAGTCAAAAATCACAAATTTATTTTCTATTTTTTCCTCAATAAACCTAAAATATCCCCAGGGGACACATATAAAGATGAATTATTTCTATTAAAATCCACCCTCATAACTTCTCCAACCCACATTTTATAGATACAAATATTGAAAAATGAAATTCTTTTAGTAGGAATCTCTTGCTTTCAATTTTTTCCTTTTTCAAACGAAAGATCTCTTTTAGCCTGTTTACCAAACAATTCGTTTCAATAAATCTGAAATTCTTCCGCGTCGATTTTGGAAAACATTACTTCAAAGGAGAAATATAACGTTTTTGTTGGATTTTTTTCTTCGTCACAATATCACTCTACTTCTAGGGATGATATTTGGTTGCGTCGCTTTTGTAGGCATTCACTTCCATAGACACTGTTTTTGCGGTTTTCTGTATCAGTCCACTCTTGTGGTGTTTTATGGTGATTGCGTTGAATTTTTAGGATAATATTTTTCAGCAATGCTGTAATTTTTGGATTTGTATATTTTCAATTTTGCAGGCAACCTTTAAGTGTGGCCATTTTGTAGGTCCTAACTTAGGCATCAAAATTATGAGCATTATGAAGTCTTTATTTTGGGCAGCCACCTATGATTGTGTCCATTCGGTAGGTATTGAATTCCAATTGTGATTGTCGACATTCTGTAGGCCCCCTAACTTGGGTAACCAACCTGATAAGGTGGCCATTCTGTAATTCTTCACTTGTATATACAAACTGTGATTGTCGTCATTCTGTAGGTATTCACTTTTGCAGAAATATTGTAATTATAGTCACTGTAATCGCGTGGTCTACCTAGGTCAAATTCTATGAGCTACGGTATAGCGATGATTCGCTTGAATGAGTTCTGTATACTTAAATAAGGGAACTCTACGTAAATTGAACAAGGAATTTCTGATTTAATGATTCTTGAATAAAAGCTACATGAATGAATATGATTAGCCTAACATGACTTGATGGCTCGATTTAACTAGACTAACAAGTAAACTAAACAAAACACAAATTATATAGACAACACACTGTTGCCGAATCAATGGAAATATATAATATAATACAGATTAAAATAAAACAATAAATAATTAATTATGTAAAACAATGAATTATATAAATTAACAATAAAGAATAGAATAACTTTAATGGTGAAATCCGTTTGGGAAGGGGGCAGTGTAACGTGGACGACAAGGCCAAGAGACCAGAGTAAAGTTGGAAAAAGAGTGGTGGACTCTAGCGGCCCCCGTTGCCATGTGGCAGGCGCTAAAAACAGCATTCCTGTGTGGGGGAGAACAGAGTCGGGTGACATCAGCGGCAAGGAGAAGACGTGGCGACTTGCCTCCGGGCGTGTAAATGATCCTGCAAGGTGGTGCCAGGAGAGACTGACATCGGAGCGGCCTACAAGCCGGTGTAAGTCCAGGCTGGACTTGAATAGTATGGAACGGGAGGTTCCACAAGAGGACATCCACGACGCCAAATATACTTTTGACGGGGAGTTGAAGGCAAGTCCCACTCATTGTATTCCTTCTGTTAGTGAGACATATTAAAGCGCTAACTTTAGCTGCAATCCCTTCGAATTCACATGTGTATCTTTATGGCATCCTGAGTAAAAGGTACACGAATAGCGTCTGGGTACGACGTAACAATACACTAAAAATTCGTTTTAACTCTTTACTATTTACTGTAGAACTATAAAAGAGATCTGCATTTTTCAAATACGTTAACTTCTCTGTTAAGCATAAGTGTGTGATATCTTTATCAAACTCTACCTAATACTATAAGGTTGAAAGTTGAAATATTAAATGTTTTGTGTAGATTTGTGTTATTGGCTTTGAAATATATGAGAATGTGACTATTCATTAATTGGATTTTATATTCTTAATCTTTTATATGTTCATAAATAAATTCGGTATTCAATCAAAAGAGATATCTTGGGGTTCAATTTTGAAGTATAATCTTCAAATTCCTGTGCAAAGTGTTTAAATAAAAACAAAGTTTCCATTTGTAAAATTAAGTATTTTTGTTGGAGTATATGCGTGAATATATATGTTAACTATATTCATATATATGAATATTAAAAATAAAGAAGGCATCTCCTGACCACGAGCACATGTGCTTTTTAGATGGCAGAGCGCTATCTAGTGGAGCAAAAATAAACTAAACGTTTATTTAGCTTGCTCCGGGATATTTGGCCAACCCATGAATTTTGCTTCACATTTATTACAAACATATTTTATAAAGTAATAAATTTCGTTTTTACTATTTAAAAAAATACAAGTTCTCTTGAACAATTTTACTAGATTTTTTTTGTATGTTAATACACTCTGTACTTTAACGTTCACATAAATATATACCTATCATAAATAAAGAGTCATAAAAAGTTAATAAAAAGTCATCTTGAAAAGCATTCCTAATCCTCTATATAGGGTTCTAAATCTTAACTTGAAACATGTAAAATATACATATTGGCAATTTATTTGATTATTTAAATAAAAAAAAAGCAAATCAAATAGTTTTTCATCACTTATTGTGAGTATAAAATCTAAACTGATATTAAATAGAAATATTTCTCCTCGACCCACACACACACATACACTAGCAGATATCGTTCTCCTCTCAAGATCTTCTCCCACAATCCATACAATCTAAGCGGCAAAAATAGACCAAAATTTAAGCAATAGACTCATCCTCCACAATATTCTTCGATGGGAATTGATGGTTGCTGAATTTTTAATAAATAAGTTAAAACAAAGCATCTAGGGCTGCGTATCTTTTATTTCATAATTATAACACAAGCTTTCGGGCTCATACGCCATTCTACAGGAGTTAATAAACGACCAACCATCTAATCTGAGATTACATTTTATATATGTAGCTATTATTTTGCATATTGGCCTGATTGAATAATTAATATATTTAGATTTACATATAGGTTGACACAATTTTGAATTTTTAATGATATAAGAAAATCATCTTTTTCCAGCCTTCTAATGTAAAATCAAACCTGAAAGATAAAGGTGCATGCTCAACGGTCTCCCTGACCACCAAATATATCTAGTGAGAAAAATACATTTCTCAAGATTGATTTAGACCTTCAATTTTCCACACCTTTAGAAACTAATTATTTTTAATTAATTAACACTGATCAATTAACACTAAAATCGAATTATTTTCTGTTACCGTGGTAACGACATTTCTATTTTAAAAATTGTTGGCGCATCTTAATGATATATTTTAAAATTTGATTATTTGTCTCTACTTGTAGTATGAAACTGATAAACCTTAAAGGTCCAAACACATTTTACTTTTGAACCTCAAATTAACCTCTATTCCCAAACCATTCGAACCATTATACATCATTATAAAAAAACGTGATTCTTTATAAAAGGTGACATGATCTCTATTGATCGTATACTAGTAATAATTATCATAAAACAGATTTCGTAGAGAGATGATCTGAATAATATAACTGTACACATATTGGAGTCAATATATATTGTCATCTATATAGATAAAATAGATTCCAGTTGTAAAGTTTGAAGCCATCTCCTCCAAATACACTTAACTATAAATATACATCTATATACCAAAATTTTCGTTATTTTTTGCTTCACATGACCGTTCTATTTTTATATATATATATTTTCCAAATATTAATAGATTTTTTTTTTTATTCGAATTTGCTATCGTAGATTTTTTTGCCGTCAAATGTTGTTTTTATCTTATCTTATTTGTTATTTATTATCATCGAATTGTTTGTTTTAAAACACGTATTTTTTTTTTTTGTAATATTTGTTCTTCTTCGGCTCCTTCTGAAAACAGCCTTCCCTTCATTCTGAAGAGGCATCAGTTTCCACTAAGGTTGGGTTTTGCTATGACTATAAATAAAGGCTCAAGGCCAAACCTTTGCTAGAGTGGGTCTCTTGCTACAAGAGCCTGTGTTTACACATAAACAGCTCTATGTGGCTTTTTATCAAGTGCGAATTTTGGATATCATACACGTAAAGTTGAACCCAGATATATGAAAAACTAGAATTACTATTTAATTTTCTGATTTGTTATTAATTTTCTTTTATTTTTTCTACTTTAAATGTATTTATCTAAACATTTCACCAATGTAAAATAAAAGGATTCAAAAGCGTGAATGTTTCTTTTATACAAATACAAACTTCTACTGTCCTTACTGCGATGAAAAAATATATTGGGAGGGCTTGGCTCATCAGTGGTGAACCCTTCCAGCGGTTTCGCCAATTTAATCCACCAGACTGCTTCTCAGAGCTCTAATACTGTATTGGATCATTCTGCTTTTATATGCTACACTGAAGGATGGAATCTTAGAAATGGTTTTCAAGTAAACTATGGACATAAGCTTATAGGACAGTAGCATTACATTTAAATATTTGCATCGAGCAATGCTCTTCAGCAAACTATAAAGACAAGGCCAGTTAGGCATAAGCGTTCGCGCTTTTGAATCCTTTTATTTTATATGTATAGATGGCGCGTTATTGCTTTGTGTTAATTTATGCCAAACTGGCCTTGTCTTTATTATTTTTTATTTTTATTTATTTATTTATTTTTTGCTTATCCCTAATACACGTGGTACAGGCCATGATAATCATGGTGGGTAGTTAGCGACTGCTTTTTTTTATTGTAAGCGCACCACATGTCTACACATGTGAAAGCAGTTCGACTTTGCACTTACAAATGTGCCAGAACCCCGTTTGGTTACTTGCACTCGCTGGTGGGGTTGGACTTTTGCAAGAATCGGGGGGCCATTGGAGCATTTTTTAAATATTGTTTTTTTAAACAGAAAAAAGTGTCCAATGCGAGAATCGAACCCGGGTCGTAGTGGTCGAAAACCAAACGGTTTAACCCCCCCCCCCCTTGTCTTTATAGTTTGCTGAAGAGCATTGCTCGATGCAAATATTTAAATGTAATGCTACTGTCCTATAAGCTTATGTCCATAGTTTACTTGAAAACCATTTCTAAGATTCCATCCTTCAGTGTAGCATATAAAAGCAGAATGATCCAATACAGTATTAGAGCTCTGAGAAGCGGTCTGGTGGATTAAATTGGCGAAACCGCTGGGAGGGTTCACCAATGATGAGCCAAGCCCTCCCAATATATTTTTTCATCGCAGTAAGGACAGTAGAAGTTTGTATTTGTATAAAAGAAACATTCGCGCTTTTGAATCCTTTTATTTTATATGTATAGATGGCGCGTTATTGCTTTGTGTTAATTTCACCAATGGCTATAGTTCCTCACTAGAAATAGCTTACCAAACATGATAATGTGGAGGAGCAAAATAACTACCTTTTATTTTTCATTTTGAATATATTAATATAAATTCAACCAATCCCTATAGTTTCTCACCTGAAAGGATTTTTTTTGTATTATTTGTTCGTTAATAAACTATATATATATATTTTTCGATTTGGTCTTCCCTTTATTTTTCTTTTTTCCACTGCTCTATACATACATTTTGTACATTTTCAGTTGCCACAGTCGCCTCTGTAATACCTTTTTAGCGGTAAAGTTGTAATTAAACAACAATCAACTGTCTAAATTTGAATTTTAAAATGGTCGAATTATCGGAAGAGTCGGATTATCGATGGTGTCGAATTACAGTTTGTTATATGATAGGCCGTAGGTCGGGATATCCAAACATGGTCGAAATATCATGTGCCAAATTAACGAGGTTATACTGTATATATATAAAACTATAAATGTGGTTTTTAATGAGGTCCTTTAAATTAATTCATTCCTTTTATATTGTTGCACCAAGTTGCAGCTTTGCAGGGTCGTCGACCTTCGTTTCTTCCTTCTTGGTATTATACACGTTTCCCGAGAGGGTTTCCATACTCAAAGCAAATAAATAAAAGTAAATAAAAATAAATTACCTTTTAAAGTTATTGCGTTTATTTATTCGTTGTCTTCCTCGTAGGTCGCGATCCACAGTCTTGGTCTTGGTTTTTTTTGTGATGTTGATAAGTTATATATTCTGTTTTTTTTTTTTCTGCTGATGACTCGTTACAATATTGTAACGTAGAAATCAAGCCTTGAAATATCCTAAGATGTAAAAGTATTTATTGATGACTTCACAGCGACGAGTCGACAATTATTAACAGGTCAGCCCCCAAAACTATTTACCGCTAGGGAATCTTAAGCAAGCAAAGAAAGAAATATTTTAACGATGATTTCACAAGTACAGATTGATATATTTTTATAATCTGTTGAATATTTTCATTGAATAATATTAAATTAAATAATAAAATATTTCTTCGCCACATAGCCTCCTCCTATAAAGAGCATCGACCCGATGCTCAGCAGGAGACTTACGTCGTCAGTCTCAATAACTACATAGTACTAGGTCCAGGGATATTTTCAGGTGACTGTGGTGGATGTCTTCTTTCAGTTGAGATAACTTCTTCCTGAGGGCTTGGCAGGTCTACATTTACGTCAATGTAGTTTTTTCTTATTTTTACAGTGGTCGGCAAGGTAGGATTTCCTAACTTTGCGGCCTCACCTCCAATATGGTCTATCATCTAATTTACATGGCGGGGCGACCAGCTAGATCTTCTAGCAGGTGAGAAATTTTGTCTGTTTCGACCGGTATATGGGGTAGGGCTTCGGTAGCGACTGAAATTTTTCCTCGATGATACATCGTTGGGTTCCTGAGATTCGGTTTGAGAGTTGTAGAATTCCATTGCGTCTCGCTTTCTTTGGAAATATTCATTTCTTCTTTCTTCATTGTGTCTCTTCCTGTCACGGCAATAGCGGACGACGTGACCTGGGCGTCCGCAGTAGAAACAGATTGGCTTTCCCTCAGTTGTCCGCCATTCATTGGTGTCATATCTTCTTCCTTGCTTTCGGTAATGAGGTTCAGGATGCGGTCGTATCGTTTGGGCCTCGTATCTAGTATTTGATTCCGGCCTGGATGCTTGAGGGGGACTTATTGTAGGTTTTAATCTAGGTGCCAAGGTCTTTACATCTCTTCCCTCACTAAATCTTCAATGACAGCGATTTTAGGCTCCTCTTGAGGAGAGTCCAATGCTTGCTGTATCTCTTCACTAACAATTTTTCGGATCAGCGATGACAGATCTTCTCCGTCATCCTGGTCACAGAGAGAGGCTACATTTGGTAGGCGTTCGTACTTGGTTGGGGTAACTCGCCTACAACGGAGCGCTTCAACACGGCGACATTATGTAATGAATTGCTCGGTGCTCTGTACATCCCTCGGTAGGAGTGCTTGATAAAGCTCCTCAGCTATCCCCTTCATGAGGTGGGAGATTTTATCTTCCTCGCTCATTTGAGGATCAGCCTCTTTGCAAAAGCACAGGACATCCTGGATGTAAAATTCGGTACATTCGCCTTTTAATTGTGCCCGTGTTTTAAGTTTCTTCTCCGCTTGCAATTTTGAATTTTCTTTTTTTCCGAACATATTCTCTAATTGAGATGTGAATTCCTTCCAAGTCTGGATGCTTTCTTCGTTGTTCTCAAACCATTTGAGAGCAGTTCCAGACAGATAAAAATAAACTTTAGTAAGACAAAGGGTTTCGTCCCAATGGTTGTACCTTGCCACACGTGCATACCCTTTTAACCATTTTTGGAGATCTTCACCATCCTCCCCGGAGAAAATGGAAGGGTTCCATGGCAGATGTTGAACAACGTAGTTGCTTACCTGGGTACCTGCTTCCGTCTTTACATTCATAGAAGTTACTTCTGATTCAACAGAATCAATTTTTCTTTTATTTCTTAATGGGTATCGGTCCAGCTTCTCCACCAGTTGTAACGTAGAAATCAAGCCTTGAAATATCCTAAGATGTAAAAGTATTTATTGATGACGTCACAGCGACGAGTCGACAATTATTAACAGGTCAGCCCCCAAACTATTTACAGCTAGGGAATCTTAAGCAAGCAAGCAAAGAAATATTTTAACGATGATTTCACAAGTACAGAGTGATATATTTTTATAATCTGTTGAATATTTTCATTGAATAATATTAAATTAAATAATAAAATATTTGTTCGCCACAATATCATTCCTTTTATATTACAACTAGCGGATGTGCCCGGCTTCGCCCGGTTTTACCCGAGTGAATGTTTGTCTAACGAACATTTGTTAAAACAATTCTCTATAAACTTATAAAACGTACTCGGCTTCGCCCGGGGTTTTACCCGAGTAAAGGTTTGTCTAGCGAACATTTGTTAAAACAATTCTCTAAAAACTTATTTAAAAAAAAAAGATATATTTTGATAATTTGAAACTCGTAAATTTGAATCTCTCGATATATTGTTATTATCGTCACAATGGGGGCCCTGCTTGCGAGTTAAATCTACAAATCTGCAAATAACTCTAAGGATATTCAAGATATTCAGGAAATTATTTTTCAAAAACCTTCCCGGTGATATACCTAATAATATCCCAAAATTTCACGGCGATTGGATGTATGGTTTTTGAATCTATAGAGTGCAGACAAACAGACAGACAGACATTCAATTTTATATATATAGATAGATTCACTCTTCATTGTTGGCTTTTTATCTTACATTCATTCTTCATTGTTGGCTTTTTATATTACATTCACTCTTCATTGTTGGCTTTTTATCTTACATTCATTCTTCATTGTTGGCTTTTTATATTACATTCACTCTTCATTGTTGGCTTTTTATCTTACATTCACTCTGTTGGCTTTTTATATTACATTTACTCTTCATTGTTGGTTTTTATCTTGCATTCATTCTTCATTGTTGGCTTTTTATATTATATTTACTATTCATTGTTGGCTTTTCATCTTACATTCATTCTTCATTGTTGGCTTTTTATATTACATTTACTATTCATTGTTGGCTTTTTATCTTACATTCACTCTTCATTGTTGGCTTTTTATCTTACATTCATTCTTCATTGTTGGCTTTTTATATTACATTCACTCTTCATTGTTGGCTTTTTATCTTACATTCATTCTTCATTGTTGGCTTTTTATATTACATTCACTCTTCATTGTTGGCTTTTTATCTTACATTCACTCTGTTGGCTTTTTATATTACATTTACTCTTCATTGTTGGATTTTTATCTTACATTCACTCTTCATTGTTGGCTTTTTATATTATATTTACTCTTGATTGTTGGCTTTTTATCTTACATTCATTCTTCATTGTTGGCTTTTTATATTACATTCACTCTTCATTGTTGGCTTTTTATCTTACATTCATTCTTCATTGTTGACTTTTTATATTACATTCACTCTTCATTGTTGGCTTTTTATCTTACATTCATTCTTCATTGTTGGCTTTTTATATTACATTCACTCTTCATTGTTGGCTTTTTATCTTACATTCACTCTGTTGGCTTTTTATATTACATTTACTCTTCATTGTTGGATTTTTATCTTACATTCACTCTTCATTGTTGGCTTTTTATATTATATTTACTCTTCATTGTTGGCTTTTTATCTTACATTCATTCTTCATTGTTGGCTTTTTTATATTACATTCACTCTTCATTGTTGGCTTTTTATCTTACATTCATTCTTCATTGTTGGCTTTTTATATTACATTCACTCTTCATTGTTGGCTTTTTATCTTACATTCATTCTTCATTGTTGGCTTTTTATATTACATTCACTCTTCATTGTTGGCTTTTTATCTTACATTCACTCTGTTGGCTTTTTATATTACATTTACTCTTCATTGTTGGATTTTTATCTTACATTCACTCTTCATTGTTGGCTTTTTATATTATATTTACTCTTCATTGTTGGCTTTTTATCTTACATTCATTCTTCATTGTTGGCTTTTTATATTATATTTACTCTTCATTGTTGGATTTTTATCTTACATTCATTCTTCATAGTTGGCTTTCTATATTACATTTATCCGAGTGAAAGTTTGCCTAACGAATATTATATATTATGAAGTATAATAAACAATGTTAAAGATTAGTTTTAATTATTAATCAAGATTGTGTGTGAATATGTGAGAAAGATGTAATATCGTTGTTGTTTTCTTGGCCGACTGTTTTACATATGGTGTTATCTTAAAATTGCTTGTTTTGAATATTTTTTTAGATTGAGTTGAATGAATTGCTGAATTTTTTTTTTTGTATTTATATATAAATGAAATTAACTCTGTTGATTTTTTTGTATTTAATCGATAACAGCTAAGTTACGCATGTTAATGTTAGAGAAAAATATTTTGATGTTAAGCAAAACCTGCTCCATCTCGTTTTACATAAATGTTGAAAATTTGGTTGAAATTGATGCATTGTAACGAAAGTTTTTAGTGATGTCCTCTTATGAAATTTGCATTTTATTAATATAGATTATAAAAGTAAGAACAACGTAAAAACATAAGAGTGACGGAATAAAAACTTATCAACCCACCTTTATGCTCTTCTCTGTTATAATCCAAGAATATTTTCAATTGGTTAACTAATATAGATAAAGATGTGTGTACGGGATTATTATAAGAAATGAAAAGACACACCTCCGGCAAACTGGTAGAAAAACTATCTATACGTCATCGATTGTCTGTCTTTTTAATCTTCAGCTAGTTGGTAATATGCCATGAATACTTCGTGGAAAATATAGAATCTAAAGGTTCTGAGCCTCTCCGGCCATAGACAGAATCGATGGTCTTCAGTTTCCTTTTAAATGTTTCCAAACTGATGTTGTATATTTCCATTGCCCTTTGGTCAGTGTTTTCTCTCTCTCCTATTGAAAACATTCAAATTTAAATAATTATATATTTAACAAACACACAATATACCGCAATACCCTGTCTAAATATCAATTATTGCTTTTTTAATTGATACAGAGAGAGAGGGAGTATAGATAGAAAAAAACTAATCTTCGGCAACTTATCGTAAATTTGAGAAAACAAAAAGCAAAACAACTGCCTGTTCTTTTATCTGCATGCGAATGAACGCTCTTCCTGTTAACAATGATTAATGACAAAAGTGCATTGCTTTAGGAAATCTATAATAATATATTTGATGAGGAATTGTCACCAAGTGTTACAGCCCACGGAGCAAGAAAGAGGAGAATCGAGAATCCAAAACGAAGGCAGGCGTCTAAGTGTCGTGCTGGCTCTATAACCTAACTGCCCCTTCCCAGGAAGATGGAAGGTTTTATAGCGCCTGGAATGACCCAGTCCTGGTCTTGGTCAATTAGACCTTTCTGGAATCGCGAGCGGGTGATCTCCTGATTTAAGATTATGAGTACCCACTTCTCTCTTTGTTTGTACCACCTTTTGAGTTTAAAATTCGTTATTGATTAGCATGCGATACAATTAAACAAATAAAGCTTTATACAATTAACTATTTGAGAATCAATTCAAATTTTATTTACATGCTCAGTAATGATTGAAATTGTGTTTTAATATCAACATATAAATTGCTTCGTGGTTTTATTTTTAAAAACGAATGATTTGCGATAAACAGGTTACGTGTGATTTAAATATTTAAAATGAATATTATAAATGTGTGATACATAGAATTATAAAAGTGGAAATATTTTGAACATAAATAAAACTCATTAATTTATTATTTACTAATAAATGATTTATTATTGAGATTCATTTTGTTGTTTTTAAATATAGTAATTTGCACGTAATGAGAAAAACTACTGGATTGAGAAATCGAAACATTTAAATACGTGATAGATTCTTTTTTAAAAATTAGACAATTTTCTGCAGCCCTTACTGCAATGAGAGATTATTGGGAGGGCCTGGCTCATCAGTGGTGAACCTTCCCAGCAGAATTAATCTTTCATTAACCGCTGGGAGGGTTCACTACTGATGAGCCAGGCTCTTCAATTAATCTTTCATTGCAGTAAGGGCAGTAGAAAATTGTTTAATATTTAAAAATAATCATACACGTCTAAAATAGTTCCGAATTTTCATAACAGATGGCGCGCTATTGTATCATATTAATAACTATTATATATTGTATAAATAATTCTAAAGTTTATCTATTATCTTAAAAATTTTACTTTAACATTTACTTTATGTGTGTCAATTATATTTTATGTCAGATCTGTATTCAGAGTTTTGCCTGATTATTTACTGTGGCGAGCTAATATTCTTCATTCGTCTATTTTAAGTGTTTTGTGTGGGAAATGTTAATCTATGGATCTAAAAAGACAAAAATTAACTGATTTTATTCGTTAAGTAAAAAAAAAGATACAGAAACTCCACAATCCGTAGACCTTTGTTCAATACTTCTATATCCTTCGAAAATTAATACTAGATAGTACAGAATAAGAACGTAAAATGTATAAATATATACTGTTTATATAATGACAAAATGTCCCTAACGCCCCAAATGCCTACTCAAATAACTGCTAAGAACACCAAGTTCTAAACTCGTTATAGATAGACTAGACGTATAAATATTTAAAAAAATTCTTATCAAAGGAGAATATCAATAAATCAGCATTCAATCTGTGTAGATATGAGATATGAAATCTCTGAAGTAACCAAATAAAAGTTTTTCATTGGCCATTTCATAAAGCAGACAAAACTTTAACAACTTTTTTTTTTTTTGCTTATCCCTAGTACACGTGGTACAGGCCATTATAATCATGGTGGGTAGTTAGCGACTACTTTTACTGTAAGCGCACCACATGTCTACACATGTGAAAAGCAGTTCGACTTTGCACTTATAAATGTGCAAGAATTCTTTTGCAAGAATCGGGGCCATTGGAGCATTTTTTTTAAACAGAAAAAAAGTGTCCAATGCGGGAATCGAACCCGGTTCGTAGTGGTCGAAAACCAAACGGTTTAACCAGCCTTCCATCGAACCCCTAAAGGACATTAACGGAATGGTACCCTCTTCCTAAGAAAATTCCTCAAAAGACTGTTCCCACTAAAATTCCGAGAATTTTCTATATACAGTGCGTTATTTTATAGATCTGCCCTGATGTCAGAACATGTTTAGATGTTGATATATTTTGCTTCTGCATGAGGCTAATGTGCATATTTGTATTCGCTCAGTTCAACCATTCTCGAATATAACGAAAGGTTTTTCAGCTCTCCATAATCTTGTGTAAATTTCATTAGAGAGTGCCAGCGTGATTTGCATACCATCAAGTTATTATGTTAATTGTGGGGCCCATTGTACACTGCTAATTGGATAATGGAAGATGTCTAAGTGCGCGTCCGCTAATTGTGGGTCTTCTGCATTATTTAATACAAAGTCGAGCTGAAGAGAGTTTGGAAGATAAAAGGGGCGTTTACGGTGGGGGCCCCTATTGGGGGGAATAAGACTCGGGGAAGATTATGGGATATTTAAAAGCAAATTTTAATTGAAATAATTATTTGATTGTGTAACCGCATCTTCTATCAAAATAAATCCTATTAAATGCGACACCCTTGTGATTGGAAAGAGTTCTCAAGTGTACGTGTACCTCTAATATTTCTAACAAAAATTTGAGAATCAGAATTTGTTGATGCTTTCATTATATTATGACAAAGGATCCAGCTTTGCGTTTTTATTGAACGTCTATTCACAGCCAATATTTCTTTTAAAATTCAAATAATATTGGAAATATTATAATGATAATAAGAATTATTATCGTTAATGATATTTGTAAACATCATTAAAATAGGGATTATGCAAATAAGTCTAATAGGGGCGTAAAGCTAAAGGGGCTGATAAACGATAACGGTGAGAGTTTTTACGCTATGAATTTTTGATCGCCGAAAAAAATTACCAAGATTCGTCAAATAATATAAAAATCTATGCGAAACAACAAACCCATAAATAATAAAGGTAAACATTAAGATGCGAGTGTTTCTTTCCCAAATAAATCAAAATTCTCTACTGTCCTTACTGCGATGAAAAAAAATATTGGAAGGGCTTGACTCATCAGTGGTGAACCCTCCCAGCGGTTTCGACAACTTAGTCTACCAGACCGCTTCTATAGAGCTCGAATACTGTATTGGATCATTCTGCTCATATATGCTATACTGAAGGGTGGAGTCAGAAATGGTATTTAAGCAAACTATAGACTTAGCTTTTAGGGCCGTAGAATTACATTTGAATATTTGCATCGAGCAACGCTCTTCCGCAAACAATAAGGACAAGGCCAGTTAGGCATAAATTAATACAAATCAAAAACGCGCCTTCCACTTCCATAACCATTTCCATGGCTACGTACCACCTGAAACCACCCTTGGATGGCTCCAGGCGCGGCTGGCACGCTTCGTGTGGGGTACTATCTGAATCTGGTGGCTTCCCGGGTGAATCCTTGCTAGTCTAGACTCCGAGGGTAGAATCGGCCTGCTTGACATCGAGGGCCAGGTTCAGCTTGTCTGCCTGAAAGAGGTCCAGGCTTCACTGCGCGCCACCGCCAACGGCTACTTTTGGATGGTCCTCATTCTGGCGTGGCTGACCCCGCCGGCTCCTTACTTCTGGCCCTCATCGAGGAGAAAGAGACTTCTGGGTCTCTGGGAAGCCGGGTATAGTGTTTTTGAGTGAATCACCAAGTTATTCACCTTGCCAGACTAAGGTCTCTGCGTCTTCGAGGCGACAACAAATTCTTGCGGCGGCTAGACCTGCTGGCTCCCGAGTGCGGGCTACAGGCGACTGTCGGTGACTTTTCCGATGGCGCGACTGCCCTAGCGTGATCAACGCGGGTTACTGGAAGCACAGCTTCTGGAAACCTTCTGCCAGCGTCTCCTGAAGTAAAACGCCAAATACAACCATTATATGGAGCGCGAGGTAGATACCATCGTCCTGCGGGGATCGGCGACTTCCATTACCCACCTCGCCAGTCAGAGGGCGCGAAGGGCACTGGATTCGGCACGGCTGCAAGAGCATTCTGTTTTCGAGATAGCTGCGCGGTGAACCCCCACCGTGTATGTACCCTGATCCATCCCCTGGGCCGACCTTCGTCGCAACTGCTTCTGGGGGCAAGACGCAGATGTTAACCTACGACTGGCCCTCCACGCCCTATCCCATTCTGACCATCCGGGTTTCGAGGCGTTCTATTTTGGACGCCTGTAAGTTTAGCGACGAGTCGCTGACCCTTAGATATTGGAATCGGCGAGCCGCGCGACTCCTGCTCAGGAAGGTGTTCACCTCCTTCGAAGTCCCTTGGACTGCAGGCCTGGCTCATCGGCGTCGGCCTCCATCCCCCCGAGACAATGAAATTGACTAGTGTGGCGAAGGCTAGAATCTACAAGTACCATCTTGGTCTTGAGTTGGGTAACTCCAGCCAACATATCGACCTGCCTACTCTGTGGGTAAGAACTCTTGCAATCCATCGGTGACGGAGTCTTTCCCGCGGTGGGTGTCACCAAAATATTTATCATTATTTAAATATATTTATTCAATTTGGTATGCAATCATTTATAACCTTATATGATGATATAATGAAGTAGTTACAATCTCAATCTCTCTCTCTCAGTTGTTACTCTAGCGTTACCTGAGCTAGATTATCTTCAACTCTTCATTTCATCTGAAACAAATCCTCACAACAGTACTTTGATTGCAGCTTACCTTCATAGAGATTTCTCTGGTTGGAATTTCACCTTCTTTAAGGCCTATGATTCTGTCTCTTGTAAGATTATAAATTTGCTTGTATTTTGTTTTTGTCTAGGCATTCTACAGAGAATAAAGATGATCTTAAGAAAATAAAAGACAAAAAAGACAACTCTAATGAATGTGATACACTAGAAGGCTATTTAAATACCCTTTCATGAATAAACACGCCTATTTTTATGTACTTATATTTAAATTAATATTCAGGATATTAATCATATATACACGCCTTAATGTTCCTATACAATTTTCTTCCGAAGTGTTTATAGGTGATGTGTTTTTTTTTGTGACCACTGTAAATATTGTTATTATTTGGCATGGAATATTTTGGACAAAACAACTTTAAGCTCTATCATATATATATATATTGTTTGAATACTATAGAGGTATATATATATATAATATATATGTATTTAAGTGTATATATTTACCGACAGCCTCTTTATGGAAAGAATGAAGATATAAGAACACACAGTAGTCACACACAAGGGAAAAGAAATATTCTCAAAATAATTACTTTTCGAGAAATCTCAAGCGACATACCAGCTCATACCTCATTAAAAAAGGATTTAGAGGTTTAAAAAAGTGCGAAGTAAAATAGAAATATCCGTCAAATTTTATTGACGACCTGCATAACAAAATATTCCATTTCTTTTGACTACGCCAGGCCTGAAAATGACTTTCGGCTTTGTCCAAAATGTTTCATTCATTTTTTCCTCCACGATCCCAATAAATTTGACATTATTGCCCTTTTATATATAAAAGTCAACATGTCCTCCACAAAATATTTCTCCTTTTTTATTTTATATTTTGTTGTAAAGAATGCTTGTCGCCTTTAAAAAATAAGGATTAAAAATTGATTTTATGTCCTAAGAAAATGGAACTTTTAAGTTGAAAATCTGATAAATAAATTTGTGGCTAGGCAGCGTCAATATTTCAGAGCGAAGTTTTGCCGGTGTTTAAAATTTAATTATTTCAGGAGAGCTGCTGCCGCTGGAGAGAATCTGGAAGTGGCCTTCTTTGATTGTGAAACCTTTCAAGAAATCAACAATCTTGGCGCTGAAATTTTTATGAAATATTTTTAAACCATATAAATTCGATTATGATATTATTTTATTTCACAATTATATATAATATTTGAAATAACTTTATGAATACATTTGGTCCCCGTTAATTGAAAAGATCAAATATACATTAATTCATAATGTCTTCAATATAAAATATTTTAATGCTAAATTTAAAACAAAGCAACCACGACTTATTATATACAAATCCTCGTCAGCATTGTAAAAAGATGCATATTGACAAATTACTAATGTAGAAAGACTTTTCTCTTACAATGAAGCATGATATTTACTTTTTTCCTTTGCTCTTTAAATATGCAAAAGTAATAAATATATATTATCAAACCGTATGTGAAGTTGTGTATTAATCTGATAATTAGTTATGTCTATATGTTTTTTATAGTTGATTATTATAAGAAGTAATTTTTTTACATATATATGTATAGCAAAGGAATGCACCGGTATGAATTATCTTTATGATTCAATAAATATATTTGAATATATATAAACACAAACGTATACGATTCTTCGCCTAAATTATTAAAAGAATATAATTTTTATTTGCTTATAATTAGTTTATTAATTTCAAAACGAAAAGGATGAACTTTCAGAGAATCTCCTTATTCTGCACTATTTCAGCAAGAAAAGGAACACAGTTGAAATCAATTCAATGTATTGCCATAGAATTCATAATAGATATAGTGTAAGTAATTCATTATCCGTAAACTCATCTTTTCATTTGAAGCAAAAAGAGAAGTAGATAGAAAGTATATGTCAGCATTTTGGGATTTGTGTACGATGTTCGAGTGAGAGATTGCGGCCACAGTGCAGTGAGAAAGAGCTGAGGCTTGCGAAGATCCATGGGGAGCAGAAACGTCCCACGATAGATTAATTGTTTGTTACACATGGTTAATTAACTGGCTTCACATTGGCGATCTAACTCTCTTACACAATAAAAACATAGGAATCACGTAAAGAAATGGCTCCGAACCATAAATGACCATGTTTTGTATAGTGGCCGAGCAATATCTAAGAATATTGTTAAGTTGTTGAATGACAAAATTATAATTTCCGTGGGTACAATGGATCTTTAGGACTCTTTATATAACCCAAATGTATAAACTAACTAGCGGATGTGTACCCGGGTTTTATCCGAGCGAAAGTTTGCCTAACGAATATTATTGATACTATTATTCCCGAACACACATAATATTATGATAATAATGATAATAATGTTCGTTACATTATATATTTATATAATATATAAAATATATTTTTCGAGCAAACATATCCACCCTCTCTACTGATTAGATTTTAAAAAATATATATATTAATAGAAATATCTAGAGATATTATGTACTACATGATCTTAGCCAAAAGGCCGAGAAACGATATTTTATATATAGAGATGACTTGGCTTCGTGTGTCTTCTGCTAGAGTGAATGTTTCGCTGATAGAATTTTGTTCCTGCCTACTAAAAATTATTATCTTACTTCGCCCGTGGTCTGCTTTAGTAATATTCCCCTGAATATTTTGTTTATGTCAATCAAGCATGATACAGCAATATTGTCATCATCATTTCTGACAAAAAAAATATTGTTGCTCAGTACCTGGTTAATTATAATTTTTCTTGGTTAAAGCGCGACAAAAAACTCTTCCAGATTTAACTCTCTGTCCTGTTCAAATTTCAGCGAGATTAGTTACATATTGAGGGCGTGCATAGCCGACAAACATAAATATATATATATATTTTCCCGGCTTCGCCCGATTTTTACCCGAGTAAAAGTTTGCCTAACGACCATTTGTTAAAACGATTCTAGCAAGCATCCAATCTCTACTGAATCTACACTTGTCTATACTCTCGATAATTCGAAATTTTTTTCCCGTCCCTTGAAAATACTCGATAAGTTGAATCAAATCAATATTAATTGGTCCACTCGGTAATTTGAAGTGGAAGGAATAGTATCTTTCCACAAACGAACATTTGTAAATAACTGTATTTAGCGAATGTACCCGGCTTCGCCTGGTTTTTAACCGAGTAAAAGTTTGACTAAAGAACATTTTTTAAAACGATTCTAGAAATCATCCAATCCACCTATATATAGTTTATAAACGTATATAAATATAAATATACAAATATTGTTATATGCATTTAAATATATTTTTGAAACAAATATATTTTTCAAAACAAATATTTTTTGAAAACATTTATTAAATTTTAAATGAGATATTTTCTTTAAATATATATTAATATTGAAAAGCCAATTTTTTTTACAACGTCATTGGAATATTATATTACTAAATCCTCAAATTAAATATTAAATTTATTATACTTGGAACACATTTTAGCATTTTTGCAATTTATAAATGTAATTTCACCAGATGCCGCTAGAGGCGCTGCTTGCGATTGAAAGTAGAAAATTTGCAAATAAAATTGCAACGAATATTTATTTCAAATCAAATTCAAACCAGAAACATTCCCAGTAGTATAGTAAATAACTTCCTAAAATTTCACCGCAATTGGATAATTTTACCTTTTAAAAACATTCATCGGTGTAAACAATCTAACAAACTATGTGTAAAATTTTTAACCAATCAAATTTATTTATCGTCGCGACCAGTGCGGCGCCAAGCGGTAAAAGGCTGGAACTAACGCCTTTTGGTTTTACATAAGAAAATCACATTAATCTTTTTAGTTTTTGAATAGCCTATATGGTAAACGAAATCTTCAGCTACCTACATGCGAAACTTCATATTGATTGATTCTTTAGATTTTGCGCAATGCGATAACAAACATCGATTTTGGATTTCATTTTTATATATATAAGGATTACAGAAGAATGCAAATTAAAACAAGTTTGTTCCTCACATCCACAGAAACATCTTTAATCTCGTACTGCTTTGATATATTTTAAAAAGCTTCAAAAATTTCCGTAATTTGTAATAAATTGAGAATTGTGATAATTTTCCTGAAAATAGTTCAGAATATTAGCGGGAAAGAAACTTTGAAATGTTTGGTTAGTATTTCAATAAAGTCATTCTAGATTTTATAAAATTTTCCAGTGTGTCTGGAATATCCCATTAATATCTCTGTTAGTCTTCAATCGATAAATTATTCAGATCATATTTTATATTTCTGGATTCCATATAGTCCGTATTCGAAAGAATATTGGCCAGAGTATACACACAACTATAGCTAGTTTTCAAATTACAAAACTATTTTAGAGGCGTAATATTCTTTGAAAAAAATAAAATAAAAAGAATATTACGCCTCTAAAATAGTTTTGTAATTTGATAACAGATGGCGCGCTAGTGCATCGTAATATAGCTAGTTTATTTATAAGTTTGAGTACACAATAAAAATATTGGATACTAGCCGAATGAACCGGTCCAGGGTTTACCCGATTAAATGTTTTTATTCAAATACTTTTATACAAATACAATTATAAATTGGCGCCGTGGATGTCACCGTTGTGAAACGTTACGCTCCAAACTTTAAAATGATAGCAAGCGATTTCTCGACTCTATGCCGTCTTTACGTTACTCAAGGTCACTCTTGTGAAAGTCCCGCTCCACCAATCACCGTCGGCCAACGTGGTCCATCCTTACCCAACTTTACTTCCCCCAGTTACCGCAGTGAGGCGCTGGTTGCGAGTGAAATAGGGAAAATTTGTTGATAATTTGTTAATAACTCCAAGGATATTCGAGAATAGAAGTCTGAAAATTTTCCTAAAGGTTTTCCAGATTCTGTTAAAATTTCAGCCAGATTAGTTATGTATTTTGGACATGTATAGCCGACATACATACATACATGCATACATACACACATACATACATACATACATACATACATACACTGACCTTTATATATTTGGGATTGGAATGAGTTAAATTTATGTATATACTTTTTACTTATATATTTATACCAGACCTCAGTTCCGTGAGTATCGGTCTAAAGATTGTTTTGAATCTAGGTGCTTAGTCCCCAATATTTGTCAAATATTAAAAAAAGGTAAATTATTTAGTCTTTGAGTTCTATATAGTATATTGTTCAAATATGAGGATTAAAATTTAATATTTTCGTCCTTCTATGATTTTCAAAGGTAATTCCCAATAATATTTTTATTGAACAAAGGTAATAATAAAAAATATTATTTTTAATATAATTGCATATTCATCTTTATTATGCAAATGTTAAATACTGGTTTATAAAGAATTATTTTTAAATTGTTTTCTGTACACCAGTCGTCAACCTTTTCAAAATATGCTCAATTGAATTTTTGAGGGTTTTTAAATCTTTGTTTCAGCATATTATTGTGATATCACGAGCATAGAAAATTATATCTGAGTTTGGCAGTTGTAATTTGGTTAACATGTCATTTATAAATATCATTCCACGAAGTAGACCGGCGGTAGGCAGCAGCCTGAGCTCATGAGACAAGCAGCTCACGCTTGCTTCGAGCACACCACGCAGTTTCGTTCTTCTTCTTCTCCTCTCTTTTGGCATGAGCTACGCATCCCTATGCGTAAGGATCTTTCCAGAACGCTCAAGGTAAGTCAAGTCAATCTGAAAGCAGCCAGCATTAAACCTTGCGCAAACGCTTTAAATTGGCCAATCGGTTCCCATTTTTCTACATTATTCTAGAACGTTCTAAAACATTCTATTCTGGAATGTTTTTTTTTTTTATTATTATACGTAACAATTTCTTATAACATTGAACCACATAAGACAATTAGGTACCGATAATTATGATGATGGTCTCGAAGTCAAATGCTCCCCATAACTCTGCAGCATTGTTGTGGGTGAGAGCAAACTAAATAAAATTGATTCTGTGAAATGCTTTATATAAAAGACTCAAATAAATGGATATTTAATAGTTTATTGAAAGCTATGCTTACTATATATAAACATCTTTATATGAAAAACATACCTCGGATAAAAAGAATATTTACCAATATTTCGTTTGGCTGAACGCTTACCTTTGTCAAGGTGCAAATAAATTCAGTTAATCACCTAAATATTATTATAAAATAGCCGAATGACTCGGGCAACGCCCGGGTTTTACCGATTAAACGTTTTTATTCAAATACTATTCGTTACAATTATAAATTAGCGCCGTGGATGTCATTCTTGTGAAACGTCCCGCTCCAAACTTTGGGTCTTTCAGATTTTTCTCTATGTCCTGTTAAAACACGTTTTACATGTACATTAGGTCAGCTGATATTACCTCCCATCTTCACCGCTAGAGGCGCTGCTTGTGAGTAAAAGGGCAAATTTGTAACACAAATTTGCAAATAACTCGAAGAATATTCAGGATAGAGATTTGAAATGTTCACTATAAATCTTTCCAGATTCTACTCTATATACTGTAAAAATTTCAGTCATATTAGTTATGTATTGTGAACGTGCACATAACACACAAACATACAAACATACGTACATACACTGACCTTTATATATATATAGGGATATAACATTATTGCGAGTCAATATTTTAATGAAAGCTACTATTTCGACGAGACACATGAAATCATATTTTTCTTAGAATATTCTTCCAAACTTTCTATCCACATTTATATATTAGTCTATCGTCGTATGATATGAATTATTTTAAAATAAAATATGTGTATCCTTTTGCACACACATATTAAATATATTATTTCTAAATTTTGACAAAATATATTGTCACACTCTGCATAGTTATCGTGTAAAAATAATGTAAATTAGTATAAAATAATTGGTAATAGAAATTTATGTAAATAAGGCTTTTTATATAAGAGCGAGATACAATGAGTCGGGAGAGCTTCTTTTGTTTTGTTGAGTTTAGTTCGTTGTTACTCTAAATCTCATAGAGTCAGTTTTAACTCTTTCGTTATTAATAAATATAGTTGCTTGCTTTATGAGAACGCGGTCTGGTTTATTTTATGAAATGGCAAACGCTGATCAGAAACCTTTAGAAGCACCTACGGTCGAGGCAGGTGTAACAACTGGTGGAGATGCCGGTTTTGACCCTATACCCTTTAATCCAAGCTTGAACATCAGGAAGTATGCTGGAGACGAAGACCCACGCCAATGGATCATTTCTCTGGAAGAAGTTGGGTTTCTTTACCGCTGGGCGGATTACATCATCACCCGCTACGCCGCCATGAACCTAGTCGGACCTGCTAAAACTTGGTATGAATTCCACAAGGTCAATCTTGCCACCTGGGAAATTTTCAAGACTCGCCTCATCCAGGACTTCGCGTCGCTGGAGAACAAGGACGAGATGATGCTCAAACTGAACAGAATGCAGGGGTGGAATGAACTCGCGATGCGATTTGCTGAGGATATATTGCTTCAATGCAGCAAAGTCCAGCCCAATATGGAAGAGATGGAAAAAATACAATTTGTAATCGGAGGTCTAAAGAAGGAGTACGCGCTGGCGCTATATCTCAACCCCCCTAAAACCATCGACGAACTTCTGGAGGCATGCAAGAAAATCGATGGGTTCGAGAAGGAATACCTGGAGCGAAAGGAGAAGAATAAAATTCTTATGAATCGGATTTCTCAAAAAGAAACTAATCATTCTGGATGGAACAGGCAACCAAGGGAGTTTCAATCGTATAAAACTGAAAATTATTCGAGGCCTATGATGGGAGCACCAAGACAAAACCAAACTTACTTCCCCCCACAGGAGACTCGTACATTTCCCCGATCCACCCAAAAGGATACATATAGACGAACTCCTTCTGGCAACACTTATGATAGAAAACCTCGGAATGATAGAGGTAGAACCGAGGATGGACGACCTATCTGCTTTAGATGTAATAGACCGGGGCATGTGGCAAAGTATTGCAGAATAAAATATGTTCGCATGGTTGGGGAAGTTCCCCCAAGCCTAGACAGCCCGTCTGATGACAAAAAACCGCTGAACACCCGAAACCTGAGCCCAGAGGTATACGCCGATGTGTGTGAGAGACCAAGCATTCCAACTCACAACAGATTCGAGGTATTGGAGGATTTAAACTAGAAAGCGCGCCTGTTCCAGTCAACCAGGGCATGTCGAAAATAGGCGCGATCACAGAGATGGATTCAAAAAGCCGAATAAATGTGAGTGTTGATAGAATTGGAATATTGGAAGCCTTGGTTGACACAGGCGCGGATCTCTCGATTGTGGATTTGAGAACTGCTCTCGAAACTGGCGTTCGTATTGAGACATATAATGGAAAGTGTATTGGCCCAGATGGTAAAAGGCTTAATATATTGGGAAGCATTTCAATGGATATAAAAATTGACGAAAAGTCGTTGAATCATAGATTTGTAGTTCTGGAGTCCAATATGAGGTCATTAATAATTGGAAGAGATCTTCTCAGGCGTTTAAATGCGAAAATAAATTGCAAACAGGATATTTTGGAATATGACATTGTGACCGAGTGTCAAGACTCGAACGAAGCACCCAGGAAGATAATCAATCAGCAGGATGAAGTAGTGCCTCAACTTTGTGTTAAACTAGTCAGGGTAACCGTGAAGGCCGGTGATGGCGAATACGTGGTTGAACCAAATGAAAGGCTAACTCTTACAAATGGGCTTAGAATTGCTAGATGTCTGATCACGGTAAGAAACAAATTAGCGGATTTATGGATAACTAATCCTTATCCTCGAACATTAAAAATAATGAAGAATCAGACCTTGGGCTACGCAAGTCCTCCCACCACGGTTAATTATATAGAAAATGATGAGGAAGATAAGGTGACGGAAATTCAGATAAACGAGGACCTGACATTAAGCCAAAAGAATGAATTAAGGCAAGTTTTATCGAAATACAGTGATCTATTTTCATCAAAATTGGGCAAGACGAATTTGGCCAAACATAGAATTGATACAGAAAATGCGAAGCCGATAAAACACAAACCGTACAGAGTTAGCCCTAAGGAGCGAGACATCATCAAAGAACAAATTCAGGATATGCTCCAGGAGGGAGTAATAAGGGCATCTTCTAGTCCATGGGCTTTTCCGGTTATTTTGGTTAGAAAGAGAGATGGCAATTGGCGATTTTGTGTGGACTACAGGAAACTGAACAGCATAACGGTAAAGGATGTTTATCCGATCCCCAGAATTGATGATGTTATGGACACACTTCAGGGATCTAGATATTTCACGGCCATAGATCTCAGATCGGGATACTGGCAGGTAGAGATCGAGGAACAAGACAAGAAGAAGACGGCCTTTACAACATCCCACGGTTTATACGAATTTAATGTTATGCCATTTGGGTTGTGCAATGCCCCAGCTACTTTCGAAAGAATTATGGACAATGTACTAAAAAACATTAAATGGAAATTTTGCCTCTGTTACCTAGATGACGTTGTTATATACAGTCCCGACTTTACCACTCATCTCGGAAGGATTGAGGCTGTCTTAAAGTGCTTTCGTGAATCGAACCTGAGGCTTAATGGGAAAAAGTGCCGATTCGGATTTGAAGAAATTGAAATACTCGGTCACGTGACAAGCAAACATGGAATTAAACCGGCAGATCATAATGTTAAAGCGATTAGAGATTTTCCCCGTCCTTCAAAGACAAAGGAAATTCAGTCATTCATAGGACTTTGCTCATATTACAGGAAATTCATTAAGAACTTCTCGCGAATAGCTGACCCACTGTTCAAACTAACAAGAAAAGATTCTCCATTCATCTGGTCAGAATCTCAGGAAGAAGCATTTATAACTCTGAAATCTTTGCTAACAAATCCCCCGATATTGTCACATTTTGACCCAGAAGCACCGACCCAGATCCACACCGATGCATCAAATATTGGCCTGGGTGCTACCCTTGTTCAAACTATCAATGGTCAAGAAAAAGTAATTTCATACATAAGTCGATCATTAAGCAAGCCAGAACGTAATTATTCGACAACGGAGAAGGAATGCTTGGCATTAGTATGGTCAATGTCGAAGTTACGGCCTTATCTATATGGAAGGCGCTTCAAAGTTATGACGGACCATCACGCATTGTGTTGGTTAAGAAACCTACGGGATCCAACAGGTAGACTTGCAAGATGGGCATTAAAAATACAAGAATATGACTTCGAAATAATTTATAAATCCGGGAAAAAACATTTGGATGCAGATGGTCTTTCACGAGGTCCATTACCAGAGGCTGATTTTGACGATAACTATGATAGTTTGTTTTTCAACCCAGTCATCGAGGATTCCGACGAATATATCGAAAACATCAAGAGATGCCTCGGTGACACGGAGGGCAGGCGATCGATCGTTGAAAATTTTAAAGAAGAAAACGGATGTCTGTACAAAAGAAATCCGAGGCCAGAAGGAAGAGCCTGGCTGCTTGTGGTACCCAGAGGGAGAAGGAAGGACATTTTAAAAGAGTACCACAATCATATGATCTGTGGCCATTTAGGTGTGACCAGAACAATGCACCGTCTAAAGGATAAATATTTCTGGCCATCCATGCTGAAAGATGTGGTGGAATATGTTAGGACCTGCCATCTGTGCCAAAGCAGGAAGGGTTCTAATCAGTTGCCTGCTGGCCTACTTCATCCGATCCCTGCTGCAAATTATCCCTTCGAGAGAGTTGGGATCGACTTTTTGGGACCATTGCCATCTACGAAGAACAGAAAGAAGTGGATGATAGTATTGACCGACTATTACACAAAATATGCGGAAACGAAGGCTGTCATCGATGCCACAGCGAGGGAGGTTGCTAAATTTCTGACAGAAAATGTGATTTTGAAACATGGAGCCCCACGGTATCTGATTAGCGATAGAGGAAGCCAATTCACGAGCAATTTGGTGAAAGAAATAACCAAGATATGTCAAATTCAGCATTGCCTCACAACAAGCTATCACCCACAAACAAATGGCCTCACAGAGCGATTGAACAGAACATTGATCAATATGATAAGCATGTACGTGAACGTAGATCAAAGGAATTGGGACGAGATACTCCCATTCATAACCCATGCTTACAATACGACAATACAAGAAACAACCAAATATTCCCCGTTCTTCCTTTTGTATGGAAGGGAACCAGTCTCGATTTTGGATGACACGAATATCTTCATTGAGCCCGATTCGGAGGATTATGACGAGTACGTGAGCAAGTTGATGGAAAAAATCGTGAGAACGAGAGAGATTGTGAAAGTTAATACCGAGAAAAGTCAGAAAAAAATGATTAATCATTACAACCAAAAACATCGGCAAACTGGATATGAACCAGGTGATTTGGTAGCGCTGTGGACTCCAATAAGAAAACCTGGAAAATGTGAGAAACTTTTGAGACGCTATTTCGGACCCTACATCGTGCTGAAAAAAATTTCCGATGTGAACTACTCCATCGTGCCAGAAGATAACCCTGGGAACCGCACACAGCCTACAACGGTTCACATAAGCAGAATCAAGCCTTACTTTGCGAGAATGGAAGACGGTCACGAGGACGCGACCATTTCGGAGGAGGGAGAAGTGTCACACTCTGCATAGTTATCGTGTAAAAATATGTAAATTAGTATAAAATAATTGGTAATAGAAATTTATGTAAATAAGGCTTTTTATATAAGAGCGAGATACAATGAGTCGGGAGAGCTTCTTTTGTTTTGTTGAGTTTAGTTCGTTGTTACTCTAAATCTCATAGAGTCAGTTTTAACTCTTTCGTTATTAATAAATATAGTTGCTTGCTTTATGAGAACGCGGTCTGGTTTATTTTATGAAATGGCAAACGCTGATCAGAAACCTTTAGAAGCACCTACGGTCGAGGCAGGTGTAACAATATTTATAATTTTCGTCAAATATTTCTCTAAAGTTTGAAATAATTTATTGGAAATAATTAGAAGACCTAGAGAGGAGGAGATTGTAAAATATTTGCCTCCCAAATCAACATCATCATTAGATCCTGAAGATAGGCCGGTCCAATTAGTCTTGTAGTCCAATCAGTATCGATCCCTGGCTGACAAAGAACCAACTTCTAGCACACACAAGTCTGAGAACTGACTCTATTCTATTTATAGTACGGCTCTAAAGATATCTATTGGACCAATGGAATCTAACAGGGCAATATTTATTTAGAAGAATTGGAATAATTTAATAAAGTTGGCTATCCTTTGTGGTCTTGGCGGAAAAGCATGTAGAGTAAAAACTTCGTTGTAGATCTCTACTGGCCTCAAGTCGATGTTTACAATGTGACTTAATATATAATGTGACTGCAATAGCCTAGTGTAGGGGTCGGTAAACTGCGGCTCGCTCGCGGCTCTTTGGATGTGAAGCTGCGGCTCTTTATATAGTTACATAAGCAAATATTATTTATAAAACGACACTTGAAGTTACACCGCATGAGTTTCTTTTCAACAAAAAATCAAAACTTATTTCAAGGTGAAATATCGACTATTTCTAACCTTTTTGGATGAAGTATGAAAGGATGAATTATGAAGAGTAATGATGAACGGAAAAGTAAAAGTGTCCAGTGATGGGAATCGAACCCACAATGTTCCGCTTACCGGGCAGATGCCATGTCCACTAGGCTACCCTGGACGTATTTTTCCGTATTAGCGGAAGCGGAACATTGTGGGTTCGATTCCTATCCCTGGACACTTTTATTTTTCCGTTCATCATTACTCTTCATAATTCACCCTTTCTCATACCTGATCCATAAAGGTTAGAAATAGTCGATATTTCACCTTGAAATAAGTTTTGAGTTTTCGTTGAAAAGAAACTCATGCGGTGTAACTTTAAGTGTCGTTTTACAATCACAGGCCGCAATGCATTATATATATTACTTATGCGAGTACTATTTGATTTTGGCGGGAAAAATGTGGCTCTTTAAAAACTTAGCAATTTTGTAAATTGTAATGTTTGACTCTTCCGACTCAAAGGTTTGCCGACCCTTGGCCTAAGTGTGACCGTTGAAAAGCCATGGTCCTACTAAGAATTTATTTCCCTAATATTGCTCTAGATGTTGGCCTCAGTACCTTAATATGCCTGTAATGTTTTAGCACATTTTCTACTTTCTTTCAGAACAATAAATAATTTTATATTCAGATATTAATACGTTTTCAATTGTGTTTCGCATTGTTTTTCATTTTAAATTAAACAAATTCAATAAACAATAAAATTTATAAAAAGATAGAAAAATGTATCTTTTCATTCCCTTTCTACAGATCAAAAGCAAATAGGTTTGCCCAATTAATTGGTAAAATAGAATGTCGATTCTTTCCCTCGAGTAGTTGAGATAAACAAATGGTCTGACTATTGTCTAATCATGTTTTATATTAATACTGTAGATCTAGCTTTGTATTTAGGATGCTATAAATAAAGAACATAAGTGAGTCTATGATCAATCTTTCCTCCTTGGAATGTATGTTTTCTTTGTGTAATGTAATTGTCATTTCTGGTTTATGTTTGAATAATTTTCATATCCCAAAAAAAGGGGCTTCAAAGGGTTTGCGCCGAAACCTTTACAAGGTCTAAATACAACAATTTTTAATCAAAGAAAGTTTTAGAAAGTTATATTTTTTTTTTTCAATGACTGACCACCCAATTTTGATGGACGATTGAGGATCCCCTTGCATAATGGTATTAACGTTCGCATTTATTTCTTGTTTTCACTCAAGTCCGTGCTTAATCCCTCAAATCTGGGAAGTCCGCACATTTAGAATATTGTCGAGGCTTGGCACTGAAAATTAAGAATTTAGTTGGATGGGCCCATTTCAGTGTATGAAACATTAAAGAATAATTTCCAAGGAAGAAAGAGCAAGTTTATAAGCAAGTTGGATGTATTCATTTTGAGAGCGACGACCAAAAGTTGATAGAGAGAAAATAATAATAGCTTGTGAACGATCGCGATATTTCATGAGTTTTTTTTTAATTTTTATTAATGGGCTTTGCACCTGGAAAGTACCAGATTGTATACTTGCCTTAATAGTAGAGTGGGACCTATATGCTAGGAATATGTCATCTTGAACAAATAATTGTAAAAATTCCTTCAAAGCAGATATAGAACGCAGACCCTGACTGTCGTCAGTTTTTAAATAACTGTATTCCAAATAACTTTTATAATCCGATTCAATGTTATTACGGAAGATAACTGGGTTACAGACTACCCTGATAACCGATAAAATGTTCTCATGGAAAAAACTGGGTTATAGACGACCTTGATAGCCGATACAATACTAACTGGGTTATAGACTACCTTGATAACCGATACAATACTCTCACGGAAAACAACTGGGTTATAGACTACCTTGATAACCGATACAATACTCTCACGGAAAACAACTGGGTTATAGACTACCTTGATAACCGATACAATACTCTCACGGAAAACAACTGGGTTATAGACTACCTTGATAACCGATACAATACTCTCACGGAAAACAACTGGGTTATAGACTACCTTGATAACCGATACAATACTCTCACGGAAAACAACTGGGTTATAGACTACCTTGATAACCGATACAATACTAACTGGGTTATAGACTACCTTGATAACCGATACAATACTCTCACGGAAAACAACTGGGTTACAAACGACCTCAATAACCGATTTGGTACTCTTGAGAAAAACAAGAATAATTGATAATGCAAATAAAAAGAGGCTTCCTTTTACAACGCACGACCTCTAGAAGAATTATGGGAATGTGGGAAAAAAAATCGGCTCTTTTACAATCAAGGCGAAAGAAATATATAATCAAATTACCACGTGTTGTACACAAAAATCCTATTTACATGAAGCCCTTTAAAATACCTCCCCACTAAACTTTGAACATATTTCTCAATGTTTTATTTCAATAATTTATAGATTCAAATATCTAACAAAAATATTTTAGGTGAACGTCGAAGTTATATAAAAGGTTTTTTTTAAATAAAACTCTCTAACAAAAAAAAAAAAAATTAAGAAAATTAATTCAGACGACATATAGATAAACCCACAAATTAGAAATAAGAAAAAGGTGTCCATAGGAAGCACCCAGGCGTTGTAAAGGTGGGTACTTCCATATTGGAATAAAATCGGGTATAAAATGTCAGAGAAATGTGGTATAAGTTGAAACTATAGGAAGAATATAAAAGTAGAATGCAATAAACTGGAGTTTGTCACAAGTTCCGTCCACGATTGCAGAAAGAAATATTCCAGATGACCCGGGTTAATAAAAACATCGCAGCGTTTTGATTTATGTTCTTGGCATTTTCTCCGGCGCTGAAATTGAAGCAATTCTTCGTATCTAACAGGGCGGTGTGGCAGTCTGTGTAAGGAGGATTATTACACCGTTTGTCAGAGCGAAACTGTTCAACCTTGTTTCATAATTCTATATATTCAAATCATAGGTTATTTTCATATAAATATATAAAATATTCTATAGATAAATTGTAAAGTAGATGACATCTTTGAATCTCAAGAACCGAGATTAATCAAGTGATCAGTGGTTTAATTATTATTGTAATGCGCGTCATTGGAATTTACTATTCTGACTTTTGGCCATTTGCCATAGTTGAATAGTTGCTATAGTTGAATAGTTGCTATAGTTTTCTATATTAAGCTGAAAATTTTATAACCGCGATTTTTAGGAGGAGTGGGGGTTTCAGACTCTCTATCTCTCTTAGGTTTAGTTTTAAAATAAACAATTTACATTGAGATAAAAAATAGGTAAACTTCACCAAAATTATTCCTGTAGAAAGAAAAAAAAAAGAGATATTTAGAGTTTGAAATTTAAAATTTTCTCTGATAATTATTATCATATTTAATGAATAGATATGTAAAATAAGTTTGGTTTGACAATGAAGGGTTAGTATAGGTCAATAATTTTTCGGATATATTTAAAATTGTCATATCTGTATAAAATACAATAAGTTTTTCAAAGATGAAAAAGTTAAGCAATCGTAGCCAAGGAGTGCTCCATTGTTACTTTTGACAGAATGACGGCATTTGAGAGAAATACATTTTCATAGGCGTGTTTTTTTCTCGGCAAAATCTGGCTTACCTTGTGACTGTGACTTTTCATGCTGTATTTTGGTGATATATCGACTCTTATGTTTGTTTATAACTATTGGTAAGGTTCTCGTATTTGTGGTTCCTTTGGCTTGGCTTTGGGCCATTTTTTATTTTAGATTTTCTAACAACCTTTATTATGTTTGTTTTCTTTCTAAGGTTGTTTCATATTTTATTTTTAGGGATTCTTTTTTGTTGATTCACATTTTAGTTCTTTTTTTATTTATTACAACCTAAGATAAAAAAGTAACTAGGCTTTTTAAAAATCAAGAGTTGGCTAAACATAAAAAAAAAATATTTATTTTAAAAATAAATTCTTAACAACGAATAAGACTGGCAACACTGGTAATAGCGCATGCGTAAATTCCATTTTAGGAAGATTAAGGTTCTTTGTTTATAGCTCGCGTCAGATTTTGTAATGTCAGCTTTTGAACAAAGTGCTAACATGAGATTTTGTTTTGAATTTAGAAAATATTTTACTGAAACATTAATTTTTTGATGAAAGCCTATGTACCATGGTATATGAAACAATTTTAAAAACTCTGAAGTAAATCTCTCGTACAATATATTTAAAAATAACCGTTAGAGTATCAAAGATGATCCAAGGTTAGGGCGCCCCTCAACTTCGACGACGGGAGGTTCTTCATTTTTAGGGTTTTTTTTTTTTAATTCAGATTTCAGTTTTTTTTTTTATATTACAAGAAAAAAAACTTTTTAAAAAATAAAGAGTTAAAACCAAACATTGAATATTTTTATTTAAGAATAGATTCTGAACAATGAATAAGACTGGCAACACTGGTTATAGCGCATGCGTAAAACCCATTTTAGGAAGAAAAAGGTTCTTTGTTTATCGCTCGCGTCATCTTTTGAACAAAGTGCTAATATGAAATTGTATTTCAAATTTAGAAAATATTTCACTGAGACATTAAACTTTTAAAGGAAGCGTATGAAGATGAAACAATTTCAAAAACTCAAGTACATTTCTGGTACAATATATTTAAAGATAACCGCTAAGAGTATATCGAGTATTATCCAAGGTCAGGACACACCTAAACTTCAACGATGGCAGGTTCAAGCAGGTTATCGATTTAATTTTTGCTGATGGCAAAATGAATATTGAAACGATAGCAGAAATAGATAGAATTTTAATGGTAGCTGCCAAATATTTTTTCTTGAAAATAAACACGAAAAAACTTTGTGGTTACTTTGTTCCGCGACACTTGAGCGTACAACAAAAAGAGAACAAATTGAATATTTGTAGTGATTTATTTTAAAGTGCAAATAATAACCGAGATTTACGAAAACAACAATAACTGGAGATGGAACTTGGTGCTATCTCTATGATTTACAAACGAAGAAACAATCACTTGAAGGGCACACTCCGAGTTCTTCTCTAGCGAAAAAGGTTCGTCTTGTCCGATCAAAAGGAAAAGTTAGATTATTGTTTTTTTTTACTACCAAGAAGTTTTACATTATGAGTTTATTCCAGAAGGAACTTCTATCAATAAAAGCACATAAATAGAGAGAATTCTGTGTTTTTGAGATTCAAAACTTAGGAAATGAACCAGCTATATCACACAGTCACAACAATGGATGTTGTTTCATGACAACGCACCTGCCATAAAATCCACCTTGGTTATGGATTATTTAGCTAAGCACTCTGTGAATGTTTTACCAGATCGTCCTTATTTCCTAGACCTCGCCTCCTGTTATTTCTTTTATTTTCCTAAGATTAAACTTGCGTTAAAAGAAATACCTTTTCACCATCTAATGAGGTTATTGAAAATGCGACGGCTGAAATAAATAAGCTCAGGAAACTGGACTATCAAACCGCTTTTAAACAGCTCTTGGAACGCTAGAAAAAATGTGTAGACAATGAAGAGTCCTATTTTGAAATAGAAAAGTTAATCATTTAAACTTTATTTACTTTTTATTCTTTAAATTTCGGTTACTTTCTTCTCCTTCTTCTTCTTATTTTGTATTTAACCTTATATAACCTTATATTAATATTGAAATAAATTAGTTTGAATCTCTCTCTCTCTCTCTCTCTCTCTCTCTTAGATCGTACCTTGCTTCGTACGTCTGAGAATACAAAAAAAAAAAAAACACCACAATATTATAACTAAAATAAATTGAAAATTGAGAGTATCCTCATAGATAATCTAAAAATTGATGCAGCTTGAAACGCTCAATTCACAATAAAAAAAAAACATTATGATCATCACTTGGCCAGTGGACATCTTGAACCAACGCGCTAATTCTTACCAAAAAGCATCCCTTAATATCGAGAGAACCATGAACTCAATCTCTTGGTTCTCCGGCTGAAGTCTCCGCTCACCACAAACTTGCTGATGACTCACGAGACTCCACTGGGATTAAAGCTGGCTATCTGATTCAACCATCTGATCCTCAAATCCTGCGCACAATCGCCCTCATCTATCCATCTATCGTCATTAGGGAACACAGTCCTTTCTTCCATCTCTACAGGTGATTTCAATACCTGGCATCTCTCTCCTACGGATTTGCCTTAAAGGGACGAACCCGAGATAATGTAAATGTTCATTCTCCCTTCAATATCTTTCCTATCTCGACTGATCACACAAACCTTTTGAGCGGAGAAAGAATAAAATAATTTAATGGAATACGAGTTTTCTATAGAATTCCAGTATATCTCATTTACCCATATTTAGTTCAGAAGGGTTATTAAAATATCAATGATTATATATTCTTCCAGATGGAATGGACACACTCTTACTGAGTTGAAAGGATTAGGAAGAACATCCCACTTGTCTTTCGAAAAGAACGCAAAGAGCATTTATAATTGTAATTCGTACATAGTATATTACATTCTTTAGTATAAAATTTTATTCCCTAGTCATTGTACGGAGGGTATATTCGAATATTGTACAAAAATGGCACCTTTCCCATTAAATATGTATAATAACACACATAGTATTATGTTTATCACCCCTGTAGAAATTTTAAGGTGATAAAGAATGAAAAACACAATGAGTTTTGGCAATTCAGACAAGAGCCAACCTGTTTACTAGGTTGATAAATATATTGCATTGCTTTTTTGCATAATCACAATGGGAAATTTTGGTACCCTAACACCATCTTCCCGAAATTTCATATTATTGTTAAATGTTGAATGCCAAAGAGGATTTTAAGATGCCATTTAGGATTAGAGAACCACCTTAAATCGGCAGAAACCCGTTTAATCTGAAGTTAGGCTTATAGGGGGAGCTTTCTGGTACATTGAGGGCTGTATGGGGCGGTTTATAGCACAGATTCCATTCCTACCATATTTTCGCTCTGTCCTACCTTTTCTATTCCAAATCTTGCAATGAATTGTTATATCGAACGTCAATACTTATTTGATCATAATTTTTATTTCCATATTATTGTAATTATCCCCCAAAGAATTTTATTTTCACTCATATGAATCTAATTGTTTTAATAAATGTAATTGTATATATATTTCATTTTAGTGTATTTTAATAAAATCTTTTTAAAAATTATTTTTATTTAAAAATTATTCCTCTCTTTGATTATCAGCCATTAATTCTAAATGTAAAAATATATAATAGCCAAATTATATTTGTATTTGCAAAATATATTAAATAATAGCTAGTTATGTGACCGAGAATTTTTTATTTGAAATTTATTGGCGAAATTGCAAGAAGGTATGTAAATTAGTCCATTTCCGACCACATTTGTATGGAATGATAGCCGCACCTTACGCCGCAGAAACATTTTAATTATTTTCTTCGTGTTTGAAAGGAAATACACCTATCCCCCCGATTTACACGGTAGATACGTTCCTAAGAAAAACGTGTAAATCGAAAATTAAAATTTTTGAAAATTAGAAATACAGACACAGTGGGCGTGTGCAGCAAGTCAGCACATAAACTCGGAATTCCTCGTGAGATGTGTACACAGCGCATGTGTTCAATCACAGTAGCATTTAGTATAGTGCGATAAAAACAAAAAAAAATTATTTGGAAAACCGTGTAAAAGCGAAAACGTGTAAAACAAGTACCGTGTAAATCGGGGGATAGGTGTATACTAATTCTAGTCTTTTCCGGCCTCGGCCACTGTCTATTAACCACGGCTACCTTGAAGTATGAAATTTTATACACGTGCATTGCTATCAGCATTGAAACAGTCTATAAAATACCAAACTTCTACGTGGTCTAGAAGTATATTAGAAACTAGATGAATAATCGACAGCACTTCTAAGCCTTTTTAGATTTTTACCTATATACAGAGGGTGTTACATTTTTAAAAGAATGATTTCAGTGTTTTATTCAAAATAATTTACAAATATTTGTACAATTAATTGTTTCCTATATGTAAGTCTTGACGTTTACAGCCCTGCATCGATGTTTCCAGGAAATAAGATTCGTTTCAGAATATTTTGATCAAAATCATCCCAACAGTCCTTAACGACTTTCTATAGGCTTTTTAGCGTCCACCAGCATAGACCAGCACCTGGTATGAGGCCCATAGAAACAAATAGACCAGCACATGGAATGGAGCCCTCTAGAAACATATATGAGCATATACACAGTAATTATAATGAGGCCCTCAGGGACAAATCAACACCTTGAATGAAGCCCTATAAAACAAATAGACCATCACCTGGATTAAAGCCTTTTAAAAACATGCAGCGCTCGGACCTGAGATAAAGCCCATAGTAAAAGATAGACCCGAACTTGGAAGGAAGACTTATAGGAACAAAATGACCAGCAACTGGAATTGATCTCTACAGAAATAAAAACACCCGAACCTGGAATGAAGCCTTATAGAAACAAATGGAGCAGCACCTAGAATGAAGCTCTATTGAAACAAATGGACCAGAGCCTGGAATGAAGCCCTATAGAAACAAATAGACCAGAACCTAGAATGAAGCCCTATAGAAACAAATAGACCAGAACCTGGAATGAAGCCCTATAGAAACAAATGGACCAGAACCTGGAATGAAGCCCTATAGAAACAAATGGACTAGAACCTGGAATGAAGCCCTATAGAAACAAATAGACCAGAACCTGGAATGAAGCCCTATAGAAACAAATGGACCAGAACCTGGAATGAAGCCCTATAGAAACAAATACACCAGAACCTGGAATGAAGCCCTATAGAAACAAATAGACCAGAACCTGGAATGGAGCCCTATAGAAACAAATACACCTGCAACTGGCATGGAGCCCTATAAAAACAAATGCACCAAAATCCGGAATAAAGCCCTAGAGAAACAAATACACCAGCACCTGGAATGAAGCCCTATAGAAAAAAATAAAGCAGCACCTGTAATAAAGCCCTATAGAAGCCAATAGACCAGAACGTGGAATGAAGCTATATAGAAGCAAATAGATCAGAACCTGTAATAAAGCCCTATAGAAGCCAATAGACCAGAACGTGGAATGAAGCTATATAGAAGCAAATAGATCAGAACCTGTAATAAAGCCCTATAGAAGCCAATAGACCAGAACGTGGAATGAAGCTATATAGAAGCAAATAGATCAGAACCTGGAATGAAGCCCTATAAAAACAAATATAGCCCATTATAAGAAATATAATCTATTTTTCGCCAGTTTCTTCTACCACAGGGAGGGTTCACCACTGATGCGCCAGTCCCTCTCATCATTTTATCATTTCAGTAAGGGCAGTATAAAATGTTTTATTTAAACAAAAATCATACACGTTATAAATAGTTTCAATTTCTTATAACAGGTAGCGCGCAAATAGGCCATTGTTTTCAAATTAATGTGAACGCGTCATCTCTAAATTAATATATTAAAACTAATATCCGCAAATTATTTTTCAAATGAAAAAACAGCCTTATGTCATATTAGCCATAATATGATGTTGATTTCATTCATGGTCCCATTTAGAAGTATTTTCTTCATACATGGTATTATCTCAAGTCTATTTGCTCCTGCTGATAAATTGATTTACTAAAGTTTTGGGAGGGCTTGGTTCATCTGTTGTGGAAAAGTGGTAAACCGATTTTAAGGCTCTCCACTGATGCGTCACACACTCCCAATATATATTTTTTTTCGCCTTAAAGACAGTGCAAAAGTTTCTAATTCATAAAAAATAAAATATATCAGAAATTTTAATTGTAATAGAACATTATTTTAGTAAATAAATTTATCAGCAGGAGCAAATAGACTTGGGATAACACCATGTATGAAGTAAATACTTCTAAATGGGACCATTAGAGTTGTGAATAAAATCAACACCATATTATGGCTAATATGACATAATTATATTTATTTGATGTCACATAATATTTATTTATCGTATCTTCATGAAAACCCAAGCAAAAGAAAGAAAGATATTTATTTCCCTCGGTACACAAAATCCAATAAGGATACGCGATGTAATTATGGCGAGGTAATCAGTGGCCAATTAGAAAACAGAAACCAGTCTTCTGCCTCACTTCCTTTCTCCAATAAAATCTGTTCGCTTATTTATTACAGTATGGTATTTGAATTATTTGTTTAATAGCACATTCCTTTGGTAACAAAAAACAACACCTTAATGAACTCATTTAAGGTAGACCCACATTAAAACTACTTGGCAACCTACACAAGATTTGGCCCAGATTTTTTTCTAAATTACATCTCATAGCTGAGATACATTCTTTTAGGAAACACAACATTTATAAAATAGTTTTTCTACAAGACATTTAAATTTTATTTTTATAGACATTTTAATATATTTAGAGTCAAAATACGATCAATTGAATATATTTATTTAAAAAAAAGGACGTACCTGGATCTGTAAAATTAAAAAATATGTTTTCACAATATTTTGAGGGATTGCTTCTCCCTCTCTTTGTATCAATTTATTTCACAATAAACTAAGAGGCAATTTACAAATATTTGTAGATCACAACATGGAAACAACTTTGTCAGTGATAAAAAATTCCCTAACTCTATCTCACCCTTGTACATTTTATAACATATTGCATTACTATTTTTAACAATAGTCTTCAAATCCCTATCTATATTTGAATATTATTATTTTACCCTTTAATTTGATTTTTTATTCTTCTTATTATTGATTAATTTTGTACAATGAAAAAGTAGTTTCCAATAATTTATAAATTAAATATAAGTTCATTTTGCAAAATTGATAAAGAAGTATCATTAGCTTGAAATATTTTGAGGAAAATTTGATTTTTTAAAACTTCTTTACAGATCCTGGTACGCCCTTTTTTATATAAATTTTAATATATGATTAGAAAGATGAAAACTTTTTATCTTGCATATAAAGTTACCAATACGATCAGGATTATCAATACGAGAAGACTCTCTCAAGATCTGCTCTCTTCAAGGTTGAGGGAGTCTACAAAGATCTTATTTATGTAGAGATATTATGTAAATTCTTATATATTACATATATGATTTCAAATTTATTTATCACTTATCATCCGTTTTTAATCTCTATTAAAATTGTTCTATGTAAATAGAGATTTTTAAATTTCATTTCACATGTAATATATAGAATATGTAACCAATGTGTGTGATTATACTGTTTATTAAAGGTTAGATAGGATTCCTTCATCATTAATCACAGAAATTTAATATCTCGCAATAAATCAACGCTGATAAGAACTAGGAATATTATGATTTGACAAATGATGTCCATTTATTCTTCTCTCGGAGCATTGGTCGAGCTATTTAAGACGTCGTTTTTTTCGGTAAGCTAGACTAGAGTTCAAAACCCGCATTAAGGCAGTTTTTAAATATGATAAATCGTGCATATATACACATATTTGTATATACCCCGTGTTATTTTACATAAATACAATTTTCCAGAGAATGCAAGTTATCAAAATGGAACTGTGGTTCCTTGTGAGTGCGAACTGCTTCTAGCTGTATAGGTATGTGTGGCCCACTAATAAGATAGATAGATATAAACCCCTAATCACAAATATATCATGGCTTTAAATATGTCTTTTGAAGATTAAAAAATTCGTTATTAATTTTATTTTATATCAAAGAAGTTTGATATTTTAGGACTAGTATTCATTGCATCTATAAATCTAAATATAAATGAAAATTTGACATTTTCAGACAAGAGTTATTGATATGGATATTGTGGTTATTAAAAAAAGGTGGAATATTGGGTGCAGCACCTTTTCCCTTTAACACCAAATTATGAAATTTCGCGTTGCAAAATGCCTAAAACTGCATTCATTTTGTCCAAAAATTTTTTTTTTTTTCAATTTTTGCACCTTTTTTGAGACCATTCCCTTTGCTGAAACCTTTTTGAGCTATTTGCATTTTTTAACGCACATTCGTTAATTTCTTATTTTCTATTCAATTGTGACACCAAGATGGCTTCTGATTTAAGATTATATATATGAATAACATGAAATGATCTGCTTATAGACCAATTAATATATATTTTATTGTGAAAAGTGTTTAAATATTTATGAACCTAACTTCGATTGTCAATTCAAAGACATGGGTTTTGTTTGCGAACAACCAACTTGTGAGAATAGTGCATTATAAGGGCTTCACGTATAAGCAGTTAAGTGTTTCGCTTCTCGGACTTTTGGCATAGATCAAAACATTACAAGTAAGTGTTTAGTATAGTGAATTTTGTTATAATAAAAACATATTAACTGATATTTTTCAAAAATAAACAAAATCTAATTAATACTAAAGATAGAGGCTGCTTTTGGCCGGCATTCATATTTCTTTAAAAAATACACTTCAGCCAGTAAAGGTTTTTATTTTCACAACTTTTTAACAAATATCTTTTGTCTTCGTCAGGAGAAATGAATAAAAAATAAAGCATTTGGCAAGGCGTTAAATTTCTGTGTCTTAGATGTACTAAATTGAAAAAAAAATTATTGTTAGAATATTTTTAAATTTAGGATATAAAAGATCTAGATGTGCAAATAAAGAAAGAAGATTGCTGATCGTAAAGATAGAGGCTGCCTGGCCGATATTCATAATTCTTCAAATAAAAGACACTTCGGTCAGTAATTTTTTTCATTGTCGAAACGTTTCGACAATAAAAAAAAATACTGACCGAAGTGTCTTTTATTTGAAGAAAGATTGCTGATGTCAGAACGCCCTCTATCCGAATAAAAAAAGATTGACCATTAACCAGGTCTAGAGCACAGTCCAAAATGCTCACCCAGTTTGCTTTTGTCAAGTCAAGAAAAAGGTATTTGGCCAATTTTTAACGTTAAATTGTGGTGATCAATGAGTTTCTACCATCAGTACCTTCTAATTGCAAGATACGGAAAAGTTCTCAAGTTGTTATAGTGCGGCCATATCGGGAAATGTCGAAGATCTTAAAGGAACATTTCCTGTAAGTCAACGGCAGACAAGTGATAGTATGTGCCACCATTTTAATAGTTAATTTTCCATTACATTGAGAGCACCCATTCCTCTATATCGAATTGACCGATATGTATGTCTGATCAGATATGGATTTCTTACTTATCAAATCTTATAGTTTATTTTTAATAAAATATAAAGAGTTTTTCATAGAGTTGAATACACAATATTGTGACGTTTATCTTTAATGTTTTTGTAATAGACGTGCACTTGACGTGGGCAGTTAGTGATTGCAAAAAATCGTTCTATAATATTTGTATCTAAATTTTAAAGTGAAATTTTTATTTTATGTATGTGAATGTGTGTAAAAGATTATTGGCTTTGGGCGTCCAAGACATAATGAATATTTTTTATACATTTAATTTAATAATTTTGAATTCCTAAAAAAAGGAAGCGAGTTACTTAGTTTTTTCTCAATTTTTTTTTCTAATAATTTTCTCTTTAATAGAATCCTAATAATTTTTTTAAACATTGCTTATACTCAGCATACATTTTAAAAATACGTATAAATCGTATATATTTTTAAACTGTATAATAATGACACTTTTAGTATATATGTCACATATCTCCCAATTGGTTGGAGCCGATGCCTTCCTTATAAGATCCTACCCTTCTATTTGCCGTAGTGGGGGGGGCCCGAGTCCGACTTCCAAGTCGTTCCGCCAAGAGATCAACACCACAGAGGTCCGTACGTCTCTTGACCTCACGGACAATACAGCAGCTACAAATACGCTGCTGTATCACCTCATAAGCATAAATAAACCCTTCTATTAAAATATACACTGTTTCATTTGCTACCACCCTTATATTTTGTACATTTGCTATATCTTTATTAACATAACCTGTATACCCCTATTTGTATTTAAATTAAAAATGGTAACGTCAAAATAAAAAGTTAAAGAGTGGTCGGTTAGCTGGTGGCAGAGGAGGAAAATGCCAACGCCCAGATGAAGACCCCTCCAGGGCTTTTTATAAACGACCCCGGTAAACAGGACAAATTTTAGCAGGGAGTCAGTAGCAGATGTTCTAGAGTGTGTCCTATGGCAGACCGCTTCTATCTCTCTCGGTCTCTCTCTCCATGTCTCGGTTATAAGCATCCAAGTTTGCGTCATGGCCTCTACCTCTGTCCCGTTGGCTGTCCCCGATCACTCTCTGTGCTAAAATCTAGCCCCCTGCCTCTGCTTCTTGTTGTCCGCGTGTGGGAAAAACATCGACACTCGCCTCACATACACAACTGCCAGTTTATCCATACGTTATCCATACGTTTATCCATACGTTATCCATACGTTTATCCATACGTTATCCATACGTTTATCCATACGTCGACAGGATCATTTTCAATAATATTACATATATTACTATAAATATATTCGAGTACACAAATAATATATATAGTATATTTTAAACTTTATATAATAATGACACTCTTAGTATATGTCACATATATTCCAATTAGTTAAAGCCTATACCTTATGTTAAAAATAGATAATTTATAATTGTATGCTTTATAGATTTTCCCCTATTATTATTATGTATATATATTTTTATTTTATTTTTGTTGCCTCTTTCTCTTGATGGGTGGAAAGGAATAAAGAATGGAAGGAGCAAAATTTGTAAACAAACAAGACATCGCCCCCCCATCCCATGCGCGAGCACCTATGCGCGGTGACGGGGAGAAAAAAGAAGAAAGGACAAACGGCAGCACCGGGGAAATACGAGCTCGGGGAAATATGAGCTCCCTGCCTCAGAAGGAATGAGTAACCACGTGTGAATGAAACAAAGAAGAGAACGCGAAGAGCGTCGTTATAGAATTGCGCACCAATTAAGTGGGTTGCGATATAGTTTCCTGTTAAGGAACAGAAGAATTAATCTGGAAAATTATCTCAAGTGAAGAATTATTTCAAGTGAACTCTTGATCAAATTTATCGACAGAATTGAAAACAAGATTTGTTTTTTTATAAAACGGAAGCTTAGATAAGTATTTGCAAACTTTGTTTGAAAAAGATTTTGCCTTTCCACCCCTAGTTATTTTGCTCTCTACATTATTTGTTTGTATGTATATTTAACTTGTATCACTTGTTTTGTTTATTCTAATTTTAAATATATCTAACCCCTTTTGGCCAATTTGATTATCACCCTTTTTATCTGTTTATTTATTTTTATTGCCCATTCATTTTTGATAAGCAAAATAAAATATATATTTAGGCCATTTTTGTTAAATTGTATTTCTACAACTTGTGCAAACACAACTGGTGAATCTCTATTTTTCAATCTGGGTAAGATTGACCTTCCCCACATTTTTTTTTTTTTTTTAATTCAACATTTTTGGTGAGCCGGACGTGATTTCACCTTGTGGTGTTTATACAATTTGTGTAGATGGATAAGCTTAAAAGAGAAAGAACTCCCTTAAGGAATACTATAACTCGTACCACAAATGAAATAAAATCAGGTCTAAGTCTAAAGGAAGTGGATATAATTTTAATAAGGGCCAAATTTGAAAGTTTAACCATTCTTAATGATAGACTGATATTGATTGGTGATAAAATAAAAGAGATCTTATTGGATGATCTGAGGTCCACAGAAGCTCAAATCAATGATGAAATGGAACTATGTGAGACTTATAGCCTACAAGTAGGAATTGTCGCACAGAAGGTGAAAGAATATGAGTCTAAATTGGCAGCACCCTGTGATGATAAAATGTCACAATCTAGCACTTCAGATGTTAAAAGACAAATTAAACTTCCAAAATTTGAACTAAAAAAGTATACAGGTGAGCTAGAGGAATGGCTATCATGGTGGAGTCATTTTGAAAAAATACATTTAGATGAGTCACTGTCTGATGTTGATAAATTTGAATACTTAATACAATCCATGGTTGTTGGGTCAAAGGCCCACAGACTTGTGACTAGCTTCCCTCTTACCCAAAAGAATTACAACAAAGTCATTGAAGATTTGAAAGATCGGTTTGGAGACAGAGATATGCTGACTGAGTTGTATGTGCGCAAGCTTTTAAAGTTGGTCATTGCCAGTGCCAGGTCTGAAAAAAGAACCTTGGCTCAACTTTATGATGATTTGGTTGCACATCTCCATTCTTTGGGATCTCTGGGAGTGGATACTAAGTCTGGGGGTGGTGCTTTCTTGTACCCGCTGGTGGAGTCAAGTTTGCCACTTGAACTTATCAAAATATGGCAACGTTCCCGTACACCATTCAAAGAAAGAGATTACTCCGAGATTGAAGAGGGAATTGAACATAGTGGGGCTAGAGCTTTTGATAAATTAGAGGGTCTGATAGAATTTTTAAAGCAGGAAGTTAAAAATGCAGAACGCATTTCCTTTGTTGCTGAAGGATTTGAACCTTCCCTTCCTCTAAAACAGGGAAAGAGAGAAAATAACCCCCCTAAGATCCACACAGCGTCTGCATTATTTGTTGGAAAGACCAACTTACCGTGTTTATTTTGTGACAAAGATAACCATCTTAGCCAAAACTGTTTTAAGGCAGCCAAGATGTTGGAATCAGACAGATTAAAGAGGGTACAGGATGCGAAAGTTTGTTTTAGATGCTTGAGAAAGAATCATTTGAAGAAGGATTGTAGATCTTTTGTAAGATGCAAGCGTTGCCAAGGACCTCATTTGAGATAATGTGCAGAGGAACCTCACATAGTCAGGAAAATTTAAATTGGAGGTCAGATAACAGATCTCACAATAGTTTAGCAGAGCAGAATGAGGGGAACAGTGAGCCTGTAACAGCAATGGCGAATCAAGTATGCACAAATAATATCTCTTTAATGACTATAATTGTAAAATTTAAAGGGCCGAAACGTTCCAGAATGGTAAGAGTGCTTTTAGACTCTGGTAGTCAAAAATCTTACATCAGAAGGTCTCTAGCTAAGGAGTTAGACTTACCCAAGGTGGGAGAAGTCAAATTGAATAAATTTTTGTTTGGAAGGCAAACCACAGGAGAAAAGGCTCATTCAATATTTTATTTCCAGTTGGACAATGTTGATGAGGGAAAGGCTTTCAAAATGGAAGCGTTAGAGGAAACAATAATTTGTGGCAATATTTCACCCGTTGAAACAGGACCCAGGCAATGGGAATTGGATAAGAAAGAAATCACTTTGACCAAGGTAGACAATAATAAAACCGAAATAGACATCCTATTCGGTGGAGACTATTATGGGCAACTTCTCACAGGAAAAATTGAACAGCTGGCAGGAGGATTGACCGCAATTCAAACAGTTCTTGGTTGGACTTTAATAGGTAATACCTCATCAGAGAGACCAGAGACAAGTGCTCAAATGGTTATCACCTTACTTACAACCCAACAGAGAGTAGCGTCCTTATGGGAATTAGAAACAATAGGGATACGAGATCCTACAGAGGTCATCTCTGTGAAAGAGAAAAATGTTCTCATGCAAGAAAAGTTTCGTGAGAAAATCTGTCGAGGCCATGATGGACGTTATCTTGTATCTCTTCCATGGAAGGAAGGAATTGGGACGATACCTAATAACTTGGAAATAGCCAAAAGGCGCTTGAAGGCTATGACTCAAAAGTTGACGCAAAAGGGTCAGTTTGTTCCTTATGATGATGTCCTCCGATCCTGGTTCAGGGAAAACCTTATAGAAGAAGTTGACGGGGAAGACATCAAACCTATTGGACATTATCTACCACATCGCCCAATATATAAGGTTCAGAGTGAGACTACTCCTATTAGACCCGTTTACGATGCATCATGTAAAACAAGTAAGAGGAGTTTGTCTCTAAATGAATGTTTAGAGACTGAAACTAATCTGATTGAACTTTTACCTGAAATCCTGATAAGATTTAGGGAAAAGAAAATAGGAGCCATCGCTGACATCCGCAAAGCTTTTCAGACCGTAGGTATAGATGAGAAGGAAAGATTCCACAAGGAATACCTCGCCATGCTCGTACAAAAGGGGAATGAAACAGAGGGTAGAAGGTTTCTTCCAGGCGAAGTTGTGCTGATTGGTCGAGATGATCAAAAAGAATATTCTGGCCACTAGGCAGAATCTTGGAACTGTACCCCGGGAAGGATGGCAGAAAACGTGTAGCTAGAGTTAGGACTGCTACGGGTGAATTTGTAAGACCGTTAAAGAGACTTTTCTCTTTGGAACTTGGTTCTGATATTTCCAGGGAGGTGAGATTACCTAATACAGAAGGGATCAAAGCCCAGGAGATTCCAACAGATGGAGAACAGTCAATTTTTACTAGGTCTGGAAGAGAAGTGAAAAAACCTACGAGATTGGGGGTGTGCACCAATAATCTTTCCTAATTAAGATTTTTTTTTTTTTGTATTCCCATACAAAAAGGTGGGAGTATGTTAAAAATAGATAATTTATAATTGTATGCTTTATAGATTTTCCCCTATTATTATTATGTATATATATTTTTATTTTATTTTTGTTGCCTCTTTCTCTTGATGGGTGGAAAGGAATAAAGAATGGAAGGAGCAAAATTTGTAAACAAACCAGACATCGCCCCCCCATCCCATGCGCGAGCACCTATGCGCGGTGACGGGGAGAAAAAAGAAGATAGGACAAACGGCAGCACCGGGGAAATACGAGCTCGGGGAAATATGAGCTCCCTGCCTCAGAAGGAATGAGTAACCACGTGTGAATGAAACAAAGAAGAGAACGCGAAGAGCGTCGTTATACAAGGTGCGTTCATTAATTTCCAGGACTGCTCTGTATCTTTGAAAAATAAAACAAATAAAAAACTAATTCAATATTTTTCAAAATATGCCCCTCCTGCCTCAATACACCCGTTCCATCTTTTTTTCCAATTGTCGAAGCAGGAGATAAAATCACTTTTTGAGAGGTTCCTCAAGGTTGCCTTCGATTCAGCTTGTATCATATCAACGTTGTCAAATTTCCGTCCTTTCAAGTTAATTTTCAATTTAGGATAGAGGAAAAAGTCATTGGGGGCTAAGTCGGGGGAATAGGGTGGATGAGGGATCTGTATGGTTGAATGCTTGGCCAAGAACTGCAAAACAACATGGGCTGTGTGCGGCCGCGCATTATCGACGTGAAGTATCCAGTCATTGTTTTGCCATCTTTCAGGTCTTTTAAGGCGCACGGCCTCCCTTAAGCACCTCATTATCCCCAAATAAACAGATAGTCCAGTCACTGAAGATAATTCTTCTGTTAGATTTAATTAACTCCCTTATTTTGAGCTTGTTTTCCTCGCGACGAAATGATCTTGGACGCCCAGTATGCTGATCATCGTTTACCTTTTCCCGACCTTTTTGGAAGCGTGAAAATCATTCAAAAGTTCTTGAACGGGATAAAGCTGCATCGCCAAAAGCTTCTTTAATCAATTCATACGTCTCAGTATCACTTTTTTTTCAATTTAAAACAAAACTTAATGCAGATTCTCTGCTCTTCGAAAATGGCCATTTTAAAATTAGAAATGCGAACCTTACAAGGAAGTTGTTTTGTTCTATTTTTAGATCGGCGCGTGCGCCACGAGACTCGTGCTTTCAGTCAGGTGTGGTCGAATGTCCAATATTCAACTCTGTGAAAAATATTTTCTCTAGCTTTTTTATTTATTTTATTTTTTAACCAGTCCTGGAAATTAATGAACGCACCTTGTAGAATTGCGCACCAATTAAGTGGGTTGCGATATAGTTTCCTGTTAAGGAACAGAAGAATTAATCTGGAAAATTATCTCAAGTGAAGAATTATTTCAAGTGAACTCTTGATCAAATTTATCGACAGAATTGAAAACAAGATTTGTTTTTTTATAAAACGGAAGCTTAGATAAGTATTTGCAAACTTTGTTTGAAAAAGATTTTGCCTTTCCACCCCTAGTTATTTTGCTCTCTACATTATTTGTTTGTATGTATATTTAACTTGTATCACTTGTTTTGTTTATTCTAATTTTAAATATATCTAACCTTTTGGCCAATTTGATTATCACCCTTTTTATCTGTTTACTTATTTTTATTGCCCAGTCATTTTTGATAAGCAAAATAAAATATATATTTAGGCCATTTTTGTTGAATTGTATTTCTACAACTTGTGCAAACTCAACTGGTGAATCTCTATTTTTCAATCTGGGTAAGATTGACCTTCCCCACATTTATTTTTTTTTTTTAATTCAACACCTTAAAAGATCCTGCCCTTCTTTTGGAATGTACACCGTTTCTGTTTGCTGCCACCCCCATATTTTGTATATATGCTATATCTTTATTGATAATACCTGTAAACCCCTATTTGTATGTAACACTAAAAATGTTGACGTCAAAATAAAGATCCAAAGAGTGTTCAGTCAGCTGGTGGCAGGGACAGAGGGGAGGACAAAGGTAACGCCCAGCCCAAGTGGGGTCCCGAGGGACATTCTTATAGACAACCCCCCTGTAAACAGGACAGGTTTTGGCAGGGGGTCAGCAGCAGATGGTTCTAGAGTTTGTCTACCAACAAACACATTATTCATAACATATATTAAATCTATATATAATGTACAAAGGTGTGAGATATTCATTTTACAATTTAATTTACCTCATTTAAACAATGAGAGAGATATATACATTTCAAGACTTAAAATCGTTCCTAAATCTAACTTTCACAATTATATACATTTTTCTGAAATAGGTTATTTATATATACTTTTATTATATATAATATTATTTATTATGATAATATTGTAATGTAACTGGAAAATTAGGAAAGACAAACCTCAGAATAATGCAGCAATTTATTTAATGTAAAACCAAATTAAAACTATTAAAATAGCAGAGAGGCAATGAGAAAATTTTACAGTGTATCAAAGTAAAAATATCGAAATTTAAAATATTTTCATAGAATAATAAATATTCTGATAAAATATTTTATCATAATATAATTTTATAATATATAAATATTTTTTCAACATGAAATTATACCAACCTATTCATGAATACCCAGAACTTTATAAAAAATTATAGAAATACCTTATGTGATATTTATCAGTATAACACATTATGGGTTAAATTCATAGTGATTAGAAACTATTCAAATGATGTAAAATATTTTAAAACTAATTTAAAAGTAACTTTATTATATTTTTGATAAAATTTTACAAGAAACAGACGATTAATGGCTTAGGCCTTGTTACGCTCGGCTCATTAATTATTGAAGCAATAATAAAGAGGAAATTTACGTCAAACCCTTGGAGCTTTTACACCCTCTTTTATATTTTAAGTATACTTTAAAATTCATAAACTAGATTGTATTACTTGGCAGAGTTTTCCTAGCCCACAAGGTTTTTGTGTTAAAGTTTTCTGCTATAAAATATTTAACAATATTATCAAACATATAAATATTGTAAAGTTTATTTTATTAGTTGAAAGTTTGCAGAAATATTTATTGCAAATCTATTTCAAAACTTAAATTTTGAAATGTTGTATACATATATATTTTAGAAAAGTTGCTAAACTATAAATAAATTTCTAACAATAAAAAAGACTTGAATTTAATTTTAAATTGAGAAATGAAAAGAGAGTCAATATTTTTTTATTTAAGAATTAAATTACTAACATAGAAATTGCATTAGGTAACTCCAATTTTTATGTTCTTTGTTTCTAAAAAGATATTTTGCGAGTAACTTTTAAATGCAATATATCTATTAAGATATTATTTAAAATGTGCCTAGAATTGTATTTAAGTTATATTAAATGTGGCGAATATTTTATTTGCAATTTATATATATAGGTTTCAACTTTTAATTAGACATTTTTAAATTTATATTTAGGCATTTTAATTTAGACACATTTTCATTTTTTTAGACATTTTCAGTTTTAATTTAAACATTTTAAAATTCAATTAAGATATTTTTAATTTTAATTCAGAAATATTTTAGATGATTAAGAAAAGGTTTATTCTAATCGTTGAACTGAAACGCTTCTGAAAAGATTTAAAAGGTATTTTTATAGAATAATTTAAATTATATTTATATATTTTGCATGTCTAAATGCTGCCCAAGATTTAAATAAAATCAAGGTTTAATTGTATTTAAATTATATTGAGTTATTTATTAGTTCAAAAATTGAAAATGTCTGATTCAAATTCTTTTTTTATCCCAAACAATAATTGAACCATTAATAGGAACTAATTATCGAATTTAGGCGCAGTTCTGAGAGGGAGGAAATCGTTTAAATTTGTAATTTCCGATCTCCAGAACCTGATATAGAAGACAAAAGTTCTCTGGGAGATTTGACGTGAAAAAATGACGGAGCTTTTGGAATAATATTCACGACGTTAACAAATGAACACGCTGGAATTTTTATCGGAGAAACAAATGCGAAGAAAGTCTGGGACTCACTGAGAAAAACATACACAGGAAATTTGCAAGATGAATCATTGATATAGGCTTAGAGTTTAAGAGCATTAGAATGAAAGATAATGAAACTGTAGACGAATATATAACGAGGTCAAAAAATATTGCTGCGAGAGATTTGTCATTAAGGCATCAATTTCTCTCAAGAGAACTTTAGTTTAATATTGTCAGAGGCAATGCGTCCAAAGTATGAAAATATTGCTATTGTATTACGATCTAAGAGAGAGGCAACAATTGAAGAGATTCAACGAACGGCAAGAGTAGAGGAGTCAAGAAAAGAAATATGAGCTTAAATCATTCGGTTGAGAACGGACATGAACATGAATACGGAATTAAAGATAGAAATGTTAAACAATTTCAGCTAAAAAAGCAATTTTATTTGTAATAAAAAGGACATCTAGTTTTGGATTACTGGTTCCGATATAAGAATAAACAATGATATCAAAAGAAATAGACTTCTGGTTTTAGAAATCATAAATACAGAAGATAACACACCGAGAAAACTACAATTTCGTCTAGAAATTCCCTTAGGTTTTGTCCATCAAATCCTCAAACGTCACTGGGGCTTTGCGCAAGCCGAAGGGCATCACAAGAAATTCTTATAGACCTTCTTGGGTTATGAAGGCGGTTTTATCTTTCTGCCTCGTCTACCTTTATCTGCCAATATCCAGAGCGTAGGCCCATCGACTAGTAAAACTGGGTGCCTTTTAAATAATCAAGAGTATCGTTAATTCGCGAGGGAATGGATAAACGTCCTTTTTAGTGATCTTGTTCAAAAGCCTGTAATATACACGTCATATAAGCGGAACATAAAAAGGGTATGAATTGAAGATATTAAGATGAGAAATTGAAAAAGGCAGAACCATGTTAACCTTTTATCAAACTAATAGTAGTTAAAAGGATACAAATCAATTTTTTTAAAATAAATTTTTGATAATTTTAAAATTAAAATATATATATATATATTTTTATATAACTAATGTGGAAATTGCTAGTGCAAATTTGGTACAAATTCTGTTCTTTTTAATTAGCGGAAACCCTAAAGGTTAAACCGGAATGGAAAGAGATTGGTACCAGGCCGTATTTTATTAAAAATAAGCCTGGCGGTGGTTTCGATCCTACTCTTTTACCACACTACCAATCGCTTCAACCTTGGGGTGGATAAATGAAAAAATAAGAAGACAGAGGGAGGAAAAAACTTTTTTGTTGTTGTGGGTGGGGGGGGGGATTCATGACTCAGTGTGTGTATATGTATGTGTGTTTGCGTGTGTGACTATGTGTGTGTGTATGTGATTTATTTGATATAGTGATTTATTTAATTTATGATTTAGAGCACAATAATCATGATTAGATTTTTATAATAAATAAAGTGTGTGTGTGTATGTGGTTTTGTGTATATGTGTGACAATTTTTTTTTTTTTTTGACAATTAAATAATTTTTATTGACCGCTGGTCAACAATTACTCACGAGGAGTCAAAAGGGCAAACTATGTACATTGATCAGGAGGGCAAGGCTACCCTTAGCTTGTGAATACCCCTGCGAATGGTGGGATGGCTGTTCCGAGTTCGCTCGAGAGCAGCGTCAAGGAAGCCCGCGAGGTTACTCCCCTGCTCAGGTGAGAGATCCCCGAGTAGATCCAGTCTATCTTCGCGGTATTAAGACCGCAAACATGACGGCATCCAGGGAAATCCCTGGCTCCAACAGGGGCCCAAAGCCGGGTTCAGCGATCATTTTATTGAAGATTGTATCTAACTCCGGCATCAGGTCGTCGTCGTCCTCCATCGGGTCAGGCGGTGGAAGCGGAGGTGTAGTCGTGGCCGGTGTCGTCTTTTGCCCCTGGGGAGTGGGCGGTGTTGGCTCAGCGAGCCGAGGCGCAGGCAGTGGGGGTACACAGCGCTCTTCTTCTGTCATCGGAACGTCCTCCTCCATCTCCGTCGGGGCGGGCGGCGGGGGTGTAATCAAAGCAGGTGTCGGCTTGTTGGAAGTGAGCGGCGTTGGATGAGATGGTCGAGGCGCAGGCAGTGTGGATGTAGGGGGCACTGCGGCTGGACCGGTCCTCAGCTCTGACATGACCTGTCGCAAGACCTTATAAATGTTGCTATTTACTCCGGGCCTTAGGTCGAGGATTTGGTTTATTAGGCCGGCAAGAGCATTGCTCTGCGGAGGGGTTAGATGCTGACCGCGCTTTCGCGCCTTGGTCTTCGAGGAGAGGAGGTCCAGGACCTCCTCCCGCCCAAGACCAAGGGCGCCCGTTCCAGCAAACGAAACCCCGGGGTTTATGTGTGTATATGTGTGTTCGTGTGTGTGTATGCGATTTTAATTGTATCAATACAAAATCATGATTTTGTTACGTCAATAGTGTATATACTCTATGATCATATTTAAAGTTTAGTCCTATTGGAAATAAGTGTATAATTAATAATAAAAGGTAAAATAGGACCAAATCTTTCTGAAGAATTTTAAAGTGTGTGATGTTTCCTAAACAAAGTCACTAGCGAAACGGTACACATAATTCCTTCATATGAACTCGGACTTACTATCATTATGTACACTAAGTACATAAGGAATATAATATTTTGTTTAATGATTGTGTGCGCTCTCTAATAATGTATTATTACTTACTATATGCGTCCAATATATACATTTGCTCATCTGCGTACACATGAAGACTTTCGTGATATATTAAATGATCATGTGTCTCAGCAAATAAAAGAGAAATACAAAAGGGTTTATCAAAAATAATAATAAATAAATCTCTAACTTTCAACATTGAGCCATATGATGAATGAAGGCATTTAAATTAATTTGATTATTCAGAATTTTTTTGGGTGATATCATTAATCAAGTGTCAATATGATAAGAAGGCCAATTGAAAATAAAATAAAGCTGTCTTTGACACTAGACTAAGAAAAGGTTGAAACAGAGTTCAAAAAGATTGATATCAATGAAGAAATAAATCATTTTCTGCGTGTTTTGTATACCATCTCAATAGGATATTATAATTTAGTTAAAATAATGCTGTAAAGTGCACTTTAAAACTTTTATCATTAGGAACATTTTTATTTTACTTGTTCATTTTAGTTTTAATGTTGATATTTGCTGGGTTTCATATTCTAATATTTTATTCATATGGTCTGTATCATTTACTGATTAATAAGAATCTGGGTTAAACTCAAACTTGAGAAGGAATCAATAGTTTAAGAAAAGAAATCGGTCAAATGTGAATCAATCTTCAAAGTGGTGCTTGAAAGGCAATAGTCAAGAGCCAATCGATATTTCAAGCACCATCTTCAAATTTTTCTTCCTTTTTGCAAACACCTAGTTTGAGCAATCGGTGCCGGGAAAGTTCTGGAAAACAACTCCATTTATTCCAATCTATTGACTCGTTAATCTCCATTTTCTAATTGATTTTGTAAATTTGCTTTTTGTTTCGCCTTCCTTATTAAATTGATTACACCGGGAAGTGTGTGTTCTAATTACACATCGTACGTAATTAATATGTTGTCAGCCAATTAGAGGATCATTAACCTAATTAACTTTTATTCACTAACTATATATATGATCACCATATACTAACAGAGGGTCATAAGTAATATGATGCCCCTGTCATTATAATGTTCTCGGCTTGTCTCTTTTATCGTTTGTAATTCTATTGATCCCATTTGAACTTTGTTATTAGCTGCCACAGCTTCTATTATTAATATCTATTTATTTTAATATTTCGCTCGAGGCTTCGAAAAAAAAAAAAAAAAAAAAAAACTAGTTCTTTCTTTAGGGTTATAAATGCTTCAATTTCGCTATGCTATTGTCAAATGAGATTTTTGATACCCCAATGTGCCTGGAATGGAGTTCAGGATACCATTCGGAGAATCACCAGAAACCCAAGTTTCTAGTATGTTCTATAGTGATCAAGTTAAACTCTCAAGCCAAACAACACGTGTAGTGCCTACATTCATTTCAATGATAGTTTCTTCCCCATATCTTAAGATATTTATACTAGTTCGGGAAACATATGGGAATATCTAAGGTATTTGTCTCGTCGCCTTCATTATCTTTTCTAATCATATTGCCACGTGGAAAATTAGGGAAGATAAACTTCAGGATGAGACAGCAATTTATTTAAGGCAAGAACAAACTATGAAGGATGGATAAACAAAAGATAAGGAATGAGGTAAGTTTACAGAGTAGCAAAATATAAACATAAAAATTGATACTCTGTTAATACTAGTGTAAAATAAATGCTTGTAAAGTAATAAATACTTCGCTACAATATGATATGCATATGTGCATTAGCGCTCCATATGTTATAAGAATTTAAACTATTTTTGACCCCTATGATTCTATTTGAAATAAAACAATTTTCTACTACCCTTACTGCAAGGATATATATATATGTAATATTGTTGCAATGTGCCGACGTATGGATAAACTGGCAGTCGTGTAGGTGAGGCTAGTGTTGATATTCTTCCCACACGCGGACAACAAGAAGCAGAGGCAGGGCTGGATGTTAGCACCGAGAGTGATCGGGGACAGCCCACGGGACAGAGGTAGAGGCCATGACACAAACTTGGATGCTTATCCCCGAGACATGGGGGGGAGACTGTGTGAGACAGAAGCCGTATGTCGATGGCCACACCCTAGAACCATCTGCTGCTGACCCCCTGCCAAAATCTGTCCTGTGTTAAGGGGTCGTCTATAATGAGTCCCTGGGGGCCCCACATGGGCTTTGGCATTTTCCTCCTCTCTCCCCGGCTGTCCCCAGCTGACCGCTCTTTGGATTTTTATTTTGACGTCCCCAATTTTAGTTTAAATACAAATAAGGGTTTACAGGTATTATTAATAAGGATATAGCATATATACAAAATATGGGGGTGGTAGCAAATAGAAACGGTGTACATTTTAAAAGAAGAGTAGAATCTTTTAAGGTATCGGCTCTAATTGGAAGATATTTTAAATATACTAAAAGTGTCATTATTATACAGTTTTAAAATATACGATATATATATCAGTTATTTGGGAAAGGGTTATATAAAATATAATAAATTATTATTCACAGATTTTGAATAGTTTTGATATAGTTTAAACATTGAGTCAGAACAGCAAGCTTTTCTTTCTTTAATTAATTAAAATTATTTTCAAGGTTCTTTCTTTACTCTTTTTTACAAACCTATCTCTTCGCTTATTCCTTTCTACAAGCCTATGACGCGTAACACCCGAAGCTATACTGGGGTTTTTTCCCCACATATATTCTATCTATTTATTTAATATATATAAAACAAACACACCTCTAATGCTTAAATTAACTAACAAATATATAAATTTTATATTTTCATAAAGGTATTATATATATATCATAAAAGCACGTGCACACACATGATGTACAATATATAATATATATATGTGGTGAGGTCCTGTTGATTATTGTAGAATCTTGTCGACTAAAAATGTGATGAGGTATCCATGTCGACTTAATCTATGGTGTGAGTCCCTGTCGACTCTCGCTATACTGTGTTGACCGAGAGGAACAGTCAGGATGGGGAGTTTTCCAGTACCTCTCTGCACCTTGTAAGACCTTTAACAGTTCTCACAGAGTACAGGTAGTCGTGGTCGAGGCAGAGTGGAAAGCTTGGGAATGTCCACACAAAAAACGAAGACACAGTTGCACTAAGAAAGTTCCGTGAACAGATAAAAGTTGAGCTAGGAGCGAAAGATGGAGATAGAAGAGTTCTTACTGACTACATGGTGGATGAGAAGGACCTTGGTGACAACCGACGAGGGCTTGCGGTGATGGTGAAGTGACTATATATTTGGCTAGGACGGAGGCCTTTTATATCTTTTCCGAGAAAGGGAGTATTGCATTTCAGCAGATGCGAAGAGCGTGAATCGTCTGGCGAAATTCTACACTGGCGCCGTCCTGACAGTTACCTATCTATCTTTAGATGTTGTTGAACCTCCATCTCTTGCTTTAGCTCAACTTTTAATCTATTACAGAGTTTTATTTATTTATCCTCAGTTTGTACAAAGTACATTACATATGATGATGTAATGACACATGTCAATAATGCGTATAATCATTTACAGAAGTGTTTCTATTATACAACATGAAAATCTTGTTATATAAGTTATATACAATATGGGGTTGTTGGTTTAAATTACCATATATATGAATGTACACTCATGGACAAAACATAAGGAAGTTGTACCTTTTATTATGTATATCGGGAATCCGATATCAGAATATAAACGTTTATGGAGATAAGAATCTTTATTTTGATCATCTCAAACTTTCGGGCTTGTCTGCCCTTCCACAGGAGAACAATACGTTAAGAATATAACGCCGCATGATGCTAAAACTATTATGAATCTATATACATCTATTATATACATTTTAACTAGGATATTTTTGCATATTATTTTGCTTAAGATATGTTTTTATTTGCTTAAGGTATTTACATATTTTACTATTGTTTGTTTTATTCTATGAGTTATCATATGGGTTGGGAATTCTACTATTTTATGTTAGTTTTATAATGGCTATTGGCTATTACGTATAAGTTACAACATATTATTGTTGATATTATTAGCTGTCACTAGGATATATCGTGTTATATATTTCGGGCAAGTCTAATTTTCTATTGATGCTGTTGTGTTTTCTGGATAATAAAGATTCAATGATTAGTCTTTGATATTTGCTATTATAAAACTAACATAAAATAGTAGAATTCCCAACCCATATGATAACTCATAGAATAAAACAAACAATAGTAAAATATGTAAATACCTTAATCAAATAAAAACATATCGTAAGTAAAATAATATGCAAAAATATCCTAGTGAGAATGTATATAATCTATATATATATATATAATTGAATGTCTGTCTGTCTGTACTTTATAGATTCAAAAACCATACATCCAATCGCCGTGAAATTTTGGGATATTATTAGGTATATCACCGGGAAGGTTTTTGAGAAATATTTTCATGAATATCTTGAATATCCTTAGAGTTATTTGCAGATTTGTAGATTTAACTCGCAAGCAGCGCCCCCAGTGTGACGATGATAACAAGTTTTCTTATCACTAAGTTTGTTATCTTAAATATTATTTATCAAAAGTAAGATTATCTCAGGATGACACGGCAATTTATTTGAGACAAGAATAATGATACAATTCCAAGGCGAAGATACTATTCCTTTAACTTACAATTACCGAGGGAACCGATTAATATTGATTTTATTCAACTTATCGAGTATTTTTCAAGGGACCGGGAAAAAATGTTCACTAGATAAAACTATGATTTTCTAATGTATAAAATTAGGAAAGACAAAATTCAGGATGACACGGCACACAGGGACCGGGAAAAAATGTTCACTTTATCTAGAGATTCAAATTTACGAGTTTCAAATTATCAAAATATATCTTTTTTTTATAAGTTTATAGAGAATCGTTTTAACAAATGTTCGTTAGACAAACCTTTACTCGGGTAAAACCTCGGGCGAAGCCGGGTACATCCGCTAGTAGATGTATATAGATTCATAATAGTTTTAGCATCAGGCGGCGTTATATTCTTAATGTATTGTTTCTCCTGTGGAAGGGCAGACAAGCTTGAGATGATCAAAAATAAAGATACTTATCTCCATAAACGTTTATATTCTGATATCGGATATCCAAAGGAGATTTAAATTGTTTCATATCGGGAATCCGTCAATAACTCTTAAAGATATTTTATAAACAGTGACCTTTATTGAAGACAAACGAGATAACCAGATGTTAATAAAATCGACTCTGTCTAAAAAAAAAAACGCCGGCGACATCAAAGACATTTCACTTCCTTAAGTGAAGGAAGTGTATATATATACAAAAATAAATTTGAATCCTAAGTACATTTTAATAAATTATATTAATATAAATTTTATCCCAAAAATGTATTTATGTTATATTTAAGACCAACAATATGTGCAACATATAATAACCTATTTATTAAGAAATAGTAAATTAAATATTTCGTTAAAGTATTCACTCGTGTATCTATGAAAATAAATCCTATTTATCATTTTATATTGGACTTTTAATATTCAAAAATCTCACGTAATATTTATTTATTTACTAGCCGAAGTAGCCGGTTTTACCCGGTTAAATGCTTTCATTCATTTACTATTCGTTACAATTATAAATTGGCGCCGTGGATGTCATTCTTGTATAATATATAAATGAGTTTTAAAAATTGTAAAAAAAAAAAATGCATCGGCCGGGAATCGAACCCGGGCCGCCCGCGTGGCAGGCGAGCATTCTACCACTGAACCACCGATGGTTATGAGAAATGGCCATATTTGGGTATTTATTCCATTCACAAAGCAAACGGTTACAGAATTGATTAAGAATTGTTGCTTGATTATGACGCTGATAAATGTATATATAGTAATAAATAATTTTTAAAAATATTTTTAAAAAATGCAACGGCCGGGAATCGAACCCGGGCCGCCCGCGTGGCAGGCGAGCATTCTACCACTGAACCATCGATGGTTATGAGAAATGGCCATATTTGGGTATTTATTCCATTCACAAAAGCAAACGGTGACAGAATTGATTTTTAAAAAATGATTATGACGCTGATAACTGTATATAGAATTAAATACGTATATCATATGTAGATATTTGCGTATGAATACTATCAAACTGTTTTTTATACTATTATATTCTATCCTTCGAGACGCGAAAATCGTTATACAGCCAAAAACGAGTTCAAGGTGGTGAAGTTCTTAGACCACTCTTAGGCCCGAAACATTACAAAATCCGGGCGGATGGAATTCATGTGCAGAAAAGACATTTCTCTATTTTAATGAACGTTTAAAAAAAAACATTTTCATTTTATTCGATGAATATAATTTTTTAAAAATATTTTTATAAATATATTAAAATGACATTGAAAATGGAACACCAAGAAAGAGGGTCCAGAAAATTATGCAAATTTCAGTGTAGACGCGCCTCACCGAGTTATGCAAATAATGTGAAATGCACATATATCATGCGCACGTAGAATAAGATATAAGGGAAGAAACATACAGAAGGACAGTATTCGTGCCGTTATTTCTTCAAGGAATATCATCTTATAAATTTTTTTTCTGTTAAAAGACACGTGTAATAGCAGATAATCAGAATCAGCAAAAAGTCTCCAAGGACACTTATCCTTGGAGACTTGTTGTTGATTCTGATCAAAGGATTCTAACCACTTAATAGCAGATAATACCATCGTCAACGAGGCAGTTTCAACAGACAGATGCTTTTATAAGGATCATTGTAAACGGTCTAAAAAGGGCAGTTTGGTCCATACGTCAAATCGCAGCTGACATACACCTTGGTGCGTCGACGGTGCACCAACTGTGGAGAAGATGGTTGGAAAAAGTAAAATGAGGCAATTTTAGGAATGTCGATGCATCCAGTGACGTCATCACGCGTGGATCAGCGTATCGTTCGACAAGCATTGGTAGACCAAAACTACCACTTGTACCTTCATTCTGAAAATTATACAAGATACCCTAGATCATTCCATCTCGAACAGAATCATTTCCCCACGATTGGTTGTCAATAGCTTGCATTCATGTCGTCTGTTGAAAAGACTGCCATTGACCCCACTGAATAGACGCCAACGTTTGGAATGGTGCCGGGCTAGATCGACGTGGATCACGGAATAACATAGGGTCGTGTTTTCAATGGAGTCACGCTTCTGTTTTTCCAGTGATAGTCGCCGTGTACGCGTGTGGTGTCGACGTGGAGAAAGGTCCAATTCGGCAGAATTTTATGGAACGCCCCACCGCGCGACAATGCGAAATCATGGTTTAGGGTGCAATCGCGTATGATACCAGGTCACTTTAATTCTAATTCAGGGCAATATGACCGCCCAACTATACGTTGATGATGTGCTGCGACCGGTGATACTCCCCTACCATCAGGGGGTACCCAATGCCCTCTATCAGCAGAATAACGCCCGACCGCACATTGCTCGCATTAGCCAACAAGCTCTGCAAGATGTACATATGCTTCCCAGGCCACCGTACTCTGAAAACCTCTGACCAATCGAGCACGTCTGTGATATTATTGGACGCCGTTTGCATGCCTTGCCTCAGCTGCATTCAAGAGACGAGCTATAACAAAGGGTTGGAAGGGAATGGAGAGTCATCCCTCAAGACGCCATCCGTAGTCTGATTGACTAGCTATTTAAACGTCTTGCTGTGGGCATCGCTATCCGCGGTGGTCCTACCTGCTACTGAGCCGTGGCCGTTCTCGCTCTGTATAATGCCTATCATTTTCTATATACAGTTACGAGCGTCATTCTTCATCTCCTAATAATCAGTTTTCATCTCTGTCACCGTTTGCTTTTTTTTTTTTTTTGGAATGGCGCCCTCCTATTGGTTGGCTACGGTCACGCCACCTTTGTCCCCCCCCCCCCCAATCATGCCCCCCCACTTGCTATTTCATCTTTGTAACTATTGTGTTGGAGCGGGTCGCTCCCTAAATAAATGCATATATTAGATAATAACTAAATGGAATCCTCTCTTTCTTTTTCCCATTAAGAGACGCCTACGGAAGCCAACAGTACATAGACAGATAAAGCACATAGACTATAGTTATTAACTAACATATGCAATTATTTAAGGCGCCAATTTATAATTGAAACAAATAGTATTTGAATCAAAACATTCAATCGGGTAAAACACGGGCGTTGCCCAGGTCATTCGGCTAGTTTTGAAATAAGGCTTACTTATTGTTCGTTCTTGCCTCTCTCTGTTTGGAAAGTTTCATCACTTTCTGGTCCATTTTCTTGATGTTTCCTTTATAATTTCACACAGTTTATAAAAATATACATTTTTTATTCTGTTGAATTGATGTAATTATGAGTATTTGGACTAGCAGAGCGTCAATCTTCAGCTAATCCAAACATCGATGAATACAACCGTTTATTAAACCAATATATAACATTTATTATAGATATATTATATTATGAAGTGATTTTTATGTGAAAAAAATGCACATTAATATAATCACTCAATAACTAATATTTACATTATCGATATTTTGAAAATAAAAATATTATTCGACAAAACGTTCAACTATTCCATCAATTCTTCGAATATCGGAGTTTGAAAATAACCTTCGTTCATCTTTCTCACGTCTAGATATTTCCTTCACTCTCAAACAAAATAAAATACCAAAACGGCCAAATATTTGTTCTTTATTCCTTCTACAATTTATTCAAATATTTGTAATATTTGATTTATACTCTATTCTGATTATTTAAATTTTTAAAAATTATTTGTATGTTTCATATTATATATATAAGAGAGACAATTGATATAAAAATGAAATATTAAATTTCATGAATATATATATTTTATTTTGAACCACTATATATTGCCGAATATAATGGTTATTGAAAAATAATATATACACGGTATAATAAAAAACTTCCCGAACTTTTAAAAAATAAAATATAAAACAACTTTTGAAAAATGTAAATTCAATTTTACTGTAAATAACAAAGCCTTAATTATAACGCAAGTAATTGTGCATGCGTAGTTTTCATTTTAGGCATATTTCTGTTGTAAGTATTTAGCTCGCGTCGTTTCTGCAGTGTCATCATTTGAGAAAAGGGCAAGTAATAATTTTGTATAAAATTAAAAAGACTTTCACAAAGACATTAGGATTAATGAATTAGGCTTATGAAAACGAAAAATTGTCACGAACGCAAGTTTATTTCTGGTATAAACGTTTTAAAGATGGCCGTAAGAGCATCGCAGATGATTTAAGGTCAGATCGGCCATTGACGTCAACAACGGATCGCAATATTGCACAGGTACGTGATTTAATTGTTGCTGATAGAAAAATTACTATTGATAATATAGCAGAAATACTTGTAATTTCGTATGGTAGTTGCTAAAAAATTATTGATGAACATTTGAATATGAAAAAACTTTGTGGTTATTTTGTCCCACGAAATTTAACAGATCAACAAAGAGAAACCAGATTATCAATTTACAAATATTTAATTGAAACTTCAAATAATCATTCTGATTTTTTAAAAACAATAATAACTGGTGATGAAACATGGTGCTTTCTTTTTGATCCACAAACCAAAAACAATCACTCGAATGGCACACACCAAGTTCTCCTAGGAAGAAGAAAGTTCGTCTTGACAAGTCCAAAGGAAAGGTAATGCTTGTAGTGTTTTTTGATTATCAAGGACTTGTATTTTATGAATTTACTAGCGGACCCGGCCACGCCCTGCTGTGGCTAAATTGTAATATGTTAAATTAACATTATACTAAACTATTCAGTACAGTAAAGTCAATATTCACTTATAAAGATAAAAATGTTTTAGCAGATCTAAAGCCCTACGGGATTGAGAATGGAACGTTACGCTAAAATTTGAAAGTGAATTTTATATATAGAGATAATATAGCCCTTCATTATAATCATTGATTATAATCACTGCATTAATAAATGTCAGTGAACTCGTTTATATGTATTGTTTTTTGTTTTCGAGATATTCTAATAGAACGTTCTCACATTTTCTGTAAAATATCTATATATGCACAAACACAGAATATAATCACTACGTCTTAAATTCGCTATATTTATTGCTATAAATATTATTCTAAAATAATTCGCCAGAAATCGTCCTGATAGTATACTACACAGCGAACCCGGCCACGCGTTGCAGTGGCTAAATTGTAATATGTTGAATTAACATTATACTAAACTATTCAGTACAGTAAAGTTAATATTCACTAATAAAGATAAAAATGTTTTAGCCGATCTAAAGCCCAACGGGATTGAGAATGGAACGTTACGTTAAAATTTGAAGGTGATTTTTATATATATAGACAATATAGCCCTTCATTGTAAGCATTGATTATAATCACTGCATTAATAAATGTCAGTCTTCCCAGTATTCTTTTACCTATGTATGGAAATTTTGGTTTGAATTAGTGAACTACTGCGAATTTGTAGACGAATGACCCGGGCAACGCCCGGGTTTACACGATTAAATGTATATTACATATGGAAGATGGACGTAGTTCCCGGAGGGCACCCGCGAGATCACTCTGTCCCCGCGCAACTGTCCAACCGGGAGCGCCCCGCGCCGTCAAAATCGTCACGCGTTCTAGAGGGCGCTGCTCGGCCGTCAGCCGGGAGATCTCATTTACTCGGTGGGGGGGGGGGGGGGGCGGGGGGGGGGGGGGGGGGGGGGCAGGGAGGTCACGTGCTGCGCCGGCAGCCAATCGTCGCGCGCCGCCATCCCCCGTCTGCCGCGAGAGGGGCGCAGATTGCGAGTGAATTTACGTTTTATTGTAAATAGAAATGCAACGAAAGGTTATTTCTAAAGAGTAATTAGCCATAAACCATCCCTGTAGTATACTAAACATCTTCCCAAAGTTTCATCACGATTGGTTGAGCGATGTAGAAGATTATCACTCACGGACGGACTCACGGACGGACCAACGGACCAACCAACAAACATCCATTTTTATATATATAGATTAAAGAGGAGTTTACTATTAATAAACAGACCTACAAAGAAATACTTGTGCGCCTTCGTGATACGATAAGAAGAAAAAGAAACCAACTCTTTAAATCAAAACGGTGGAAATTGCTACATGATAATACCCCCTACTCATAGAGCCATTATTGTTCAAGACTATTTAGCCAAACACTCTGTATCTGTCTTGCCGCATCCTCCTTATTCTCCTGATATAGCCCCATGTGATTTCTTCTTCTTTTCAAAACGTAGAAAAATTGACTTTGAACAAACATTTCAACAGCTTTTTTCTCGCTGCAAAAAAATAAAATGTGTAGATAACCGAAGCTTCTATTTTGAAAGTTTGATGTTTAAATTACTATACTATGAATAAATAATTAATTTTAAAAAAAAGTTCGGGAAATTTTTTATCTTACCTTGTATATCGGGGCTTCATTATAGCAGCCATTCTCTAACGCGAATAAAATACCATACCGTTTTCATTAGTGAACTTGTCCACTGAAAATAAACCGTCTAAGGACCATTGGCTCCCTGTTGACCATTGACCCTAGGCTCCATGTTGACCATCTAAGCCAAGTCTTCCTGTTGAACCTGTTCCCCCTGGGGACCATTGAACTTGCCATACACCCCCCCTCCTTTTTCCCCGTGAACTCTTGAACCTGGACCCTCCCTGTGGATCTTTGAATTTTGACCTAAATTTACCATTTGGTGAGCATTAGTATTACCTCCAAATCCATCATTAGGTTCGATATTAAGTTGGAAAAAAATGTTAGGCCTTTATAGTAGATTAAATGGCCCTAATGGTCTTATAGGAATCGATATTTTCAGGTATTATATGCTTCAAACCTTTGTTAAGGATATCTATTTGGACTGGAGGGAAAATTTTTCCAGTAAGGTTAACGAAATAGATTTCAAATTTATCAAAAGGGAAAGCATATTTCTTCGACCAATGAAGAAACCTTTCTTCATGATTATTCGTGCATATTCTTTGGTTATTTAAATTTACGGCTGTATTTGCGGAAATTCTTGAGAGCAATCCCGTAAGTTCTTTTTCTGGTAAATATTTTAGAGTGATAGGGTTTCTAAGGTACCTACTCATGAAATCACAACCTTCGGTGCGTGCTCTGAGAATATTTCAATGGAGTTAATCGATATTTTTCTCAGGAAAAACGTTCCTGAATGTATATTTGATTCTTAGCATATTTTGGTAAATTGTACGTTATTTTTCCATATAGCCATACGAAGAGATTTGTCATAAAGGGTCACTTTATAATATTCCAAATATTCAAATTCTTTTGGATTCATAATCAAATATAAGAAAATTGCTATATACATTTACGAGTTTGCCCTTTTGCTCGCGAGCAGCGCCTCTAGCGGTGAAGATGGGAGGTAATATCAGCTGACCTAATGTACATGTAAAGTTTGGAGCGGGACGTTTAACGAGAGTGACATCCACGGCGCCAATTTATAATTGTAACGAATAGTGTTTGAATAAAACATTTAATCGGGTAAACCCGGGCGTTGCCCGGGTCATTCGTCTAGTACATTTATAAAAAAAAATCAAAACCCGTCGCAAAGAGTTTGTTTATTACAAAACACCGCTAGCTTTCGAGTTCTCGCCCTTCAACAGGCAAAATTAAATCTCAGAGTGAGAAAGGGAGGCCAAATGACTATTTATAATGAAAGTGAGTACTTGAGGCGAGATTTGCATAGATGGCTATTTATACTTGACTTGGAATGTGAAAGAATTTCTCTGAGATTCCTATTCTCCTGTTGATACTGTTTTTATTTGCATTATATGAGAGATTTAAGGATCAATCTTTCTGACTTGTAAATTTATTACCATAGTGGCAAGAAAGACATCCTAGATTTTAATATATATATATATGACTGGTATATGTGACATGCTGATATATGTGATCTTAGGTCCTTGGTTTTGATATTGTAAAGATGTTCCTTTATGCTCGTTTCTATTTTACTACTGCTTTCGTCAATATCATATATTATTAGCCTTCTTTAATAAGCAAATATCTCGAAATCGAATTAATATCTCTATCATAAACAGAGTGGCCCATAATTCCCGTAAACCTTTTATTTTTAATTAAAAATAAAAGAGTTCGGGGATTTATGAACCACCCTGTATTCAGAGATTTTAACTCACTTGGCCCATTTATCCGAAATTGGAGTTAGACTTCGAAATATATAAATATATTATACAGCTGGCATATGTGTGCTGATCCATTTGAACCAAAGCACACATTTTGATTTATGTAATATTTTAGAATGTAGGATAAAGGTGTACAATTTGTATTATTCATTGGCACCAATAAGGCAACAAGAACATATCTAAATAGCTTAACTGTACCTAACGTGTTGATAGCAGCGTTTTTGCCATCTTCAGGAAAAAGTAATGAGAATGAAAAAATATATCACATCATAGTTTCGAATAGTTGATACCCTTTTGAGTTGTGAATACAAAATAGAAGTAAAAATACATTGGAGTGAAAAATAGACAAATTGTTTTTTCTAAGAATTTTTATAAAAAAATATATTATGTAAAATATTTGTAGAAGTAAAAAAGAGGGAGAAAATTTTTAAAAATATTTATATATATGTAATGTGAGATGAGAATTCCAGTAGATCTTGTCGACTCACTGTAATGATTTGTTGAGTTTGATGTCGACTACTGAAATAATGTTGAAGTCCTGGTAGCTCTTGTTGTACTGTGTTGACCAAGAGGAACAGTCAGGATGTAGAGTTTTCCAGTACCTCTCTGCACCTTGGAAGACCTTTAAAAGTTCTCACAAAATACAGGCAGTCGTGGTCGAGGCAGAGTGGAAAGCTGGGGATATCCACACAAAAAACGAAGACACAGTTGCACTAAGAAAGTTCCGTAAACAGATAAAAGTTGAGCCGGGAGCGAAAGATGGAGATAGAAGAGTCCTTACTAGTCTACATGGTGAATGAGGAGGACCTTGGTGACAACCGACGTGAGCTTCGCTGAGGGTGAACTAAACTAAACTGAACTGAACTGAACTGAGCTGTCAAGTCACTGTAAGGTGATGTATTTATAGGTTAAAGACGGGGCGACCTTATGTGACAGGGGCGTTTGAGAAAGGGCGCCTTTACCTGTCCAGGTGTGAGAGGGGTCTCTGCATTCCACCACATGTGACAGTGTGGGTGGCCTTGTTTGTGGGAATTGTAAATCGACCTGATTTATGACTTACATCTTTAGACTTTGTTGTTTTGGTAATACTATGCTCGATCTCTGCTTCAGCTCAACTCTTAAAACTATTACGGATTTTAACACAATCACATTTTAACACTTATAACACAATCTTGTTATAAGTTATCTACACAATATGAGGTTGTTGTTTTAATTACCATATATATATATATGAAAAAACAATAGAAAAAATAAAAGATAAGTGGGTCAGGTGTTGATATTAAAAATAAAAAAGGCAACTCCTGACCACGAGCACATGTGCTTTTTAGATGGCAGAGCGCCATCTAGTGGAGCAAAAATAAACTAAACGTCTATTTAGCTTGCTCCGTGATATTTGGCCAACCCAATTTCTTGATGGCTTTTCTTGATAAATCAAGAAATTGGGTTGGCCAAATATCACGGAGCGAGCTAAATAAACGTTTAGTTTATTTTTGCTCCACTAGATGGCGCTCTGCCATCTAAAAAGCACATGTGCTCGTGGTCAGGAGATGCCTTTTTTATTTTTAATATATATATATATAATTAAAAATGTAAAAGGGCGTTGATATTGAAAGCATATCATGTGAGAGGTTAGGATATGCCTTTTTTTATTTATACATATACATATCAAATTAAACTCACTATTTCCGGACATCCAATTTACAGTAGAGAAAGAAAACAATTTTTTCCTTAGCTTTCTTAGATATCATGATTACTAAACAAAATAGCAGATATATCACCAATGTACACTATAAACCCTCCTTTCATCCCTCCTATATACACTATTCCTCATACTGCCCCCTCAGCCATAAAATTAATACTGTCAAAACTCTTTCGAAACGTATTTTTACTCACTGCTCAACATCTGAATTTAAACAAACAGAGACCCAAAATGTGATTAATCACCTAATGAACTCAGGTTACCCCAGAAACTTCATTCTCCGACATTTTCACAATCCCCAACAGCAACTTAATAGTCAGACTTATAGATCGACTTGCATCATTCCATACTCTAACTATAGTACCAACATCTCTAGACACTTAAAAAACAAGTACGGAATCCGCACCTATTACACCAACACTCCTAAATTAGAAACAATAGTTAGGAACCTCATCACCAAAAACAGTTTTCCCATTACCCTACCATTTCTTACAAACTCCGTGTATTCCTTAAAATGCTCAGATTGCAACAGTTTGTATATAGGAGAGACAGGCCGAAGAATTAAGGATAGGATAGAAGAACACCACAGAAACGTTAGAAACAGTGAACCCAGATCTCTCATAGTGCAACACATCCAACAGACAGGACATTCTTTTGATACCTCTCATCCACAGGCATATTACTCAGATATCAAGAGCAAATACAAAAGATTGGTCGTCGAGGCGTTGCTCTCTTTAAGACATAACAGTATTAATAGACATATAGACATCCCTGACATATTCCAAGCAATATTGCCATAGTGTACCTTAGGAGACCATTGCCTGCACGTATTATTTTGGATTAATTTTACTCATGCAGCCTTAAACTGTATCGTGGCTTAATCGTGAAGTCTCTTATGTTTTTCCTACTTGATATGCTCGGGACACGCGGTTATTTCTCGCTATTACTTTTCTAACTGATTGGCTGATACGTTTGTTTTTTGTATATAAGCTGATTTTTGTCAATATGGATATGTATATAAGATGCAAGATCAGTCAGATATGATGTCCTGAAGAAGGGTTATTAGCCCGAAAGCTCGCCTTTATTAAAACTTATAAGATACGCATCCTCGCATGCTTTGATTCTATTACTTATATTTAAAAGTGTATCTGTAAATGCGATAAAACGGAATAAAATAAGAAAAGTTTCTTTAATAGACAATTATAACGGTGCGCGCTTTCGGGCAAAAAACCCTTCTACAGGCGTGGTAAACGTGACACTATAATGTAGGTACTGTGGTTAGAAAGAGAATATATACACATGATTATTTACATATTAGCTAATATGTAAATAATCATGTGTATATATTCTCTTTATAGACACATTACCTACATTATAGTGTCACGTTTACCACGCCTGTAGAAGGGTTTTTTGCCCGAAAGCTCGCACCGTTATAATTGTCTATTAAAGAAACTTTTCTTCTTTTATTCCGTTTTATCGCACAAACAATACCGAGAAGATTATCACTGTTGTATCTGTAAATGTCACTAATATTTTTTCTTTCTACCATTATGTTAATTGTGACCTATTTGAATTGAAATTACCTTTAAAAAGTCATTTGGGGGTACAATATTTTCAACCCGGAGGTAGCAAAAATATTCGATTATGAGAAAAATATATATAGAGACAATTTAAAGAAGCATTAAAAGATTTTCCAATCTGTTAATGATTTAATTAATTCTGTATAATATATAATTCTGTAATTTCGCCAGATCTGTTAGAATTCCTATTGAATTTGAATCTGATTTAAAATTAAATGTGATTTAGATCTAAATTTTATATTAATTTGTTTCAAAACTATTTGAAATACGAAATAAAATGCAATGCCTTCAGATAAAATATATCGGTTCATTTATATGGGTTAATTCCAAAATTAAACTATTTTATTACAAACAAATATATGGACAGCTTTCCCGTAGCTTTTAGAAGGACATGACCAGTAATTTGTGAGAGTGAAAGTTTTAAGAACAGCTCAACCAAATATGAAATATAGAAAGGTGCCAAAATATAATGGATACCTCTTCCATAAAAATAGATGCAAAAACATGCGAGTCTATTGACAGTCTCTGCAATCTAGAAGACTAGTATCGGTGGCAAAGTAAATGCATTTTGATATCAATTTGCCCTCTGAAGATTATCGCATATGTATATCTATATATATGAAAATGAATGTATGTGTGCGTGTGTCCTTTATGCCTGACCAAACCACTCATTGGAACGCCATGAAACTTTGGGAAGTTATTTAGTATAGTACTGGGAAGGTTTCTAGCAAATAAAATTTTGAAATAACTTTTCGCCTAAAAATAATCAAGATAAATATTCTAATTTATCTGTTATAATTCAACAATCTGCTCTAAATATTATCATGATGATACGATGATTTTGTAATGTAGAAAATTAGGAAAGACAAAATGAGACAAGAATAATGATACAATTCCAAGGCAAGATACTATTCCTTTAACTTCCAATTACTGAAGGAACCAATTAATATTGATTTTATTCAACTTATCGAGTATTTTTCAAGGGACCGGGAAAAAATGTTCACTTTATCGAGAGATTCGTTAAACAAACCTTTGCTCGGGTAAAACCCGGGCGAAGCCGGGTACATCCGCTAGTAATTAAATATTAATAGCAGTTCGTTTCGAAAGATAATAAAAATGCTCTGATAAACTATTATTGTTAAACAGGTCCAATCCTATAATTAATGTAAGTAGTGCTCTGTCACAAATTATAAACTACTTATGTAGACATGTGGAGCACACTTAGAGTTTACATGAAGAGAATCCCCTATCCACCATTATTATCATTGCCTGTACCATGTTCACTTAGTGTGTAAATGAATATATTTAACCCCAAAATATATAATCAAAACAGATGTTATAGTATAGACCGAATGTTTTCAATAAATATATCTTGAATATACCGTACTGCCCTCAAAATCAGGAATTTGAAACTTATATAGAATCTTATCAATAACAGGTGGAACAAGGCCATTACTGTAAATTTGAACAATTATATTGCATTTTATATTCATATTAATAATATTAAGGTATTTAGTTACGCTATTCTAAAGCGGCTCATGTCAAACCAAGAATTGCAAAATCTCCGGGTCTAATCAATTATTTCATCAACACTAAAACGCCTGTACTTAAAACGTACTATTCCTCACAACAGAATGCGCTCATTCTGATATATATTTCTAATATTAAATATTTAAACAGTATTTTATATAAAAATATTAGAATCTAGCTCATTAGAAAATGCATTCTTCAAATATTTTGATGAATAGTCGTAAAAATACGATTTCAAATTCTTGTCCGAGTAAATTGAAATTGATTATTCAGTTGCATGGTCGGTCATGGTGGTCAGATGACTGCGCCTATACAGTAAATATATCACCTATATTGGTGATTCCGCATACTTACATTCCCTGATGGGATGAATCAAAATGCACTTGATGCTGTTTTGGAACCTCTTTTACAAAACCCCACTTCAAACACCACTCATCCATACGTATAGGTGTTAGAATACTAAACAAAAATAATTAAAGTTCTCATTGAGAACAAAACTTCCATTCGATATCTACTATCAAGAATTTAAAAATCGGCATTAGTTGTTGGATGGCATACAATCAATTCAAAGTAAAGCATTTTCATCCTGGACATGTTTTCTGTCCGAAATTTCAACTCGATATTCTCATCAATTAGTAATTACATTTTCCCATTATGAAAATATATATATTATTGTGAAATGACTTTGTAAAAAATAGCCTTAACTTACGAGCTTCTCAACGCATCAATTATTCAAAGTGTGAGTCACGATGTTTTATATGCACAACTCGTTTTCATAGTATTTAAAATAGAGTTTGCGATTAAATACGTTATAGGTTATTTCTTCTAAGCATTTTATATATGGGTGTGTTATAACTAATTCTTCTTGTGTCTATTCATTCTATATTTCCAATTATATATACATTAGGGAGCCTTAATTCACTTTCATATTGAGGAAGAAATTATTTTTTCACAATATTTAAGCTTGCAACACATCAAATATTTATTGTATAAAGTCTCATATTTATCATTTAAATGTCTTGGAAAAGAAATGCGAAGGTTTTTCGTACCAACATGAATATTACATCAAGATGAAAAGAGGATAAAATTTGTTTTATATTCTTCAAAAACGGCTTAAAGAGAAATAATAAATAAATCAAAAATAAAATATTAATACCAAGTTTTCAATATATCAATTTTTGTTTATTCATAATAAATATTCCGTTTATACATAAATATTGTTTTTGTAGAGAGGGTGATACAGACATACATTTTCTTTTGCCTTTGAACTTAATTGAATTATAAACGCACACAATTTATTTGAATTTTACCTAATATAGTTTATTTAATAGTAACCAGAGATTAATGGAACCGCGCGAGGGTTTATATCAATATATAAAAAGATAATTATGACAATAAGATTTTCAGACGACCATGTGATATTAAATATTAGTAAAGAATAACTCTAGAGAGGTATGCATGATCTGAATGAGAGTTTGAGAGTAATAAGATTTGCGGAGCCAATTTCATTAGATCCCCAAGGGTCCAAATGAAATCTTCATACTTTGCCAAAGAGATTGTCAACGAGCAAAACTGCCGTTGAGCGTGGTGTTGTCTAAAGGGGTTACGAGAACAATCTCTTTCAAATAAAATGCTTTTATTAACCCTTAATTACTCGCGTCGAGACACAGGTCTCACCTAAAATTTTAATCGAAAAAATAAATACGATTTTCGAGTCCAAATAATTTGTAAGTTTTTGTAGCTTAAGATAGCATCGAAATAAATATTTTAGACCATTTGTTCTATCGCTTGGCCCCTAGAAGGAAGAAAAATAAAACAAAAAAGCCACCGCCGAGACAAACGTCTCGACGCGAGTACTTGCGTAATAATTTTGGTTTAGGTTTCATTTTCCGGCTGGCTCTATCTTCGTAAAACAGTAAGTTATTGTTCTTCTTCTAAGTATATTCTTTGTTTCTAAATATCCTAAATTCTCTCTCTCTCTCTGTCTCTCTTAGATATTTATAATTTATTTATTTTTATTCAATATTCTAATACTAAATATTTCCTAAAATATATATTATATTATAAAAATGGCTAGTACTTCTGAGAGGAATCAGAGTGAATCCGACATGGATTGCGATGAAATAATTTGTGATTTATCCGATACTTCTGATACCTAAATTTATAGTTATCATGACACAGACTCTGAACAGAATTCAGAGGCGGATGAAGAATTACCAAATGATGATTCTGAATTTTATTTTGGAAAGGATGGTGTCACAAAATGGAAAAAGACAATGTGGCAGAAAACCCAGATTCGTACAAGAAGTGTAAATATAATTTCTCAATTGCCAGGGCCTAAATCTGAAGCAAAATCGATAGAATCTGAATCGGATGCATTTACAAAAATAATTGATGATGATATGGTACAAAAAATTGTAGATTGTACGAATGCTTATATAAGCAATATCAAAGAACATTTCTCTAGAGAAAGAGATGCCAAATTAACTACTGTAACAGAAATCCTAGCTTTATTTGGACTTTTGATAATGTCAGGTGTCAAAAGAGCTGCTCATTTAACTTATAAAGAGCTATGGGCGGTGGATGGCTCAGGAGTAGAAATTGTGAGAGCAATTATGTCACAAGATCGTTTTTTATTTCTTCTACGTTGCCTGAGATTTGATGATATTACAACAAGGAAAGAACGAAAAAAGCTGGACAAACTTACTCCAATTAGAGAATTTGTAGAAGCCTTTGTATATAACTGTAAAAAGCTCTATACTCCAGGTGAATATAATACAATTGATGAGAAGCTCATTCCATTTCGTGGCAGGTGTGGCTTTAGACAGTATATGCCCAACAAACCTGCAAAATATGGGCTCAAAATATATACCATTAGTGATGCAAGAACATTTTATACCTTTAATTTTGAAATATATTGCGGGAAAACAACCCGATGGTCCATATAAAAAAGTAATTCACCCGATGATATCGTAAAAAGATTGATCACTCCAATATCTGGGACAAGCCGAAACATATAACAACAGACAATTGGTACACTAGTTATAAATTATCCCAAGATCTTCTCACAGAACATAAACTCACCTTAGTTGGCACTTTGAAAAAAAATAAAAAGGAAATCCCTAAAATATTTCTGCCCAATAGGAATAGACCAAAATATAATTGTATATTTGGCTTCACTCAGAATACCACCCTTGTATCTTATATCCCAAAAAAGAGCAAGGCTGTTCTATTGCTCTCAACAATGCACTCAACTCCCACAACTGACGAAGAAAGTGGATTCAAATTAAAACCTGAAATTGTAACATTTTATAATTTGACTAAAGGCGGGGTTGACATGGTAAACCAAATGTGTGGAACTTATTCTGTTGGCCGTCGAACCAACAGATGGCCTCTATGCCTATTTTTCGACCTACTAAATGTTGCAGGCATAAATTCAGAAATAATTTTCAAGTCTTTAAATATAAATTCACCTCGAGTTCCAAGAAGAATCTTTTTTAAAAATATTTCCCTACAATTATTCCAGGATCATTTAAAAATTCGATCCCAATTGAAAAACTTGCCAAGAAGTCTCCATGACCTGATAATATTGCATTGCAAGAAGGCTGAAAGTCCAGAGGTAAGTTATATATATTTCATAAAATTATTTAAAATGATAAACATAACAATCTTTTGTTTACCACAGATCGAAATGAGTGTAGAGTCAGAACCTAAGAAGCGAAAACGGTGCTATGTTTGCCCAAGTACCAAAGGTAGTATGACACAAATTATTTGCTACAAATACAGGAGACACATCTGTCAACGTCATTCTTCGAAAATTTGCAAAGATTGCGAATAATATCCGTCTAAAACTTTTAATAGTAGCCTATTTGTAAAACTATGTCAAACATTCATTGTTTTTACTATAGTCATTGTTTCAATAAAAATAAATAAATATAAAAATATTTTTTGCCTTATTTCACATGTGTCATAAACTACACACAATTACGAATATAATGCAGCCTAATTTTCAATCCAAATATTAAAATTTAACATATATTTCGGTTTTTTAAAAGTGAGACCTGGATCTCAACGCGAGTACTTACGTAACAAATATAGGCGCGAGTAATTAAGGGTTAAGCATATGTTTAAAATACAAATTATAAAGAAGAGAAAGGCAAACAAATAGGGTGTTGACGCCGTGAGAGCACCAGAGAGAGTGTGCTTGCGTCATTCTGAAATCATAAGGCATGACCCGGGCTTCCTACAAAAACCGAAACCTATCTCCACCGCCTGTTTGTTCTTTAATCTTCAGGTCGCCGGCAAATACTGGCTGTTTCTCGGCGATATTCTTCCCCCACTTTGAACTCAAAGTCTGATCTGTCTTTATGTCCATTTTGGCTATCTTCACGGCAGGACAGCGAAATATTTCCGTGCTTGTCTTTACATACACGACCCGCACCACACCATCTCGTCCAGGGAAGGACGCAGTTACAATTCTTAGTGGCCAACTGTTGCGTCCTCTCATCAATAACTATGACTACATCACCAACTTCTAGGGACGGCGTCTGCTGCCGCCATTTGTTTCTTTAAACCAAAGTAGGGAGGTACCTTCGTACCCATCTCCTCCAGAACATGTTGGCCAACTTCTGTAAGATTCTCCATTGTTTACGTAGTTCTAGATCATCACTTGAAATAATCCAGGTAAGCTTGTTTTTCTGGAAGTTCATATAAGGAAGTGCATTGGAGTAAGAGCTTCTGGCTCTTTAGGGTCGATTGGTACATGGGTTAGAAGGCGTGAGTTGACTATAGCTTCTGCTTCCACAGATACTGTTTCTATTAATAATCTTGCATGAATAATAAAATATTTGATGATGCCAAAGCGGAGAACCTCACGCTTGGTAGGGCGTTTCTTACCACTAACAAGCTCATTTTCCACCCGGTCGTTGTTTATTTTGAACTGAAATAGGTCCAACTTCGGATCCCAATGCAGGCCTAGAACTTGCTGGGTATTGACGTTAGACCACTCACTAAGATATTTGGCATTGTCAACTGTACCGTTCAGCATATTCAACAATTCAGGTGAATTTGAAATCCACTTACCAATTTGGAATCCCCCACGTCTATGAACCTCGATGACATCTTTAATCAGCTAATATCCTTCCTTGATAGTGCCAGTGCTGTCTAGGTAATCGTCCACATAGCGACGATTTATGATAGCCGCTGCGGTGGCTTCTAGCGTACCAATGAATACATAAGCACGTCAGGTTTATTTTAGTTAATCCGACTTGTAATAGAGTTTGTCGTCAACTACCGAATAATGGAAATGGGTATTAAGAGATACAAGTTGGTATTGTAATAAAAATTAAAATATCTTTTAAAATATCCACTTAAAGTAAAACAGCCCACAAAATAAAATAAAAGACACAAAACAAAATTAAGAATATGAAAGTCATTCAGCTTCAAGTACTTCGTATTAATTTAATGATCTCAGAAAATAAGGAATGTTAACAATTCTCATTTAGAATATAATTTCAATGAAGTTTTCCTTAAAAAAAACAATACAATTTTTAAAAGCATCGTTTGAAAACCATCCCTATCTTCACATAGTTGGAGGTACTGTACAATCTAAATTATCTAGCTCGTTGAAATTATGGAACACAATTAAAAATGTAATTTGCCCATTAAAATAATTGTATGTTATGACTGCGCGCGCATTAAAAGTCCTAAAAATCCAAATATTTGCTTTTTAAATACTTAATTTGCTCATTAAAATATTTAATGGATTTTACTTACAATTATAATATTGCATATGCCTAAAATATAATAGTAATTTATAAGTGGAATATTTAATATTATATTTAGTCATAAAAAGGTCTTATAAGGGCGAATGTGGTTTTCTAGATAACTCGTTTGATCTTTTCCATAACACAATTTTACAGAGAATAAATAAACACATAATTTCTTTCCTTTTTAGATAGTCTTTTTCAAGTTTGATTTTAAAACCATTAGGTGTTTTTCAATTTAATATTGTAAAGAGAGCACAAGTTGCATAATAACTAGAAAAATTCGCCTCTAGATGCGTACACACATTCTAAAGAAATAATAACAATCAAATTATATACATCACAAACTTTTAAACATCTTTAATATACAGGGTGTACCAGGTAAATTGGGAATTTCAACAATGGTATTTTAACTGAATTTTTTTGCAAGTAAAAATTAAAATATCCGAATGAAATTTGACACAGTAGTAGATAAAAGGATATAGTTTTTATTTATTCAATGTAGTTTCCATTATTAGCTACAACAGTCTCGAGGCGAGTGCGGAATGAAGCACAGGCCTTGGCGACGATGACCCTGTCCATTTGGGTCATCACCGTGTGAACTGCTTTCTTGACAGACTGGATGGTGGTATGAGGAGCTTTGTTGACATCTCTCTCAACAACGCCCCATGCATAGTAGTCGAGGGGATTGCAATCTGGAGAATTAGGAGGCCAAATATCAGGACCCCAGTGACTAGGGACGTTAAGTGTCAGCCACGATTGTGTCTTTTTTGCCTTATGGGCTGGAGCTGAGTCCTGTTGGAAGACATACTTCCTTCCTGCGGCCACCATGTCCATCCAAGGCTTCACAACGGTCTCCAGAACATTGATGTAGGTGTCAGCGTTCATCCTAAGGCCCTTCTCAAAGAAATGGGGAGGCATGACTTCACCTTCACTGCTGATAACGCCAAGGACCATTACGGAGGCAGGAAATTTCGTGTGCATCACGACAGGTATCTCTGAGGGGTCTTTACAGATCCAGCGATCATTCCTGGGATTTACCTTTTGGTCCACGTCAAAGTTCTTTTCGTCAGAGAAGAACCTTAGCATGCCAAAAGAGTCGTGTTTCAGGTTGTTGAGGAGGGCAGCAGCCTTTCCTTTTCTGTTATTCTTCATATTCTCAGTCAGCAACTGACCTTTCCGAAGGGCATAAGACTTGAGACCAAGGTCCTCATGGATAGTTCTGACAATTGTGATAGAGCCAACGTCCATTTCCTTGGCTATGGCCCTCATGCTCTTCCCAGGGTTTCCATCAATCTTCTCCTTGACATTTTTGACAAATTCTTCGCCTCTTACCCTGTCCGATCGACGCGAGTGCTTTTTCCTTGTAGCTATCCCCTCTTTGTTACTGTCGGCCTCATCAAACTGCTTCTTGACACGATAAATAGTGGTTTTGGGCAACTTAAGAAAATCCACTATCTCTTTGGGGCTCCTTCCGGCGCGCAGAGCAACGATGATGGCAGCTTGATTTTCAAATTCTCGGTTACTCTTCATCACTACTCTGCGCACACATGTACTGTTGCATTTTACATGAATATGGCTACGTAATGAAAAAAAAAACAAGTTTTTAATCTCAAGTAGTTTTTGTTTTATGGACTGTCAAAGTTAGTCCCAATTTACCTGGTACACCCTGTATATAAGATAGTGTATTATCAATGCTAAGAACTTTCAACAGATGCCGCCAATATTATATCTAGAAATGTATGTAAAGGGATCCCACCTTTTGTGATAATAAAAGCGAATTTAAGTTTAATTTTTGATCGAGAAGCTTTATAAATTATATATATCTCGTTACGTAGAATAAAAGCACCATTCCAGAATAGAATGTTTCAGAACGTTTAAGAAGAATGTGGAAAAATCGATAAAACAACTGATTGGCCTATCTAAAGCGATTGCGCAAGGCTTAGTGCTGGCGGCTTTCTGATTGGCTTACCAACCATGACCGTTCGGGAAAGATCTACTCCGGGATATATAGGGATGAGGAACTCACGCCAGGAGTAGAAGAACGAAGCTACGTGGTGTATTCCAAGAAAATGCTGCTGTCTCAAGAGGTCGGACTGCTGCTTACTGACGACGCCGGTGTACTTCGTGGAAGATTCTAGAAGGTTCTATCAACTTCTGTCTCCTGGTCTGCCCCTGATTTCCTACACTGTGGGGCAGTTGGTGAGTTTTTAACTGCTGTTCTCTTTATTGTTTTTTTTTTGTTTTTGCATTCTTCTGCAATAATTTTATTGATTAGGCTTAAATAAAGTCCTAAAGATCCTTTGTACCCACGGAAGTTATTCTTTGCCAACCAACAATGAAACAATATATATACAGATTATTATTAAAACCTCGAGTAAATATAGCATTGTAAAACAATATATTCTCTATGTAAAAAGTAGAGTTGTTTAAAAGGTTGTTGAAAATAAATATAAATCATGAAAGAACTTCTCCCGTCGAAACAGACGCAAAATCTATGTGGTGATTATCGACCGTCTCTTCAAAATCATCAGTCGTGAGTCGGTGACGAAGCTTCAACTCTCGCTTTAGACAATTCTGAACACGCACCTGGAGATCATGGTTTTGGGCTAATGACCCTCGTCATTCCAGGGCGGGTTTTGCTTCCATGATATCCACAAGAATCCACAGAACCTTCCCAATAATTGTTTATCTGGGAAAGTGGTCATGCCAAATTTCTATATCTGAAATATAGAATGAAAAATTTCCGGGATATATCTTATATATATAAAAATGAATGTTTGTATGTTTGTTTGTCTGTTTGTCTGTATGACCCCAATACAAATTCGCAGTAGTTCACTAATTCAAACCAAAATTTCCATACATAGGTAAAAAATAACGGGGATGACGATAGGCTATTTTAAAAAATATATAAATCAATTATTAAAACTATATATTCAAATTATTCGACTTAGCTCACGAGCAGCGCCCTCTAGAACGCGTGGCGATTTTGACGGCGGGGGGCGCTCCCGGTTGGACAGTTGCGCGGGGGCAGAGTGACCTCGCGGGTGCCCTCCGGGAACTACGTCCATCTTCCATATGTAATATACATTTAATCGTGTAAACCCGGGCGTTGCCCGGGTCATTCGTCTACAAATTCGCAGTAGTTCACTAATTCAAACCAAAATTTCCATACATAGGTAAAAGAATACTGGGAAGACGATAGGCTATTTTAAAAATTTTGCTGTATCATGTTTGATTATCAGATACAAAATTATATCGGGAAAAATTCCAAAAAACAGAGACCACGGGTGAAACAGGGTACATTTAATAGGGTAAAACCCGGGCGTTCCCCGGGTCATTCGGCTAGTTTATCTATAAAAAAGAAAGGTTCCCTCTCCCATTTAAATGAGAGAAAAGGTTAGCGTCTTTATGCATTTCTTTGGTTATTTTGAAAATATGTCCAATATAATACATATTTACATGTATTTATGAAGCTTGAAAGATATATTTTTGATATACTTCTAGAATACATATTTGTATATTTCTAGAGATATATTTCGAAGGAATATATTTTGCGCTTCAAATATATTTATTTGGGTATAAGGGTTGGCTTCCTCATTTAAATACTAACACGGGATTAGTCGCATATGCGCTCAACTGAATCTAAACGAACAGATAAAAGATGATCGAATTGGAGGATTTTTTGAAAATGTTTAAAGAGGAGATATGCGTTTTTTCCTCATAAATACCATCCTCTCGCAAAATAGCAATATGCATTCATATATTATTCAAGTAGGTATTCAAAATTGGAAAGGAGGTTGTGATATATAATAAATCACAATGTATGCAATATGTTCATTCATACGCTAAAGGATTAGAAATCTCCTACCGTAAGGAAACCCATTTTAAAGGCTTAATAACGCTTCAAGTGCTCCTGCGCTTAAGAATTCGGTCTATATGTATAAATAGATGAATATTTTAGTCTATATGTATAAAAAGATAAAGATTTTGGTCTATATGTATAAAGAGATAAAGAAATTGGTCTATATGTATAAAGAGATACAGAATTCGGTCTATATGTATAAAGAGATAAAGAAATTGGTCTATATGTATAAAGAGATACAGAATTTGTTCTATATGTATAAAGTGATACAGAATTTGTTCTATATGTATAAAGAGATAAAGAATTCGGTCTATATGTATAAAGAGATAAAGAAATTGGTCTATATGTATAAAGATATACAGATTTTGGTCTATATGTATAAAGAGATAAAGATTTCGGTCTATATGTATAAAGAGATAAAGATTTTAGTCTATATGTATAAATAGATAAAGAATTTAGTCTGTATGTATAAAGAGATAAAGATTTTGGTCTATATGTATAAATAGATAAAGATTCGGTCTATATGTATAAAGAGATAAAGATTCGGTCTATATGTATAAAGAGATAAAGATTCGGTCTATATGTATAAAGAGATAAAGATTCGGTCTATATGTATAAAGAGATAAAGATTCGGTCTATATGTATAAAGAGATAAAGATTCGGTCTATATGTATAAAGAGATAAAGATTCGGTCTATATGTATAAAGAGATAAAGATTCGGTCTATATGTATGAAGAGATAAAGATTCGGTCTATATGTATATAAAGAGATAAAGATTCGGTCTATATGTATGAAGAGATAAAGATTCGGTCTATATGTATAAAGAGATAAAGATTCGGTCTATATATATAAAGAGATAAAGATTCGGTCTATATGTATGAAGAGATAAAGATTCGGTCTATATGTATAAAGAGATAAAGATTCGGTCTATATGTATAAATAGATGAAGATTTTGGTCTATATGTATAAAGAGATAAAGATTTAGGTCTATATGTATAAAGAGATAAAAAGATTCGGTCTATATGTATAAAGAAATAAAGATTTTGGTCTATATGTATAAAGAGATAAAGATTTAGGTCTATATGTATAAAGAGATAAAGATTTGGTCTATATGTATAAAGAGATAAAGATTCGGTCTATATGTATAAAGAGATAAAGATTTTGGTCTATATGTATAAAGATATAAAGATTTTGGTCTATATGTAAAAATTAATAATGAGTTTGGTCTATATGTATAAAGAGATAAAGATCGGTCTATATGTATAAAGAGATAAAGATTCGGTCTATATGTATAAAGAGATAAAGATTTTAGTCTATATGTATAAAGAGATAAATATTCGGTCTATATGTATAAAGAGATAAAGATTTTGGTCTATATGTATAATGAGATAAAGATTTGGTCTATATGTATAAAGAGATAAAGATTTGGTCTATATATATAAAGAGATAAAGATTTGGTCTATATGTATAAAGAGATAAAGATTCGGTCTATATGTATAAAGAGATAAAGATTTTGGTCTATATGTATAAAGAGATAAAGATTCGATCTATATGTATAAAGAGATAAAGATTTTGGTCTATATGTATAAAGATATAAAGATTTTGGTCTATATGTATAAAGAGATAAAGATTCGGTCTATATGTATAAAGAGATAAAAATTCGGTCTATATTCGGTTTAAATCAAACGGCGATTACTCCTGCGTTCACCTTTCCATCGTTTATGAATCACGTCTCTTCAAACGGATCAAGAGCAGCGCACTACAAACATTATTTTATTTCGACTTATTTTCATTTTAAATGCGCAGAAGTAAAGGTTGACAAATGAAAATTCGACAACGCGTCGTCCTGGCATAAAGAACGAAATATTTATGACGACATTGCTTGGCGGCTGAAACTAAGAGCCCTGCCACATCCAAAAGGGAATGGGAAACCTACCTGCACTGCGTGCGACGGTTCTCCAGATATACAGCTTCGATACTTAGAATGTGAATATACGAAGAAGAAAATTAAAGAAGCTATGTAAGGTATTCAAATACTTTTAAAATATTATTCTCATATGTGTGCAGTTAAACTTGTCTATAGCGCGCCCTCTTGGGACTCACAAATATAGGGGGCTATAGAGAGGGGGTGCTATAGACAGGTCACTTTAAATGTTAATCGCATCGTACAACGTATTTAAAATCGGGCGCTATAGAGAGGAAGGCGCTATTTAGAGGGGGCGCTATAGACAGGTTTAACTGTATATAACAAAATTATAAATTTGAAAATACATTCAATGAAGTTTATTGTAATTTCGGTGGATTCCAAATGTGAGAAGCCAAGAGCCTTTGATTTATTTTAGGAGATTAACAAATTGTCGTGTGACTGGAATTTCATTCCATTACCTGGACAAATTTAAATATAATAGTATGTTAAACATTATTGAAATCACATAGAATCCATATTTCATGTTAATATACTTTTTTCCATATATATAATAGCATTATAAGTTCGTATAATACACCGCGCGTGATATTTAAATTATATTCAAACAATGGAGGCTTTTTGCTAGAGTTATCATTAAATTAAAAGCAACCAGGTCCACAATAAGATGAAGCAATGTTCCAACAAAAGGTATATTCAGCGCAGCCTAGACGTTGAGGCGCCATTAGGTAAATTAGACAGGGTCGTCTGTAACATTAAAGATTATGTTCCATGGGAATGCAGTCGTGCCTTTTTTGTTTCTCTTCTTTAAAGAAAATGGAAATTTCGAACATTTATTGTTGTTGTTTTTTTTTTATTCAATATGTGAGAGTTATATTTTAAAATAAAGTCACGTCATTTCAATTTAACAATGATCTCAAATTAAAAATAGGCTTCTAATGATATTTATTATACGGATTGCTCACTATTTTGCACTCTATATATGCTTAATATATAAATATATATGTTATATTAAAAATTATTTTATTTAAAATCATAATTTCATAGATTCAAATACTCTGTTTAAATCGACTGCCAGAGGTCACGCTTACCCTATACAAACTCATTGCTATTTCCCAATGGCCGGCTCAAAACTTTTGTATATTATGTAAATAATATTTTTGTTTTCCTTATTCTACTCGCCTTAAGCCAGGCATTACTTTTATCAAATTATTTTATTTTATATATTCCTTTAGTTCAATTAAATTACTGATCAAAATTATTTTTATTATCATACTTCCAAGATTTAACCACGACTGCATTACATTACCATAATCCTCAACATGATCAAAAATCAACAGAATCTTATATTTTTCTTTTTATAATATATATATAATAAAAGAAGCATCTCTCCCTTTGATTATGCATCAGAATGATGCGCTTTTCATCACATAGTAAAATAACTTTAGTGATGATAAAGAATTTGACAAAACTGGTGTTTTGACTCATTCTTTATCAACAATAGTAAGAATATTTTAGTAGGGTGATGAATCGTTCTGATGCATTCTTAAAGGGAGGATCATTCTCTTCCAACTTTATTATGTATACATATAGATCCTGTAGCCGAATGATAAGGATATTGTTCGTTTGCATTTTCAACCCTTTTCAAAAAGGTCTTTTACACAAACAGCATTTATTTTGTATTTATATTTGTATATAAAAAAAGCTTGGACGGGTAACGATATTCGTATAATAAAAGCAACAAGTTTCGGAGTTAAAATACAAAATCAAAGTGTTATCATTATATATATTCTATGACACTCACATAACCCAGAATATAAATTCAATCCCAAACCCTGGGCTTCAACATACCGAACGTGGGGTGTTTCTCTATTAAAAAAAACCTCCACTTGTATCAATCTTTTTAATGGACTTGTCTAGAAAATCTGCACCAAATAGATTGGCGTGCACAAAAACAAAATATAAATTTAAAAAAGAATTTTGAATATCAAAATTTCTGAATTTTGTTTAAATACTTGGTCCATCCTTTCTGCAATATCAGTATTTCTTCCGTGAATGAGAGTCTGGAAAGCTGTGAAGATATTCTCTTACAGCGCTCTCAAATTCTTAATTGGACGCGAAGCGTTTTCCAGAAACAAATTTATTTAGGTGTGATAAGATATGGAAGTCTGAGAGTTCCAAACCAGGAGAATAGAGAGAATAGCCGAGAAATTTATATCTTAAATCCCGCAGTTTTTCAATTTCGAACTCACTTTGGTGAGCCGATTTGTTGTCTTGATGAAAGATGATATTTTATTCCCCAAGCCAGGCCTCTTCTTGCGTATTTTGACATCCAGCTGGTCATTCACATGTAATAGTTTTGCCTTTTTTCAAATTGATCAATTAACAGGATTCCTTGGGTCATTTTCGTCTTGGATCAGAATAGCCTGTCTAGGCTTCATCCAGAGGGGCTTACTAATGGATAATATTTAGTTTGATGCCCCCGTTGGAGAAGCGGCGCTGTGTATCACAGTTTCCTGAAACTCGCATACAATTGAGTATATCGTGAGACCACCTTATATCGATGATTAAGTAGAGGTTTTCCAAGAGGGCTCTTCGACAATTAGGCATGCTCTACTACGATTGGGACGAAGGGTCTTCCTCAGATGAAATTTAAAATATCTTGCTACACGATGTATGTTCATCATGAAGGCTAACATATAGGTGACTGTGATATTTTGAAGTTCCATCCATAGTGCCGAGTGGCACGATGCACACATAGAAAAGGTTAGAGCCTAGAGGTAAAATCATAAAGATGTAGACGAAGGAAAGAAAACTCCGAGTTCGGCGGAGTTAATAAAGCGTCATAAATTACTGCTGCTAATGAGAAGGTCTAAGAGGTTTAGAATAACTGTGTTTACCTAAGGTCTAAGGCCGATATTTTCCAGGGTCAAGTTAATGATGCATCAGCCAACGTGGACTAGCTAGGCATCAGTCGATTCTCTTGATTTTGATACTTCTTTATCGCTCTTATATTCATCTAGAACATTAGCGCTCTCCATGAGCGGGTCTAGAACGACAGCGAGTTCTATATTAGCCTCATTAAATTTTTAACTTCATCGAAGCTAAAATTGAAATCTGTATTTTTTTACCAACTGTTTCACTAAAATACTAAAATAGCGCTATTTATTTTTATAAATATAGTTACAATGATAGGTCATTTTAATTTTAACTTGAATGAATACAATCGCAAGACAGAGGGTGTTCACACTTATAGGGGGGAAACAAGTTTTATTATAAAATATTAAAAATTAACACCATATTTGAAATTTTTCAAATGTTCTATTTGAAAGCCTTTTTGTTTATTTACAGAACGGCACCTGATTTTCCACGATAGCAGACACTTTCTGATCATGGTCATACTCAAAAGATCCCATTCTTCCTTTACCACTTTCCAGAGATAATCTTACCTATTTGGACATAATTAAAATATGCGAACAAGATGATATCAACATTTCAAAAAAAGGTATTTATAATATTATTCACGACAAAAATATCAAGTTGTAGTTATACCGTATTCTGCAACAAAACTTTCTCGACTAATATTTAATTAAATTCTATAGAATCAAATTATTAAATACGCGCGCACGAGCCAGCAAGGATGCAAGGGATTTGTTTCCTCCACAAAATTTAAATTCAAATTGTTTTCTTTTCTTTAAATAAGTAAATATATTAAAAATGTCTGATGATAACAGGAAATTATTATGGGCGGAAGAAATAGAGCAATCAGAAGTCCCGACTCCAATTTATATAAAAACAAAAAAAGGCCTGAATGGAGAAAAATTATGCACAATTGATGCCACGCTTTTAAAACAAATTTTAGATCGTTGTCAAATCCCTTATGTTTTTGAAGATGAGGCAGTTACTGCCCGAAAACGACAACGACAATCAAAAGAACATTGCATTTCATCCTCTGATGATGAAGAAAATCCAAAGAATCCTAGAATTCAATTAGACAACCAGAGCCGTAATAATATAAATGATTTGGACGAATTGGCGGAGGGTCACGATGAGGAAGGACCTTGGTGTGATGTCCCAAAAAGTAGAAAAATCAGAATTCCTCCTGTTATTGTTGAAAATGTGAACGATTGGAAATTGCTTTGTAAAGAACTAAACAACTTAGCTGATGAACCATTCCAAGCCACCATATCAGGACCTAAGCATATTATCAAAGCTAAGAATATAGGAGACTTCAAAAAGATCCGTGAATATGTTCGTTTAAATAACGGCGGCTACTCCTATAAATTACAAGAAGAAAAACCTTTAAAGGTAGTCATAAAAGGCGTTTCAACCAGTTTTAAAATTGAAGACATTGCAGTTGAATTATCCCACTTAGGCTTTAAAGAGGCTTCAGTAAAAAGGCTTCACCGCCAATCGTCAAAGCAGGCAATGAACATAGTTCTTGTTGAACTTCCAAAATATGATTCCAACAAGAATATTTATAATCTGACTGACCTGCTGTACCAGAAAGTGGTCGTTGAATCCTTCAGATCTCCCAAAAAGGTCACCCAATGTTTCAATTGTCAAGGGTTTGGCCATGGGCAATTGAATTGCTTTCTAAAACCTAAATGTGTCAAATGCGCCGAAGCTCATCATACCAAAGATTGCCCGAAAAAATCGAAGCAATATTCACCCAAGTGTGTAAACTGCAGGCAAGCTCACACGGCCAATTATCGTGGCTGCCCTGCGTTCCCAAAAATTCCCACCAGTCTCTTAACCAACGACCACAAATTCCCAAGGTTTCTTCATATATTCATAGCAATGTTACCAAAGACAACAGCGCAGTGCAGGAAAGTACCTTTAAGCCTAGTTATGCAAGTGTATCGAAACAAAACTTTGCGAATCAAAATATTAAAACTCTTTGCGAAAAGCTATTAAGCATTATTGGCGAAGTTCTAAAATGAATACAAATATGATTTTAAAATTAGTAATCTGGAATGCCAATGGAATTTTAACTAAAAAAGATGAACTACTCTATTTTTTGGAATATAATGAAATCGATATAGCACTAATCTCAGAAACTCATTTGAAAAATTCTAAAACTCTTAATCTTAGAAATTACGACGTTATTAGGATGGACCGTCTTATTGGGAGAGGAGGAGGAACGGCTATTATCCTCAGAAATTTCTTCAAGTATAGAAAGATTATTGTTAAGACTGATTATTTGGAAAATACTACTATAGTATTTAAACCTGATGGAAAAACCAGCCTGCAAATTTCTTCTGTTTATCGCAAACCAGATCAACTATTGAAATGTGAGGATTTGAGTAAATTATTTCAAAATAATCTTGTCATCGCTGCAGGAGACTGGAACTCCAAACATCCATTATGGGGCTCTAGTAAAAGTAATCCGAGTGGAATGGTTCTCCATGAGTTTTCGGAATCTGCAGGGTTGGACATAATAGCTCCTTCCTTGGCTACTCACTACAGTCATATTGGTCATCCTGACTTCTTGGACTTTGCGGTTTTCAAAAATGTGCCGTGGATTTTGAAATTACCACAGTAGATGCATTATCTTCTGATCACTTACCTGTGGTTTTAAGGCTGGCATGTCCTAAATATGATTTTTCTATGAAAGTAAATAAGAACACAAACTGGATATATTTTCAGCAAGATTTAATCAATAATCCACCTCCCAGATCCCCTTTAAATTCTACTATAAATATTGATCTTGAAATTGGAACCCTCAACAAAACCATTCTTAATACTTATTCTAAAAATACAATAGTTTCTCCCATAGTTAAACCGCATGTGCCTATTTTTATTAAAAACATTATCAGAGAAAAGAATAAAGCTAGAAAGAAATGGCAGTCAACATGGGACCCCAGACACAGAGAAATTTATCTACATTTTCAAAAGAAAGTGAATATTATATTAAAAAAGTACAATCAGCAAAGTCAAAATGATCTTATCAACAGCGCGATAAATACTCCAAATACCTTCTGGAGACTAGTGAAGTCAACTCGAAAAAAATCGGAAATTAAAAATATTAATGTAGATGGTGATATTCTACATTCAGATGAAGAAATTGGCAAGGCTTTGGCATTTAATTTCTCAAAACACTTTTCCATAGTTTCAAAAGAAGTCCTAACAAATCATCCAACCTTAAATGAAACTCGAATGACTCTTGATAACAACGAAAATATTTTGAAACTTACATCACCACAAGAAGTAAAACAAGAAATAACAAAACTTTCTGCAAACAAGGCGCCTGGTCACGATGAAATAACTACCAAATTAATCAAAAACCTACCTATAAAATGGGTTGTATTTTTAACTAGCATCTTCAATGCATCTATTAATCTTTGCTACTTTCCAAAGATATGGAAGCATGCTATAGTTATTCCCATACCAAAAAAGCAACTATCTAAATCCCTGGATGATTTTAGGCCAATTAGTCTCTTGCCAATATTTGGAAAAATATTTGAGCGGATCATCCTTAAAAGACTCCAGACCTATATAGATACAAGAAATGTTCTAATTCCTCAGCAATTTGGGTTTAGAGCAAATCATTCAACAACTCACCAATTGATTACAGTTATTGATATCATACAAACTCGCAAATCCCTTAACGAAGCTGTTGGAGTAGTGCTTTTAGACTTAAAAAAAGCTTTCGATATGGTTTGGCACAGAGGCCTCATCATTAAATTAACTTCTTATAACTTTCCTCAGAAATTCATCAAGTTCCTTGAGAATTATCTTCAGGATAGAACGTTCTCCGTAAAATTTGGAACATATATATCAAGTCCTCGGCAAATAGAATCTGGTGTTCCTCAAGGCTCAATATTGAGTCCTATACTTTTCAATTTATACATCAATGATATTCCACATATCCCACAATGCCGACTAGCTCTTTTCGCTGATGATACTGCCCTGTTATCCAGCTCGCGTTCCCCAGATATTTTAATTTCCCGCCTACAAAACTATCTTGAAATCATTTGCAATTGGTGTGATAAATGGAAACTCATTCTGAATCCAAAGAAATCTCAAGCAATTATCTTTCCTCCACAAAATAGCTTCAAGTTCACACCCAGGACAAATCTTATAATTTACTCATCTCCCATAAATTGGACCCAGCAGGTCAAATATTTGGGAGTCACTTTCGATTCTAAACTGAAATTTACCAGCCACGTGAAGGATATAATAAGAAAATCTAAAATAGCCAAAGCCTCATTATCCAACATGTTCAGTTCAAAAAGTGGTTTATCTGTTAACCAAAAATTTACTTTATACAGAAGCTGTATTCTCCCTATAGTAACATACGCATTGCCTGTATGGTTTAAATACATAACCTTGACTGATAGGAAAAGAATAGATGCATTCATGAGAATTTGTTTAAGAAGTACTGTAAATGCCCCATTTAATCTATCAAATGCAATTTTAAAGCAGGACTTAAACCAGCCTAATATAGAAGAAATATACATATCCTCGACCCAGAAATTATATCTAAAACTCTCTACTTCCCAAAATCCAGTTATAAAAGAATTGTTCCAATTTGATGGAGACCTCAATCCAAGACATAAAAGACCTGGACTTCACTCTACCTGAACTGTGACCTTCCAGTCAGTTCTGAAGGCCATTTTTTAGAAATTCTTGATGCCTAACATCCACGACAAAGTGACTCGTGAGCTTTATGCTCGAATGGTACACTGTAAATTTGAGAGGAAATAAATAAATAAATAATTGGCAAAAAAAAGGGAGAATATTATACAAGGAATATCTTTCACATCGTAAGGAATATTTATATTATTGGGAGGGTGGAGAACACTTAAAATGCCTATATCTAATAGATTCTTCGAGTAAAATAAATTTTACATGAATAAATGAGCAGATTCTTAATTAGTTTCTATATGTTTTCTAAAGGACGACAAATATTATAACAGATAATGGACGAAATATAGAACACACGCCCAATTTGAAGCCAAAATATTAACTAACAGAAGTAATAGCATAGGTGCGATTGGAAGGATTATCAGATATCCTGGGTTCAGACGTAGCTTGAAGAACGTGTGGATATTCTGTATATAATATTTCGAGAAACTAAGCTTATATTTTACGGCATTGAACATGCATAAAATGAAACTCCAGAAGATTTCTTACGGAATATAAAAGGAACAATAGCAGAGAAGATGCAAATTTCAGGCTAAATAAAAATAACAAAGTGCCATCGCTTATCTAGGAAACCAAAGGAACTCGTCTTAGTTAAAGATCCTGACTATGGTAACAAAGTAAATGTATTCAAAATTCGATCAAACTTAGAGACTACCGTATTTTTATTAATATCGATCATAGCCCACAGACTAGAGAATAGCGCCGAATCTTAATTGAAAAAGGAAACTTTTTTAATAAAGAAACTAGGGCAAATCTGAATGACAATAGGCTTCACTGTGTTTACCTATAAAGTCGTGTTGAGGGCCAAATGGTTAACGACAAAGGTGACACAATCTATCTAGCGGCAGGTCTACAATCCTCTGTACATTATTGCATATCGTTTTGAAAATTGAGCAATCCATAAGTAGATATTTAATTAAAAAAGCATATATTGGATATATTTATTTTACCAATATGTCTGTTGGCTAAACGTCAACCTTTTTCGAGTATTTAAAACATATTTATGTCAACAACAAACTCAGCGCCACATAACGTCAATAGAATTAAGTTTAAAAAGATATTTTTTAAGCTGCGACATCTGGCGGTCGACTTTACAGAGTATTTGGTTCTAGAAAATATAATTCGGAATGAAATAATTTTTATATAACATTTGGCGCACTTTTTCAGATGTAAAAACTTCCATCTAACCCTTACTGCGATCTAAAAATAACTGGCAACCACTAAAAGTTAAACCCAACAACATTAGTCTATCCCTTTGAAGATAATAAACAAATATTTGAAAATAATAGAGTTATACAGGTTCATTTCTTGCATGCTTAGGTAAGGTTTTACTTATCTTTTTTATGGAGGATATTCTGGATCGATTTTAACATTACTATTGATTGGCTGTCGGAAAGGTGGATTGAAAAACCCGAAGAAATATCAATTTCCAATAAAGGTGTGTAGAAATACATACGGGGAAAGATTGTTTGGTGGACGGTAAATGGAAACCAAATAAGTCAAACCTCTCTGTATTAAGAATTTCAAAAAAAAAATAATAGAGAATATATAATGAGGGAAATATATTCAGTTTATGTATAATATTTTAAATAGAAGATACATACATATTAATATAACAAAATAGTATTATCTCGCGAAATATAATCTATATAGTAAATAAAATCAGGTAAGACCTATATTCAACCGCCAGACAAATATTTTTTTATTCCTTTAGCATCAAAGTTTTATTTGACATATTAGAGAGGTAATGAAATTCAACAAAGATAATTGAAATGGAATAACGAAATTTGTTTAGACTGAAGCCATTATTGAGGAAAAGATACTAGTAAAAATGTCACATGTAGAAAATTTAAAAACAAAGAAGGCATATCCTGACCAGTAGCACATGTGATTTTTAGATGGCAGAGCGCCATCTAGTGAAAAAGAAATCAACTAAACGTTGATTTAGCCTGTTACCGATATTTGGCCAACCCATTTTCATGGCAACGCAAGAAAAGCCATCCACGAACGCTTTTAGGGCTTCTTTGTTTTAATATCAACACCGACCCTTCTTATTTATTTTTTTTTTCTATTTTTTTCTATTTTTTCTATTATTTTTCACATGATAAGCGTGTTAGGCAAGTAGGCCTTAAATAACCATTTCTTGATTCCTCAAGAAACCTCTGGGACCTCTGGAGCCTGCTCCACGCTGACGAGGGACAACAGTCCGAAACGCGTTCGTGGATGCCTTTTCTTGATTTATAAAGAAAATGGGTTGGCCAAATATCAGGGAACAGGCTAAATCAAAGTTTAGTTGATTTCTGTTCCACTAGATGGCGCTCTGCCATCTAAAAAGCATATATGCTTCTGGTCAGGATATGCCTTCTTTGTTTTCAATATCAACATCTGACCTTTTTATAATTTATTTTCTTCTATTTTTTTTTCACATGCTTTGATTTAATCCATACAACTTGATACGCGTTATACATATTATATAATCTAAAAACTCAAATATTTCTATATTTTAAAAAATATATATATGTTATCTTATTCATTGATAATATTACTTTGTTATCATCGATTTTTAAAATACTTTCAGTTTTTGTTATATAGTTTTGTTGTAAATATGCGTAGTTAACATATCAATTTTTTTAAATCACTAATATAGGATTAACCTTATAAATTCTATATAATGTGAAAATAACTAATGTGTAATCTTTGCTCAAGTAATTGAAAATAAAAGCTACTTGATGGTAAATAATTATATTTTTTTATCACGACTGCACCTCAACCCTTTATCTTATCGGTCCTTTGTCTTATCAACTCTTTATCTAACAACAACAAATTTATTCATAACATATATATATTCACTCTTACAGTAATGGACCTTTTAGCTGATTCATTGTGCGATCATATTCCGCTCCCATCTCTCTCTTTTCTTTCCTATCTATATAATCTTAAATTTAAAGGTTTGATTTAATATTGAGAGAGAGAGAGAATTCGAATAGCAGATTGAGATTGATTTATTATTGTTGCTTTTAACTTACATTAACGATGATTGGTACAATAAAAACATTTTGCAGCATATATCATATCTTATAATAACGATTAGATTCGATAAGGATAAGTTTCTTTATTTGTAAAATCAATTCGAGCTTTCGGGCGCAAGCTGCCCTTCTACAGGATTAAAGGATACAATTTCAAATAAACATGTATGTACAAATATATATATTTTCTTTAAATGATATCATATCTGTCTTTTTCACATATTAGCCCGAAATAAACATTTCATGATAAGTGTATGCCTAACAATTCCATTCTAATTAATTTTCAACCCAGAGTCATATGCCTCCTTCCAGTTTTCCAGGTCTTATATTCTCATATTATCTTAAATTATATTGTCTTAATGCACAAATATCCTCCATGACATGAGAATTTCTTCATATTGTGCCATGATTGTGTCATTCAATTATTGATCTGTCGCTTTTAAAGAAAATATGTTTGGTGATAGACTCTTTTCTAAATTTCATTTCTTCAATAAAGGCAATTTTTTATCAGTTTTATCCACTTCATCTTTCTTCAATAGAGCTGATGAAGTACGTTACCTCACAGTGTAGATGGTGTTAATAGCCATGGACCATCAATAGCTTTAGACGTTGCATGCGAATTAATTTCAATATTACAGTCATTTTCTGAATTTGGAGAAGAAGCTGGCATATCATGATACAATCTTTTTCCCTTAAAGATTACATTCCTCCGTATTATTATTCCTTTTTATAGTTATATAAATTTGTCCCAAAAGTTCGGGTTTTTGGCGAATACATAATAATACATAATGACTTAGTTTATACATAATACAAAGACATTATACATAACGGCGAATAATATTGGTATTTCTTTTTTGAAAGTTTTTACGAACTTTTGGGACAACCTTGTAGAAATTAATATTTTATAAACTTCCTAATTTTGAGTAATACTAACCATTCATAGAATATTTTTGGAGTTTGCCTCTATTTTGATTATACTCTAAATATTCACAGCCAAAATCTTCCAAAACGATATAAATTGGGGTTTCTTTTATTCCCTCCAGATTTCCTATGGTGTTTCATGAATGGATTTAGTTGGCAACTTATTCTGTAAATATTTTTCCAGCTAAACTAGATTCCCTTAGCATGCATTTTCCATCTCAAATTGAAGGAGAATCTCTTTCAGTAATATCCTTTGTTGAGGAGAGTAAGTAGCATTGGTTTGAGACGCTCAATCGCTTCTCTTAGAGAAATTCTTCCAATTATTTATTCTCATGTTCTCTCCGCTGTTACACATTCTTAAGACTAATTATCCATTAAAATATATTTCGAACAATTGAAGTGAAAATTCTTTATATTTATAAACAACTTCAATATTTTTCAGAAAAATAAAGTATTGATTTTTCTTTGGTTGTAATTATAAAGGTAATGAGGTATTTATAATTGAAAATTATAAAACTATTTTAGAGGCGTAATATTCTTTTTAAAATAAAACAATTTCTACTGTCCTTACTGCGATGGAAAAATTAAAGGGAGGGCCTGGCTCATCAGTGGTGAACCCTCCCAGCGGTTTCGCCAGTAATTTTTCCATCGCAGTAAGGACAGTAGAAATTGTTTTATTTTAAAAAGAATATTACGCCTCTAAAATAGTTTTATAATTTGATAACAGATGGCGCTCTAGTACATTGTAACATAATTGAAAATGTTTGAACTTTGCTTGTCCTCAAGGAAATCAGATTGTATTAGATTAAGAGGTTGTTTTGCCTGGAAATCCTTTTTTTGGAAATTACTTTTGCGTCATCACACACGGTTACGATATTCATACTTGAAATCTTTAAATATTTCATTACACGATTTTATTTTAATTCAGTGTATATATTATTTAATGATAAAATCTTTAAAAAATAGCTTCCCAATGTTTATATATCCAAACCGTTTATGTTAAAAAAAAGTGAGTGCAAATCTCGACAATTTTATGAAACTAAATTAGCTTTATTTATAAATTTATTGCAAAGTAAATTTAATTTATTATTACTACTGCAGCTAAATCCCTTTAGTTAAAATATTTCTTCCATTTATATCGCTATTTACATCATAACCCAATTCTTTTAACACATTCTAGGTAAAATTAACTTTCAACTCGCGGAAACTAAACGTACGACATTCATTATAATATTGATAATCTTATCTTGGGATAATTCATATTTTAGAATTTCCCTTTCCTTTTGTTTCAGCAGAATTTTAATTTCCACCAGAGGAAAGTTTAATTTAATCATTTTTAAAAACACATTATATCGTAAGGAATTCTCTGTCATCAGTCATATTTGGTTGCTAGGGCATAAAAATATTAACAATTATTTATTTCGTTAGTTGTTCATTAAAAATGATTTTGCATTGATTTCTTAACAATCATTATTTGCTAAATATTTTGTATTCGAATTATTTCATTGGAGATCTGCCTCTACATTGCCCTTTATATAAAACAATATTTAAAATATGATCAAGCTGGTTTTAGTGTAGTAACAAAGCTTTGGGACTTTCTAGGTTTTCAATCAATCAATTTTATTGTAGATTTCATTGTATATCGATCAATTAGATTTTTTCTTGACCATTTCCAATGACAATTTGGCTTCCTGTGTAGCTTTGAGGGCTGATCTTGTAGACCAAACAATAGAATTACCACTACATGTTTATCATTTTGTAGGATTGTTGCGTGATGTGTTGGTGTGGCTTGTGGAAAGGCTGCTGATAATATTATAATTAAAATTAATTTATTTAAAGCCAGAAATATAAAAATAGAAAAGAAGCAACGGTTGAAGTAACGGCCGTTGGAGCAAGCCTAGATGTTTACCGCTGAGTGGCCAGAGTCTCTGATGACGTCCCGCGCGCATGCGTAGTCAGGTTGACTCTCGCGGTTGCCGATGCCGTCAACTGCCCCCTGTGTGTAGTGGAGCTTTGTCAAAGTGTAGTCGCCACACTTTCAATCTTATCCTGAATATAAAATTTAAAATGTATATCTAGAACATATATATTAGATATTTGTGCATAGATCTCATATCTCCCTTTCTCAGCAATAATATTTTACTAGTTAATAAGGATATTTTGTACAAACCTTGCACTGTGTGAGTGCTAACTGACTATCAATATTGACTATCAATAAACATATCGTCTCGTAATTTCTTGATGTTTTCCTTTAATAAAATCTCATTTGAAGATTCTGTCTTTATGCCACACTTATTAAATATTATAAATCATCCCTTGAGAAAAGCATTTCGAGCATGAACATCTATAGTTGTTAATTGGAATTAATGAGCTTTTAAATTGATAATTTAATCTCCGTGAATATTATTCCTGAAACCCAAACCGATAACCTTCCTAAGGGAAAATATTAATTCTAACATATATATATAACACAACATAAAGTTACGGGAGGATAGAAATCATGTACCAAAGGAGGCTCCTCTCCCTTTAATTGTTCACATCAGAACGATACAATTACTAATACACCCTAGTGAAATGATTTACTAGTGATCTTTTTTGTTTTTTTGCTTATCCCTAGTACACGTGGTACAGGCCATGATAATCATGGTGGGTAGTTAGCGACTGCTTTTTACTGTAAGTGCACCACATGTCTACACATGTGAAAGCAGTTTGACTTTGCACTTACAAATGTACCAGAGCCCCGTTTGGTTACTTGCACTCGCTGGTGGGGTTGGAATTTTGCAAGAATCGGGGGGCCATTGGAGCATTTTTTTTTTAAACAGAAAAAAGTGTCCAATGCGGGAATCGAACCCGGGTCGTAGTGTTCGAAAACCAAACGGTTTAACCAGCCTTCCACCGACCCCCACTAGTGATCATGAAGTTTTGGAAAATTCATAAAAAAAGCCAACCTGTATAACATGGTTTCTGGCTATGTTCCTCATCAGTACAAGGACGGCTTCAATTTCATAACATCCTTCGATAGGGGTTATGAAAACGTTCGAATTTACCAAACAGGTGTTTAAGCTGGTAAAGTGACAAGTGCCTATTTCCAGGAAAGAATACAATATACAACAACAACAAAGCCTTTATTTAGGGCCTCTCGCCCTATACAGGATTCGCCAGTTCACAAGGGATGGGGAGAACACTGTGTGGCCTTTTTCCGGGCTATAGTCTTGTGGAATCCAAATATCGCCATCGCTATATACCTATTCTTTGATATTACATTAATTAGTGCCGGAAATGAAGGACAAAGTTGCCCCGTTTTATCATTTAGTTTTCGTCTTTCCTCAGACAGAGCAGCACAGTCAAATAAGTAGTGCAACATCTCCGTTGTTATTCCTGATCCACAGAAAGTGCATTTCAGGTCTTCACGCCTCAATAAAGAAAGAATACAATAAAAAGTTGCAAGAGGAGAAAATTAATGTATCAAAATAGGGCCCTCTCCCTTTGATTGTGAATCAGAACGATGCACTTGCTAATCACCCCAGTAAAAGACTTAGCTAGTGATAATAAAGATGGAGCCACAAAACAAGGTTTGGAAAAATCAGTAAAAAGGTAACCCTGTATACCAGGTTTCGGGCTTTAGTTCTCATCCTGCCTTAAAATTGCCTCTTATTACTTCATCAGTTTAAACACTTGTGTTTGGTAGATTCGACCTATTTCATAACCCCGTAGGATGTCATGAAATCGAAGCCACCCTTGTATTGATGAACCCTCTAACCCGAAACCATGGTATACAGGTTAGCCTTTTGTCTGGATTCGACAAAAATGGTGTTGAGGCTCAATATTCATCCTCATTAGTAAAGTTATTTACTGGGGTGATGAGCAAGTGCCTCGTTCTGATGAACAATTAAAGAGAGAGGTACTTCTTTTGGTGCATATAAATATATATAAAAACAAAATAGGCATATACTGAACGCTCACATGAGATTTTTAGATAAAAATGCTCCATCTATTTTCTATTTGTTTAAATTATCTTTTCATACATATATGTCATAATTTGTATGATTAATGCCCAAGAGTTATAATTTATTTTCGTCTCAAAAGAAGTATATAAATATGTTAGGCTTGTTTTAAAATGTAAATATGCAAATTCATCCATGTATAAAGGCTGTACAAAAAATAAAGGTGGCAGACATCGCCGTGTGCGCTGTTCGCTTGGCATAACGACTGCTCCCTTCCATTCGACCACGACAGCTACGACATATATATTTTTTTTCAACAGTTTCATGAAAGTACGATCACTCATATTCCATGCTCATTTTAATTTGAAAGGAAAGTGGAAAAATAAATAACTCAAGTAGAATTAGACGAGGTTATTGCATAGAACATACAACAACGATAACTGATATACATAAATATTGAATATTCATACTACTTACTACATGTATCAAAGTTCACAGTCACAGTATGACAAAAATTGATGATAAGAAATAAAGCTGTTGTAGTGTGTCTAACAAAATATATATTTATATAGCATATGAGTTTACTTAATGGGGCTTTTTGCCATATCAGTGGCATAGTAATATTTAATGAAGCTTCTAACCCAATCAGAAAGGTATTAACAAGTTACACCACTTATTTACTGCCCTTTTATAAACACGTGGCTAGTCAGAGTCTTCTCGCTACTCAATATACATGTATGATCTAGTACTCTTTAATTTTGATTATATAAATTTTATAGTCTTTTTTTACACCTATCGTGTAATTTTCAGATAATTTGAATGATTACTTCATGTTGTTGAATTAGAAAACGTATATTTAGTAAAACCAAATACCTTTTAACACAAAAATAATTTATATATATTTAGTAGTGAGTCTATATAATTTATTTATTTTATAAAAAGTCATAATATTTTTATATGAAATAAATAAATTATATATAAATTAGCGCAATTTAAATATTGATTTTATTATTCTTCAAAAGTTCAATATCGCAAACCTTTATGCCACAAAGTTAGCATCTTCTATGTTATTATCTGCTGACTCTAAATTCTATTTTTATAAGCGCAATTTTCATCAGTACTTTATTCACAGCGCAAGCATGGCTTTGATTAAATTTTGATCCACAGATTATTCCTCAATTTTGGCTCCATCACTATAGCAACGCTCGCCATTTTATCGCCGCAGACGATTATGTAGCTCCAAGAACTTTCTACTTAATTTTTAAAAAAATATTTTTTAATCATAAGTTGGCAATATTTTTGTAAATTATTATTATTTTTTTATAATTTAATTAGGAATTACTAAATCCCAATAAAAATATACTTTATACACACACTATATACTGATATACCTTTACAATATTATCAAGGTAACTTCCAATAGCCACCAGGTTAGTGATATAGTAATTATGAGATTATTTTGTTCCTGAGGGAAAAAAGTAATTTCTTAGAGAATATTAATATGCTCTTGCGCGCGCACACCAAAGATTATTTTTATATAATATTTAAAGATTAAGATAATGCAGCTACACGGCTATAGTGAGTAACGAGAATTTAGTTTTTAAAAATATTTTTAGCAATATATGAATATATATTGTATTATTCTGATCGTTATTTTTTATGCCGCACACAGAAATTTTTTCACCTTGTTTTAGAAAATTCAAAGACACCTATCTGTGATTTAGAAGAGAACAATTATTATAATTATTTACACCACTTAGCACGAAATTGTCTCTTTTATAAATAAAGCAACTTCTACTGTCCTCACTGTAAACTACTGAAAGAGCCTGTCTCATTACTGTTTAACGTTCCAGCAGTTTAATCTACCACACTGCTTAAATATTGCAATGGGCTGTATTGATTGTTAAATTGAAAACTTTATGGAATACTTTCTAAAGAAATTTAAGAAACTATGGACATAAATTCTTTTTAAAAAGTAGATATCTATATAAGCACCTACATTTAAATATATATATGTAGTAATATATATGTCAATATAAACTATATTCAACATGTATCATAATTAGATAAATAGTATAACAGATACACAAAATGTTGATACAATTCAACGCACCAGCTAGGTCATCATATAATTACAAAAAAGATAAGATTGAGACAGCCGCACCGAAGACAGGGCAAGGTCCAATTTCCTCAAGATTATTCCTTGCCTTCCAAGAAACTTGCACAAGTCGTTAGTCAGTTTTTTAGAACTTTCGCCGGACACCTACAAACAGGCCGGACAACAAAAGATCATCTCTCCCTCTCGTACAGATCATACCCATCTTGGACCTTTCGGAGATGGCCTCTCTTCTAGGTGACATTCAACCTTCTTCATCCTTTGTGTTACTCATAGACGCCTGACCACGAGGCCCCGTGACTGCAGTGCTTGTGGTATGACATATATATATATGTTATAAATAAAGATGAATGAGATTTTATGTTGATTTTGATTATTAAAGCTATATAGAATTAATACTTGATGCTGATTATTTTGAGAATAGAGATATTTGTTGAGCAGTCGTGGCATAAATATTGAAAGAATAATATTAAAAATGGTTTTGATCAGATATATTTTTAATTGAACTTATGAAATATATTTAAAAAACAATTTGATAAAAGTAATGCCTGGCTTAAGGCGAGTAGAACAAGGAAAAGAAAAGATTATTTACATAATGTACAAAAGTTTTGAGCCGGCCAACGGGGAACAACAACAACTAGTTTTTATAGGGGAAGAGTGACCTCTGGGTGTCGATTTAGCAGAGTATTTGAATCTATGAAATTATAATTTAAAATAAAATAATATTTTTATATAACATATATATATGTTCAGCATGAATTTTCACAATACTTGACTGATCGGGTCGACACCTGGGCCGATAGAGAATTAGATTTGGAAGGAGTCTCTATCATAATTTCTATTTTACATTCCAATTGTAAACTCTCCCCTAACCCAAATAATACTCTCACTTACTACGTGGTGCTACTATTTTTGGCGTAGGATATAATTGGAGTAAATAAAAACCAAAATATTCATTCAAAATATAAATATTAAACAATGATGTCAAATTATATATAAAATAAAAATAAAATGCATTTTTGAAAAGAGGTTAGGCTTTAAATAGATTTTTGGGCGGCCAATATTAACTTTCAATATGGCTTAATGGTATTTTGCATTCATGGCGACCTAAGTTCGGTATTGGTGTTTTTCAAACTTTAGGCCATTCTCTATTTTACAATATTATTATAAGATTATTTTAGTAAAATAATAATATTAAAATAATATTTTAATGTACGATTAAAATAACTAACACAAATATTTTTTTCAAATTTTGTAGGTTCCGTCATTTAAGGGAATTTTATGGATGATATTCGTGAGCATATATCTATTTGAAATGAATATTACTTATACTATTTCAGTGAGGGAATTTTAAATTTCATTAGGGACATTTGAATTTAATTTTAATTGAATTTATTGGCTTATTTCATCAAAGGATACACTTTGTAGCATTAAGGAAAAACACCAAAGAGGTCCAATATTGTATTGGTGTCTAGATATCTCTCCCCCCCCCCCCCCCCCCCTTGTTTCTCCAATTTAATGATTAGAACACAGAAATCTTTTGAAGAGTAAATACTTTACCTAAATAATAGAGTATTAAAACAGTCGTATGATCAATAAATAAACAGATATATTTTGAAAACAGAGCAATCCATGCCCCATATCCATATTCATACCCTTATTTTACTAATTTTATTTCTCCCCATTGAATATAAGCCAAAAATATTTTTTAAAACCTAATTCTATTGACGTTATGTGGCGCTGAGTTTGTTGTTGACACACATTAAAAAATTGTATAATACCTTGATAAAGGTTGGCGTTCAGTCAACTGAAATATTGGTAAAATAAAGACATTTTGATCCAATATATGCCTTTTTTTTTAAATACAGATATATGTGACACCAGATGTTTCTTTGATAAATAGTATAATTTTTATGTGTGTGTGTGAATGAAAACCAAATTATATGTGACAGAATATAATTTTATTTTGTAGTAAGGTTAAAGGAAAATACTTTCTAAGCTAAGTATATACATTCGGGCATATACGACTACAGATAAATCCCGGGCATCCAGAGTAGATTCCCAAAGAAAATTTCCACAGAAAAGAAATTCTGATTATAAGCAAAAAGGTTATTAAATATTGAATTAGAAAGACGAAATATCTACCATTAAATAATAATAAAATTCGAAAATACAAACACGCTTTAAAAAAAAAAAACTATTTAATGGTGATACATATATTTTGAAAAATTCAAGCAAAAAGAATCTATGATTGGTAAATTGAATAAATTGAAAATAAATATAACATCTATTATAATATATTATATATATTATAAATTCTAGTATATGGATTGCTATTAATGATAATGGAATCAGATTACTGGAATATGACAGAAAAATAAAAATATTAATTTACTTTAAGCAGCTTTTTGCTTGTAAAAAAAAAAGTAAAAACAAAGAAATTTGGTAAAAATAAATAAAATAAAATTTGAAGACAAAATATATACGTTTGTGGATAATTGAATATATCAAAAATAAATATAACTACTAATATTCAGAGAATAAAAATAAATGTGATACACGAAGTGAAAAATAGCGAAATTTTAGTATATAGATCGCTATGTATAGTATCGTATTATTGAAGGAGATTGCTTAAAACCTTACAACAACAAACTCTGTTAGTGTACTATCTATATATTCTCGTATCGTTTTTGTGTGCAATGTGCATCTGTTTTATTCATAAATATTGGGTTTAATATTTTGTATATATTGACGCTCTATTCTTATGTGCAAATTTAAAAATCCTTTGGCCAGAGTGAAATATGGCCAAGAAAAAAATACCTAAATAGAATAATACTATTTCTAAAAAAAATATTTTGTTAAAATGCACTTAAAAAGGAGTACGTAAATATTTCAACTCCCCTACACACTGAATTATTAGATTTATATGATTAGAATTAAAGTGGAAGATAAAAGAAGATCATCATATACTGAGTAAAAAGGAAAAAGTTCAGTGAAACATAAAAACTTGGTAATAAGCTGATTCACATTAAATTCGAAATTTATTATATTTTCCCCACAATTTTTCTTCATTTTTTCATATAAACATAATTATTTAATGACGGTAAATATAAAATATTTATTTTTACATGTTTAATACATTTTATTAAAAACTTTCCAAAAGGTATTTTTATTAATTAATTATTACTCAAATAAATCTCATTTTAAATGTAGTAGATGAAATATTTATTTTCTCCTTTTTTTAGTGATTCTTCAATAAAACTTTTCTAAAAGGGGTATTTTAATTTATTATATTTTTCGATAATAAATTTAATTGTTAAACGGTAGTAGCTAAGATATATTAATTTTATCCTATTTAGTACATATTTTAATGAAGGCTTTTCTTTAAAAAAGTATTTTATTAATTATTTATTTACAGATTAATTTTATAACCCGCAAAACTTGTCGTGCGGGATATCTATTTATTTTTATTTTAGACATTTTATAAAAAGATTTAATAAATCTATTCTCAAATTCTGTTCAGGCAAAAACTCTTTTATACAAAATTTACTCTAGAATTTATCAATAAATTATAAAAACTCAGGCTAATATATTCGACTGGCAGAAAGCCAATATTTGTCGAAGCATATCGCATGTTTTTATGACTATAATATATTATCTTGAGAGAATGACATCTGATCGTGTAACTAAGTTTCTGGTAGCTTTGTCCTTCTATCGGTATAAATATCATCTAATCTTTGATTCTCTAATTATTCCAGAAAAGGTCAAATAGCCATTGTCCATCAGCAACTTTTAGTTGCATGATCAAAAGATGTCCATTTTTCTTAATTTATCCAATTGATCCCAATAAGAATAACTTTTGTACTAATATTTTCAAATATAATATCTATATTTAATATTTAAGGTTAGGATCAGACATCATATCGCCACGCTGTAAGATTCAAAGGAAAAACAGGGTAACGTGGTAAGATTCTTTAATAGAACACGACTTTCTAAAGAATCTTACCACGTTACCCTGTTTTTCCTTTGAATATTTAATATTTAAACACCTATTTATGCATGAAGGATAAATGCCGTTCGGCCAGTGAAGTGATAGTAGGTGCGTATATTTTACTCTACAATATTTTATAATCGATATAGACATATCGGGACGATATCAATCTCTAAAAATAAGAGTCACTTCTCAGAGCAAAATAGGTGATAAAGCTAAGCGACACCTCTATTGGTCGTCTCCGCAAACTAGCGGACTAACGTCGTTGACAAAGCCACAACACCAGTTTGGTAGACACGAAAGGCCGTCCATGAGGTTTCGGGTTGATGGTCTTCGTCAGTCTATAAGATATATTAAATTTACCAGATACTGAAATCCTTACAATCGGCTAAAGAAATGTTTAGCTGGCAATCACTCTAGGTCATTTTATTGTCAATATCCTCCCGAAAGTATTTATATCTAATATATCGATTCTGCTTGTTTGCAGAGACGGTCAATAGATGACGCCAAGTGTTTACTTCTATTTTGACGAGAGAAGTGAAAATTCCTTATATAGATCGACTAGACAGGTGACCCGGGCTTCGCCCCGGGATTGACCTGTGTGCATATCTACCCGAGTAATATATATTTAGATAAGATTTTTTTAAATAATTGTTTGTTATTAGCATTATCTATTTGTTTGCATCAGCATAATTTATTCGTTGATAGAGGGCGCTGTTTGTGAGCTAAGTAGAATAATTTGAATATATAGTTTTAATAATTGATTTATATATATTTTTAAAATAGTCTATAGTCTTCCCCGTATTTTCTTACCTATGTATGGAAATTTTGGTTTGAATTATTGAACTACTGCGAATTTGTATACCGGACATACATACAAACAAACAAACATACAAACATTCATTTTTATATAGATAGATATCGCCTTCCGGAGAATGTCATTCATCTATCAGTAAAACGATGTTAAAATATTTTGTAATAAAACCTTCATGTATATATTTTGGTCATAGAATTGGCCTTGCCGGTCTAACAGCTAAACATGCTTTATCTAAATACACATGCAGTGATTTTTAGTATCCTTACTACACGTAGTAGAAGCCAATGATAATCGTAGGTATAAGTTGGCAACTGCTTTTACTGTAAGCGCACTAAATGTTTACACATGTGAAAATCAGTTCAACATTTTTACTTACAAGTTTGCCAGAGCACCATTTGGTTACTTGGAATCGCTGGTGAGTTGGACTTTTGAATGAATCGGAAGCCGCTGGAGCATTTTTGAATTTAAAAAAAATGTTCAATGCGAGATTAGAGTCAGGATCGTATCGATCGAAAGCCAATTGTTTAGACTTCTCGTCCACTGACCCCCAAATTCAGTAATAAAAGTAAAAAGACAAATTTCAAAATGTGTTTATTCATTAAAATTCAACCATCTTTCGAGCTTCAATCCTTCCACAGGCCAGACTGTCCGGCGCGTAGTTTCAACGCCCCTCCCCCCTTTTTCTATGGAAACCTTCCTTTTCAGAAATAATTTTAAATGTTCTACGTCGAAACTTCGAGGTTTATTTGACCGAGTCAGATGCATTTTTTTATTATATTGCTCACATATATATTTCTTAAAGATTTTCTGCAAAATATGAAAAATCAAAGCTTCTTTTTTATATTTAAAAATTAATTAATTTGAAATATTTAGCACACACACTCTTTAAATGATGATAATAATGATTTATTCATAATTTCTTATCGTCACATTTTTACTACTCATAATCATTGCTATTATTATCAACTCATGATAATTTTAAGTTGTTATGGACACATTCACCTGGGAAGAATCTGAGTGAAGCCGGATCACATTCCGAAGTAAAGAAATAATTGTGGGCTCACATACTTTGAAACTATATCAAAACATAGTTTCTGTAGTTGCAAGTGTAGAGGTTTAACACGTGTTATTTATCCTATCAGGAATTAGTATTTTCTATAATTTTATTTAGAGTTTTGTATTCGTGATTTTACTGCTACTACTTTTTTTCCATTCTTACACTTTGAATATCCTCGTTGACCTCGCTATACCGCAGACTGGTGTTCTATAATACGGTTCCTGTACTGAGGAATTCCGGATTAACGTTGCTCGAAATGTTATCTTATTCTTATCATATCTCTTTTATTTCATTACACATAATATACCAGTATTTTGGGAGTTAAATATTTCCTATTATAAAACATATATTATGTAAAATAAATATAGTGTAAAACGACACTTGAAGTTACATCGCATGAGTTTCTTTTCAGCGAATTTTATTTTTCCGTTCATCATTACTTTTCATAATTCATCCTTTCATACCTCATCCAAAAAGGTTAGAAATAGTCGATATTTCACCTTGAAATAAAAATTTGATTTTTCGCTGAAAAGAAACTCATGCGGTGTAACTTCAAGTGTCGTTTTACAATCACAAGCCGCAGTGTATTATATAATTATAGTGTAACAGCTCCAGAATGTAGATATAATACAACTCGCCAGTTTGGCCATCATGTAATACAAAACAGGATAATAAAGTTTGTTTGAGAGCCCGCCGGCGCCAAGACAAGACAAAGGGTCTCCGATTACAGAGTCGCAACCGACAAATACAGTCTTATAACAACAGCTCATCTCTGCTTCTCATGCAGATCAGACCCTCTTGGACCTTGTCCGCGTCTTCGGCACTGGCATTTCTCTCTTTCTCTGAGGTAACATCCAAACTGCCTTGTCCTTTTGTGCTTTCCCTTGACGCCTGAAACCTCTGTGGCCCCAAGACTGCATAACCTGCCTACACTACATCAATCAGTAGACAGGATAACCTTACCACATATATATAATAATCTACAAATCAGAAATAAGATAGGCAATATACAATTTAGAATGCTATAATAAGCCATGACAATTTCATGGAATAACTTGACGTATTTCTTCCCTCCTCCAGAGTGGCGGCAACAAGTGGGACGATCGATGGCTGAGCCCTACCGACCATCAGGAGAGTGGCACGATGATGGCTTATTTACACTCGCTAAGTGTCTCCCTTTCCTAATGTTCCGGGAAATTACCTGGATCTGGTAGAGCTCACTCTTTTCCGCCTAGTTTCCTGATATACCTAGCACTCACATCACTCCCCTTACCAAGTTCTCTGGTAGACCTAGCGCTAACTACACTCCCCTGCTTATTTCTTTGGTATACCCAGCGCTAACTTCACTCCCCTTGCATAGTTCCTTGGTATACCTGTCTATTTGTCCACTTGCATTCACCACTTTACGACTAGTTTTATAGTATAACAGCCCTCACTCATTTTAGCTTAGTTCCTTAGTACAGCTGTCGATTTGTTCTCCTGCCTTCATCACTTTACGACTAGTTTTCTAGTATAACATCCTCACTTCTTTCCGCCTTGTTCCTTGGTATACATACCTCCATAACTTATTTTCACCAATATTCATGGTAAATAGGGTATATCTAGCACTCTAGACTTCTTTCCTTTTTCTCTCATGGAATACCTAGACACACTGCACTTGTTTTAGCCTACTTCATTGCCCTGTATAGACTTCTAATCTGTACATTTTAAAAATATTTCCACTGAATATTTTGTCCCACCTATTTTCTTGGAATACATAGCCTTCTTGTGACGCCACCTGGATATTAAAATGATATGTTCTTAAAAATTGTATTACCTTACTACAACTTTTAACCCATCCATATTATATCGCATATCTTAACATGACGTGTACAATAAGTAGAAAAAAATGCAAAAAAAGTAGACATAATATATTAAATTTAGACAAGAAGTAAACAAAATTAGAAAATAAAAACAGATAAGCACAAAATTAAAAAAGGAAATATAAAAGAATTACGCGAGGCATTATAAAAATATAGACAAGAAATATACTGAATTAAAATAACAATGCAAAAATTATTGAAAGGAAATATAAGTTTAAAGCAAGAGCATGTTTATACTTTCAATCGTATATTATGTGGATAATGTTAACTGGAGAGTTCAGGGAAATATTTTGCCTATTTATTTCTCATTGTCCAAAACCCGCAAACCACGAATACCAACGCTAACGGCACATTATATTTTATATTTTATTTCTCACCTGGAGTTCCCCAGAGATAAATATTTTTAAAGATTATAATCACCAGTGGTCTGTTTTAAAAACTCACTCAAGAACAACTTCCAGGAAATTACAGTAGAATATATAGCCAAAATTCCTGAAGTCCGGATTGAATGCTGTTATTATGAAATTCCCAGCCTTTACGCTAAATTAAGAGTTGTAATTGCCATCTTCAGCCTATACACTCCTTTAAAGATCACGACATCTCTAATCCAGGCAGAAACATTTAAAATTATAGCCCAGAATACGTCCATCGCCCTATCACAAGAAAATTGAATATTTGATAATGAAATTCGCTTTTTCCAAGAAGAACCACTCATTTTTAACGTCTCTGGCTATGAACACGACCCACATTAAACAAAGGCCCATCCTACCGCCCCAATAAAGATGTCTCCACATATGAAATTATTAGCTTCGTTGAATCCGTCGCATTCACAACATATCTAACGAGAATTAAGAACTAATCAAATATTATGCTTCATTTAAACTAGCCTCCTCTCCCGGGACTCATTAACTACAACGCAATTATATTCTTCACAGAAGGATGAGCTATATTTTGAAAATTCCGTTTGGCAAAATAAAAAGAAATCATAAACACTAGAACAGAAAGGGTGAAGTAGGGTCATCTTAATCGTTGAGGGATATATCAATAGGATGAAGCTCTATCTCAATAAAAACGAATTCTTACCAATATGAAACCACAAAAGAACCTCAATATCAAAAGCAGATTTCAAAAGGTAAATCAGTCAACTACTGAAAAACGAATGATTGATCAATCTCTATACAAAATATTTTTAGAAGACCCTCTTGAACCTATAGACGTATGATCTTCCCAAACTTCTCAAACAGAATTCCTCTAAGAACAATAGCTGCATACTACCAATATTCTGGATATTCTCTATATAAATTCCAGTAAACAGCCTCTCTGAAATAACAAAAAAATTACCCTTTCTAATAAACACAGGTGGGTTGGAATTACTTCCTAAAGAAATTCAAAACAATAGACTCATTTGAAGCACTACTAGAAAAGAAAACAAAATCAATTATCCGCCATCCTAAAACTGAGAGGAGTATGCCTAAACCGTTCACATACAACACAATTTAAATCTGAATCCTAAACAAATGAGTACACCGATGGGAAGCCAACTTTACAAAGTTCTTGCAGAATGGTACTTTCAACAGTTAATTTCTGGATTAGTCGAATTGAGAATCTAACGAAATATTTTTCTAGTTAAGGTACGCAGACGATATATTTTGTATTATCTACGAAATCAGTGTTAATCATATCCTAACACTAATGAATAGTGTTTACTCATCTATATCCAGTTTGCCATAGCAGAAATAAATAAAATAACCATTCATTCTTCGAAGTCTGTTTGGCCAGAAATAGCACCAGATTCACAACTAAAGTCTGCGGAAAATACGTTAACACGATACCTACACCTTTCTTCCAACTCGCCTCATTCCCATAAAGTAACAGACGGTAGGAACCTTAACCATAAGATCCTTCACCCACTGATCATCAAGAACGAACTTCCTCATAAGATTGACCTCATCGAAAAGCAGTTACTTCGATTATTTAATATTTCACTTTATACCTAACATTTACCGATATCACTATTGCAATATACCCCAAACTGAAGATATTGGGTAAAATAACCACTTTTTAAAAGAGGGAAGTTTTAAAAATGAAAATAATTTAATCATATTTTAGTATTATGTATCAAACAGAGCTTAGAACATTCCATTAGAACAGAACATTCCATATAAAAGACATTTATTTTTAATAATTCATAAATCTCAATAGTTTTATTTATTTTTAAATGAATGATTATAATATTTTTCTATATTGTTTGCTTATGATGTTTAGAGAAAATAATATTCCTTGTTCTAATTTCCTAATCGCCATTTTAAATGTGCCAACTTATTTCATTCTTTTTAATCAATTATTAATTAGAATGTGTTTGTATGTTGTGTTGTGTATGTTATTGTGTTGTGTGCGTGCTTTGTGTGGAGATATAAATAATATTTTTAAAATAAACGACACATTGTTCTTTAAAGTAAATTTGCTTTTTGACTTATGTCGAACATTCGGTCTCCAATCAATAAGATATCAATTATAAGAAAGATTATATACTTGTTAAATAGAATCAATAAAATTTAATATTTTTCTGCGGTGCGCCTAGGGTTTTATAGCTTACTTACTTTTAAAAAGATTAGGTTTGAATGCTTAGAGATGGATCTTACCTGGCCCGACATTTGTGTTTGTATTGGAAAGGATCGTCCAGAAAAACATCTTTATATTTACGACTTTCGGGTAAATGTAATTGATTCTCATCAGGTGGGCAACAAATCAAACATGTAGAGGTATTCAGAAGTATTCAAAATTCACCAGACGAAGATGAATTATTTTCATTAAAATCTCGTGAAAAAATGAAGAATTTCGTTTGACCGAGGTTTCCTTTCAAATACGACACCATCGAGCATATGATACTTAATTGTAACAATAGAGATCTCAAAACAACTCAAAACTATTAGGCATAGTTTCAATTATCTTGCACCCTTCCAATTCTAGTGTGTGAATCATACTCCATGGTCGGTGGATGAGAGGGTAAAACGCTCGATTCCCGACAGTCATGAACCGGGATTGAATCCCGCGTTAAAATTTGTTCAATATGTGAATAACCTTCACATATTATTCACTGTTTCAATTATCATGAACTAGGTTGCTCTTGCTGAGCGGTACCTATTAATGTGATTTTGAACCAGAATCATACTCCCGCCACAGTTTGAATTTTTCACTATTTGGTTATTTCAAACAGGACACGCCAAATCATCTAAAAAGCTTATCTGTGTGTGCATTGAAAAAAAAAAGTGAAATTAAAAAAGTTAAGACATTTTAAAGTTCAAAGAAGTAGTTAAGATATAAGTCTAAATTGCTATCAATATTATTTATTTATAATAAATATTATAAAGAAAGAGAAGAAGAGAAAAATAATATTGATGTCAACTTTGACCTCTATACCTTAACTACTTCTTCATAAAATATTTCTATCAGAAGAAGAGAATATTTAAAAATACATATTCAATCGGATATTTAACACTAATTAATTTTCGTTCATTTAATTAAGATTCGAAACAAAGGAATTATAAGCGCTATATAATAAATATATAAGCAACGTTTCCTATTTATAAATAAGGGATGGTCGTAATACTTTGTGTTTTAATATTTAATTAAACTACAACAAGGTTAACCATATTATATATATTTAAAATATATATTCAAAATTAGAGAAAGAACTACAGTGTTGTGCCGACTGTCTAACTATGAAGAAAAATTAAAGAATAATTAAATATTTTACATAAATACAAAGCATGTTACAACATATATGGAAGATCTTACAAATATATATATATTATATAATCTAAAATACAAATATTTTATTATTTTTTTAAAACATATATTTTATTTTCATTCATTGACTGTTTTACATATTTGACCATAGATGCAAAAGATACCACTTTTAATTATTATTGTTGTAAATATGTATAGTTAATCCTACCTTTTTAAATTAAAATCACGATTATAGAATTCATTGTATAAATTCTATATTGCAGTGATAAATAATTTTATGTGTAATTTACTTCAAGTAATTCAAAATAAAATCTACTTGAAAGGTAAATAATTATCTTTACTTTTTACGACTGCACCTTTTTTCAACAATCAAACACACAAAAAAATTCTAATCTTAATATATATATATATGATTCCACCCTTTCAGCCAACGACAACTAGGCAGGTAGGTCACCACAGGAAAAGAGCAAAAAGAAACTCCGTACATAATTAATTAACCTCCACGTGATGGATTTAATTCTTGTCGAGAAAATTCCTTCAAAACTAATCAAGTGTTTTTATGGGAGTTTTTGTCGCCGTTTTTGTGACAATTTAATATTCTCTAAGTGCCGCGGTTTTAATAATGTGGAGGTCGTGCGTCAGCATTTTTAAAGCCCCCTCTCATTACTTATATCTGCCCTCCTGAACAAAAGGTAACAACACCGAATCTAAATACATAAATAGTTTGGGTAACAGCGTTGTTACCATATTCAACAAAAGTACTGGATGAGTAATTATATCACAGTATGCTTTAAATAGTTACTGTTATCAAGTGTGTTAACGATATAGCATATTTGTAGAAGATAGTTTTCTAAGAACCCTAAAATATTATTCTTAGAGGTGGAAAAAACCCTCTTTTTAAAAATATATTTGAAGGCATATCTGCAAATATCATTGATATTTTCTTATTTTTCCATTCTGTTAATTGTATCACATTTCCTAATTGTAAAGGCCTCTTTAAATTCTCTCTTAAAGTATTTTTTCTCATAATCTAGAATCTTTGTTTCTTTTAGATTGGAATTATTATACCCTGTAATTTTTCTATGTTCTACAAGTGCAGAATTCATTCATTCACCATGCACGTATATTTTCTAAAAGTTGTTTTTTACGCAGAAATAATGTAATATATTTTTCACTCAATATATCATAAGTATTTAAAATATGTATATAATAATGTGTATTTAAATATAGTATTTATCATTAATTTAGTAACGTGATAATCCTGTTGAAGGACTGACAAGTCCGAAAACTTGAAAATAAAAGGTTGTACAAGAAAAATAGCCCTGGAAGCTTTATTTATTTTATTGTAAGTGCAAAAGTCGAACTCCTTTTCACATGTGTAGACATTTGGTACACTTACAGTAAAAGCAGTCCCCAACTTCTATTCACCATGAGTATCATGGCCACGTGTACTAGGGATAAAAATATGTACTGGTCTCTTGATTGGCTAAAAAGGGTGTCTGCGACACTATTTAAGTAAACATGTTTATTTATCAAGATTCCGAAACAATTCTCCTAACTCACAGAATTGTAAAAAAAAATAGTACAAATGTGATATTGTACTGGGATAAGGTGCATAAATCAAGAAAATTAATTACAAGTGCAGAATTCTCTATTTTATCCCATTTTATTTATTAATCAGGGAAATGAACAAAAATATTGGATACTTTCAACAAAAAAAGTACTGATATCAATTACTCTATGGAAGTAGATAACAACAAATTAATACATTTCCTGGACATGAACCAAATAAAAATAATAACATTCATGAATAAAGATAAATTTGTAAAAAGCGTCTAAAACTACAAATATTTTCTCACAATGAGTTTCTTTTTATTTTAAATTGCAAACTTTCAAGGGCGATATTCATTCTTCAACGGGCTTAATTAAACAATTATATTGATTTTTTAATTTATTTAATTTTCCAACTGTATATTTATTGCTTAAAAATTTTCATCATCACCAAATTGCTTTGTTTTTAAAACATGATGTTTATATTCTTGAATCCTAAGGATAGATATTACATGTTTCTAATTCAATTGTTAATTACCTTTATCATAATTGTTCGTATAATATTTGAGCAATCCTCCAGAGAAATCTCCAGGAATAGATAATATTTATAATAATATAATAATACACACGAAACAATTTTTGAAATACGACTATTAATTAAAATATATCATAAGTGTCTAGATATAAGTTACTTTCCTGATGAATGGAAAAGAGCAGAGGCCTCGATCATTCCGAAGCCTGGTAAATCAGATTACAAAGATTGTGGCAGCTATCGACCTCTATGTCTAAATTCAAATCTGTCGAAAATATTTAAAATATTAGTAAACAATAAAATCATCAAATAATACGAGGAAATGAAACTATTCAGTAATCGTCAAAATGGTTTTGCGAAATCTCGATCAACCATAACTGCATTAACTGAAATAATTCACACTGCTTTAGAACACAAAGCCAAGGAGTATACGGCTATAATTGCAATAGATATTAGTGGAGCTTTTGACAATACCTGGTGGCCAATGGTGATAAAAAGACTCGATGAGGACAATATACCATCACTTATAATAAAACACATGAAATCCTACTTCACTATAACCGAAAGATAAGATTTAGGTACTCTTCGAGTGAATTCACTAAAAACTAAGTAAAAGGATGTTCGCAAGGAGGACCCTTATCTCCGACAATTTGGAACATTATAATGAATGATCTCTTTTTACCAACTTTCAGGAATCTAATAGCGAAATTATGTTATGTAGATGATCTAACGGGAATATGTTGGAATACAGATGAAACAAATCTTAAGATCACAATTAAAAATACAATATAAAAAATAAATTCGTGGTGGGAAAACAACATACTTAAAATATCAAGGCAGAAAACAAAGATTTTATATTTATTCAATTGTAAAAACGCTGTAATTAACCTGCACGATAATCTTGTTAAACCAGTTGAAAACTTAAAAATACTAGGATTAACTTTCAAAAATATCATCGAAACAAGAACAAATTAGATTTTATGCCTCACTTCGACAATATTAATGATAAGTTAATAGCAACTGAATAAAATCAAATCGTATAATTTTAATATTTATATTTAAATTTCTTGTATATGTTGATATATATTTATTATGCATTGAATATATATGACTTAATTTTCTATTAAAATTCTTCATTTCACATTTTTATATAAAAGCAAAGAAATTTAAATATATTTTCCAACTTTTTATATATTTAAATTTAATACAGTTTGAGTTTACCGATAGTTTTAAAAAAGTTGAGAATATTTTTATAAAATGTGTTTTAAAAACTTAACCCATAGATTTGGCATAGAAATTCCAAGGCAAATACTTTTTAAATAAATCATCTAACCCAATAAAATTTCAGTCAGCGTCTTTAGAATCGTATTTTTTGCTACAAGCTATTTTAAATTATATTTTTGCGATATATATTTTTACATTTTCTTATTTCAATTTATTTCAAAATTGGCTCGAATATTTTATTGATTTTTTAATGATATAAGATTCTTTAAAGTCGTCTTTTGATTTTTGTAATATTTTTATAAAATGCTAAAAACTATCGAGGAGAAAGGAAAAAAAAAAGAAAGTTTGATCTAATTTAAATATGAATTTAGATGAGAAAGAAAAAAATCGTTCAAGGAATTATCCCGACTTAATGCAAGATCTAATATTCTATAAGAACTTCTCCAATTGTTTTAATTAGCAGACGAGTACTCTCAAATTTGGCGCCAAAATTTATTTTATTGCTTTATTTAATTACAAGTTCAAAAAAAACTTTTTATGTTAAGAAAGTTCGCTTCAAATAATATGCTAATTAACTAAACAAAAAATTAATTATAGGATTTTTTAAATAATTAAATAGGTTTGCAAATAGAAGGCTTTTGTCATTTAATAATATATATCAAAAAGGACGTATCCTAACCACGTTCACATGAACTTTTCACATATATATATAACGTATATATATATATACAATTATAGAAATTTTATTTTATTTCAACATTATATAAGCACACAAATGATATTATTTATATTTAAAAAAGGAGAAATTCATAATATGCAATACAATTTTTAATCTTCAAGTATTATTATCGTCCAAATAAAGTGAGATATAGGTGTGCAATTATACATGGAGTTAAAATATAAATTTATAACGATCCCTATCCACAAAACATTGGTAGTTTATTCCAAAATTCTAATAATCTGTTCGCTTATTTTTTCAAAAGAGGTTTTGCAACATGTTTCACTTGAGGATAGAGCGAAATTTATCGCGGAAATCTTCCTATTTTTTTAAACAATGTTTGATTATATAGTTAAAGTGTATTCATAACCTTTTAGCAATCTTTTTCTCAATTTTTTATATACTCTACATTTAAAGGTATTGTGCCGAGTTTGAGTTACTGTTGGGTCAAGGCTAGTGGCCTCTCACAAGGATCTATATACACTAGAGAAAGGTAGAACAGTAGTAGAATGAATTGAAGGCTTCATTGAATAGTCAAATTTTAAAAAATAAAATTAAAAAAAACTCACAAATCGTGAGAGCGTGAGCCAGCCGGACATATGGTCGATGCTAACCACGTCTAGCTATGTCGTCCAACTGACCCGTCAACTGTGTGGCTTCACTGACCCCATATGGAATTTTTCCATATATATTTTGGCCATGTATTTGTTCTAACCGATTCTAGATAAACGCCTATATTGGCATATTGTGAATATTTTATTTGATTCCTTTTGGATCTCATTAAATAAAATCTGCCTTAGACTGACAAGGGCTTTTAGCTCGAAATCATGATATCTAGATGAACGCTTCTCAGTATGACAAAGCTTGCGTCGTGGCTTTTTCACCGACCTGAATCCGCTAGTTTGCGGAGACGGTCAATAGATGGCGCTAAGTGTCAGCGCCTATTTTGCTTGAAGAGGCGACCTTTATTTTTATAGATCAATTTGCTCTCGGCAAAATTATTTCTATTTTCGATTTAGATATAAGTAGAAATAGAATGGGAATTTTTTTGTAACTGGTGTATAGAATTGAGGTATATTAGAGTTTTTTTTAATGGAATACAATAAATTAGATTATTCTGTTATTGTCCCACATCCCAAGTATATATATACTAGCCGAATGAGACCCGGGCAACGCCCGTGTTTTACCCGATTGAATGTTTTGATTCAAATACTATTTGTTACAATTATAAATTGGCGCCTTAAATAAATGCATATGTTAGTTAATAACTATAGCCTATGTGCTTTATCTGTCTATGTACTGTTGGCTTCCGTAGGCGTCTCTTACTGGGAAAAAGAAAGAGAGGATTCCATTTGGTTATTAACTAATATATTCATTTATTTAAGGAGCGACCCGCTCCAACACAATAGTTACAAAAACAACAAAGCGAGTGGGGGGGGGGGGCCTGATGGGGGGGGGGGGGGGACAAAGGTGGCGTGATCGTAGCCGACCAATAGGAGGGCGCCATTCCAAAAAAAAAAAGCAAACGGTGACAGAGGCGACGAAGAATGACGCTCGTAACTGTATATAGAATATTTTTACTCTCATATACAAGGCATACCAAATGCCTACACAAGTAGAGATATTTATTTTTTCTACAAAAGATCCCTATCTCGGAAGATTTATTTGCACCCATTGCGCTAGTGCTGGATTCGTACATATATCCGTTTCATTAGAAAATTTAGCATTCGTAAAGTGGATTAATATCTGGGGCTCAGTATCAGAAAACAATATCTTCTATCTCGGAAAGATCTCTAACCTACAAGGTATAACATAAGAAAGACCAGTATTCTCAATAATAAAATCTACGTTTAACAAAAAAAGACCAGCATCCCTATAAATAAATCCTACAATATATAACAAGAATTTTGACCAACTCCTTTATATATCATTCCTAAGATGTATAGAAAAATGATAGACCAGTACCTTTATATATCAATCGTACAATGCATAACAAGAAGAAAGACCAGCAT